>CM070832.1:35863726-36463726 GCA_036326025.1 Chrosomus eos
GCTGCTTTACAGTATCAATCAAATAACTCAACAATGTTTGTTTATTACTGGACATCCAAAAAGGACATCCAAGTTTGGTAGAGCTGATCAATGGTATGATTGTTTAATTAATTTGAATATCCCCAACTGAGCAAGCCAAAGGCAACAGTGGCAAGGAACCGAAAAACTCCATCAAGTGACCCAATGGTGTCCTAAAACTCCATCAGATCACCCAATGGAGAAAAAAAAAAAAACCTTGGGAGAACCCAGGCTCAGTCGGGGCCAGTTCTCCTCTGGCGTTTATGAACTAGAGGCCGAATTTACAGTAACTGTAAGATAAAAATTTATATAAATGCCTGGCTAAATAGATGCGTCTTTAGTCTAGTTTTAAACTGGGACAGCGAGTCTGAGCATGAACAATATCAGGAAGGCTATTCCAGAGCTTCGGAGCTAGATGTGAAAATGCTCTCCCTCCTTTGGTGGATCTGGATATCCTAGGAATGAAAAGAAGCCTCGAATTTAGTGATCTTAAAGAGCGCGATGGATTGTAAGGCGATAGAAGATCCGTTAAATAGACTGGAGCTAAACCATTTAGAGCTTTATAGGTCAAAAGCAATACCTTGTAATTAATACGGAACTTTATAGGTAACCAATGAAGTGATGATAAAACTGGTGTTATATGATCATATTTTCTTGATCTAGTAAGAACTCTAGCGGCTGCATTTTGGACTAACTGTAGCTTGTTTATTGAGGATGCAGGACAACCAGCTAATAAAGCATTACAGTAATCTAGTCTCGATGTCATGAATGCATGAACTAACTTTTCTGCATCAGAGAGTTATAGCATATTAAGTAGCTTAGCAATGTTTCTAAGGTGGAAAAAGGCAGTTTTTGTAACATATGAAATATGCTTTTCAAAAGACAGGTTGCAGTCTAATATAACACCCAGGTCTTTTACTGTAGCGGATAAAGTAACAGGGCATCCTACTATGTTAAAGTTGTGTTGTGAGAGGTTTTGTAGATGGTTTTTAGAACCGATAAGTATTACCTCTGTCTTATCTGGATTTAATAAAAGAAAGTTACGCGTCATCCAATCTTTTATATCTTTAACACAATCTGTCAATTTGGATAATTTAGCGTATTCATCTGGCCGTGATGAAATATATATTTGAGTGTCATCAGCATAGCAATGGAAACTAATTCCATGTTTCCTTAGAATATTACCGAGTGGCAGCATATATATTGAGAATAATAAAGGGCCTAACACAGATCCCTGCGGCACTCCATGGTTTGCCGAAGTCATGATCGATTTTTCTCCATTTAAGTAGACGAAATGGTAGCGGTCAGATAAGTATGACCTGAACCAGCTTAATGCTTGTCCTTGAACACCAGTGTAATATTGTAGTCGATCTAAGAGTATTGTGTGATCTATAGTATCGAACGCAGCACTAAGATCAAGTAAAACTAGTACTGAGATACAGCCTTGGTCCGAAGCTAAAAGTAGATCATTTATGATTCTAACAAGCGCAGTTTCAGTGCTATGATGTGGCCTGAATCCAGACTGAAACTTTTCATAGATGTCGTTTTCTTGCAAGAAAGAGCCGAGTTGAGCGGACACAACTTTTTCTAATATTTTTGACATAAATGGAAGATTCGAAATGGGTCTGTAATTTGCTAGGTTATTTGGATCTAATTGTGGTTTCTTAATAAGAGGTTTTATAACTGCCAGCTTGAATGTTCTTGGAACATGACCTAAAGATAAAGACGAATTAATAATATTGAGAAGAGGCTCTTCCACTATAGGTAATACTTCTTTCAGTAGTTTAGTTGGTATAGGATCTAATAAACATGTTGTTGTTTTAGATGAAGTGATAAGCTTATTTAACTCTTTTTGTTCTATGGTTGTAAAGCATTGCAATCAGGGATGACTATTGTTCCGAAATGGTATATGGTGGGGTCCGGATAACAGGAAAGTACCTTTTTAACATTCAAGTGTGAAAACCTGTTCTAGTAGAGCCCAAAAACTAAATCAAGACTTAATAAGGACATATTATGGCCTCTTTATGTCACTGGAACACAAATGAAGCACAAATTGCACAGTTTCCAGAGACCGACTCATAACTGGCTCGTGATCTGCAGAATAACAATGTTACCATGGCTCAAGTGCGTGAGTTATTGGATCAGCAGAAGGATTTCTACAGAACTTTGCTTGAACAGCAAGAAAAAAATTTCAAATCTTGTGTACAGATCATAGTTGACTCTTCTAATAAGAGGATTGATGATCTGTTAAAGCAAGTTTGTGACTTCAAGGTGAGTTTGGAAATGACTCAAAAAGAATTCGATGACTTTAAAATCTCTTGTGGCACCTGGTCAAAGATCTGCGGTGAAACCAGGTCAGATTTGGACACAATCTGTAAAAGTTTCAATTCTATCACAGAGAAGGCTGATTATTTGGAGGGCCAGTCAAGACGGAATAATATTGTTGTGGACGGCATTAAAGAGTCTGTGAAAGAAAAAGTGTCTGATTCTGAAGATAAAGTGAGAAAATTATTCAGTGAGAAGTTACAGTTGGATCACTTGAAAATAGAACTTGACTGGGCTCATAGAACTGGGAAGCCAGCGACACCTTCAGAAAAGCCCAGACCTATTGTGGTCAGATTTCTGCGGCTTAAGGACAAACTTGCTGTTCTGGATAAAGCAAAAAACTTGAAGGGCTCAGGCATTTTCATCAATGAGGACTTCTCTGAAACCGTCCGGCAAAGAAGGAAAGATCTACTCCCTGCAATGAAGGCGGCTCGAGAGAGAGGTGACATTGCATATTTGAGATATGACAAACTTATTGTCCATCCACCAACACAAAATCCTCCTCAACAAAGGAGGACCAACATTTAGAGGTTGGTTAAATAGTTGCCTACCATGTTTTCTTATACAATATTGTAAATATACACTCTATGGACTACTACAATACATCTGATTCTGATTTAAATATTTTTGATTCCTCTTCAATTGATTCTTATAATTTTGATGTTGACCCAGACCTAAATTTTTTTTCATCATTTGATGCCAAAAACCTTTGCAGATTTTATGATGGAACTCAGTTTAATGACTTATCCATGCCTTCTAATATATTCTCCACTTTCCACTTGAATATAAGAAGTCTTCCTTGTAACTATGACAAATTTATTCATTATTTATCTTCACTTAAACATAATTTCTCTGTTATTGCTTTATCCGAAACATGGCTTACAGAAGACTCTAGAGAAGTATTTAAATTATCAAATTACAAATCAGTTCATTATGTAAGAGAAAATAGATCTGCGGGTGGAGTATCTTTATTTTTTTTAGACAACTATGAATTTAAAGTTAGGGATGATCTCTCACTGAATTCAGCTAGTCCGGGAGTAGAATCTGTTTTTGTGGAGCTCTCTGGTGTTTTTGGTGAAAAAAACGTCATAGTTGGTGTCATTTATCGTTCACCGGATTCTGTTGTCAGAGATTTTAGTGAATGTCTATCCAGTTCTCTTGATCTGATTAACAAGGAGGATAAACTTTGTTACATTTTAGGTGATTTTAATATAAACCTTTTAAAAAACAATTCAGATACATTAACTGCAGATTTTCTCAATATACTTTATTCTAGTTATTTTTTCCCTCTTATACATAAACCTACTCGAGTAAAGGAGAATTCAGCAACTTTAATTGATAACATTTTAACAAATAATTTGAGTGAAGGAATGAGATCTGGAGTCTTGTATTTAGATCTATCTGATCATTTCCCTATATTTCAATACTCGTTAATCAAGTTTAATACAACTAAACCAAAAAAAGAAAAAGATGCTTAAAAGAAATATGAGTAAGATAAATGTTTCTAAATTTAAAGATATGCTTGCCAGTACTTCATGGAATGATCTCTACAAATAAAAAAAATGCTCATTTTGCATATCAAAATTTTATGAAAATTATTAGTGGTAGTTTCAATGAATGTTTTCCAATTATTAGTTCTACTAGGAAATATAGTCAGGCTTTTAGTAAGCCTTCACTCAAAAAAATGATGTGTTGGCTTTACTTAACTTTGTTTTGTAAACATGCACCACCGGTTCCACATAACTATGTTTCGTTAAAAAAACATAATATGTTCATGTAACTTCAACATCATGGAATTTGGTCATTTTAAGCGACCCAATTAAACTCTGAGCTAATGAGTTAATTAAGTCAATAACTGAGTGATGATTGAGCATTATTGAAGACACCTGATGTTAACAAGCAGAATCTCTGAAGGAGAAAACCAGAATTTTCAAGTCACCATTATGGAGATAAGTATTTGTTTTAGTTGGGCTCTTGACCATTAACTTCTTAACTTTAGATTTTGTTTGGTTGCTGTACTTGAGTTATAACAGCTGGATGAACAATAAACAAAGGTCATCTGATGCTGTTGGTTGTGTTTTAAAATAATCATTATTTCACAATCATTTGACCTGAGTCACTGAACTTATATTAAACTGAATTTCTGAGTTAACTTCACCTTACGGATAATAGCAGCACTGTCATTGTAGAGCATACTATTTTTAGACTTAATGAAATTCAAATGATCAAATCAATAAACAAAAAATAAACTTCCTAAAAATATTTTGAGTAGGCACACACAGACATCAAGAATCAGCCTGTGAATCTCAACAATGGTGACAATTATAAAGCATGTTGCAGTGCATTCTGGGTGCCACCAATCAAAACTCATTCATGGCTCCCATCATGCATTGCTGCATGAATAAATAATGAGCTTATGATCTGTTTGTCACCATTGCTGAGATTCATATGTTGATTCCTGATGTCTGTGTGTGCCTACTCAAAATATTTTTTAAGAAATTTATTTTTTATTTCTTGATTTGGTCATTTGAAATTCATTGAAAAGGCTAAAAATAGTATGCTCTACAATGACAGTAAGGTAAACTTAACTCAGAAATTGGGTTCAATATGAGTTCAGTGTTTGAGGTCAAATGATCGTGAAATACTGATTACGTTAAAACACAACCAACAACATCAGATCTCCTCAATTCATTGTTCATCCGGCTGTTATAACTCATATACAGCAACCAAACAAATTCTAAAGTCAATAAGTTAAAGGGTTACTTCAGGATTTAGCATTAAGCTTTGTATTAGTAGAAAACCAGTAGTATTTTCGAATTACCGTGCTTCCCCCCTCATATCCCCCTGATATGAGAGAAAAATTAATTTTTAGTCTGGAAAAAATCCTCCGATGACGCAAAAATCGTCATTTTGCGTCATCGGAGGATTTTTGTGCCAGAGCCTAAAGACTACAGACAGTGTTCCGCATGTTTTCACCACGCCCATATGGGGCGGGATCTCACTCACAGAATGAAAACATAGTGTCAGCCATTTTTCTGTAAGCTAAGCTAACAGGCTCTTGCCTCTTGGTCTGTATAGAAAGTTTGTATAGTAGGCTAATCACGACGGCGGAAGATAGTTTTGAAGTTGAAATGGCAGAAGGGGATTTCGAATATCTGTTGCGAGAATCTGATGCTCGCGGCGACCTGTAACGTTACGAGCCGCAATTAGGGCTGTGCTCAGAATATCGATACTGCGATACATCGTCATGAACTCCTGGCAATGCGCGTATCGATACAGCAGCTTCCGTATCGCGATACTGTTGTGCTTTTGAATGTAGCCAATTCAGGGCTCGAATTTCGGCGCGGCAGGCTATTGCGCATAATTTAATCATTCCCGCAAACATTGATTCACTTTAGCATTCAGGTTGTATTGGTAAATGAATCCACACATATTATGAATCAAATCAGTCATTTTAAAACTTTCTGCGTGACGCAATTTCACAAACAGCGTGAGTTCAATGTTGCTGCGTCTTCTCTCTCTCTCGTCTCTCGGGCTGCTCAAGGCAAGCGTCAAGCGCTGCAGCCGGTGAAACTACACGCTCGCGTTTAGGAGTCGGGACACAATATTCACTTGCATATTCGGGCCAGCATTGCATCGTGAATAAAGTTTACCATTTGCACGTCTTTAAGTCTTACCAGTTTAAACATGCAAACGATTTTAAAGTATTCAGTACTTGCGCGCGCTCTGAGAGTTGTTTTTCTCTGCGTGCATTCATAGACTAGTAAAGCCGTCTCACATACAGCTCGCGAGATTATCGCTTTAACAGACTAAAACACGCAAAATGATGTGAAAAAATTCGGTCTCAGTAAGTATCCTCTAAACACAGTCTGTTATGTCTTAAATAAGCATAAAAGTTTTTAACAGAAACGGCAATTCCCCGGTTGTAGTTAAGCTAGATATTCTGATCACTCTCTTACCTATGAGCATGTCAATCAATTGTTGTTTATGCATAAAAATCTGAAAATGTAATCATTTAAAATGATTACACATTTGCACATTCCAACACTTAAGACCAAATTGTTAAATAGGTGTTTAAAAGAGTTTGAGAAAACTAAGTTAAATTTAAGTTGTTACCATTTTTGCTTTTATGAAATGTTTTAAGTTTTGTTTAGTCATTGAGCAGTGTAGATATGCTTCAGTGTCACTATAATTGTCAGTTATCAGTTTTCAGTTATTGAGGCAGACTTTAAAAGCAGAAGGAAGAGCCATTCTAAGTTTTTTTTTATTATTTAACTCATTGTTTTTAATGACAAAAACTAAATTGTTTTACAGTTATCACAACTGTTATAACACTGGTTATTAAAAAAAACAGATATTACTGTTACTGTATTACTGTAAAAAAAAATTATTTCAAATTGATCCATATCGTGATATGTATCGTATCGTGGCTTTAGTATCGTGATGCGTATCATATCGTGACATTGTTGGTGATACACAGCCCTAGCCGCAATACAGCGATGAACAGTTGCGGGAGACGGAGGAACAAGAGGCGGCCAGAGCGAGACCGGTACAAGCCGCAATACAGCGATGAACAGTCGCGGGAGACGGAGGAACAAGAGCCGGCCGGAGCGAGACCTGTACAAGCCGCACTACAGCGATGAACAGTCGCGGGAGACGGAGGAACAAGAGCCGGCCGGAGCGAGACATGTACAAGCCGCAATACAGCGATGAACAGTCGCGGGAGACGGAGGAACAAGAGGCGGCCGGAGCGAGACCGGTACAAGCCGCAATACAGCGATGAACAGTCGCGGGAGATGGAGGAACAAGAGGCGGCCGGAGCGAGACCTGAGCGCGGCCAGACTCGAGCTGGGGCGGACCGGCGGTACGTGTCAGTGCTCTCGCTGTGCGCCGATGGAAACAGGTATAGAGTCGTAATCTCAGTGATGCCATTTTCTTCTGAACGAGATCGCTGAATCCGCAGAGATTTGAGTGTAAAAGTGTTAATATTAATTATTTGTTTAATTAAAAGTTATAATAACTCACATTGGCTGTGGGTCCTTTTATAAACCTTTAGTGTTACTAGAGTATGGATTAGCCTAGATAATGTATTGGCTTAGAGAAATAGTGATTTCAATAGGAGGAAAACAGTTCATATGCAGAGCTACTAAGGCTAAGCTACTCTGTTGACATGGTCCTGCCTTGCATCATATTTTTAATGTGAAAGTGTAAGTTGTGTTATATACATTAGGCTAGTACATCCCGGTACAACGCAATTTAGCACCATTTCGATGTAAATTTATCAAATAACTCACGATGTATCAAAGCAAGCCTAGTTGTATCTATTTTTCGGATTCTGCCGCCTGTAACCGGTAGGCGTGGTTTAGGAGTAAGCAGCAAAGCAAGTGCATTCTGGGAGATGTTGTCTTTCAGCCACATGAGTAAAAAATACATTTTCTGCTTTTTCTCAGTCTAGAAAGCTTCAATTTCAAAAATAATTTCACATTTCTACTATACAAACGACCAATATTAAATACACATTCATCTTCCCAGAGGTGAAGTACCCCTTTAATGGTCAAGAGCCCAACTAAAACAAATACTTATCTCCATAATGGTGACTTAAAAATTCTGGTTTTCTCCTTCAGAGATTCTGCTTGTTAACATCAGGTGTCTTCAATAATGCTCAATCATCACTCAGTTATTGACTTAATTAACTCATTAGCTCACACTCAAAAAAATGATTTTAGCTCTTAGTTCAATTTCATTAATTAAAATGAGCATATACGACACAATCCTTCATAGAAATGATTCCAGCTTAATTTCATTAAATGTAATCAATGTAATTGAAAAAAAAATTGGTTTACCAAATTTTTTTCAATTGAGTCAACATGAATATTTTTCGTTCGTCTTAACTGGATGTCACTCAAAACATGAATTTTGGCCTCTTGTTAAAATAATTAATTAAAATAAGCAAAAGTAACACGATTGTTTAATATTGTCACAACATAATTTAATTGTGTTCAATCAACCTAATTCATTTGTGTGAAAACTACATGAATCATTGTTGTTGACATCTAACTGGGCAGTGGATCTGTAGTTCCCATCATGCTTTGCAAGGGACTGCATTAAAAGGGGTCAATTTAGGGAAAAGGTGTTATTTTATGTGTTTTTCAGTAAATGGAAAGATGTTGTTAGTTAATGTTAGTGTTTAATGTTCAGTTATGTTAGAAACTTAGAGGACTTTCTGTAATGTTTTTGAATTTTGTGGTTACAATTATGCAGAAGAGTGGCGACTGTGTTTAGGCTGTGGGCTCAGTATTACACTATAAATGCTTTGAACCTCCTGTTCAGGCTGTGGGTACTCAGTACACACTATTTGTACACCTCACTTGCAGTCTGGCAAAAGTAATATTATATTACTATGCAAACATTGGTTTTAATTTAATTGAACACTAGTAGTGTCTATCATTAGAAGTGACCGAGTCAAATTAACTAAAATTATAATGTTGGTGATTGAAGGCAGGACAAAAAATAAAAAAATGTAGTTAACCTGACAAAACTTTATCTAGCAGGAATGATTAAATTAATTTAAATTCATACAACAAGATTACAACAAATTATTTCAAACTAATTCGAATTTGTTGGAAAAATGTGATTCAATTTCGTGGAAAACCTTTCCTTAATTTAATTATGTTCGTTCAACAGATTATTTTTTTGAGTGCAGAGTTTAATTGGGTCGCTTAAAATGACCAAATTCCATGATGTTGAAGTTACATGAACATATTATGTTTGTTTAACGACACATAGTTATGTGGAACCGGTGGTGCATGTTTACAAAACAAAGTTAAGTAAAGCCAACACATCATTTTTTTGAGTGTTGGTTTACAGTTGACTTGTTGAAGCTGCTGAAGAAAAAAAATAAATTGTACAAAAAATATATTTCAAATCCTACACCCCTTACCCGTGGTGCTTATACATCTTGTAGAAATAAATATACTTACTACATTAGATTGTCAAAAAAGAAATACTTCTGTGAAAAATTTAAGAGGTGTTCAAATGATACTAAAACCACATGGAAAATTATAAATCAGTTGCTGCATAGAGATAAGACTCATTCAGAATTACCTTCAGTTTTTTATGAAGGTGAAAATTCTTTTAATAACTCATTTGATATAGCTCAAAAATTTAATAATTTTTTTGTTAACATTGGACATGAATTAGCCAGTAAAGTTCCTGTTTGTAATGGTAATCCACTAGATTTTATTATAAGGAATTATCCTCCTAATTATCCACCCTTCTTTTTTTCAGCCTCCTGATGTTCAAGAAATAAGTGATATTATTGATGAACTGAAAACATCTTCAGCTGGCCATGATAACATTTCTTCATTCCTTGTCAAGCAGATCAAGCAGTTTATTTTGCAGCCACTGGTTTTCATTTTTTCACTCTCTCTGAGAACAGGAGTTGTACCAGAGGATTTAAAAGTTGCCAAAGTTATTCCTCTGTTTAAAACAGATGACCCTTGTTGTTTTAATAATTATAGACCCATATCCATATTGCCTTGTTTTTCAAAAATATTAGAAAAAGTTATATACAAAAGGATCTTATTCCATCTTGATTCTAATTTAATTCTTTACAAACATCAGTATGGTTTCAGGAAAGGTCATTCTACATACATGGCCCTGCTTCATTTGATTGATAAAGTTTCCTCTGCATTAGAAAATAATGAATTCACCTGTAGTATATTCATCGACTTCTCAAAAGCATTTGATACAGTCAACCATCATATTTTATTGAAAAAATTGCAAAAATATGGTTTTCATGATGTTACGCTTGAATGGTTAAAAAACTATGTTTCAAACAGACAACAGTTTGTTTGTATTAATGGATGCTGTTCCAACAAAGCCAGAGTACCTTGTGGGGTTCCACAGGGGTCCATTCTTGGACCATTATTATTTCTTATTTACATTAATGATTTATCAAATGTTTCAAATATTCTTTTTCCAATAATTTTTGCAGATGACACAACTTTAGTTTATTCTCATTCAAATTTTAATTTTCTGATTAAAAATGTAAATACTAGTTTAACTGCATATGCTACATGGTTCAGATTAAATAAGTTATCGCTGAATACAAAAAAATCTAATTATATAATTTTTAGTGGAAAAAAATCATATTCTAAGGACTTCTCAAAAGTCAAAATAGAGACTGTTGAGATATCCCAAGTTTTAACAACAAGATTCCTTGGAATTTTTGTTGATGAGAATTTGACTTGGAAAACACAAATTAATTGGGTTAGCAAGAAAATAAATAAATCTATTGGTATAATTAGGAGGATTAGCAATTTTATTACCATAAATTGTCGTCTTACACTCTATTACAGTTTAATTTATCCATATCTTTCATATTGTAATATAGTTTGGGCAAGCACTTTTCCTTCTACACTTCATAGAATTTTGGTTCTTCAGAAACGTTTTGTCAGGATTGCAACCCGATCTGAGTCACATTCTTCATCTGTGCCTCTATTTCAGAATCTTCAGATACTTACTGTTTATGATATTAATATCACTCAAATATGTGTTTTTATTTATAAGGTATATTCTAATTATGAAAATATTCCAGAGCACTTCAAGTCTTATTTTAAATTTAACTCACAGGTTCACTCTTATTCAACTCGTCAATCTTTAGATTTACATCTTCCAAAGTTTCTTACGTGCAGGGGTCAATTTACTATCAGATTTAGGGGTACCAAATTGTGGAACAGCTTTTTCCACCTAGCAATAAACTCCTCCTCATTAAAATATTACAAACGATATTTAAAAGCCCATTTAACTGCTGTCTTAAAATTTTAATATATTAATTCTTACCTTTGTGTTATGATTATATTTTTGTTAGTATATTTCCATTACTGTCATTGTCATTTGTATGTACACATGTATGTGCATGTGTGTATTATGTGTGTGTTATGAATATATGTATCACTAGTTTGTTATTACTTTTATGTAGTCTAATGTTATTTGTTTTTTATGTTCTTTTTTGATTTTATTGTAATTATATCTATAGGTGGAGGCGTTAAATAAGCCCATTTTGGGTTTTTGCCTCTTCCTGCACATTAATTGATTGTCTTATTTTGCTTATGTATTTTATGTCTTGTTTGTTATTATTATTGTCTTTTTTATGTAATTGAAAAGGTGCAAATATAAATAAATAAATAAATAAATAAAACATGTTTGCAAACCTGCAGCTATTGCTGAGTTCCTCCAGGACTCCTCTGAGTCTGCGCTCAGGATAGGCTTTCTCGGTTTTGATGATCTCCTGCACATCGTTTAACCCTTCTTCCTATAAAACGAGACAGAGCACAGGCTGCAATGAAAATGTATGGATGTATTTTCACAGAGGGGTTTCTTCATATATCACTTGATTTAAGATTTCATTCCAAAAATATGGTGGAAATTGACATATTTTCTGATTTAAGGAGTGATAAAAATAGACTTTAAAATCTGTGAAAACCTTTAACTCTAACATGTCAAAATGAAACAAGAATATCAAACCTGTTCATATTTCTGTTCTCCACATTTATGCAATATATTGCATATTTAATTAGATAATGCCTCATTGGCATTTTAAACATATAATTTCAGAAAACTTGTCAATTTCCTTAATGTACTGTGATTAATTTATGGGGGAAAGTATGGTGATATTGATTAGTATTTTAGTGGCATGCCTTAAGATTTAAAACATTTTAGTGAAAAATGAAATAACAAATTATGTCAAAAAGGAGAATGTGTACAGAACCGTACCAATATCAATACTTTAGGAACTAAAGCAGTATTTCAGGAAGTGATATAACCCATATTCATTGATTTATTACCAGTTTTTCTGCAATGTTGTCCATGATGTTGGCATTATAAAGTCGTCGTCTTTGGTCCTGCCACCAGCTCTTGATAAAGATGCAGGGCTTCCTCTCAAAGTACGGGAGGTGGAAATAGTTTCTGCAGAACAAATACACAAGATGAATAGTTATATCACATGAAAAGTGAAAATCAAACATGACTTTTGGATCCGCAGACTGAACCTGTCAGTGATGACTGGCTTCATTGGAGGAGTGGAGGAAACTGAAGACGTATCTCCACCATCATCATCCTCCTCGTCACTGGAGCCGTGAATGAGCTCAGACTCTTCATCCCCATCTCCACCCTTCTTCTTCTTCGTTTTTGGCTTGGTTGGAGTGTCAAGGTCACTGCCATAGTTTCCTGGTGTCGAGAGGATAGTTTAATGAGGCATGTCTCTGACACATTTTTCCCAGATTCATTTCATTACTTGCATAAAGGTCAAGTGTATCATTTCTGTGCCACTAAAAATGATTGTTTTTAAACAGGTTTTCCAGGCCAAAATCAGTGCCATGTCTTTGATTGCGATCAATGTGTAGACAGCACAGTATACTTTTTTCAATCAGACTACAAGTGTACATAATACTTATAGTTGACTTGTATATTTCAGTCCTTATAGAAAAACTCAGAATCCCTGATTAAATTGAACATTTATCAAATTTCTGCTAAGATATATGTGACTTTTTTTGCAATGAAAACACAGGGATTATGAAATCATGCAAGTAATAGGAGTGAACTCTCTTTGTATATCTATTCTTCGGTGCCAATTAATGCTCTTTGCATGTAAAAACTGGCAAAATTTTGATTCATGAGTTTGAATTTGTTTTGAATCAACCAAAATATAAAGATTTTTTCATATCAACTATTAAGTGTATAAACTTTTTCTTTTAAAAATAATTAATACCTTTTTAATCTTAGTTTGTTTAATTTTGCATCTCAATATAGTAATATTCTGAATGGTAGACAACTCTGACTGCAATTTATTGCAATAGCTTTTCATGGCGCTAGCAACGTCAAGGTCATGGGTTCGACTCCTAGGTAATGAACTGATAAATTGTAGACCTTCAATGCAATGTAATTCCCTTCAGAAAAAAGTGTCTGCCAAATTCATATCTATAACTTGAAAGGCTGATAACTATAGTCTACTGTAGATTTTACCTATTGTAACCTCGAAGTTGATGGGTTTATCTCCAATCTTCCTGTCAATCATAGTGGCTTCGAGGAAACATCCGAAGAGAAAGAATTCCTCAACTTTTCCCGTGGCATTCTAGATATAAGCAACAAAAAATCGATTAAATAGACACAAATAGACTCCAGAACAGCTTCTTCCCCAGTGAACATATTACAAAAATCATACACACATTCATGCATACAGATATAGATACACACATCTCTGACGCCCTCAGTGCAATAACTGCTGTGTTCCCTGTTTTAGTTGTTTTATCTATTTATTGAGAATGTATGTGTATATGTGTATGCGGGTGTATGTGTATGTATGTGTATATATTAGTGCTGGGCAGAGATTAATCGCGATTAATCGTTGCCCAGCACTATATATATATGTATGTATGTATGTATATGTATGTATGTGTATATGTATATGCGTATATATAGTTGTATCGTATTACTCTGTATATGTATGTATGTATGTATGTATGTGTGTGTGTATGTATGTATGTATGTATGTGCGTGCGTGCATGCGTATGTATGTACGTATGCAGGCTTGGGAGGGTTACTTTAAAAATGTATTCCGTTACAGTTACAAATTACTTCATAAAAAAAGTATTCAGTAACGTAATCCAAGTACCACAATATGAAAGTAATGTAACTGATTACTTTTGGATTACTTCAAGGACAGATATTATTTGAAAAAAAAAAAACTTTTATTTATTAAGAATTTCACAGCCCTCAGCCCTGAATAAATATTTATGTAAAGGCAGACATCGAGTGGCTACAGTATTACAGATTATTTTGTTTTATTTTTAACTTGACAAGGACAAGGAAAAAATAAAATGGATATTTCTTCAACAGGAAAATAGAGAATGCAAGCTTCTTTAGGTTGGATGTCGAGTCCTTCGATAAAGAAAGTGTTTTCATTGCTGGAAGGCACAGTTTGCACTGTACAACCATGTTGTTGGCATTTTCTTCTTTAAAAACAAAATAGCAGCGGAATTTCCAAGAAATTAAAGCATTTTTACCCGTGGGCAGCATCGTTTCTAGCAGCAGTGATTGTGTCTGACAGTGATGCGCGGGTCAATGTATAAACAACCCGCACCCGACCGACGGTTTCAACTAACCCGCCCGCAACTCGGACCCAAAAAAAAATAAAAATGTTTGCCCTTAGGAGCGCAAACTGTTCTTTTTCTGAATGCTGTATAGCCTAGTGTTATGTAGCCTAATAAAGGCTTGATTTAGGCTATTCATTTATTTCGTTTCATTTTCTTAACGATTATCTGCATGTGTTTATCCAGTCTAATCGAAGTGTGCGTCTCTCCTCCGACTTTCCCAATAAAAATCCCGCCCCCTCTCAGAAAATAGGCTACATAAAACTGACATTACTGAGATATGCATTATTAAAAGTAGCCTATTAAAATGGTACAATGGCATTTTTCAGTTCAACGTGTTGGGAAATCGGGCATTTTGTCCCACGTCAGCATTTATTCAAAAGTTAATAACGCGCAACATTCAAAAGGTAAATAAGGATTTCCCACTTGTATTAGTAGGTATTTGCGGAGCTTCCACTGCCCAGTCTTCACCTTTTCTCTTGCCGTCTTCATCTCTACCTGCAGACTGAGCTCGTGCGTCATCTTTACGCCAGTTTCAGCCAATAAAGGCCTATTCATAGAAAATTGTGTCTAGTAGCTAGGCTACTATTTAAATTAGAAAGATTTAATCTTTATTTCAAACGTATCATTAAAAATACTTGTGGATGACTTGTAACCGCGGCTCATTTTGGATCAACCCGCGCATCACTGGTGTCTTAGGAGATTGTTGTAGAGAGCTGTTATTTTGCGCGTGCACCAGCGGCGGGTGGCACTCGTGAGTCATTAATCAAGCAACGCTTAATATAGTGTTATTATGCCAAAATACAGATTTATTTCATTTTAAATGAAACCATTGTAATCCTGAAAGTATCCCCCCTTTTTTAAAAAGTAACTATAATCTGATTACTACGTTTTTTGACGTAACTGTAACTAATTACAGTTACTGGATTTTTGTATCCTGATTACATAACGCCGTTACATGTATTCCGTTACTCCCCAACCCTGTACGTATGTATATAGATGTGTATGTGTATATTTTTATCTTTTTACTCTATGCTGCTATCTGGAGAGGATTGCTCCAACACAACACAGATATATTATATATATATATATATATATATATATATATATATATATATATATATATATATATATATATATATATATATATATATATATATATATATACTCTAAATAATGTTTTGTGCATAAAGAGGGCATTCCTAAGAGTAGACCAAAAAAAAGTCAGTGTGTTTATAAATAATTCTGAAGGAGTTGTGGAAGTTTTCCCTAATGATTAATTTTTAACAGCCAGTCACATGTTGAGTGAAGCCTAACTTTGGCTCTGACTGCGCAGATCATTGTATTGCACACAAAGAACTACTATAAGTATTACTGCTAAATTAATAATGTAGGGAGAAAAATAAAGAATGAATGAATTATTCACTGTAATTGGCCTGTCGAACCCCCGTCGGCGGATCACTTACATCTGAGATGTTGGGTATCCCCTCCACCTGCACCTCGGTGGAGCTCATCACTTCAGGAGACGAGGTGTCCAGTATCTCCACGGCCAGACTGATCAGCAGACGAGCCCGGAACGAAACCCCTTCCCCCTGTCCTTCATTCAGGTCCTGGTACTCATCCATGATCGTGTAACTGCGCGTGGAACCGTACATGTTGACCCAAGCCGGGCCCAGAGTCGGAAGAAAGCCTACGAATGGAAGCAGGATAAATAGTTATATTTGTATCTTTGACCTTTTATATAATCAGTTCAGTAACCGTGTAGACTATCAATTATGAATTTAGTTCAGTTCAGCTATAAGCAGACAAACAATAGTGTCATTATTCAGTTTAATCCAGATGTTGATTCAAATCAGTTCAATAAGAGTGTCGATGTTGAAAAATTATTAATTTGTGAAACTAATATGATTCAGCTACATTGCAAAAAGATGTAACCTACAATTATCTTAAAGTGTTGTTTTACTTCATTTAATCTGTACAAATGTATTTTGCTGGTTTAAATTAATGTATTTAAAGTCCCCCTGTGGTGAAAATCCAGCTTTTAATGTTGTTTATGTGTCTATGTGGTGTTTTTAATATGCTTTAAGACAAACATGTGTAAATTCATAAGTCGACAGCATTGCTGAGTATTTTCTGCTTAAAACTGCAGTGAACCAAAGACAGTCTCAAAAACACGCTTTGAAATCGCTGGTGTTTCTGACGTCACAAACGACCTTGTAACCAATCAGATCAACGTGTGATCGTCAACCAGTGGATCTCTGAGTGAGTGAGTGAGTGGAGGCGGGGCTCATTTGCATATTCATAGAACCGCGAATACTAAATGAGGCAAGAGTGTCGAGTTACATTCAAGATATTTTAAGGCATTTTTTTAAGGAAAAACATTTTGGTGATCAAAGGTGAGTTTTAAGGGATAAAATTATTGATTACAGGGGGACTTTAAGTTGATTCAACTAAATAATATCTTGGCTTGAATAAAACCAGTTAATTTAGATGTAATCATTTTAGATTACCATTTGTTTCGGTATAAAGCAGCCATACAGAAGACAATAGTATCATTATTCAGCTGAATAGAATTCAAGTTTTGTTCTCATCCAATAGTGTCAGTTTTACTGTATTACAAATAATTTTATAATGATCTTGAACGGCAATGTAGTGATGGCTTCTGAGGTTGAGCATCCAAGGCTAAATGTAATAAACAAGAAAGCCAAAGGAAATATTATTTAGCAGCCCTGTTACCTTTGTCTCCATCATTAGCAATCTTCCGGAGGTCAATGAAGTGCGTCCCGATCGCCACATCGTTGACTTTATCTGAATCGCGGATCTGGAGCTTCATTCTCCCGCACAGAGGTGGAAACTGCTCCGTGAACACGATCTGCTCATTCCAGATCGGCTCATAGCTGCTCTTCTGAATCGAAGTTTTTCCCTGCATTGTGGACAGATAAAAACATCAGTTCTTGTATCTGTATCACCTGTGTCCACTTTACCCAATAAAGACCCCATGAAATCAAAATCGAGTTTTGTAACTTTTAATTCATGTCTGTTAGATTTTACGGCATCTAAATGTTAGAGTAGCTACTTCTAAAAGTTTTTTTTTAGTTTTAGCCAATATGCACACAATGTATTCTTTCATTTAAAGGACAATAGGTGCCGTGTAACACGGGTGCCTTAAAATAAAGTTTAACCTTAACTTTAAATGTAATGTCAAAAAACACACTATACAGTTAATAGTACTTAACGTTAGTCAACACATCCAAATAAGTTAAAGCGTGACAAAAGATTGTTAAAACATAATGATTTAAAATGTTATTTAAAGTAAAAGTTTTGACATTATTACAAAGCGCACTTTTTAAGAGTGTACTTAAGTGTGCTGGGAAACAGTTATGAAAGTGTTCTCTCTTTAAGTACACTTAAGTGGCCTTTTATTTCATTAACATTATATTATCTGCTAGTACCGTTTTTAAACATATTATTTTAAGATTTTAAGTACACTACAAGTGCAGATTCAATACAATTAAGCATACTTCTTTTTCACAAGGGTCATCTTGAACTACACAGGTTGTCAATCAAATGTAAACCCCAATGTTGTCTTTACTTAAACAATCAAGTGTACTTGACTAAACATTACTTTAAATTTAGCATTTTGGCCCTGTCACTCAAAAATATAAGTTCAAATAACTTATTTACCTTCAAAATACATAAACTTAAGATTTCAAGTGCTGTGAGCTCAAAATCATGATTAATTCTTACAAAAGTTCATTTTTACAAATGTTGTTTTCTTGACTGTGAAATGATAATACATTCATACATGCTTTCTTCAAGTGCAAGGTGTCATTCTTATTTTACCAGAAAACAAATGGCTTTCATTATATTACAATTATTGATCGTAATGGAAATAAACTGATTTTATTTTTTTTTAAAAACCTGATACTTTAAACTTGATAAATAAACTTTAATATCCATATACAAGTGTTTTTGTAATAGTACACTTGAAATTAACACTAAGTTAAGTGAACTTTATTGTTTAAGTACATTAAATAATCGTCAAGTTTGGTGAACTAAACAATTTAAGTCAAGTCTATAAGCACCAAGTTAAGTAAACTTAAATATGGACGTTTTGGGAGACCCCATTACTCAATTAAATTGAGGGAACGAGTTTACTCAAATCAATTGAGTTCAATAGACTTATTCGGGTTTTCAGTGGAGAATGACCCTCTATCTAATACCACCTGCTATTGACTAACAAGTAGGAAATACAGATTCAGCTGTGATTTTGTGTGTGTGTGTTATATATATATATATAAGAATTCTGCCCACCTTCTGTCCTGCAAATAGCACCTGGACATAAGGATCAACCAAGTCCTTATTTTCTCCAATGAAAGCTTTTTTGACATTTGCCATAATGCTGGTGTTCATTTTGGGTAACCCCTCGGCTCTGTATACTTTGACATAAAATCTCGCCCACTGTCGCTCAGCCGGGACGTCTTCCGGCAACAGAAGATTACTGGAACAAGAAAATAAATTAATAAAAAGAATGCAATGTTACTGCAGTTAGAATTGCCATATCGGCTTTAAATATATTGTTATATGGAATTATCTGGGAGATCTCTACATTTTTATTGTTGTGTGACAGGGTAAAATACTATACTAAACTCATATTTTACATTTAAACATTGAAATAGTCACTGCCACACTTGCTAGGGCATTGCTATCTAAAAGTTTTTCACCACTTTTGGCCAAAGACGATTGAAATTGAATACAAATGTATGTTTAAAAAATATATATAAATAAAATAGTATTGCAAGTAAATATTTAGTTCATATGACTAGTTGGGAACACTGGAGTTTAGAGCTTGTTCAGTGTTAAAAACAGAAAAAAGTAATGCTTACCTTAGAAAACAACACTAATAATAACATTAACAATATAGGATAGGTTTTTATTACCCCTCAATGTCATCCTCATCGCTTTCATTTGCTTTGTGTGGGGTCTTGATTGTGTCGCCCTTTGCAACAACTGCGACGTCACACTTGACGTATCCTTTGCATCCCGCAGTGATGTCATCGGGATCACATAAAGTCGCCCATTTGTGGAAGAATTGATGTTCTGTAAAGAAAGAAAAAAATCCTGCAAATCTGAAGTCTTTAGTGAAATTGAGAGCTTCATATAGAAACATGTAAAACCAGTTACCAGGTTGTGTATATATTGTGCCCACGTCAAGCTTGAAGCTCCCAACCAGTGTGCCACTTCGCAAAAGATTCTTAGAGTGAATAACCTGAATGGACACATTATTTTAAAACAGTTTAAAACAAAGCTTAAAGTATAATTCCGGTATTTAGCACTTTGAGTCTATTTTCTAGTTTGTTTTGGATGAACTAGAGTGGTGGACACAGAAATGTTGTCTTGACTTTTTGACTCTTTTAGAATCGCTCTGAGCGCTTCAGAGTGGCTGCTATGGGCATGCACAAACATGTGCTTAAAACAACCCTTAACGTTCGTTTTCAAAACTGTGCAGCTCACAGAGTGGTTAGTGGTGTTCGTTGATGTTCCTAAACAAATATATCGATGCAATGTATGATTTCAATCCATGTTATTTGCTATAGTGGAACTATTTTTTCAGATACCTCACAACCGCGTATAAACTTCCGCTGGATATTTGAGTCTGAAGCGTTAGCACACTCCCGACAACTTGATGGCGACAACCACTTTGCCGCAGTTGCTCTGCTCACGCTAGCCTTCTGAGAGACGGAGAACCGAGCGAAAACACTACAGCCAAATGTAAACAGACCCTTTTCCGTTTCCGGTAGCGCAGTAATATCAACGAGCAATGAGTCCTCCAACAGACATCATGCGATTTTACAAAATGCCAAATAAAACACGACAGAAACTGTATTTCGCTACGCTACTTGTTTTGGAACATCAACAGACACCACTAACCACTCGGTGAGTGTCACAGTTTTGAAAACGAATGTTAAGGGTTGTTTTAAGGACATGTTTGTGCATGCCCATAGACAGCCACTCTGAAGCGCTCAGAGGCGATTCTAAAAGAGTCAAAAAGTCAAAATAGACACAAAGTGCTAAATACCGGAATTATCCTTTAATGCTACATGAAAAAGGTCATCTTTTATGAATAAGCTCAGCCTTGTGAAGTGGGTGACCCTTTTTCACAAGGGGAGGCTTTATTCTATAACTGTTATTTCATGATACTTACTGACACTTTCAGGATCTTGTCAAACATGACATCAGGAGGAACGTGGAAGTCAAAAACGAAATACTACAAAAAAAGGTATGCATATAAAAAGCATTAGGATGAAACATTTCATTTGCAATGCTTAGATAACCATTATAGTTCAGTAGACATCATAAAAACCAATTTTTGCTTTGTTCATTCATTTTCCATAGGACAATATTACAACCCCATACCTCATTGTAGTAAGGGCAGTTGGTTGACTCCTTCATTGAAGTGTATTTTTTATCATCGCCAATTTCCACACACACTACTGGATCCATGTTCAATCCCACCAGCTGTCTCGCCTCGATTACAGTGACACTAACCTGGAAAGTGGGGCATGACACAAATTTACGAAATAATGTGTGGTATGTATATTGTATCTAAATATACAGTTTCCCTAAACCACCACAATTAGAAACACACACAATATTAAAGCAAGTGTCTGTATCTGCGGGTGTAGTATATCACAGGCTTGTTTATCACATTAACTATGAACATGTTCTACTAACGTTTCACCAACACAAAAATCACGCAATCATGACCTACTTAATTTTCAGCACTACATCTATTGTTTTAGCATTTCAAACCATACAAAAGTTTTTTTTTTAAATGTTTGGCTTGCTTCTTTCTTTATTTACAATAAATCCCCTGCTTTGATATGCTTTGATATTTTGTTATCCAATTCAATGACATTCAGTTCCCTTTCAAGGGAACTCACGCTGCGACAGAGTAGTGGAGCTATGGGAACACTATGGGGACGTCAGCTCGTAGCCAGTCAAGTCATAACCATCAATCTCGGTAAATAGCACCTGTGACCAAACAATGTCAGATTCTGTGGCTTTAGCAAGCGTTCTGTGAATTGTTGTCTTATTTATTGTTCGTTTATCCTGTAATATGTTTATATAATGTTCAAAAGCATTATAATAGTGACACACAACAGTTCAAATCATGTGTTCCTCCCTGAAGCTCTGAAGGGGCTGATACACAGGGCAACTTTTTGAGCAATGTTGCTGGGCAATCTTGCCAAGAGATTTTTGCTGGGGCACTTTCTCATTGAAAATGGGCACTAAATTCTGGATAATTTAGATTGGTCATGGCCCTGCCCGCTGACGGCAACATTGCCCAGCAACATTGCTAAAAAAGTTGCCCTGTGTATCATCACCTTGAGGGGGCTGATTGTGAGGATCACTCCCCCCCGGTACTCTTTGAGGAGGGCACCAAGGCACTAGTGTTGTAGTTCTCGAGACCAGTCTTGGTCTCGAGGACCACTTTTTGATGGTCTTGGCATTTGGTCTCGTCTGTCTCGGTCTCGGACATTGAGGACTCGCGATTTTTTTTCAAGACCAGTCAAGACCATAACTGTGAAAATATCACTAAATTGCCAGTATATTGTCTCATTTTTTTGTTAACATCCTTGCTTTTATTAGATGTAAAACATTCGATTAGTAATGTAGACTAACTGCTGCGCGTGTGACAGAGAGAGAGAGAGAGAGAGCGAGAGAATGCCCCGGTCGCGCGCCCACTCTTTCTCTTCTGAGCCAGGCAAAAGTATAAACAAGGGTTCACCGTCTCCTAAGCGCTGTCTTGCATGGCACATATTAATAAAAATAAATCGACACGATGGTAAAAGATCGGAAGACCGTAGTTTGATGTGGAGCATTCGGATATTTTTTTCCTGAATTACCGCTGGTTGTGAAATTGTGCTAAAATACGCTTAAAAAAGGATTGTTGTAGGTTTAAAAACAACATAACTTTATGTTTTGTTTATAAAATTCAGAGAAAAGTGAAGACTTTAGTGATGAACAATGAATAATTGTTTTGCATACTGTACTAAATGATGGAAGTCACCCAGGAGTATTGAATAAAGATGGTTCACGTTTATTTAAACTTTGAGTGTTTAATATCTAGGCTATGTATTTTTATGGGAATGTGGATCTTTCAGATCAATTTGAGAAGCTCTTTTGATCATGTTTCAAAAATTTTGTGTCATGTAGTGTGGGGCGCTGGTCTTGGTCTTGGTCTCGGTCTCGCCCTCCCTCGGTCTTGGTCTCAACTTGGTCTCGGCCCCTAAAAGTCTTGGTCTTGTCTCGGTCTCGATACATTCTGGATTGGTCTTGTCTTGGACTCGGGTTAGGTGGTCTTGACTACAACACTACAAGGCACTCATTCTTCACGGTTCAGGTCCAGCTTCTGCCGAGGCCTAGCAGCCGCTAAGATCGTGAGGAATTGCAAATGGATGTAGTGGAGAGATTGAAGCTTGGCTCTGCCTTTTCTCTGCCCTCACCTGCTAGATCCGGTGCCTTCTCTATGAGTTTGGATGTAGCTCTGCAGTTTCTTCTGCCCAGAGTGAGGGCCTGGATGTTAAGGATAGTTAACATAGTTAGGAGTAGTTCCGAGGAGGTTGATGTGCTCAGCATTGAAAAAGGAGAGATTGAGGACTTGCCATCTCACTCTCCTGTTTATGAGGAGCTGGTGGAGGTTGTCACTCAAACCGTGGCCAAATTAAGTATTGACGCTCATCCTAAAAGTAAACTTGACATTTCAGCCCCCAAGTCACGAATTATACAAACATTATGGGGTTGAAATACACGGATCTGGGGCAATGCCTAAGGTGGAGCAGACGCTTGCGAGCTATCACTCCCTTGACATGGCATTGTGTCTTAAGGCCGGCCACACACAACATCGAACTTGGTGAGTAAAGCTTATACGACGGCAGGTCAGGCTGGTGCATGTCTGCATACAACAGCAATCTTGCAGGTGTACCAGGCTGACCTGTAAGGAGACCTTGACAAGGGTGAGGGGGTGGGACCGGATGCAACCAAAGAACTGCACCGGGCCACAGATTTGGATTCCTGGCGACTAAAGAGATGACCACAGCCGTCCGCCGTTCTATGGCAGCCCTGGTGGTCATGGAGAGGCATCTTTAGCTACATTTATTGGGAATAAATAAATTCTATAAAGACTCTCCTGGTCTCTTCGGCAGTGCTGTCGTCTCAGTCGTCGAGAGACTACGGAGGCAAAAAAAAAGCAACCTCTCTCACCAAGCTCAGGTCTCAGGACCCAGGTTCTCCATGGTGAAGGTGTATAAGGTTCCTCCCAAATTTGCACGATCGATATCCTTGCAAGGCTTTTGTCCTCCTAGATGTCCTCAGCTGTTTGTGTGTTTTAGGGTCTCCTAAGAAGGGTTTCTCCGGTGACCAAACAAACTATGAGCAAGTGGATAGTCAAGGCTATTTCTCTTGTTTATGAGGTGTGCGGTCATCCTTCACCCATGGCTTTCAGGGCACTCTCTACAAGATGTATGGGGGATTCCTGCAGAAGGCGGGTTGGTCCTCGCCACACACATTCATGAGGTTTTATGACCTGGATATGGGCTCCACATGAGTACTGGGTGCTCATATTCTGTGCTTGGATGATTCACACTAGACAGGTAATGGGTGTTATTGTGCTCTTTGCATCGCTACTCCGACACAGCGTGAGTTTCCGTGAACGGGAACGTCACAGGGTAACGACTTTAACAATGGATCCCTGAGAAGGGAACAAGACGCTGCGTCGCCCAACCATACTTACTGCATACCTGTGACCGACTTGCTTCGACCTATCAGAAGCTGGCATTGTTTGGTCTAGGTTCTATTTAGAGAGCTTCCTGGTCATGATGTCACACAGTACTTGCTGAAGTCCAGTCACATTATTGGACTGATTTCACACGTGCTTCAAGATGCAAACATGCAGAGGAGTTCCCATAGTGTCACTACTCCAACACAGCGTCTTGTTCCCTTCTCAGGGAACCATGTTTACAGTCGTAAGCTGAGACTATATTTGGCTAACACTTTATTTTGATGGTCCCCCTCAATCATTTACTTACTATAAGTAACTTTGCACCAACATGTCAACTAACTCTCATTAGAGTATTAGTAGACTGCTCTTTGTTTTCATTCTTTGTTACCTTAAATTTTGTTTGTCTCTGTAAAGCTGCTTTGAAACAATCTACATTGTTAAAGCGCTATATAAATGAGGATGACTTGACTTGACTAGACTGTATGCTTATTATCTGCTAACACTTTATTTTGATGCTCCAGAACAGATATTCTACTGACTATGTCAACTTATTCTACTAACCCTAACAGTCAACTAATACTCAACTAATACTCTAATGATGACCTGTAGGTGCTCTGTTACTATGGTCAACAGAATGTCTAAAGGGGACCATAAAAAAAATGGTAACCAACATTTGTAAGAGTGGCTATTGGGTGTTTGATGAGATTTATTTCATTCTCTTTCTGTTCTACATACTTGGAAATCCATTGGTCTTCCAGCACTAGGTTCAATCTTGATGTCAGGCTTTGATCTAAAATATTTGTAGAATTTGTGGATGAAGAAAATAAGAGTTGATCGACTTACATTAGAATATAGTAATATATCATGAACATATAAAAAATGATATATAAAATAAATGTAATGTAAAATATCATATTTGATATTTATGTAAAACATTTTTGGTCACCTCTTATTGGAGACATTGGTTGTGACAGCCGTTACTGATGCTAGAGAGATGGTGTCCGGGTCTGGCATCCTCATATCCTCGGTCTCAAGAATGGCCGCTTCATCTTAACAAGGCAAATATGATGAAATGTCATTATGAACAGCACTATGATTTTCAGATTTTTTTTTTACTACATTCACACATAAAATACTTAATATAACCTATCAAATATATTATTATATAAATATCATATAATTTTAAAAATATATTCATTATCCACTATAAATAATACTCAAATGTTGAATAATAATAATAATAATTTTAACATTTTCACACAAGTTAATAAAAGCTTTCACCTTGACCTTTGCCATCATCCTTGGAGGCACGATGCTTGCTACGCTTCATTGTTATGAATTTGATTTATCCTCTGGATACATGATTGTTTTGAACATGAAAAAAAAAAAAGTTAGACATCTGTCATAAACATCTTAAATGTAACGTTAATATCTTTGGAACTTTGTGTGGCTTTATCCTCTAATGCTTTCCATTTGAATTTACGTTGTAAAAACAGCAATAACCAGAAAAATATATAATTTGCCTACAGAATTCAATAAAGTTGATTACCCTAACTAACCCATCAACAATTAGAAGATACATGAACAATTTAATGTTCTTAAAACTAGCATTGAAAATGTTGAATGTTGTAAATGAACAAGAAAGAAAAAAGAAAGAAAGACAGATTATTACTAACTACACATTTACATCTGAGAACTATATATACTTCAAGCTATTTTATACAATCTAAACAAGTCACCTTTTTTTATATATTTATACAGCAGATCTAGAAGAAAACAGTGTCAGTGTCCAGCCTAAGTTCAGTGTTGATTAATTTCTTTTGTAAAAAAGTTAAATATAGTTAATTTATCTATACAGCTGCTCTGGAGAAAACAGTGATGTCATCGTCCAGGTCTCATATAATCATGTCAATCTAGGAAGATCAATAATATTGTTGAATATTAAGTGTCCCCAACTAAGCAAGCCATGGGCAACATGATGAAAACAGAGCTAATGGAGTCTGTGCAGACAAACCAATATTTTTACTGGATTTTAATGGTTTCTAGTAGTTTTTATTTCTTAAACAGCAATTATAAATTAAGATTTATTAATGCAAAGAAAATATTCTCATTGCAATTTTAAAGTATTTTTTAATTACATATAACATATTTTAACTGTACCCTTTCACTATAACCTCCTTATTTTCACAATAAAAGTGAATTTACTGCTAATACATTTCCATTATGTTTAATACGGCAAAACCTCAAACACAAATGCCAAATCTGAAAGCCATTGTCATTAAGTTACAGCCTTTAGGATTGCAATGTTTGTTTTCACATAAAGCCAATGAAAGTCTCACACGTAGAGTCTGATGAGATGCTGTAAACTTACCGTACAATGCAGCTGGTTCTCAATTTTTCTGAATCACATCTAGGAGTTTGCAGGAAGAACAAAATGATTCCGATATTGAGATGCTTTCAAAATAACTTGCCTACAAACTCATTATTGGCATTTGGAGGACAGAAACAGAGAGGCCACAAAAGTAACTCAAAAAGAGTCTGGTTTGGTCTAAGCCTGAAGATGGTCAGGAGAGATGTGATATGGCCATGAATAGTGTATGAGTGTTGAACCCGAGACACTGGTAACTAGAACTAGTTCCTGATGAGAGAGATGTGGGACTTTGACAAGCCACATTGATATAACACCAAATCCTCAGAGTAACAAACCAGGTAAAAAGCAACTAAACGGTAAAGTGCAGAAGCAACATGTTGTGTCAATAGTTGAACATAATGCCCTAATAATCTCCAACTCTCTCCAGTGATGGGCTACATGTATTCTAACTACAACTTACACGAGATTGTGAGGAATTGACAATGCAATGACTTATTTTACTCCAATTATGCTTTTATTGTATACTGTAATACTGTTAGAAATTTTGGAGTCTGTAATATTTGTCTTCTCTGCTCACTAAAGCTGCATTTAATTCAAACATTGTGAAATATAATTCCAATTTAAAATAACTGATTTCTTCAGAAGCGTATTGCATTCACTTGAGGAAAAAAGTTAATTATCTCAGAATTACGAGATTATGTGTCATGGAAAAAAAAGTTTTTGCTCTGTTTTTCTGAATTAACGAGTTAATTATCTCAGAATTATGAGATACATTTTTCTTGAAAATTTTTTTTATGAATTAATGAGTTACTAAATTCTGAGATAATTAACTTGTTAATTCAGAAAAACAGAGCAAAAACTTTTTTTCCATGAAAAATGTTCTCGTAATTGATAATTACTCGCTAATTCAGAAAAACAGAGTAGATTTTTTCTCAAGTGAATGCAATACACTTCCTACTTCTTGTGAATATGGCTATTTTAAGGTGCTATATGTAGCTTTTCTCAAAATAAATCTTTTTTTTATCGCCCGTGTGTGAAGGGGTTGTGATCACACTTTACAATGATCTACTTGTCAGGTTTTGCTATTACCTCTGAAGGCCAGTTTTCATATTTCTATGAGAAGGCTCCGGGTCGGATTTACCGCGAAATCCATCAGATGTGACGTGCATGTGCGCTCCCGAGCCTCTCTCCATTAATTATACAGTCTATGCGACGGCACTGCAGCGAACTACATGAGTCTGATAACACCAAAAAAACGACCTGCCTCCAGCACAACACACACTCCAACACAAACTACACATAAATATAAAAAAAAAAAAAAAAAGTTTTATCTGCTGAAGCTCGTCAGGCCAAACGCGAATCGGATCAACTTCGGACGAAAACACGGATCAACATCGGCAGAGCGTTTGAATTATGGAGAGACCTCCATTTGTTTTAGGTATAGTTGTATATTTAGGAATAAAAACAGAGTTGGCTTTCATCCCTATTGTGATGCTTTCTCCGGTGTGTTGAAAGTCTCAGTGTGCACGGTTCATGAATGCTCTCTTGAGTTCGAACACGCGCACCAGCGCTCTTGTAAAAATCGGTTGCAATCTGAAACATCACCGCTAGAGGCCGCTAAAAACTACACATAGCCCCTTTAAAATGTAATTTATTCAAAGCTGGGTTTTCAGCATCATTACTCCAGTCTCCAGTGTCACATGATCCTTCAGACTGGTAGTGTACATACCAATAATAACAACAACAACAATAAACTATACATATAGTTACATGCATCTTACTATAAACCCTAACCTTATAGTAAGTACAGGTTTCAATTACTATTACTCTGTACTTACATGTGTATATGTAACAAAGACAAAATAAAGACCAATGATTCTCTACTTGTTTACATCCATGTTCCTTTTTTGTCTCTCACTTTGTACATTTTTCAATTAAATATATCATTGTTTAAACCTATAAATACAAGAGCAGGTCTTGAATACAACTGGAAAGAAGTCCATGTAGAATACATCTTGCAAACATATGGCTTTCATAAATGAGCGTGTGAGTGTTATATCCTCATCTGCACTGAGAAAAGTACTGTTATATAATCCACGAGGTGAAAAATGCTGGGTCTGATCACTTGGTAAAGTAACAGCTCAACTCAGCTCAATAACACATGACTTGAAGAATCATTCATTCAAATGTAATTTTTGCCTCATTCCTATCGCTTCGACTGTAAGATGCTTGAACAGAAGCATGTGTAATTGTCAGGAGACAAATCAAACTGACTCTTGTCTTCAATAATTGATGATGTCTTGTTCCAACTGCAACTTTCAGACTAGCTGACGACATGTAGCTTCAGTAACCCAGCAGTGTCAAGTGGTAATCTACAATGCAAATGTACTGAAATGTGATATGGCTCAACACCTTATTCAAGAAGTTCCAGAAAAATAGTTTAAAATATTGGACTTAATTTAGGTAAATTGTTTAAAGAAATGTAATAATAAAAAAATGAATTAGCTAAGGTACAAATACCATAAGTTTGAAGATAAAATGTGAGTCTTTACAGGTAAATCATGTTGGAAATGATTAGCATGAAGCAAAACACTTGCATTGTGTCTCTTCTATCAACAATTCTTCAGCAGACCGTATATAAAACAAGTGCTTTTGAACAGTCAAACTAAAGTAATCAGCTCATAAATAAGACATGATGTTTGTAAGGTATACGTTTAAGGTCTAAAGTTGCCTGTATCCAGTGAAATGTCTTAAATTATTAAATTGTGCCAATCAGTGTTGAATGCGTCATCCACAATGAGGTAGCATCATTTGTATTGTCTTGACAGACATGTGTGCATCATTAGCCAATAAAAGAGAATGATATAGGCCCTATATTGAATAAACAAAGTTACAACAACATTACAACAAGGTTTTTGTATACACAGTAGAATATAAAATACATTAGAGACCTCCTATTCAATGTTCTATTGCATTTTTGCATAACCTAAACACTTTATATTGAAATATTCATGGTTCTTTGAATAAACAAAACAAAACAGAGCAAACTGATGTATCATGGACATTTTGTCCTGATAATGTGCCTATAAGAGGTTTGAGATGCTCTGAAGCGGTTAATTGTAATAACTGATGATTTCATTGCTGTCATCATGTGTGTAGGTTGTGAAATTCTTTTTACCTCTGATAAATTTATGAAATTTTGAAAATAGACATTTTTAGAATGACAACAGAGCTTAACAATGTCTATATTAGCTTACGGTATCCTCTTCAAAACTGGCACAAAACGTGGTACAATTTGGTAAAACAGGGCTTTTTAAATGACTTTTAAATGACTATGGAATTCAAATCATGCCACATTTATTTATATAGTGCTTTATACAATACAGATTGTTTCATCAAAAATAAATAAATAATATTGTAAAACAATTTCATCTGTAAAGCAGTTCTACAGAAGATAATAATGTCATTATTCAGTTCAATGACAAAGTCGATGTTGCAAAGTGAGTGTTATTGTTTTCTCATCCGATAGTGTCAGTGCAGTTAAATCGATAATATTACTGTATATTTATTATCTATTAAACACTTCTGTTTTTTTAAAAAGTACGGTAGTGGCCTAGGGAAATTCATATCTTCACCCTTTATATCTAAAAATTATTAAAAATGTGTTAAAGATTTTGAAAGAATATTGTGTGCTGTGTTTGGAGTCAATTGTTTTATTTGTGATAGCGCAATGAAACATGCCAAATTGTACGTACATCATTTTTGGCCAGGCTGTCATACGACAAAATAATGAGAGAACAAGAGAGAACAAACAAAATGTTAATAACTGATTATGTTGTGGTCAATGTATGCTTTTTCCCTGGCTTTTAGTAAAATAAAACCTGTAGCTGTATTTTCCTTTTTTGTTGCCTAGCTGAATGTTTTGTTCTTCTCTCAAATTTAAAAGATTTTAAAAAATGTCCTCATATTTTGATGATTTAATCAAACTTGTAGAAAAAATATTCCCTCTGGACATCACTTTTGGCCACTGTTTATAACTTTTTATTTTTTTGCCAAAAAGTTTTGTATGATTTGCTTCCAAAAAATGCGATACAGAATTGAGGTTATAGTAAATATAAATGAGTGTGTAACTCAGTCTACAGACTGACACCTTTCACAATGTCATCCAGGGCGAACCAGAGCCAACCTGATAGCAGGTTGCAATCTTATACCTTCTTTCTTGAAAGCGCTTTCTTGGCTTTGGCTTATTATCCTAATCTCTTTGTGCTCCAGTGCCTCTATGGGTGTACCATCTGACTGTGGTGTAGTATATCACTAATCTATTCCTGTGCGGTTTTTACATGCTATTGGTCAGCTGTGGCCAATGCTGGGTTTAAGCCAGTTTCATGCATCCCAATGACTGATAAATATCATTTTGCTTTTTTACACCCTTATAAAAAAATATTATTTATTGGCATTGATGCTTCTATTAAGATAACCTTTAAAGGGATAGTTATATCTGTCAAACCTGCAGGAATATCTTTCTTCCGCTGAACACAAAAGAAGATATTTTGGAGAATGTTAATAACCAAACAGTTGATGGTCGCCATTGACTTCCATAGTATAGTTTTTTTTATTTCTACTAATATTTCCAAGTGCTGATATGACACAGACTGTTTGTATCTTTCCACTTGTTTGTGTGTGGCATGTTTCAGACAGATTGTCCATGTTTGATACACATTAACATGCAACCTGTATCTGAACATTATCCACATATGCATTAAAAAAGACAACTGTAAATGCATTTGTGTTCGGAAAGTTATTTGATCTGTGTGTCCCACACATTTTGATGGATATTATTCCAATCTAAATGCAATCTAGCCATCATATCGGAATTCAAATGCCGTCATAGAAAACTCACCCACTACCTTTACTCCCTCCTCTTGTATGTTTCTTTCCAGGGAACTCGCACTGCATAATAGTTGCGACGCTCTGGGAACGCCTCTGCATGATTGTGTCTTGAAGCATGTGTGAAATCAGTCCAATGGCATGGCAGAATGTCACAGGCAGGGTGATGTCACGACCAGGAAGCTTAAAAGCCCATCAGAAACAAAGTGTTAACTTCTGTGCCTTTAGCGAGTGTTCTGTGGGAAATTTTCTCTGTCTGTTTATTGTGTATTTGTCACAAGCTCTTTTTATTAGACAATAGCGAGCAAACAGAAGTTTAAATTGTGTGTTCCTCCTTGCCCTTTCTACATCAAGGGTGGGATACACACAATTTATGTGTTGTTTGTTTGCTTTCAGCTTTCAAGGGGGCTGACTGTGCTCATTGTGAGTGGCTCCCGTCGGGTGCTCTTCGAGGAGGGAGACCAGGCTCATGGAGGAGTTGGAGTTTTCTCCGTCCTCACCTGCTAGATCAAGCACTTTCTCTGCGTTCAGAAGCACTGACTGCAGTTTCATCCCCCAGAGTGAGAACCCAGTGCTTCAGCTATCCAGCTCAGAGGAGGTGTATGTGCTCAGCATTGAGGCAGGGGAGATTGATGACTCGCCACCTCTCTCTCCTGCTTATGAGGAGCTGGTGAAGGTTATAACTTGTGCCGTGGCCAAGCTAAATATCGACTGGCCGGCCGAGAAGCAGGACATTCGTCCCAAAAGCAAAAAAGTTTCCAGTGTTTCCTGCCTATAAAATGTCAATGTCAGTGTCACCCCGCACTTTCACAAATGCGTAAATGCAACTCTGGCTCTGCTGCAACTCCAGGGCATTTGCGTATTAAATTATATTGATGATTTGCTGATATTAGTGCTATTGTAGCAGTTGGAGGATAGGCATCAAGATGTACATGACATGAAAGATTTTGGGTTAAGGCTGAACACCAAGAAGAGTGTACTTTCTCCGGAACAGAGGGACACTTTTCTAGGCGCGGTGTGGGATTCTATGGCAATGCAGGCAAGTCTGTCTCCTGCTCAATTCGATTTGACCCTCCCAGCCGTAAACAAGATGAAGCTAGACCAATCATTCACTGCCAGTTTCAGAGACTGTTGGGTCTGATGACGGCAGCTTCCAAAGTGATACCCTTTGGCCTGCTGTACATGAGACCCTTGCACTGGTGGCTCAAGACCAAGGGGTATTCCCTGATAGGCAACCCATTCTGCTTGAGCAAGGTTATGCATAGATTTCTTCATTCGTTGGTAACGTGGAAGAAACCTTGGTTCTTGTCCCAGGGTTTCATGCTGGGAGCTCCTTGTCACATAACACTTATGACGGATGCATCTGTCATGGGCTGGGGAGTGATCATAAATGGTCAATCCCCTCCACATCATTATAAGTTACTTAATATTAAAGTCCTGATGCACAAACAAGGGAACTTTGGGATACTCGTTTTCTTTTTAATCTTCGTATTTGTACTTGTTTTTTGAACTGATGTACAAAAATAATATCACACTCCGAAGTTTCCACTATGGACATAAACCAGCATTGTGTGAAAATAGATTGCTTGTAAGGATCCTTGCATTAAAGTTGTTGACTGAGACCCAGACAATTCTGTAGATCACTGCACATTGAAGTGGGACAGGAGAAAGTATTTAAACATTGAAAAATTAGACACTTTATATTTAAAGAAATTAAAAGTCAAATTAGTGGGATTAAATAAGACGCAACACTATAAACAAAGCAAACTTTGGTGTAGTTTTGAGAATTCTGTGACACAAATGTTTGCGTGTGTGCACATGTGAAAAGTCTTAGAGAACTGCACACTGGGAAATATATACTGTAGAAGCAACTATAGCCCATAGCTTTGACAAATAGCTTGAGGTGCTGTATTATTTAAGTTTCCTGCTTGCTGCCCTCTACTGCCAGCTGTCCAAATCAGCCATGAAACTTGACAGTTTTACAAAATCTGTAAACTCTCAGTTTTGCAGAGATAATGTGCTTTCTCCGTTGTTTACTAATCACTCATTCACTCTCTAAAGGTAGTAGGTTCCCTGTGGATACTAATGAGTCCTTATGAAGACCAATGAGCCTGTAATGTGAACAAAGACATTCTCCCAATCTGTGGTCTAGAATAGCACTTGTTGGTATGTATCCTAATCAAACAAAATAATTAAACTCAATTGCATGAGGTACAAAGTAATCTTCCCATGACTCACTGGAACAGACTCAGGAATATCTCTAACTGGAACAGACTCCGGAATTTCTCTCACTGGAACAGACTGAGGACTTTCTCTAACTGGAACAGACTCAGGAATTTCTCTAACTGGAACAGACTCCAGAATTTCTCTCACTGGAACAGACTGAGGAATTTCTCTCACTGGGACAGACTGAGGAATTTCTCTCACTGGAACAGACTCCGGAATTTCTCTCACTGGAACAGACTCCGGAATTTCTCTCACTGGAACAGACTGAGGAATTTCTCTCACTGGGACAGACTGAGGAATTTCTCTCACTGGAACAGACTCCGGAATTTCTCTCACTGGAACAGACTCCGGAATTTCTCTCACTGGAACAGACTGAGGAATTTCTCTCACTGGGACAGACTGAGGAATTTCTCTCACTGGAACAGACTCAGGAATTTCTCTCACTGGAACAGACTCAGGAATTTCTCTCACTGGAACAGACTGAGGAATTTCTCTCACTGGAACAGACTCAGGAATTTCTCTAACTGGAACAGACTCCGGAATTTCTCTCACTGGAACAGACTGAGGACTTTCTCTAACTGGAACAGACTCAGGAATTTCTCTAACTGGAACAGACTCCGGAATTTCTCTCACTGGAACAGACTCCGGAATTTCTCTCACTGGAACAGACTGAGGACTTTCTCTAACTGGAACAGACTCAGGAATTTCTCTAACTGGAACAGACTCCAGAATTTCTCTCACTGGAACAGACTGAGGAATTTCTCTCACTGGAACAGACTGAGGAATTTCTCTCACTGGGACAGACTGAGGAATTTCTCTCACTGGAACAGACTGAGGAATTTCTCTCACTGGAACAGACTCCGGAATTTCTCTCACTGGAACAGACTGAGGAATTTCTCTCACTGGAACAGACTCCGGAATTTCTCTCACTGGAACAGACTCAGGAATTTCTCTCACTGGAACAGAACAGAAATTTCTCTCACTGGAACAGACTCCGGAATTTCTCTCACTGGAACAGACTGAGGACTTTCTCTCACTGAAACAGACTCCGGAATTTCTCTCACTGGAACAGATTCAGGAATTTCTCTCACAGGAACAGACTGAGGACTTTCTCTCACTGAAACAGACTCCGGAATTTCTCTCACTGGAACAGATTCAGGAATTTCTCTCACTGGAACAGAACAGAAATTTCTCTAACTGGAACAGACTCCGGAATTTCTCTCACTGGAACAGAACAGAAATTTCTCTCACTGGAACAGAACAGAAATTTCTCTCACTGGAACAGACTGAGGAATTTCTCTCACTGGAACAGACTCAGGAATTTCTCTCACTGGAACAGACTCAGGAATTTCTCTCACTGGAACAGAACAGAAATTTCTCTCACTGGAACAGACTGAGGATTTTCTCTCACTGGAACAGACTGACGAATTTCTCTCACTGGAACAGACTCCGGAATTTCTCTCACTGGAACAGACTCAGGAATTTCTCTCACTGGAACAGAACAGAAATTTCTCTAACTGGAACAGACTCCGGAATTTCTCTCACTGGAACAGAACAGAAATTTCTCTCACTGGAACAGACTCAGAATTTTGTTTCTTCTGAACAGATTTTGGACATGAGGATCAAAGAGTGGAAATCTTCTTAAGAACTGTCTTGACAGTCATGATAGGTGGGTCCGCTAGCTTTGCCGTCAGACCCGAGCTGTTTGAGACAGCTTTCCTTGCCCGAAGAAAAAACGGAGAACTTGCCATGATAGTATTAAAAGCTGCCATTGCGTAGACTTGATGAGAGCAGCTGGCATTGGCTGGGGGAAAAAATCGATTTGATTTAAAAATCGAGTTGGTAGGTCAAATCGATTTATATTTAAAAAAAATCTATTAAAACATTTTTAAATTAATTTTTTTTTTCTCCCCCTCTTAAGCCTACATTTTGCATTCGCCAAATCTTCCTTCGGGTTTCCGCAGTACAGGTACGACAGCCAACGCGATGAAACTCTCTCTAAGATGATTAAATGCTACTGTTATTATACTTGATCTGTAGATAAAGGTCTATGGTTTCGCATATAACAACTTTATCTTGCTGGACTTTATTGCTTTAACTACATCATGTTACTTTCTACCGGGCTTCTGTTAGATCACAACTCTAGTGTCAGAGCACTATAATTGTTCTTCACGCGCACAGTAACTGAAATTTAAAACTGTTAAAAGAAAAGGCTGAATAAAACTATTGCATAGATAGATACTGTATAATACACTACGCATCGATATGTCTTTCCTTTGTGCCTTGAACTTTTCAATGCGGACTCAACATGCAGCAAGCTGTGACTGTGTTGCTTCAAGCGCATCATTCAGCGCTCGGGATATTTTTTGGATTTGTTGTTTTTCTTTATAATGAAGTTGTCTGTATTAAGTAGATTGTGTTTAACACACAAAAGAATGATTATCAGTTCAACACAAAGAGTTATAGAAATTCTACTTGATTAAAAAAAAAAATCGAATCGAATCGTAAATCGAGTTTTTATAAAACAAAATATCACAGATTTTTTTAGGGAAAAAAATCACCCCGCTCTAAATAGATTGTTATTGCTGCTTCCATACTAGACATCAGTGTATTTTTACTAACTGTATTTCTTTACTAGTGTTTATGTGTATTTAAATGTCTGAAACATAAAATAAACATTATGTGGCTGAAAACAATGCATATTAAGTGCTGAGCGTGTCCGTCTCTGGCTCTGCGCCAGCAAACCCCAACCGCGAAAGCAGTTTGAATCTGGCAGTTCTGTGACGTCACTAAACATTCTAAGTCATACTCTCAGGGGCACAGAAATAAAAATCCAATATAGCCTATGGTGCCATAACGCTCAAAAGGTTAAATTGTAATTTACATTTTAAATTATTTTCGTTTAGAAAATATCTGCCGACATTCGTACTGCCAACCAATCAGCAAACATCAGCTGCTGTGATCCCAGCATCTCCATCACTGTAAAACCTAACAGTACTATGTACTCAATTAAATTGAGTTCACTGCACTCAAATAATATCAAAACTTGAAGTGGCTTGAATGACTGAAGCAGAACTCAAACTAAATGAGTTATAGAACATTTCTAGATCCTAGAAAGATAATTGAATAATAATTGTATAGTTAAGTTAATTAATCATCAATTAAGTGATGATTGATCATTAGTGATGACCACCTGCTGTTAACAAGCAGAATCACTGAAGGAAAGAGAAACACAAGAAATACAAGGTTTAAGGTCACCATGATGGAGATAAGCATTTGCTTTAGTCGGGCTCTTGACCCTTGGTGTTTGAGTGCAAGTTTTTCTTTGTCTGTTGTAACTGAGTGTTTATGGAACATTTGTTATGGCACAAAATTCAAGGAAAAGTATGGTCGGGTGATGATGGTCAGGATTTGATGATGACAGTCATCACTTAATGTTTTCATTGACTGATAGTATTGAGAGTCTAATATCTGATTATATTATTAGATGTATTCAAAACTAAGATTCTACAACATAATAGCTTGTTATGACTATCAGATATTGTGAAGAATTTTCAGGAAATGTAATTCATTACCAAAACTAATCAGATTTTAAAAACCCTTATGGTATTGTGCTGACTTACACAGACATCAAGAATCAGCATATGAATCTCAACAATGGTGACCATTAAAAACCGATTCATACTGCAATGCATGCTGGGTACTACCATAATACAAAACTTATCCATGGTACTGTCACGTTTTGATGTGTTCTGTTAATCTTTTGTGATCTTGTTTCCCCCTGTCTTTGTGGTTTTTGGTTTAGTCCTGTTAAGTTTTCCCTCTCCTCGTTTGTGTTCAGTTTTATCACCTGTGTTCTGTTAATTATCCAATCATTCCATGTGTATTTAAGCCCTATGTTTTCCCTCAGTGTTTGTCGATCGTCGTCTATGTATGGTTGTGTGTAACCCTTGAAGTCCTGGAGTTTTGTTCCTGTTTGATTTTTGAAAGTTTCATTTTGTTATTAAAACTATAATATTGAAGCTTCCGTGTCCTCGTCTTCGGTCACCTGCACACCAACCCTGACAGAACGATCGACCGTACAAAAGAAAACCCCAAAGATGAACAAGGGAAGAAGAGGAAAGAAGAAAAAGGTGAACCCCTTTAACACACCTATCCTCTTTCAAAATGAGTGCTCTCTTGAGGAGTATGCAGGGCTTTACCTTGAGCTGTATGATGACATTTCGTTGGAGGAAGAAGAATTAACACAAAGTTTCTGGGGTGGATTAAAGGACCCGCTAGCCCAGATTATTCTGGTTAAGGACCTAAATATGACCTTTCTGGAGTTCGTGGATCACACACTGTGGGCGTGTGGATCCAATTACGTCATAGAAGATCTCCCACTCCAACCAGTTCCGGATCCAGTATGTCCTGAGCCCGTCGTCTATCCTCCAGAGCCCATCGCCTGCCCGCCAGAACCTGAGCCCATCGTCTGCCCACCAGAGCCTGCACACCGCATCAGCCCTGCCGCCAGATCGGTCCCTGGACTTCCCCGGCTGATATCCGGTATGACTGATCCCCCACTGATATCGGTGCGATTGGCCAAAAAGAAGGCTGCCGAGGCTGGGGTTCAAGTCAGCCACATCCAGCCAGAGCCTGAGCCCGTCACCTGCCCGCCAGAGCCTGAGCCCGTCGCCTGCCCGCCAGAGCCTGAGCCCAGCCCCAAGCTCCCTGAAATGCTGGCCCCGTCCAGTTCCGAGTCCCCTGATGTGCTGGCCCCGTCCAGTTCCGAGTCCCATGATGTGCTGGCCCCGTCCAGTTCCGAGTCCCATGATGTGCTGGCCCCGTCCAGTTCCGAGTCCCATGAAGAGCCAGAGCCCGTTGACCCAGCGCCAGAGCCAGAGCCCGTTGACCCAGCGCCAGAGCCAGAGCCCGTTGACCCAGCGCCAGAGCCAGAGCCCGTTGACCCAGCGCCAGAGCCAGAGCCCATTGACCCAGAGCCAGAGCCAGAGCCCGTTGACCCAGAGCCAGAGCCAGAGCCCGTTGACCCAGAGCCAGAGCCAGAGCCCGTTGACCCAGAGCCAGAGCCAGAGCCCGTTGACCCAGAGCCAGAGCCAGAGCCCGTTGACCCAGAGCCAGAGCCAGAGCCCGTTGACCCAGAGCCAGAGCCCGTTGACCCAGAGCCAGAGCCCGTTGACCCAGAGCCAGAGCCCGTTGACCCAGAGCCAGAGCCCGTTGACCCAGAGCCCGTTGACCCAGCGCCCGTTGATGTCAAGTCTGTTCCCGTTCCTGAACCTGTCCTTCTCCCCAAGAAAATTTTGGGGGGGGGGCTATACGCCTTCGCCGTGGCCGGCCAAAGATCCACGGAGGCCGGCCAAAGATCCACGGAGGCCCGGAAAAATAACACCGCCATGGCCACCCGAAGGGTCCTCACCGCCATGGCCACCCGAAGGGTCCTCACCGCCATGGCCACCTGAAGGGTCTTCACCGCCATGGCCACCTGAAGGGTCTTCACCACCACGGCCACCTGAAGGGTCTTCACCGCCGTGGCCACCTGAAGAGCCTGCATCGCCCTGGACGCCCGAGGGCCCCACAGCTCCGCCCTGGACGCCCGAGGGTCCCACAGCTCCGCCCTGGACGCCCGAGGGTCCCACAGCTCCGCCCTGGACGCCCGAGGGTCCCACAGCTCCGCCCTGGACGCCCGAGGGTCCCACAGCACCGCCCTGGACGCCCGAGGGTCCCACAGCTCCGCCCTGGATGCCCGAGGGTCCCACAGCCAGCTCCGCCCTGGCCACGCCCACAGCCTGCTCCGCCCTGGCCACGCCCACAGCCTGCTCCGCCGTGGCCACGCCCACAGCCTGCTCCGCCCTGGCCACGCCCACAGCCTGCTCCGCCGTGGTCACGCCCACAGCCTGCTCCGCCCTGGAGGCTTCCTGGACCTGCACCATGCCCTCGTCAGCCTCCAGGGCGCCCACCCTCCCACCCCTTTGGATGTTATACGGCGCGAGGACGCGCCTTCGGGGAGGGGGGAGGTACTGTCACGTTTTGATGTGTTCTGTTAATCTTTTGTGATCTTGTTTCCCCCTGTCTTTGTGGTTTTTGGTTTAGTCCTGTTAAGTTTTCCCGCTCCTCGTTTGTGTTCAGTTTTATCACCTGTGTTCTGTTAATTATCCAATCATTCCATGTGTATTTAAGCCCTATGTTTTCCCTCAGTGTTTGTCGATCGTCGTCTATGTATGGTTGTGTGTAACCCTTGAAGTCCTGGAGTTTTGTTCCTGTTTGATTTTTGAAAGTTTCATTTTGTTATTAAAACTATAATATTGAAGCTTCCGTGTCCTCGTCTTCGGTCACCTGCACACCAACCCTGACAGGTTCCCAGCATGCATTGCACCATTATTCATTTTAATGATCACCATTTTTGAGATTCATATGCTGATTCTTGATGTCTGTGTAAGTCAGTATGATACCATAGAGGTTTTTAAAATCTGATTTTATCAACAATGGGTACAGCAGAATCACAGTTATTTTATAATGAATAATACAAGTTATATATCACCGGTTTAATCAGAGATTATTCTCTTGATAAGATCAGAGAATCAAGACACCAAATGATGATTCATCATTCCATAAATCATCATCAAAACACAACCACATGCTCATATTTTCTTTTGGCTTTTGTGCCATAACAAATGTGTGTAATCATGCGCTAGGGTTAGGGTTAGCGCACACACGCACATTTACACACACACACACGCGCAAGGTCTCTCGCTCTCTCTGTCTTGCGCGCGCTACACACGCACATTTACACACACACACACACACACACACACACACACACGCAAGGTCTCTCGCTCTCTCTGTCTTGCGCGCGCTACATGCACTTCATGCGCACATTTACACACACATACGCAAGGTCTCTCGCTCTCTCTGTCTTGCGCGCGCTACATGCACTTCATGCGCACACACGCACATTAAAGGCCAATTTATACTTCTGCGTCGAGTGTACGCCGTAGTGTAGGGCGTAGGCTACGCACGTAGGCGATGCCGTCGTGAGCATTTATACTTCTGCGTTTAGGTCTGCGTTGCTCTGCAGTACAGCGCCGAAACACTAGTTGGCGGCGGAGGGTTTTAATGTTCCACTGTGTTTAGTTTCCGCGCGGTTCCTAGAGAAGAAGAAGATTCCTCGCGACTGTTTTGAGTTTAGGTTACTACAAGCAATGGCGATTGATAGAGAGCGGATCACGTTGGAGTTGGAGGTTATCGAGGTGAAAAAGCAGTAAGTTTTTAGTTTTTTTAACAGTTTCACTGTACATAGAATTAAAAAATGGCGGGCGGTGCAGAAGAACACGCCGGAAATGCGTAGGAGGAAACGCGATGCTACCAAACCGACCAATCACAGATCTTGCGGTCCGCGTCGCCGCGACGTGTAGTTACATTTTTGAGGAGGTGCGCGTCAGGTTACGACGAAGGGTGCGCCGCATGGAACGCGTCTGTGCGTATGCTACGCCGTGCCTACCGCGCGCACCTGACGCAGAAGTATAAATTGGCCTTTACACACACACACACACACGCAAGGTATCTCGCTCTCTCTGTCTTGCGCGCGCTACATGTTTGGAGCTTAGATTCCGCGAGATTTGAACTAATTTGCGGCCATCAGGGAGCCGCTATCTATATACGTGAGACTTGAGATGTCTGCAAACGTTCACCGGGCGCCGCGTCCATTGGCCAAAGAAGATCGCCTGTTTGGGCCTCATGTTTTTTTAGATTAAATATATATTTTTTAATTATTCTTTAATTCCCTTTTTAACAACATGAAAAGACTATTCAAACATGAGATGACATTAAAATATAAATATAAAAAAAATCACAGACATTTCTTGGGGGTGCTGGGCGGGTGCTATGGCTATTATAGGGGGAGCCATAGACATAATATAATACATAGACGCCCTATTGGCCGCTGGAGCGCACGTCAACGGCGCCGCCATATTGGGGATGGCAACTTTCCCATACCTCTCATACTGGGAATGAGAAAAATGCCTGTTTTGTGCGCTGCTTGGGGCTGTACAAATCGCCACACAATTGAAAAAAGCTTTCGAGGAATTATCTTTCACAGGCAAGACTGAACGTTTGTTTTTGGTTGTATTTGGTCATTATTTAATTAGTAATAGTAACGTTCAGAGGATAAATTAAAAAATACTACTGTTATTGTGTCACGAAATGTAGTTTTAATAGTTCTCTTACGAGAGTATCTCTCGTACTGCGTAATATCTTACGCTATGGGGAAACACTCTTTCCTCGAGATATTGAAGCCAAAAATTATCCTTAATTTTTTTAATCATGCAAAACGCTTTTGCAGCAGCAAGCAGACAAGGGCGAAACAGCTCGCGCGCCCATTGGCTGCCTCGCTGGAAAAGCTGCAGCCTATCGAGTGAAGGCACTGCGTGACGTAATGACGAATGAAGACGCTTCGCGCTCATTTCGTCATGTCCCGCCAGTATAGGCGTGGTCTCACCCTATAAATACCCCTCGATAGCTGTATTTCTCTGATTTTTTCATTCTTCACGCGAAGCTCACGCATCGCGGGATCCAGAGTGAGAAGCCGCGCCGTTGACTTGTAGCCTTCTCAGCGGGACGTGCCATCTTCTGAAGTCGCTGGCCCAGCCGCCTTCAACTGCCGTACCTGCTGCGCTTTCCGGCGTACTATATCCTTTACTCTGTCACTGTGTGTGTGTGTGTTTGCTTACGTGACGCAACACCCATTATATGTTCTAAAAGAGCTGCGTCTTTTTAAAGATGCCTTTCTGTGGCTCGTGCCGCTCTCAACTCAGCGATGAGGACCGTCACGTCATCTGTGTGTCCTGCCTGGGTCATGAGCACGCTGCTATCGCGCTCGCGGATGGTGGATGCCCGCACTGCGAACTTCTGCCTATGGCGACTCTGCGGACTCGCCTGGCGTCGTTCTCTGAACCCGCGTCCCAGCCGTCTGTGCCGCGCCGTAAGAAGCGTCGCGCCCAGCGCGCTCCCGAGCCTTCTCCAGCCCGCCAAAGCTCGCCGGTTCGCCCGCCTGCTTCGCCGGCTTCACCTGAGTCGCTCCCGGACGGACAGCGCCCGCCGTCTGCCGCCGCTTCCGCTCCCGAGCTGGACGAGCCTGCCGAGGTATGCTCTCTTGTGGCTTCCGATAGCGAGGATTGGGCGAGCTCTGTGGACCTCCCCCCCGCTGACGTGTCTAGCCAACCCTCTGTGAGGAGACCCGGCATTGAGGCTGAGCTGATGCGTCTGCTCACCCAGGCCGTAGAGAGCATCGGCCTCGAGTGGGAGGCGCCCGCCTTGCCGCCGCGCAACAGACTCGACGGGCGCTTTCTCAAGAAAGACGAAGCCCCGTCTAAGTCTAGGGCCGCCCCCTTCCTCCCTGAGCTCCACGACGAAGTCGCTAAGTCATGGACCGCCCCGTTCTCCGCCAGACTGCGCACTTCCACTTCTGCGGCCTTCACTTCTGTCACCGGCGCGGGAGATAAAGGATATCTCTCCATTCCTCCTGTCGAGGCGGCGGTCGCGTCGCATCTCTGCCCGCCCTCTGCGGGACGGCGCGCGCAGACGACTCTCCCCTCTAAAGCCTGCCGGGTGACTTCATCGCTGCACGGACGTGCTTACACAGCCGCTGGACAGGCGGTCTCAGCGCTGCATACGATGGCGATCTTGCAGATCTACCAGGCCGACCTTCTCCTTAAACTGGACGAGGAAGGCCCGGGTGCGATCAACGTGGCGGATTTACGAGGCGCTACGGACCTTGCTCTACGCGCCGCTAAAGCCGCTGCTCAGGCCATGGGGCGGAATATGGCCTCTCTCGCCGTTGCTGAGAGACATCTGTGGTTGACGCTGTCTGAGATGACGGAAGCTGAGCGCTCTGTATTCCTCGACGCGCCCAGTTCCCCTGCGGGCCTCTTCGGATCTGCCGTCAAGGATTTCGCGGACAGATTCTCGGAGGAGCAGAAGACTTCGCAGGCCATGAAGCACTTCCTTCCGAAGCGCTCGAGCTCCGCTGCAGGTCGCTCTAAGCAGCCGTCTGCTCGCAGCTCGCAGCCTCGGCCTGCATCGCCCGCAGCCGCCGCTACACAGCGCCGCCAGGCCCGGGATCAGAGACCGCGCTCTCGCTCTGCTGGACGCCGCCCCGCTCAGCGCGGGCCTCGGCCGAAGATTGAGCTCAAGCCCGAGGCCTCGAAGCTTTCCTAGCCACTCTAAGAAAGCGACGGTGTTCGGAGCCCGCTGCGGCCGGCTCCCCACCGAAAAGATTCGCTCGTTCAGTTCCTTGCGATGTGACTGTGCCAGTGTATTTAGCAGTGAAGCAGCCGGTGTCTCAGCCCGCTTGCCTGCACAAAAAAGCCGTTTTCATGGCTACCCAGATAAATCCAATAAAGAGTGTATTTTCTGGTATGCCGGCCACGGCCGATGGTGTTATGAGTGTTGTAAGAATGCCCACGCCCCAGTGCCCATTCCCACACCCAGACACAGCCCGCCACGGTGCGAGGCGAGCACACATAAATCTGACTCAGGTCGATTGTGCAAACAATGTAGCGATTGCGCCCATACAATGCCCGCTCACGCTGCATGCCCCGTGTCCCTTGGTTTCTGTAAAAACGAAACCAACACACAATCTATCGGCTCCGGCCGAAAGCGTGCACAGTGCTGTAGATGTGCCCGTAGGTTTGCGCCCACATCCTCCCGCAAGCACGCCGAATCCCACGGGATTCGCCCCGCTCACTCTCGTTATGCGTCCCGCCATAGAGATTGTGAGCGCGGCCAGACTGCCCGCTGTGCCCAGCGCGCCCCCCGCCTCGAACGCTGTAAACACGGCGTCGTGTTCCCAGGGTACCGGGGCTCTCGAGCCGTTGCCAGGTCACGGCCAGAGCCCGGTCTGCATCCTACCCCTAGCTACTCGCGCAGAAGCGTGGTCGAAGCTACCCGGGGTATCAGACTGGGTGCTGAACACTATAAAGAGAGGCTACTCGCTACAATTCGCACGACGTCCACGCCGTTGTACGGCGCCCGTCGAGACTTCGGTGAAAAACGAAGTATCTCATCTACTTCGAGCCGAGATAGCGAAACTACTGAGCAAAGGGGCCATAGAGCCCCTTTCTCAGGCTCAGAGCGAAGGGGGCTTATACAGCAGATATTTTCTGGTACCGAAAAAAGATGGGGGCTTCAGACCCATTCTAGATCTGAGACAGCTGAACAAAGCGCTTGTGAAGCGCCAGTTCAGGATGCTTACGACCAGGAAAATCCTCGCGCAAGTGCGCCAAGGGGACTGGTTTATGTCGATAGATCTGAAAGACGCGTATTTCCAAATACAAATAGCGTCCCATCACAGGCGATTCTTGAGATTCGCGTTCGAGGGCCAGGCTTATCAATACACAGTCCTGCCGTTCGGCCTGTCTTTGGCACCCCGTACATTTACGAAGTGCATGGACGCGGCTCTCGCGCCCCTGAGACTTCAGGGCATGCGAGTTATGAACTACTTGGACGATTGGCTGATTCTAGCTCGATCACGATCAGAGCTCATAGAACACAGGGCCACAATGCTCGAGCATCTCGAGACACTGGGCCTGACGGTCAACTGGGAAAAGAGCCTGCTGTGTCCCAGCCAGAGAATTTCTTTCCTGGGAACAGTGTTAGACTCGCTTTCCATGACGGCACGCCTGTCACCGGAGCGCGTACTAAGTATTCAGCGCGTCGCGGAATCCTTCCGCCATGGCTCCTTAGTCCCGCTCAGACGGTTTCAGAAATTGCTGGGCCTGATGGCCTCAGCATCCCATGCACTCCAGCTGGGCCTGCTTCGCATGCGCCCGCTGCAGTGGTGGCTGAAAGCACGGGTCCCGCCCCGGGCATGGTCCACGGGCAGGTGTCGCCTCAGGGTCGACCAAAGGTGCGTTTCGGCTCTGGAACCCTGGAAAGTAACCAGCTGGTATCAGTCTGGTGTGAGTCTGGGGACCGCCTCAAGGGTGAAAGTGGTGTCGACGGACGCCTCCACCACGGGGTGGGGAGCGCTGCTCGAGGGCAGACCGTTGGCTGGCCTATGGTCAGAGCGGGAGAAGCTCCTTCACATAAACTGCTTGGAATTGATAGCAGTCGACAAAGCGCTGCGGCGCTTCTGTCCCCTGGTGAGGGGCCACCACGTCTTGGTCCGATCGGACAACAAGTCAGTGGTGGCGTACATAAATCGCCAGGGCGGCCTCAGGTCCGCACGCCTTTGCAGGCTGACGGAACCCCTCTTGGTCTGGGCCCAGCGCAACCTCCTTTCTTTGAAAGCGGCGCACGTGCCTGGGCACCTGAATACGGGTCCAGACATGCTGTCCAGAGACAACGTCCTGACAGGAGAATGGTCGCTGCACCCGCAGACGGTCCAGCTCCTGTGGGAAACGTTTGGCAGAGCGCAGGTGGACCTGTTCGCGTCCCGCGAGAACGCTCACTGCCCAGTATTCTTCTCAAAGCGCAGGGACGCGCTGGCCCATACTTGGCCCAGCGGTCCCCTGTATGCTTTTCCCCCGGTCTCGCTCCTGCCACAGGTGTTGGAGCGGATCAGGGAAAATGGATGCCCAGTGCTGCTTGTGGCTCCGCTCTGGACGAACCAGGCTTGGTTTCCGGTCCTGATGCGGATGACCAGCACTGCCCCGTGGCCTGTACCGTTGAGGAGAGATCTCCTCTCTCGGGCAGAGGGCTCGATTTGGCATCCTCACCCGGAACTGTGGTCCCTGCACGCATGGGCCATCAACGGGTACCCGCTAGCCTCCCAGAAGGAGTGCTAAACACGATCGCACAGGCTAGAGCTCCGTCTACCAGACGGCTCTATGCCTCGAAATGGTCGGTGTTCTCTACTTGGTGTCGAGCCCGTGGCTTTTCACCCCTGGACTGCGGGGTTGAGGAAGTGCTTGCCTTCCTTCAGGAGCTGATGGATAAGGGAAGAACCCCATCCACGCTCAAAGTGTACGTGGCGGCCATAGCAACGTTTGCTAAGCCTGTGTCTGGCCAGTCACTGGGGAAAAAACGACTTAGTCGTGCGTTTCCTACGAGGGGCTCGGAGAATAAATCCTCCCAGGCCCCCTTCAGTCCCGGCTTGGGACCTTTCCACGGTCTTGGAGGCCATGAAAGGCGCCCCGTTCGAGCCGATCCAGCTGTCAGATATGAGGCACCTGTCCCTTAAGACGGTGTTTCTATTGGCTCTCGCTTCAGTGAAGCGTGTAGGGGACTTGCAGGCGCTTTCTGTAAGCGCGTCATGTCTGGAGTTTGGGCCTAACGACTCAAAGGTCGTACTCAAACCGAGGCACGGCTACGTGCCGAAATCCCTCAATACACCGTTTAGGGCCCAGGTGATTTCCCTGTCAGCCCTTCCGGTTCTCGATGAGGAGAGGGACGCGAGTTTCCTTTGCCCTGTCAGGGCGTTAAGGGCTTATGTGTCCCGCTCGGCTGGGTTCAGGCAGACCGAGCAGCTTTTCGTTTTGTTTGGCGGCCGTTCTAAGGGACTCGCCGCCTCAAAACAGAGCCTATCCAGATGGATAGTGGATGCCATAGCGCTGGCTTACACTTCCAAGGGCCTACGGTGCCCATTGGGTGTCAAAGCGCACTCCACGAGAGGCGTGGCCTCGTCGTGGGCATGGTATAGCGGGGTCTCCCTGCAGGATATCTGTACGGCTGCGGGCTGGGCCTCGCCGTCGACATTTATCAAGTACTATAACCTGGAGGTGCCCGCCCTACAAGCTAAGCTTTTGGCGGTCTGAACTTCGGGCTTATTGGCCGCCAATGCGGCTATGTTGCCCTTACGGGTCAGTGTCCCTACGGGACTTTATAAAGGAGTGATGCTTTAGCCTCTCCTCCTCTACTCTATGTGAGTTATGGTGATTATGCACTAGATGTGCCCCGGGCTTTGCCCCGGGACTCTGGTGTTGGATCCCTGTCCGCACGGCGTTTTGTATGGGGTCCCCATAGCGTAAGATATTACGCAGTACGAGAGATACTCTCGTAAGAGAACGTACTCGGTTACTAACGTAACCTCGGTTCTCTCTAGAGAGGGAACGAGTACTGCGTATCTTGCCGTGCTTGAACTATGCTCTGGTTCGCTTCGGTGTACAAAATCAGAGAAATACAGCTATCGAGGGGTATTTATAGGGTGAGACCACGCCTATACTGGCGGGACATGACGAAATGAGCGCGAAGCGTCTTCATTCGTCATTACGTCACGCAGTGCCTTCACTCGATAGGCTGCAGCTTTTCCAGCGAGGCAGCCAATGGGCGCGCGAGCTGTTTCGCCCTTGTCTGCTTGCTGCTGCAAAAGCGTTTTGCATGATTAAAAAAATTAAGGATAATTTTTGGCTTCAATATCTCGAGGAAAGAGTGTTTCCCCATAGCGTAAGATATTACGCAGTACTCGTTCCCTCTCTAGAGAGAACCGAGGTTACGTTAGTAACCGAGTACGTTTTTCAGTCGACAATGTAGTTGTTTAAAGCTTAAATATGTGGTTTGTTTATAAAGATAGCGCCTATTTAAAAATTTGATCTGACGGTTTCGGAGTTGTAAGATGCGATCACCGGGCGCTCGGCGCTCATTAAGCCCGCAGAGGACAGCCTTACCTCGGCCAGAGCGTCTGAAGTTTGCCGCCGGCTCGGATGTCTCTAGTCTAGTGATTAAACATGAGATAAAATTCGTCTTGTGTATATCTAACGGGCGATCTTGGGTCTCATTAATCTATAAATGGTTCCCTGGTAAATCGTTTTGGCTGAGGGCAAAGTGAAGTTTCATAACTTTATATTTATATTTATATATTTTATATTTTAACTTTATAAAACTGAAATTTAACAAAAAGAGTTAAATATTAAATATAAGTCACTATTTAACTTATTTTTTATTGTGTATATTCTGTAATTGATATTTCTTATTCTATTGCTATTATTATAGTATTATTAATAAACCATATGCTATTATCAATATTTTTGTGATTGTATTATTGTATGATATTATATAATTATACTATTCATTACTATTTTATTTGCTGTATACTATTTGTTTATGTTATTGACTAAACTATTTACTATTACTTCTCACAAATGTTAGTTGTACCATAACATATGTATTAGCATGGATCCATCAGTTATCTTTGTTATTGCTCAAATCTGGTCAATCACAGAAAATGCTTTTTCCACAATAAGAAAACTTAAATTATATCTCAGTATGGGGGTCTTCATCATTCTTATCCAAGAATAAAAAGCCAGATACATGACAAGTCTGAGCTTTGACCATTCTTTATTAAAACAAATATTTTACAAGTGTAACTATTGAGTTTTTAAATAACTAGAGATGGAACTTTTTGTACACCACTGAAATCGGTTGATAAATATAAAAACAGTTTTTGTTTTTATCCAGAAAAAAACGCAGCTCACCCTTGATTACAGTGCAGTCTTGCCCTCCGCAAAATGGCGGACCCGTTGACGTATCGCAGCAACGATCCAAAGCGGCCAATAGGGCGTCTATGTATTATATTATGTCTATGGGGGAGCTACAGCACCACCTAGCTCCCCCCTGGCGCCGCCACTAAACACTGTTACAGCAGCCAGAGAAAAATTGGTGTTATAAAGTCAAGGGTCAAGAGCCCAACTAAAGCAAACACTGACCACTATCATGGTGTTTTTAAATGAAACAATAAATCACCATAATCTAAACCTCTGTTCATTCACAATAACAACTTCTGTAGACGCATGATAAAACTCAAACTGGTTAGTCATAAGTGAAGTCATAAGTGTCTACTTTTAGTGAACTCAACTGAAATAAGTTCAGAGTACTCATAACTATTGTTTTTAATAAACTTAAATGAATTGAGGTAATCTGTTTCCTCAAATGTAATGAGTTATCTTAACTCATTGGATTTGACATTGTGTGTGAAAACTCATTGGATTTGACTTTGAGCAGTAACTGCAAGTGCTCTGAGTTCATTTAAAGTTTATCATTTCACTGTTTTTACTCAGTAAAGTGAAGTTTCAGCTATATACAGTATTTAATGCAGTGTAAAGTTTAATTGTGTATTAAGAAATATTATTGTTTTAGTGAACTCGATTAAAATAAGTTTACTCATAGCAGAGTACTCATAACTATTGTTTTTTATAAACTTAAATTAATTGAGGTAATCGGTTTACTCAAATGAAATGAGTTAGCTTAACTTGTTGGGGTTTACAGTGTAGGCACTATGTTATGACTATGTTGTTGGTGATCCTGAGTGTAATGTATAGTTATATTTTAATATAGCCTAGTTTTATGGTTATGTGGAGCATGGTTATGGTTAATAATTTTGCACAGTGATCTGACAATAAATGTGGCACACCCAGTTTTTCAGATGCACACCCAAAGTCTCTTTTCTGGCTACGCTACTGGTTTCATCACATTGTGATCTTCAACAGTCGAGTCGTTGATTTTCAGGTAGCGGCAAGAGGAGTAATTCACAACTCTGTGGTAAGTGACTTATTATTTCAGTGTCTTATTTTTCATGTTTGGTAACTTCTAGACTATGAAGGTATATTCGCAGCACACTTTGTCGTGATTATTTTATGGTGTAAATAAAATTTGCACACGCAGTCATCTGTTAATGGACGCCGAAATGATGCCGTTGCTAAAGCCTCATGCCGCGGTCAGACTCACGGAGGATGTGTCATATAAATTCTGAATGGTGCTGTAATACCAGTTTTGTCGCATGTTTATATGCCGATGAAAAATCCCTAGTTGGCTTACATTTCAGTACGAATATGTTTTTAGCTACTCTGTGTGTGTAATTTGCTTGTTGGTTGTTTGCAGTGCCTTTTGTTAACTTAATTTAAAAGAAAGAGTTCATGCACTTTTGCATACTAAAACATAGTTGGTAACACTTTACAATAAGGTTCATTAGTTAATGCATTAACTAACATTAACTAACCATGAGCAATACATTTGTTACTGTATTTGTTAATCTTTGTTAACGTTAGTTAATAGAAATAGAGCTATTCATTGTTTGTTCATGTTAGTTCACAGAGCATGAACTAATGTTAACAAGATTTTAATAAAGTATTAGTAAATGTTGAAATTAACATGAACAAAGATTAATAAATGCTGTATAAGTGTAGTTCATTATTAGTTCATGTTAACTAATGTAGTTAACTAATGTTAACTAACGAACCTTATTGTAAAGTGTTACCACATAGTTTAAATGTACAGGCTGAAAAATAAAAATGGCATAGTTAAAAATAACTTGTTACATGTGGTATTGTTTTAGGAGACACTTTGACAAGTGGGCAAAGGCCAGGTTTTGTGTGAGGAGGGCATTCAGCCCAGCTTTCTGTCTGGCCTTGCCATAATATTCACTGCATATTACATATTCAATCTTGGCCACCAGGAGGAGGCAGCGTGTTCCTTGGAGTTCATTCAAAAGTAATGATTGAATTCTTAACAACCTCAGTACCTGCATTTTTACACATGTATTCAATATCAGAATCTTAATTACATATTGTCTGTTTTCTGACCCTTTTAGGCACTTATGTATTAATCCGGAGAGAGGAACAAAGAATTTGAGAGGAAAATTGTCATCTAAAACGACAGGGCAAATGGTACAAAAGAAACAGATTGCAGTGAACCCACGTTGCCACTCTTTTTAGCAAAATGATGGATTATCAGTGGAATTTCTGAAATGTTAGCACACACACACACACACACACACACAAAGATCTATTTATCCTGTAATTGTAACCTTTTAATATTCTCTAACTGTGTCTGTCATCCCTCTATCTGTCTCTTACTGTGGCATTATGTTTTGTAATATATCTAATATATTGTCCTCTTTGTTCTTTTCAATATTTCTACCCACTCTTTGCATCCTGTGATGGAACAGCATCTGGAGCTGAACTGTTCTCCATTTTTGATCAGAAGTTAGTTGGAAATACTTGGGGTATTGTTGTTTGGACATGTTTGTCTGCAATGAAGTGGTGAAAATTCATCCGTGTCTTTGTGTTTTTCAGAACCATTGTATTATGATCATGTTGGTCAACTTGTGACTTAAAATGTATGTTTGAGTATTTCTTCTTTGAAAGTTATAAATTACATGAAGTTTTTCAAGATTAGGATGTCGATTTTTTTTGTTTAATAGGGGAATTAAATTGTGCATTATACAACACTTTATGTATTTTCTTTTAAAGCTTATGCAGTTGATAATTTACATTTAAAATTCAGCTGCCAGTCAATAATATTCAGAAATATATATTGTATATACTGCATTTTACATACTTCCTCTAAAAATAACAAAGACAGAGATTCATGTAGTTTACTGTAAAAAACACTACTGTAATAAAATACAGTAACTTGCTAGCAATCCTGTTGCCAGTATTTTACATGTATTTTTTTTATACCAATCGACAATCTGACTTGTGCTGCAGGCTGGAATCAAAACCATATCATGTTCATATCATTCAGAGGAGAACTGGCCGGCTGAGTGTAGTTTCTCCCAAGGTTTATATCTTCATTTCTGTCACCGAAGGAGTTTGGGTTCATTTCCACTGTCACCTTTTGGCTTGCTTAGTTGAGGACAATTAATATTTGGCAAAATTATTGATTTGATTGTTGTTACGCATGAGTCAAGGGTAAAAGCTGACGCAACAAAATAATAATATTTTAAGAGCGTTGATCCTGCCATATCCCCACATGTAAACTAATTACCATAATTAACGTTTCTTGTTATTAGCTCATGGAACAAGACAAGGTATAATAGAAAAATAAACTTTAAGGGAAGCAATGGCTTCAGGAGAGGGCAAGGCCAAAATAAATCTAACTATGGAATTTAAACTTGACTAAACTACCAAAGACAATGAATAACATAATTGTACCCCATCTCCCTTCCTTGTCCCAAAACAGGAGAAACAGGAGTTCAACAAAAATGGCACCCACCTCCCTACAGCTTCCAAATAAACAAAATAAGCATCCAATAAGGTAACTAATAAACTTGACTTATAACAGCAATAACAAAATAAAACAAACAATAAAACAAAGAAAAGAACTGACACGGTAAATAAAAGTAACATCCACACTTAAACTGAAAAGTAGCAAGTTAAACAGTTATCATGTTCAACAAGATTGCAAACTACTACAACATCGGACTGGACTAGACTAGATTAGACTAGACTAGACTAGACTGGACTGGACTGAGCCAGCGCTCTGGAGAAAGCTCTTAGGAGAACATTTCTCCCAGTCTTACGGCCGTTTCACACCGCAAGCATGAGCAGCGCTTGAGCAGCGCGTCATCGTCACTGCAGCTGCAGACGCACGAGAGTATTCACACTGGAAGCGTTTGTACAGTGTCACAGCAGCGGCTCCAAAGCTACATATACAAGCGAGCAATTCTTTACAAAGACAACTATAAATTTATTTTTAGAAGATGGTCATTTATAAAATTGATAGTCTTGAAAGTTTGTTATGGGGAGGTGTACAACATTCGCATATTTAAATGGTAAACAACAAAACAACACAGAAAACAGCCCCAATCTTGTCGTTTCAGTCATACTTTCGATATGTTTACAAAGACCGCAAACTCCGCGGATAAAAACAAGCAAATAAAACGCACACTCTTGTTTGATTTGGGTTGTGCCAGTCTATGTAGCTGTCAGTGTATTACATAAACTAAAATAAAGTTTATATATAATATTTTCTGGCTATTTCTGGCTAAATATGCGAATGTTGTACACCTCCCCATAACAAACTTTCAAGACTATCAATTTTATAAATGACCAACTTATAAAAACAAATTTATAGTTGTCTTTGTAAAGAATTGCTCGCTTGTATAAGTAGCTTTGGAGCCGCTGCAGTGACACTGTACAAACGCTTCCAGTGTGAATACTCTCGTGCGTCTGCAGCTGCAGTGACGATGTAGTTACGCTGACGCGCTGCTCAAGCGCTGCTCATGCTTGCGGTGTGAAACGGCCGTAAGAGTTTCTTCACTGCTTTTATGCTGGCTCAATCGTGACTGTTGAGCAGGAGCAGCTGAGGGCAATCACACCTGCCAGACGGATTGAGTAGGAGGAGACAAAGGGGAAACAAGAGGGAGAAAACACAGAAAAAAACACATTAAAGAACACATCTCTTCTGGGGTCTATACCATGAAGCTGGTTTAGGAGGCTAGCCAGGGATGTTTCAGTTTAGTTTGCGCCAACCCTAGGTTTTAGGCACCATGAAAGTGGTTTGGCTTTTAGCAGTGTTCATACCCATAGTAACTCACACTCCACGGCTAACCTGGTCCGGGTCATGTGATGTTCCAGGTAAGAGGTGCCAAAACGAACTTGGACCAATCAGCTGTGAGCAAAGTGACACATGTCTGATGCGATAAACTCACTACACCTGTTTCTACTCCAAATTAAAGGTCACTACATAGCAAATGATTTTTAAAGACAAAATCGTCTGGCTTTTGGTGATGCTTATTTAGAATAATACATTTATTACAATTTTAGTAAATCAATTATTATTAAGCAGAGTTTAAATTAATAAATATATAAAGGTAATATATATACGCTTTAGAATCAATAGATGAAGCTATAAAATGACTACATTTGAGCTTAAATGTTCAATTCAATTCAAATACGCACACGGGTTACTGGAGGAAAAGAAAACAGGGACACTGCACATCACTGAACGGGAGTTGGAGGACCATATAAAAACCCAGACAAGCGACGAACATAGGGAAAGCCCTTGGAAAGTTTGGATCACCTGGCTACATCCCTAAACCACCTGAGCAATCATTAAAGTTCGATACCACCCCTCCGAAATGGTCCGAAATCAATCATGTGGTGTCTCGAGCAAGAGCTGCCTCAGCTGCTGGACCAAATTTGGTATCATACAAGGTCTACAAGAGATGCCCCTTGACCTTGAGGCTTCTGTGGAAAATGATGAGTGTTGCCTGGAAAACTAAATCTATCCCACCTGCATGGTGCAAGGCATTCACCACTTTCATCCCGAAAGAAAAAGATTCCCGAAACATCAACCAATTCAGAGGCATTGCGCTTCTGAATGTGGAAGGGAAAATTTTCTTTTCGGTGATGGCGAGCCGTTTGTCCAATTACCTCCTGGCCAACAAGTACATAGACACCAGCTGTCAGAAGGCAGGCGTACCAGGGTTCTCAGGCTGCATGGAGCACTCAACGATGATCTGGGAACAGATCCAAACAGCCAAACGCAACAAGTCAGACCTCCATGTAGTTTGGCTCGATATGGCTAATGCCTATGGGTCTGTTCACAGATTTTACCACCAGCTCATCTGGTACTCCCTCAACTTCTTTCACATCCCACAATGCATCCAGAGTCTCATAACCACCTAATTGAGTAACCTCCAAGTGTGCTACTCTACATCAACAGCCACAACTGGGTGGTACCAGCAGAAGGGAATAGCCATGGGTTGTTCAATCTCCCCAATTCTCTTCACAGCAGCTGTCACAGGTCGGGAGGGTCGACTGGGTCTACCCCCTCCCTTTAGAATGTACCACTGAGGAGCAGACCAGAAACCAGGCGGACAAGGAAAATAAAATGTAACAGGCTTTATTGATTAAAAGAATTCGTATATCCTAATTAAAATTCCTCCTTCCTCCCCAGCATCCAGTGGCCGCCGGGACGTCGGCTGGACGACAGGTGGGGACTGAGTCCACTCGACCCCCTCGGACTCTTCGGGTGCCGAGGCTCTCGGCAATGGAGGGAACGCGGACCTGACCAGCAGGTAAGTGCTCTAAGCACGACTTATCCTTCTCTGGCTCTGAGCGGACTGTCCTCTTCTCGACCTCCCAAGTACAGAAGTTTACAGCGGTGAAGAGGAGCGTCGACTGGACAGCCGGTAGGGACTCCTGGTACGGTAGGTTTCTTTCCTCTGCAGGGGATGCAGAAAGCTTACGGCTGTGGAAGGAGCGTCGACTGGACAGCAGGTGGGTACTTCGAACACGGTTGGTTCCTTCCTATACAGGGGATGCAGGAAGCTCACGGCTGTGAAAAGGGCGTCGACCAGACAGCAGGTGGGTACTTCGAGTACGGTTGGTCCTTCCCTATACAGGGGGTGCAGGAAACTTAGGGCTGTGGAAGGGGCGTCGACTAGACAGCAGGTAAGTACTTCGAGTCCAGTTTGTTCTTTCCTATACAGGGAATGCAGAAGGCTCACGGCTGTGAAAGGGGCGTCGACTAGACAGCAGGTGGGTACTTCGAGTACGGTTGGTTCCTTCCTATACAAAGGATGCGGAAAGCTTACGGCTGTGAAAGGGGCGTCGACTAGACAGCAGGTAGGTACTTCGAGTCCGGTTGGTTCTTTCCTATACAGGGAATGCAGGAGGCTCACGGCTGTGAAAGGGGCGTCGACTAGACAGCAGGTGGGTACTTCGAGTACGGTTGGTTCCTTCCTATACAGGGGATGCAGAGAGCTCACGGCTGTGAAAGGGGCGTCGACTAGACAGCAGGTAGGTACTTCGAGTCCGGTTGGTTCTTTCCTATACAAAGGATGCGGAAAGCTTACGGCTGTGAAAGGGGCGTCGACTAGACAGCAGGTAGGTACTTCGAGTCCGGTTGGTTCTTTCCTATACAGGGGATGCAGGAAACTCACGGCTGTGAAAGGGGCGTCGACTAGACAGCAGGTGGGTACTTCGAGTCCAGTTGGTTCTTTCCTATACAGGGGATGCAGAAAGCTCACGGCTGTGAAAGGGGCGTCGACTAGACAGCAGGTGGGTACTTCGAGTACGGTTGGTTCCTTCCTATACAGGGGATGCAGAGAGCTCACGGCTGTGAAAGGGGCGTCGACTAGACAGCAGGTAGGTACTTCGAGTCCGGTTGGTTCTTTCCTATACAGAGGATGCGGAAAGCTTACGGCTGTGAAAGGGGCGTCGACTAGACAGCAGGTAGGTACTTCGAGTCCGGTTTGTTCTTTCCTATACGGGGGATGCAGAAAGCTCACGGCTGTGAAAGGGGCGTCGACTAGACAGCAGGTAGATACTTCGAGTCCGGTTGGTTCTTTCCTATACAGGGGATGCAGGAAAGCTCACGGCTGTGAAAGGGGCGTCGACTAGACAGCAGGTAGGTACTTCGAGTCCGGTTTGTTCTTTCCTATACAGGGAATGCAGAAAGCTCAAGGCTGTGAAAGGGGCGTCGACTAGACAGCAGATAAATACTTCGAGTCCGGTTTGTTCTTCCCTATACAGGGGATGCAGAAAGCTCACGGCTGTGAAAGGGGCGTCGACTAGACAGCAGGTAGGTACTTCGAGTCCGGTTTGTTCTTTCCTATACAGGGAATGCAGAAAGCTCAGGGCTGTGAAAGGGGCGTCGACTAGACAGCAGGTAAATACTTCGAGTCCGGTTTGTTCCTCCCTATACAGGGGATGCAGAAAGCTCACGGCTGTGAACGGGGCGTTCGATGGGGGACACTCGGAACAGCAGATCACTGGACTTCCTCCGTTCTCCAGACAACATCAACGATGAATCAGAACACCGCAAGCTTTAAATTCCACCGTCGCTTTATCTCTTCTGCAGCGGCTCCAAACTGCAACACAGGGCAAGGCCGATGGGCACGTGACAGAATTTGGTATAGTAAGCATGCAGTAGCTTCACTTCAAACACACACGGTGAGCACAGCATCAACTCACGTCACTCTTAACCACTCTGTGAAATATAAGGCCACAGCCCACCTCCTTGTACTGAACAGCAGGGACAGTAAAACGGAAGAATATATAGCGATCTCACTCGTGCATCATAACAGCTGTCTTCACATTACGGGTCTAGACTCCGGTTCCTAGATCGCTTCTCTTCATATACAGTGTCTGGGTATATAAATCACGTATCATCCGGCCAGTAAAAGGTTTGCACTTATCTCTACCCAGGCAGGGGACTTGATGTTTCCAAGGCAACTTCTCCTCTGCTTCTCTGTTCCACTCCACCAAATCCTTCGTAGCGGATTCCCTTCCGCGGATCTATCTCGCCAGTCAAGTTGTCCCACAGAAACTCTCAGCCTTCCTCGACGGAACAAGGTCAGGACACAGCACCTGAAAGACGAACACAGAACACTGCACTGAACTTCACGGCACCGAACTACCAAAGCTTGGTCTTTATGTGTTTCAAGCCGCTGTGTGTCCCAATCACCAAACAGCCGCACCTTGATGCGCCGCACCTGCTGTCACTCTGTCATCAGCGGCTGCTGTTGCCATGGTAGCGACGCATATCAGGCTGACTGGGTGTTGCGTCGAGAGCGCTCCGGGCGGAAACATTCCTCCGTGGAATATATAGTTCCGCTGCTGGTTCGTCACCTTGTGACATACTCCCCCGCCAATCCGTTCTAGTCCCGAGAACGGGTCCCACTCTCCCAGTCTCCATACCTCACCGGGGGTCGACCTCGGTTCTCCCTCTGGGACCGCCTCGGCGGAGACTCGGGTCTCACCGGTCCCGGTGCTGGGCCCAAGCCCCTGGGGACCACTCCCCATCCTACCAGTAACGGTCCTGGTGCTGCCACAACCGGGGGGGCTTCCTCTCTGGGATTTGGGTAGTTCGGGCAAGGGCGAATCAGATTCCGGTGGAGCACCCGTTCTGGGCCCGCTCTCCCCTCGGGTCGGATAGCATACACGGGTTGATCTGGACGTGGTTGTCGTAAGACCACATAGGGCCGAGGCTCCCACCGATCGCTCAGCTTACCCTTCCCTTGGCGACGATTATCCCTCACCAAGACTCTCTCTCCTGGGAGCAGTGGGGCTTCCCGAGCCGTTCGGTCGTACAGTCTCTTGCTCTTTGTCCCCGCCTGGTTAATCCGGTCCGAGACCCGGCCATACGCCCAGTGGAGTCGCTGGTGGTGCCTCGCCACCCAGTCTGACAAGCTCCCTTCCTCCCCTTGGGTAGCAGCCCCCGTTACTAAGTCGGCTGGTAGCCGCACGTGTCTTCCAAACATCAGATATGTTGGAGCATATCCAGTGGTGCTATGCACGCTGTTGTTATACGCTTGGATCAGTGCCGGAAGCGTATCTGCCCAATGGCCCTGCTGATCCATCTCCAACGTTCCCAATAGGCCCAGCAATGTTTGGTTAAACCTCTCGCATCCTCCATTCCCCTGGGGGTGGTACGGTGTCGTGTGGGTCTTCCTACCCCCGTACAGCTGGCACAACTCTTGGACCACCCTGGACTCAAAGTTCGGCCCCTGGTCTGAGTGGAATATTTCAGGGCACCCAAAAGGCTGAATCACAGCCCTCCACAAGGCATTCGCGGTGGTGGTAGCAGTTTGGTCCAAGGTGGGAATGGCCCAGGCATATTTGGTGAATAGGTCTGTCACCACCAAGATGTTCTGAATCCGGTCCACCGGCCTTCCCAGCGTCAGATAGTCCATGGCGACCATGTGCATGGGAGCCTTTGCTTGAATCGGGACCAATGGGGCTCGGATCTCCTTCCTGGTCTTAAACAGGGTGCACCGGGGCATCCCTGAAGGTAGGCCTTGGTAATCCTCTCCATCCCAGGCCAATAGAACTGGCGTCGCAATAGCGAGAGCGTCTTCTCCAGGCCCTGATGGCCCAACTGGGTGTGATAGGCCTGTAGCAGGGACCGATGTTGCCCCTCCGGAACTACTATTTGCCAGATCTTCTCGCCCAGGTTAGGGTCCTGGATGGAGCGACAGAGCACCCCCTCCCTCAAAGCCAACCTTTCCCATTGTCCTAGCAACCCTCGGACGGCCTGAGTCTGAGCCCGGCGTTCTCTGGCCTCTGGCCATTTCCCAGTCGGGACCCACTCTCGTACCATCCGCAACCCTTCATCCTCCGCTTGTCTCGACCTCCAACACTGTGGGTCCCAGCCCCAACCATTGGGGGCCTCTTCCTGCGATGATCCAGGCGCTTCCACGATCCCCACCATTGCTCCTTCCTCCTCCTCGGAGCTAGAGTTGGGCCCCTGAACTACTGGACCTGCCACCGGAAACCTCGACAGCACATCAGCATTCGTATGCTCCTTCCCTGGCCGATACTTCAGCTGGTAGTCGAAATTCGCCAGTTGTGCCACCCATCTCTGTTCGACAGCCCCCAGCCTTGCCGTCTGAAGATGTACCAGAGGGTTGTTGTCAGTTACCACCAGAACCTTGGTCCCCCACAGGTAGTCCTTGAACTTTTCGCTCATTGCCCACTTCATGGCCAACAACTCAAGTTTAAAAGAACTATAGTTAGCATCGTTCCTCTCTGTCGGGTGTAAGCTTCGGCTGGCGTATGCAATCACCCTCTCCTTCCCCTGCTGTTTTTGGGCTAGCACGGCACCCAGGCCGAGATGGCTGGCATCAGTGTACAAGATGAAAGGCTGGGAGAAGTCTGCATAGGCCAGAATCGGGGCCTGTAGTAGTTCCTGTTTAAGCCTCCGGAATGCAGCCTCACATGCCTGGTCCCACTGAACCGCGGGAGATCCCCGGCCCCTCGAACGTCCCGTGCCCCCGAGCAGCTGGTTAATGGGCTTGGCGATTTTGGAGAAGTCCTGAATGAACCGCCGGTAATATCCGACAAAACCCAGGAAGGATCTGACCTGTCGCACAGTCTTCGGCGCCTCCCACCCTTGCACAGCCGACACCTTCTCTGGGTCCACAGCGATCCCAGCTGCACTCACCACATGGCCCAGAAACTTCACCTCTTTCCGGAAAAGCTGACACTTGTCAGGTTGCAGTTTTAGCCCGTATTTGTCCAGGGCGCGGAAAGCTTGCTCCAGATGTTGGAGGTGAGTCTCAAAGTCCGGCGAATAGACAATGACGTCATCGAGGTAGACCAGCGTGGTTTCCGTCAACTGACCTCCCAGGCACCGCTGCATAAGCCGTTGGAACGTGGCTGGGGCGTTGCAAAGGCCAAACGGCATCCGTTCCCACTCGTATAGCCCGAAAGGGGTCGTGAAGGCTGTCTTCTCCCTGTCCCGCTCGTCCACCTGTACCTGCCAGTACCCACTGGCCAAGTCGAGAGTAGAATACCATGCGGACTGTGTAAGACTGGTGAGTGAATCCTCTACTTGGGGCAGGGGGAAAGCATCCCGCTTAGTCACCTGGTTCAGCTTACGGTAATCCACACAGAATCTCCAGGAACCATTTTTCTTGCGCACCAGTACGATAGGGGCGGCCCAAGGGCTACTACTTTCCCGGATAATCCCCTTGTCCAACATTCCTCGCAGGAGGGTGCGGACCTCAGAATACAGGGTCGGTGGCACTGGTCGATAACGTTCTCTACTCGGGGCGGCGTCCCCGGTCGGAATCTGATGTTTTACAATGTCCGTCCGGCCATAGTCCTCGTCGTGAGTCGAGAACAAGTGCTGCCATTTGAGCAGGAAATCCTGGAGCCGCCCAGTCTGTTCCTCTCCCAGTCCTTCACCGCGTAGTGACCCTCCCTGGAGGTGATTAGGCAATTCTTCTCCCTCACTACCCACCGGCGGTCCAGTTCGGGTCAGGGCAACTTCCACTACGGAGGGGCTTACTCGGTTAAACTGCACTTCACCCGGCTCTCTCACTTGTTGCGGGCACACCCCTGTGACTCGGGCCAGACACTGATGTCGATGCAACAGGACGGGGAACGCATTCACGTTCCGTACTTTCACAGAAATCCTCCCCCGCCGTGCTGTGGCTAGCCCCCGAGCTACCTCAAGGTTTGGGCCGTCCGGATGGGGTTCCACCAATACCCACTCTCCCGGGCCATAGAGTTGCGAGGGGAGCCTGGCCCACACCACAGCCTCACTCTGAGCGGGAATGGATAACGCGTATCGGCACGCCGTCCTCCCAGTGCCCTCTCGATCTCCTCGCGTCTCGGCAAGGCGAACCCGCCGACAATCGGCCTTGATCCGGTCCCACTCGTGACTTTCCGAGGTCGAGGCCGTCTGCTTTAGTCCACCTTGGAACAGTTCCTCCCAACATTCTGCTATAACGTTCATGCCCAACAAGGCGCGATGGTTTCCCAGGCAGGCGTCACGAACGATCACCACCCCTTTCTGGGGGACAACGACTCCATGGATCTTCAAGTCAGTCACCAGGTATCCCACGTATGGGATGTCCAGACCGTTGGCTCCCCGTAGCGTCAACCAGGGGGCTTCTGAGGTGGGGCAATCCTGGCCCTTAAATAGCTCTCGTGACAGGCTCTCAGAGAACAGAGTGACTTGTGACCCAGTGTCTAACAGGCACTGTACTTCCAACCCGTTGACCTGGGCCACTACAATGGGGCAATGCCCCACCAAACATGCTCTGGACTTCGTAATCGATAGGGGGTCTACCATGGGAGTCCCAGCCACTTGACCCACAGTGGCCGGCAACTCTAAAAATCCTCCTGTGATCCCCGACGGGAGCGGCACTGGCGGAAGTAATGACCCGGCTCTCCACAACCATGACAAATGGGGCGTCCCTGTTCGTCCCACCTGAACCGCGGCCCCATTGGCCTAGCTGGGCGTCGCTCTGGGAATCGGCTCCCCGCTGAATAGGTCCGCTCTCGGAGCAATGGACTGGAACGTTCACGCCGGAGCTCTTCTCTGAAGGAGTTGGATAGCTCGGCCAGCTGTTCCTGGACGTCCTTTTTCAACTCCTCTCGTAACGCACGTCTCCATTCCGCTTCGACCAGGCGTGGGGGGTCGACGGGTGCACTCGCAGCCATGCACGTTGAGGGCTCTACCGTGTGATCCCGTTCCAAGGCCAACGCCTCTTGTCTCAGTTCGTCAAAAGACAAGTCCGGGTTCCGGCGGACCTGTATTCGCAGGCTTTGGCGTACGGGGCCTTCCCGTAGCCCTAGGAGGAATTGGTCTCGCAGCAGGCTCTCTTCACCCCCTAGACCATGGTCTTGCCTTCCTCTTAGCCTAGCGAACTGCTCTCTCAGCTGTAGCGTGAATGCCCGGATGGTCTGTCGCGGCCCTTGTTTGCAGTTGAAGAACTGTGTTCGCAGAACGGCTACGGGAGTGGTATCGCCGTATTGCCCCGAAAGGAAGTCAAAGATAGCTTGAGCCGTGGTACGGTTCGCTTCTGGCGCTGCTCGCACTTCCCTCAGTGCTTCTCCTTCCAAGGAATTCAAGATGAACTGTACTCCCTGAGGGGCATCCAGACCTTGGAGCCCGACTAAATATTCGACCTGGGCCCTCCATGTCGACAGACTCATCTCCGATCCCGGACCTTGGTACTTTTGGGCCCAAGGGGCTCCCATGAATATGGGCATGGCTTGTCTTCGTGCTCCCGGTGCCTCTTCTTCTGCCATAACGGCTTCTGGTGGCTCAACTCAGTGGTAAACCCTGCCGACTACGCCAATAATCTGTCACAGGTCGGGAGGGTCGACTGGGTCTACCCCCTCCCTTTAGAATGTACCACTGAGGAGCAGACCAGAAACCAGGCGGACAAGGAAAATAAAATGTAACAGGCTTTATTGATTAAAAGAATTCGTATATCCTAATTAAAATTCCTCCTTCCTCCCCAGCATCCAGTGGCCGCCGGGACGTCGGCTGGACGACAGGTGGGGACTGAGTCCACTCGACCCCCTCGGACTCTTCGGGTGCCGAGGCTCTCGGCAATGGAGGGAACGCGGACCTGACCAGCAGGTAAGTGCTCTAAGCACGACTTATCCTTCTCGGGCTCTGAGCGGACTGTCCTCTTCTCGACCTCCCAAGTACAGAAGTTTACAGCGGTGAAGAGGAGCGTCGACTGGACAGCCGGTAGGGACTCCTGGTACGGTAGGTTTCTTTCCTCTGCAGGGGATGCAGAAAGCTTACGGCTGTGGAAGGAGCGTCGACTGGACAGCAGGTGGGTACTTCGAACACGGTTGGTTCCTTCCTATACAGGGGATGCAGGAAGCTCACGGCTGTGAAAAGGGCGTCGACCAGACAGCAGGTGGGTACTTCGAGTACGGTTGGTCCTTCCCTATACAGGGGGTGCAGGAAACTTAGGGCTGTGGAAGGGGCGTCGACTAGACAGCAGGTAAGTACTTCGAGTCCAGTTTGTTCTTTCCTATACAGGGAATGCAGAAGGCTCACGGCTGTGAAAGGGGCGTCGACTAGACAGCAGGTGGGTACTTCGAGTACGGTTGGTTCCTTCCTATACAAAGGATGCGGAAAGCTTACGGCTGTGAAAGGGGCGTCGACTAGACAGCAGGTAGGTACTTCGAGTCCGGTTGGTTCTTTCCTATACAGGGAATGCAGGAGGCTCACGGCTGTGAAAGGGGCGTCGACTAGACAGCAGGTGGGTACTTCGAGTACGGTTGGTTCCTTCCTATACAGGGGATGCAGAGAGCTCACGGCTGTGAAAGGGGCGTCGACTAGACAGCAGGTAGGTACTTCGAGTCCGGTTGGTTCTTTCCTATACAAAGGATGCGGAAAGCTTACGGCTGTGAAAGGGGCGTCGACTAGACAGCAGGTAGGTACTTCGAGTCCGGTTGGTTCTTTCCTATACAGGGGATGCAGGAAACTCACGGCTGTGAAAGGGGCGTCGACTAGACAGCAGGTGGGTACTTCGAGTCCAGTTGGTTCTTTCCTATACAGGGGATGCAGAAAGCTCACGGCTGTGAAAGGGGCGTCGACTAGACAGCAGGTGGGTACTTCGAGTACGGTTGGTTCCTTCCTATACAGGGGATGCAGAGAGCTCACGGCTGTGAAAGGGGCGTCGACTAGACAGCAGGTAGGTACTTCGAGTCCGGTTGGTTCTTTCCTATACAGAGGATGCGGAAAGCTTACGGCTGTGAAAGGGGCGTCGACTAGACAGCAGGTAGGTACTTCGAGTCCGGTTTGTTCTTTCCTATACGGGGGATGCAGAAAGCTCACGGCTGTGAAAGGGGCGTCGACTAGACAGCAGGTAGATACTTCGAGTCCGGTTGGTTCTTTCCTATACAGGGGATGCAGGAAAGCTCACGGCTGTGAAAGGGGCGTCGACTAGACAGCAGGTAGGTACTTCGAGTCCGGTTTGTTCTTTCCTATACAGGGAATGCAGAAAGCTCAAGGCTGTGAAAGGGGCGTCGACTAGACAGCAGATAAATACTTCGAGTCCGGTTTGTTCTTCCCTATACAGGGGATGCAGAAAGCTCACGGCTGTGAAAGGGGCGTCGACTAGACAGCAGGTAGGTACTTCGAGTCCGGTTTGTTCTTTCCTATACAGGGAATGCAGAAAGCTCAGGGCTGTGAAAGGGGCGTCGACTAGACAGCAGGTAAATACTTCGAGTCCGGTTTGTTCCTCCCTATACAGGGGATGCAGAAAGCTCACGGCTGTGAACAGGGCGTTCGATGGGGGACACTCGGAACAGCAGATCACTGGACTTCCTCCGTTCTCCAGACAACATCAACGATGAATCAGAACACCGCAAGCTTTAAATTCCACCGTCGCTTTATCTCTTCTGCAGCGGCTCCAAACTGCAACACAGGGCAAGGCCGATGGGCACGTGACAGAATTTGGTATAGTAAGCATGCAGTAGCTTCACTTCAAACACACACGGTGAGCACAGCATCAACTCACGTCACTCTTAACCACTCTGTGAAATATAAGGCCACAGCCCACCTCCTTGTACTGAACAGCAGGGACAGTAAAACGGAAGAATATATAGCGATCTCACTCGTGCATCATAACAGCTGTCTTCACATTACGGGTCTAGACTCCGGTTCCTAGATCGCTTCTCTTCATATACAGTGTCTGGGTATATAAATCACGTATCATCCGGCCAGTAAAAGGTTTGCACTTATCTCTACCCAGGCAGGGGACTTGATGTTTCCAAGGCAACTTTTCCTCTGCTTCTCTGTTCCACTCCACCAAATCCTTCGTAGCGGATTCCCTTCCGCGGATCTATCTCGCCAGTCAAGTTGTCCCACAGAAACTCTCAGCCTTCCTCGACGGAACAAGGTCAGGACACAGCACCCGAAAGACGAACACAGAACACTGCACTGAACTTCACGGCACCGAACTACCAAAGCTTGGTCTTTATGTGTTTCAAGCCGCTGTGTGTCCCAATCACCAAACAGCCCCTTGATGCGCCGCACCTGCTGTCACTCTGTCATCAGCGGCTGCTGTTGCCATGGTAGCGACGCATATCAGGCTGACTGGGTGTTGCGTCGAGAGTGCTCCGGGCGGAAACATTCCTCCGTGGAATATATAGTTCCGCTGCTGGTTCGTCACCTTGTGACAGCAGCCTTTGAGGTCATCCTAGTTGGAGGAAGACAGATGGTTAAAGGAATCAGATCGCCAGCAGGGCAGCGACTTCCGGCCATCAGATGCTACATGGATGACGTCACCACACTCCTACAGACAGCAGCGTGCACTCACAGACTCCTAAAGAGATTTGAGGAACTGTTGACATGGGCCAGGATGAAGATAAAGCCATCCAAATCCCGCAGTGTCTCAATCCGCAAAGGAGCCAGGAGAGACGACATCTGCTTTACAGTGGATGGCGAGGAGATTCCACGCCTGGCAGAACAGCCGGTGAAAAGCTTAGGAAAGCTATACACAGCTGACCTGTCAGACAAAAACATGGCATCCTCGGTGACTGCACAGCTCACTGCTGGTCTGAAGAAGATCGACCAAAGCCCTCTACCTGGCAAGTTTAAGATCTGGTGCTACCAGTTCACCCAGTTCCATCGCCTCATGTGGCCCTTAAATCCGTAAGTGGCTAGGCCTTCCCCGATGCCTGTCAAGGGCAGCTCTATTCGGAAGGAACATCTTAAGACTTCCACTGAAAACCATCAGCTTGGGCTATAAACTGGAGAAGGTGAGACTGCTGTTCGAACTAAAAGATTCACCTGACCCAGTGGTACAGAGTGCCAAAGTCCAAGTCAGAACAGGAAGAAGATGGGACGCATCACAGGCATTAGACCAGGCCACAACCTGGCTGAAACACCAGGAAGTCGTTGGGGCGGTGCAATATGGCACGGCAGGTTTTGGACGGCGAACACCACCCAAGCCATGGTCCAAAGCCTCAAGGGAGGAAAGGAAACAGCTCGTGATTTCAGAAGTCAGGAGGGGGGAAGAAGAGGGCTACAAGGTCATGGCAGTAACCCAATCCCAGCAAGGCAGATGGACCACCTGGGAGGCTGTCACTGACAGGTCCATCACGTGGTCTGATCTATGGAAGTTGCCCCAAGCAAGGCTAAGTTTCTTGATCACAGCCACATATGACACTCTCCCAAGCCCCCAAAATCTGCACCGCTGGTATGGCACAGAGGAGCCCTGCCAGCTCTGCGGCCACCAATGTCCCAGCCTCCAGCACATCCTCTCCAGCTGCAAGACTGCGCTGACCAGGGGGCGCTACGGGTGGCGTCATGACAGAGTCCTGCGAAAGCTAGCAGAAGCCATCGAAGCACGCAGGCTCGAAGTGAACCGTGCCAGCCCAACAACATCTCACCCGCCGATCCAGTTTGTTAGACAAGGGGGATAGGCACTCAGTAGCACAGTAAGAGAGAGGTCCTTGCTAATACCCGGAGGCGAGTGGGCCCTTAGAGCTGACCTGGATCGCCAGCTGAAGTTCCCTCAGGAGATCGCCATAACCTCCCTCCGACCAGACATCGTGATTTGGTCCATCACCACAAAGACAGTCATTATGGCTGAACTGTCTGTGCCATGGGAGGATGGGCTGGAGGCTGCCTTTGAAAGGAAAAAGGAGAGGTATGCGGAACTAGCAGCTGCATGCTCACGAGAAGGCGCATCCCTTCGCCGTGAAAAGTCCTGACTGACGGGGCGGACAGAACCTTGGGACCATAATAGTTAACCGTTCGTTTAGATGATAGTAGAGGTGCAACAATAGACACAAGTGATGGTTTGGTACCAGTGGCGGCTGCTGGTCTTTCAAAGAGGGGAAGCTCATTTTCAGCCTACATCAAAAATAGTCAAATTATTTATACGTAAATTCTGCCCTACGTTCCTTTTCAAGAAAATGCTCTGTGACCCTGTCGTACCAACTAGGCGTCTTTTCTTTTTAAGATATTAAACTCGACGTAGGAAATGTGGGAATTAGGTTAAACTGAAACAAGGAATGTGGTGTATAATTGTGTGAAATGTATGATGAAAATTGGCCAGCAATTTCGCCAAGCAAATACCAAGAAATAGGTTGCAGTAGTTTGTCTTTTGACTACACTTGCAAAATCCGCGATGTGACTGAGCTTCAGCGTCAGCGTGAGCTTCAGTGTCAGTGACTTTTTATAGTACAAAATCGCTGTCGGTCAAAAGGAGATGCAGTCTTTCGACAGACCCTCCAATCATCACGCAGAAGCCCGGAGTCCAGGCCCGGATAATCACAGCATTTATCCAATGACCGTCTAGTTTCGAAGCACTGAAAAAAACTGTTCAAAGCAGCCGCATTGAAGTCAATGGACGCTAGGCTTCAACAGGGAAATGCACTGTGACGCTACGGGAATGATCAAGAAGGAAATCAAGTCAGCCGATCTGCTATATGTAGCTGATTCTGAACCAACTCGTCTTCGAGATGAACGTGTTCTAATGCATTTTTAGTCAATAAAATGTTAACACAATGGTACATATTTGATCATTCATTTTTTGACATTATAGGGGAAGCCGAGCTTCCTTTGCAGTCTTAAAGAAATCCCCACTGTTCTGTACATATACCTTGGTTTTTAGTCACGGTTCGGTATGTTTTCAGTCCAGTAAGTCCTTCTTTTTTAATTTTGTATTAATGTTTAAAAAGAACCTTTTGTGCAATGAAACACATGGATGTGTTATTATGGATTTATGTTCAAGGACTTTTATCCTGTGCTTTTTAGTTCCTGTTTCCTGAGTTGCCTAATGCCGGGGACACACTTAACGACTAGCTGAAACATTCGAAGACTGAACTGAACACACTGACAGACTTTTCAACGACTGGAGCAGATTTTAAACACTGACTGTGAACACCAACTGAACGCAACTGTCTCTGATTGCGCGTTTGGGCATGATCAGTCCTAAGTATCAAATTACATTCATAATCGGCCTTATAAGATGCTAAGTATTCCTTTGTTTGTCACCATGGTTACTGATTATGTTTCACACCTGTTTCTAGTTTAGTTAGTTACCATCCTGTGTATTTTTACTCCTGAGGTTCTTCTGTTTCTTGTTGGTTACTCTCTTTGTTTTAACAAGGCTATTTCAGTGCGGCTCCCCTTATTGGATTATTAGCTTTATCTTCTAGGATTATCTTCTTTTGTTTGAAATGAAAGTATTACTGCGCTTAGATCCTCAACTAAACTCTTACCTTTTCTGCACCATGAAAGGATGGTAAAAGTTCTTCATGGAGCCATCGATGCCAACATATAACCTCGATTGACATAAACTAAGGAGTGTGGTTAAATAACATACACGAGTTTTAGAAGAAAATACTATTTCCGTTTTTCTACATGAAAATGTTATGTTTAATTCAATATGCTACTTGCTGTTTCTTAATGGTCTTTTGTCATTTTATTAGAATTTTAAAATATTGCTATTTAGGTTTAATTTAATAATTTTAGTGCTTCAATGTCATCTTATTTCAGTTTATTGCCAAGACAACATTTCTAATTCCTGAGTTTAAGTTTTTCAACTAATATTTATCTTTTATTTCAACTTTATATCAATTAACAGATTTTTTAAAAAATATAAGTCTTATATACAACTACAAGGACAAATGATAATGACAATATTGACATCTTCATATTAACTCTAAACAGAACCTTTAACGTTAGAAGTATTAGTTGACAGTGGATTACAATGCTGATCTAACATGTTCACCTCAAGTAACCTTCAATATACGGTTATTTAATGTGATTGTCTGTAAATTATCTAGTAATCTGAATGACCCACTAGGAACTCAAATGTAAATGAGCATTACCCAAAATTCGCCTCAAGCTAAATGACGCATAAATTAGAGATACCCTTAAAAACGTCGAATAAATTTAAGCATGGTCAAACTGATTCCCAAGGCGTCAGTTAGATGACGCCTTGGGGTGAGAATGGGCTGAAAATATATATATTAGTTTATATATAAACTACAGGAACAAATGAGTATTGCAATATTAACATTCTATTAACTACTATAACAAGAAACTCTGATTAACGAATTAGAAAGTAATAGCGCTCAGTTGAATGTGGTATTTTACAATTAGCTGATCGATAACCAGTGTTGTTTCACACCTCCCAGAGTATTACTAAAAACTTCAATATACAGGTTCATAATTAATGTGAATAATGCATCATGTATAATTAATTCTTAAGTGAATCATGATAACCCACTAGTGATGACTCAAGTGTTACTGAAGCAATTACTAACCAAAACCTTTACGAAAACCTCAAAAGCTTACAGTGACTTCAGTAATTATTAGAGTTATCATGATCTTCACTTTAAAATACTGTTCCAAATAATTAGTAGTTCATTAAGAAGGATTTGGTAACACTTCTGTCATTACCATTGGGTTAACATGATCTTCACTTTTGAATTAATTATACATTATGCATTATTCACATTAATTATGAACCTGTAATATAGTAGTTCCTGGTATTCCTCTGGCAGGGATAAAAAAAGTAATTATTGTTTAGTGAACTACCACATTCAAGAGTTTCTTATTAGTTAACAATAGTTAGCAGAATGTTAATATTGTGTTTCTCATTTGTTCCTGTGTAGTTATTCATTAATGAAGGAACAGTATTTTAAAGTGTTATTGCATTCATTAAATATGCAATTCTAAAATAAAATAAATGAATTGCAACCAATGTTTTTTTTTTTCTCTCAAATTTAAATTAGGTATTGTCACTATATGCTTCAAGTCTTACTAAAGCTGCCAAAGCCAATTTATGCAAGTAACTAAAAGTATTTTTTTTTAGGGATGGTAAACGTATTGTATTTGATTTCTCTATGTTATTTATGTGAAATGCTCTGGATTGTCAACAGAGTCTTTCTTGGCCAGCCTGCCTATTATCCACTAGATGGGAGCAAACGTTAACATTTATACCTCACCTTCCTAAGATTCGGGACAGAGCAATTCCTCTACTAACAGAACGCTTATTTCTCACCTTACATAAGTGAATTTAATGTCTATTTGTCTATTCAATGTTTTATTATTTAAAATTCAAATATGCAAATAAAAACAAACATTTTCCAAAAAATGTTTGAATGGATTCTTGATACTGATATACATTAAGACTATTGTTTAACTAAGATGAGTGTTAAAAATCATGCAAAATATGGCAACACTTTATTTCGATAGTCCACTTTAGACATCTACTGACTATAAGTAACTTTGCAACTACATATCAACTAACTGTCATTAGAGTATTAGTAGACTGTATGCTTAATATCTGCGAACACTTTATTTTGATGGTCCCCAACAGATATTCTACTGACTATAATAACTTGGCAACTACAAGTCAACTTATTATACTAACCCTAACCCTAACACCTAACCATAACCCAACGGTTTACTGACAGTCTACTAATACTCTAATGAGAGTTAGTTTACATGTAGTTGCAAAGTTACTTATAGTTAGTAGAATGTCTAAAGTGGACTATCAAAATAAAGTGGAACCCAAAATATTTCTAAAAATAGAATATTCCACCAATCATCTCATCTTCATCTCATGACAATGTGAGAAATGCAATGAAAAGTAAGCAATAATACATGCTGTGGATTAATCAGTATAATCTATAGTATAGTTTTCACAATCACTTTGAAACAAAACACAATTCTAAGTCAGTTATTGTACTGTCACATCGTGTACGGTTTTAAAAACCTATTTGTATTCTTGTGTGTTTAATGTCTTGTGAAAGTTGATTTAAATTTTTGGGATGGATTTAGATATATCTTGTACAGCATTTTGGTCAACCAATGTTGGTTTAAATGTGCTTTATAAATAAAGTAAACTTGAAACTTGTGTACCTAATCAGGGTTTGAAATGAACTTTTCCACTCACCAGCTGATTTGGCTGCAAAGTTACCGGCCATTCAGATATACCTTATATACCTTCTACTAGCCAAAACAAAGATATCAGAAATAAACCAGATTGCCAAAGTCACAGCACAGATTTTAATTACACATTAATTATAAAACCATTCTGAAAATGGAAAAAGTGATGTCATAAACTAAAATGCTCCACTTAATGCTTTTAAGAGATTATATTTATGGCTCTTTTGACCAAGAGATGATCAGGCCTATACTGCAAACAAAAAAAGAAAAAGAAATCGCATTATTTCAATTAAGTTATTCTTTCCGGGCTACACAATGTGCGAGTGTATTCTACTTAATAAATTAACACAAAATAATATTCTACTTAATAAATTAACACCAAATAATATGTGTTGTTAACATTAGACAACACGTAAGCATGGCCATGATGTGTGCATGCATTTCTTGTCTGTAAATCCACGCTGAATGCAAGCGGTATCACTAAATATCTTTAAGGGATTCTTGCCTAAACAACTTAACTTTATTTTCAGTATAGATGAATCAGAGGCAAAGCCCTGTACAGTATGAGCCTTCCGGCTAGGGTTAAGCTATGATTAAAAGCCACTTAATGTTTCACGTATATAGTTATAGAAATACACCCTCATTGTGTCTTTCTCTTCTAACAACCACTCAGTCCTGTTATGTAACTGTTGACTGAGAACATCTGCCAGTTTCTATAAACGTGTATGTATTGTGTCTAGTGTACATGTCTGTCTCAGGGACGTGCAGAGAGTTCCTCATATTTTTAATAATATTTTTCTGTATTTTTGATCAAATAAATGCAGGCTTGTTGTGCATAAGAGACTTCTTTAAAAAAGAAAAAAGAAAAAATGTAATGTGTCCCAATTTTTGACCAGTAGTACTGTACTATTAGGCCTATACTATGCATAATTTATCAAAATGTTAAAGTTCCTTTCATTTCGCGTGTTGTTGTCCGCCGACACTTCACTATAATAGGCCTGGGCTTCATTTAACAAACTATCATAGTTTCATCAAATGGTAAACGGTGGTAAATGGTAAATATGGTACCAAAAAATTAGTTTAATAGCCCATCAATGCGACTTTTGGTGCTGGTTTAGTGCTGTGCGTTGTAGTCAATTAGCATCCATTGTTTCAACGACACAGAAAATCATTTCATGTATTATTTATAACCGATTTATGAATGACTGGAAAATGACCGCTCCACTTCAACTTGTCCAATGAAATTTGAACTTGTTGTGCCAGATGACGATTGGGGTGTATTACATGACAAACAGGCTTCAATGAATTATAATATTTTTAAATATGTGATATGGTGGATTTTATATTGAATCGACGCACTACCTTTTTTTATAGAAAAAACAAAACAAAAAAAACTATATTACTTTCTTGCTGTCGAGCCATACTCACTGAAATAACTCAATTTGGCCCGAGAGCATCGGTTCCCGAGCACTGTGGAGGTCTACGTTTACACACTAGTGCATTTCTTTTATTTTAAAATGCATAACTTTTGCTACGGTTATGCCTGCCGTTCAAACCGTTCAAACACACTACTCTGGAGTTTTACACCCTCGTCCGAAGCATAAATACACGCAACTTGATGCAAGTGAGGCAACGCGTTGCAACGTTAAAAATAAACGTGAATTTTGGATACTTTATATTTGTACACAACGTCATGTTAATTATAATCAAATGCATTTTTTTTTATTGACCATAATATTATCATAGATATTTGTTTGAGAAGGGCACTTTTGATTGGTTTTGAAAAGCCCCCCTCCCCCTCGCACGTGCCTCTGTCTGATAACAGTCAGCCACTCCCAAGCGTGACACAATAAAAGCGGTTTATGCAAGGATAGGCCCAAGAAAGTGTGTTCTGTACAATAGCATGTTAGTACAAGTGTTATTTTAAGGGAAACAAATAATTTCCAGCTTAAAAGCCCTTTCATACCAAATGTGAATTTTCATCGCAAATACGTTTTTTAATTGAAACAATGGATTACTGAGGGGCTATACACACTGACGTAAATATTCACCCACTCAAAAAATGATTTTTTTTTGCCTTTGGTGTGTGTCAATTTCTTTCTTTGTCCTCACAAAGAGCTCTTAAACTGTGTAAAGGAGTCAAAACAGCGGCCGGTATCTCTCCATCACACACACAACCGAATATATCTGCTGCGAAAATCATCGCGACTATGACGATGCTTGTGCATTCATTGCTTTTTAGGGTCATATTCCTTGTGACATCACATCCTGTTTTTGATTCGCTAATATTATTTTTGTCTGTGTTACATTCATATTTCAGTCGAATCGCACCAGAGTTTGTTTGGAAGCGGATCAAGACCCACATTTTTTAGTGTCCTGGTCAGCTTGTTTCAGTATGCAAATTAAATAACAAATTCACAATGTAACAAATTTATTAAACAGGCTACAAGATACACACAATATACAATCGACTCCACTTTACTCCAATGCTGTATTGCAGCTTTAAAGTTTGTCCTTTTGATTCATTGGGCACTCGTTCACATCTTATGAATTCACAGGTCATAATTAACCAAACTTCAACTTTGAAGTGCAGCAAAATGCAAAGCTTATTCGCATGAGCTTGTGTTTCCAGTCTCCTGCATTCACAAGCGGAATGAAAGTCAATGTAATGAAAAGTGTAGCGTGACAGATCACTTACAATTAACAAAGTTCCCTATCGAAGTGAAACTCTATGGGAACTCTCCTCGTGAGAACACGAAGCACACGTTACATGGCAATTTTGATGATTTTCGGATGTGATTTTTTTTTCTGTTAAAAAGAATGCATAAAATCAATAAATATTGTGTCTGAAGCACCCATCTTACATGCTCATGCAAATTTTGATTTGATTTTGATTGTTCCGTACGAAAATACAATCCGATTTTCGCATGCAATTTTTTTTCTGTTAAGGAGAATGCATAAAATCAATAAATATTGTGAGTGTCTGAAGCACTCATGTTATATGCTAATTTTAATTGGCTACCACTGTCAAGAAACATCATAGGCACACCGGCAGAGTGTATAAAGGCGCCTAGAAAGAACGTACAGGAGGATGTACAGGCAACGTGACACAGGGACATATGTTTACATGCACTTTAGATTAAATCTGACTGAAATCATTCTGATTGATGAATCTAAATGTAGTGTTTATATGAACGCTAAACATGATCGGGTTGATGTGCGTGTTTATATGTCAGTAGCTTCAAATCAGAATAGTTTTTTTGACATGTGCACACTGCACAAATATACAGAGTTTCCTGCTTTTTGCGACAGTGGCAAGGAACCAAAACTCCATCAGTGACAGAATGGAGAAAAAAACCTTGGGAGAACCCAGGCTCAGTCGGGGGCCAGTCCTCCTTTGGCCAACGAACGAACAGTGTATGATTATGATTTAGGCAGCATTATAGGTCAGAAGTTAGATTGGATCAGAACTTTCACGATATTTATGCAGTTCATCTGATTAAGGTCGGAGTCATCTCGCCGGTGTGGAGAGAGTGTGTTGAGCTGTCCATGAGGCACTTCAGGGATGCGTTGTCGTCGTGTCCATGTGATGGTCCTTCCTCAGATCTGGATCCGGCGGACTGCGGAAAACCTCGGGATAAACAGAGGGACTAATATTAGCGTAGACGCCATCCTTCTTATGATGTATCAAGTACATCAGGAATTATGGGAAGTGTTCCCGGTTCCGGCTGATCTAATCTATGCAGCCTAACATTGAATTATAGAAATCTATAATGTGTTATGTGTATGCTAGGTCAAAGAGATGTGTTTTTTAGTCTAGATTTAAACTGACAGACTGTATCTGCTTCCCGGACCGTGTTAGGAAGATTGTTCCAAAGTTTTGGTGCTAAATAGGAAAAGGATCTATTCATTTCTATTCAGGATCTATTCAGGATCTATACTCATCATTTAGTGCTTTGTAAGTAATCAGCAATATTTTAAAATGTATATGATGTTTAAAAGGCAGCCAATGCAGTGTTGACAGAACCGGGCTAATATGGTCATACTTCCTGGTTCTGGTAAGAACTCTAGCGGCTGCGTTTTGGACCAGCTGTAGTTTGTTTATTAAGCGTGCAGGGCAACCACCCAGTAGAGCATTACAATAATCTAGCCTTGAGCTCATGAACGCATGAACTAACTGTTCTGCATTTTTAATTGAGAGCATATGACGTAATTTAGATATATTTTTAGATGAATTTTTTTTACAGATACTAGACTCGTGACTTGCGTATCAAAGAGCACACCCATGTTCCTCACTGACGACGAGGACTTGACAGAGCAGCCATCAAGTGTTAGACAGTATTCTAGGTTATTACGTACCGACGTCGGTGTACAAAGTCAATTACGCTGGGTGCAAGATAGGGCCCAATGTGTTTAATAACCTCAAATCACAAATAAACAACAAATAAATTTGCTCAACCTATATCGGAATCGACCCATTTGCTCGTAAAAAAAAAAAAAAAAATCGGAATCGACCATAAAATATTATTAGTTAAAGAAAAATTTGTCTTTGAATGTTGATACTTTCTTGTTAAGGTCTTTGGCAGCATTATGTCCTGCGGAATTTGTCCATTAGAAACGTCTGTCTTTTAAAGAAACCCTATCTAGTTTCAGCCTAACCCATTTCATTCTCTCTCTCTCTCTCTCTCCTCTCTCTCTCTCTCTCTCTCTCTCTCTCTCTCTCTCTCTCCTCTCTCTCTCTCTCTCTCTCTCTCTCTCTCTCTCTCTCTCTCCACACACACACACACACACACACACACACACACACACACACACACACACACACACACACACACACACACTACAGAGATCAGACTCTGCCCCTTAAAGGCTGAGTGTGTTGTCCTTAATGGATGACAGATGTCTGTGAAATGAAGCTGTTGCGTGAGTGTTTCATGTTATCTCGCAGCACGATGAGCAAGGAAACAGCTGGGGATGAACGAAAATGTTTAGGCCCTCACAATGTTGCCATTTATTATTCCTAGGGTACATGTTCTGGCTTAAATGCACCCTTGCTTCTTTGAGTAATATATTGGTATTAATAAAGCCAAACAAAGGAAATCGTTCTGTAATGGGAAGAGAGCCCTTGTTCTTATAAACCTTTGCTCTTGTTTGTTTGCCCTAGTGAAAAATATATATCCTAAAATGTATTTGAAATATGTTTTATATGTATACTACAAATACATTTACAAATTATGCAATCAATATAAATACCCTGTAATTGTACTTTTACACTAAAAAGTCTGCTAAATTGAAACAACTAATTTTGTAGTTAATGTACTTTAGTTATTCAGAAATAGTTTTAAGATATGCTTAAGTGTATTTAATTGTACTAAAGTGAAACTTTTGCAAGAAAACTAGTAATTAACCGTCTATGGGCCTGCATCTGCATTTATGAATGACTACAAATTGTATACATTTGTAATCAATCACTTTTCAATTTTTATTCTGTCGTTGTTTTATATTTGATATTATGTGTATCATTGGTTTTGAACAAACATTATCAGGGCTGTCTTTTGAGGATCATTGTTGAATGGAAACAGTAAGCTTATTTTAAAGCATTTGAGTTTTTCTTTCTGATGTGTTTTACATGCATTTAAAGTGGAAGAATAATTTTGGTCCGTGTAAAATATATTTAGTGCACACACTGAAAAATGGTTTTAGTCAGTTCGACTTAGAAAATGTTATTCATGTGGCAACATCTACAATAACTGTTTTTGTTGAAATTAAATATATTTTTTAAGATTACTAATGATAACTGAGTTCAACCAACCTGGAAAAACAAGGTTTTACTGAAACCCAACTGTCAGTCGATATAACCTGATTTCTCCAGGTGAAATTTCTTAATAAGTTTGATATAATCTCTTTTTTTGATGAAAGTCTTTTTCCATCTTGATGTAAATACACCCCAAAAAATAATAATTACCCGAATTTAATTGAAGACATTTGTACACACAACTTAATTCAGTTAAAATAAATCAGTTAAGATGGGTCAACAGTGTTGTTTATCATTATGCACAATGTATATAATGAAGCACTAAGTAAAGACAGGTGTCAGTGCTGAGCGTAAAACTCTTCGGGCCCTGTTATACACTCGGAGCAATGCGGTGCCAGACTCGACGCAAGTGTTTTTTGCTAGTTTCAGCCTGACGCAGTTATCATTTTCCCGTCCTGCGCCACGTTGTTTAAAGGTGCTCTAAGCCCACGGTTGTCAAACTGGGGTACGCGTACCCCCAGGGGTACGTGGATTGATTTTTGGGGGTACGCGAAAAAAGATCTAAGGGACTGTTCGTTTTTTTATTTAAGGGGCTACCAGCTGTTTTGAGATCTGTAGTCCCTTCGCCAGCAATATTTTTTTCTATGACCCTCCAAAATGATTGTGAAAAAAGGCATGACCCTCCCGATAATTTATTGATTAGCTACTTCTGTAGCTTACTGGTTTGCGCTTGGCAAAGATGTTCAGATAGCCATTGTTTTTTTTTACAACCATGACAAACGACTAAACTCCTGCTTTCTCGTCTTACTAGGGCTGTAACGATAGACCAAACCTACAATTCAGTTCGTATCACGATTTTTGATTTTAGATTCAAGGGTGGCGCTGCACATTAAAGTATCTTAAAGCTGCCACAAAGAACCGGCATAATGATTATGAATATGTCAAATATAATTGTTTATTAATAAACAAGTGTTTGTCAGTGTCGGCTGCAAAGAAGAAGTTGGCGATGTTGACTCACGATCTTCGCAGCAGTGAACGCGCCAGAGAGAAATGCACATTTCATACGGATTACATAAGCAGAGAGTCTGATTTCTTTCATTTTGAATTGTTCTGTTAAAATGAAGACATTTCAAGCTTTCTATATATTTCTCAGGTCTGTGAGGCAAGTACCTTATACACTGTGTTTCGGTTCATTTATTAGACGAGAGTCCAGTTCATGCGCCGGCGCCTCCGTGTCATGATGATCTATTTTCTACTATATTTACTTCTTATTTATTAAATCTAGGCAATTGGTTGATGAAACATTGATTAAAATTAAGATACAATTAATAAAAAACGAAATTCACTTTAAAGAAAGGCTTGGTGCTCTCTGTTTGAGGTCTCTGTGAAAGTTTTATAGTCGCTTTCAGAGCGGTCACGTCCGTAACATTGTTTTTTTCCCCATAAATGCGAACACGAAAAATTCTCAGCTTTGGTCTGCCTTAAGACCAAGTATAGGTACAGACTGTTTGTGGAAAATGATCTAAGACTGAAACTGTCCCCAATTCGGCCTAACATCGCTGCATTATGAAAGAACATCCAGGCACATCCCTCACATTGATTAAACTGGTGATGTGGATGAAGAGGTGGTAGGTCTATTCTGTGTGGTTTTCTACAATTTAGTTTAATGTTTACTATTTAGTTTACTATTGTTAATGTGTTCTTTTTTGTTATTATTTTACAGCAGAGAAGTTAAGAAAATATACAATGTTATAATATGTGAAAAGCAATACTTATCAGTATGTGAAAAGTTAACAATAGCTTTAATGAGATGTTGGATATGTGTTGTATGCCTATTGTGTGTGAGATTGGGTGCATATCCGTTTAAAATCCTTATATTCAGCACATTTGTATCATATGTTGACTTTTGATGAGATTTGTATCATATGTTTATGATTCTATTCACTATTCTCGACAAAATTGATAAAAATAAATATTAATAAAAAATAAAAAAAAACGTAACAATTGGTGGTGTTGGGGGTACTCCGGAAAATCTATAATGTCTCAGGGGGTACACGCCTGTTCAAAGTTTGGGAACCACTGCTCTAAGCGATGTCGGGTGACGTCACTTCTTGTTGACGTTTAAAGTAAAACGGAGGCTAGCTAGACCCTCCCTCCTCCTCATCCGCGCACTAACCCCCCAAACCCCGCCCCCAAATCCTTCTTGTCGGTGATTGGCTGGAACAGTTTGTTATGTTTCGTGGCACGGGTTATCCCAGTTTGTTTTTGTTGTTGTGTGTGGAGTCTGGGTTCCCTATCGAGGGAACTCCACAATGCATCGAGAAATCGATACTTTGGGGACGCTCCCTTAGCGTGTGCCTCTGAAGTAAAAATTAAACTAATCCAATCCTGATTGGTGTTGCGTCGTGACGTAACATGTGACGGCATAACCGGAAGCATAAAGGTGACGCTGACGCATAGAATGCCAGCTATCGCTCTTCAGCAAGCGCTCTCTGTGAAACTGTCTGTCTTATTTGATGTTGTTTGTCTGTGTTAAGCTCTATATTGGCGAGTAAACAATACACTAAGTGTGTGCACCCCTGCCCAAGATTATATGCCACGGGTGGGGACACACGCATCTGCTGTGTGTGTGTGTGTATTGTTTAGGGGCGCAGCACGCACAGTCAGCGCCTCGAGAGGGCTGCCTGTGATACTGTGAAGCACTTCCTATTAGAGTGCTGCACTCCCGCTTGGCTATATTATTTCACTGATGATGGCCAGGCTCGCGATCCCCACGATTCGGGTCCCGCGTCCGTTGAGGCGGCGCGACGGCTTAGATCGCGGAGATCGCAAAAGGATCTCGCGGATGAGAACGAGACTGCTGAGGCACCTTTTCTCTCATCATCCGCAGATTCTATGACACTCGTTCACGACGCAGAAGCCCGCGATGCGGCTTCTTCTGCCCGTGACGAGTGCCCAGTTCTCGAGCTATCTGTTTATAAAAAATAAAAATAAAAAAAGTAAATGTGCTCAGCACCGTGAACGAGCAACATGAGTCACACTCGCCGGCTTATGTTTCTGCTTATGTAGAGCTTGTGTTGTTGTGATGAGTGCTGTGGCCAGTATTAAATAAATAAATATATTTAAATATATCAGCTGGCCACAAAATAAGCAGGATGATCCCTGTCAAAATGAACTAGATGAGAGATTCCTGCAGCACCGTTCACAAACTCAGAGCCGGGGCTTACTGTTTTTTTTCCAGATCTTTATAAATATATATATATATATATATATATATATATATATATATATATATATATATATATATATATATATATATATATATATATAATATGTGTATGTGTGTGTAGATCCTGGGAGAAACCCCACACTTTACGTATCTCACCACATTCATTATATGTTTATTCGAATGTGGTGGGTGCGAGAGAGTCGGGTTATGGCAAGATGCCGCAGATGGAGGAAGCTTTAGTGAGTTATCTTTCTCCTGATCTGGCATCTTCGCTTTAAGCCCCGGTGCTGCCCAACAAACCATGCAGGGACACCTCTGCACTGGTTGGCTGCGCTTATATGGTGCAGGAAATCGATGTTGCTTGTCCCCCGTTAAAAACGTTTCGGGACACATCGGTTTCCAGCGAACGCAGGCTGCACTGTCCGCCCCACAGGCTTTGCGGCCAGGCAGCTTTCGCGTTCGCCCATCGAGAATCGTTTTTCGGTCCAGCCCTGCCGGAAACCCGCTTCAGGGGGTCAGGAACGAATCCCGATTAATACCCGAAGCCAGGCTCGAGAGCCTGGTTCATTTGGTAAAATATTTCAAAAAATAAAAATAAAAAGGGGTCAGGCTGGTGCGTGCCTGCACTCTATGACGATTTTGCACGCGTACCAGGCCGATCTTCTTAAAGATCTAAATAAGGGAATATTTCCTGTTGGCCGCTCGGCTATCTCCTTCTGGCCTGTTTTCCAACGCTGTCACTACATTCGTTGACAGGTTTCAGGAAGCGAAAAAAAAAAAAAAATTAATAAAGAGGGCTGCCCCCCCCCCCCCCCCCCCCCCCCCCCCCCCCCCCCTATGGAACAATCGAGGTTGTTCTAGCAGCAGGTGCCCTCGGGGAAGATGTTGTTGTCCCGCCGTCTTTGACGTTTCGGGCCACATCGATTTCCAGCGAACGCACACCGTGGCGTTCGCCCCAAAAGCTTGCAACAGGGCACCGACTATGGTCACAAAATCTGTATCGACTTTTTTCCTGCCGGTCCACCGCTTCAGGAAGTCGAGAATAGTGCTCGAAAAACACCCGAGGCCAGCCTCGAGGGGCTGTTTCCCTTAGTAGATTTTGTAGAAGAATGGCAACGCCTTCCAAACATATATCTATATGGGTCCTGTATATTATAAAATATGGGTACAGATTGCAGTTGGTCACCGACCTCCCATCGTTCTTTGAGGAGATTCAGGTTCAAAATGCTTACTGTTACAATTATCGTGAACCAAATCAGATCCGAGGACTGGTTTGTCACGATGGATCTAAAAGACGCTTATTTCATGTCTCCATCCTTCCATGTCACAGGAGGTTCCTGAGGTTGCTTTCGGGGGCGAAGCATACCAATATCGGGTTCTTCCGTTCGGCCTAGCACTCTCTCCCCGCACGTTCACAAAGTGTATGGATGCGGCTCTGGCTCTACTGAGGCTTCAGGGCATCCGTATACTGTTATATTTTATATCGACGACTGGCTCATATTGACCCAGTCTCAGGAAATGGCAGTTCGGCATCGAGATGTCGTCCTTGGCCATATTCAGAACCGGGGGTTGAGGCTCAACACTAAGAAAAGGTGTTGGACCCAGCTTCGAAGACTACTCTTCTGGGCGTGGTACGGAATTCGGTTACGATGCGGGCACGCATGTCTCCCGCTCGTATCGAATCCATCCTGGCCATGGTGTCCAGGATAAAGCTAGGCCAGGCCATCATTGTAAAGCAATTTCAAAGACTGCTGGTCCTCATAACAGCGGCATCCAACGTAATTCCTTTGGGCCTGCTTCACATGAGGCCCCTTCAATGATGGCTCAAAAGCCAAGGGTTTTTTTCCCCAAGGGGAATTTGTTCCGTATAATAAAGGTTACGCGCAGATGCCTTCGTTCCCTATTAATATGGAAGAAACCTTGGTTCTTGTCCCAAGGTCCAGTGTTAGGGGTGTCATGTCGCCGGGAAACTGTTTCGACAGACGCTTCCCTCGCTGGCTGGGGCGCGGTTTCGGACGGCCGCTTTGCCAGGGGTCTGTGGCAGGACCATCATCATTCTTGGCATGTAAATTGCCTAGAGATGTTGGCTGTGTTCAGGGCTCTGAGGAGCTTCCTCACAGACATCAAAGGTTACCACGTCTCAGTGGTATCTTATCTGAACCGACAAAGGACACTCAGATTGTGCCCTCTATCCAGATTGGCGCATCTGATCATTTTATGGTCCCAAGGGAAATATTATCTATAAGAACAATATATGTCCCGGGGGTTCTGAATTAGGGAGCAGACATCCTGTCGAGGCAGGGGCTGAGGCCCGGGAATTGAGACTCCATCCAGAGGTGGTGGAGTTGATATGGCAGAGGTTTGGACCAGTGGAAGTGGATCTGTTTGCGTCTCGAGGGACGTCCGTCCAACTATCCACTTTGGTTCTCCCTCACTCATCCAGCCCCGCTGGGGCTTGGATGCCATGGTACAGGCCTGGCCGAGGCTTCGCCTGTACGCTTTTTCCCCGATCGCTCTGCTCCCGGGAGTCCTGGAGAGGGTCAGTCAGGAGGGCATCAGTCTTCTTCTGGTAGCCCTGTGTTGGCAAGCCCGAGTATGGTTTTCAGACTTAATTTCACTCCTAATAGCTCCGCCATGGCAGATTCCTCTGAGGGCACTATTTTCCATCCTCATCCAGAGCTGTGGAAATTGTGGGTCTAGCCTCTGAGGGGGCTCAGTACCTAGATGCTGGTCTATCATCTGGGGTGGTCGAAACCATACTTATCTCTAGGGCTCCGTCTACTAGGAGATTATATGGCCTCAAGTGGAATGTTTTTCCACTTGGTGTAGAGAACTTGAGTTAGGCCCAGTTAACTGCCCAATGGCTTCAGTTCTGGAGTTTCTTCAAGATCGTTTCTCTGCGAATCTCTCCCCATCCACACGTAGAGTGTACGTGGCTGCCATTGCGGCATTCCATGCACCACTAAATGTTGGGCCTTTGGGGAGGCACCAACTGGTCATACTATTTCTCCATGGTATTGGAGGATGAGACCGACAGTTAGGTCCAGGGTTCCTTCCTGGGACCTGGCGGTGGTTCTCGAAGGGCTATTCCTGGCTCCCTTCGAATACCTCCAGTCGGCTTCGCCTAGGACCTCACGTTCAAGATAGCCTTTCTCTTAGCTTTTTCTTTAAGCAGACTGGGAGATCTCCAAGCCCTGGCATTATCGCCAGCTTGCTTGGGATGTGCCCCCGGCGGAGTTAAGGCCATCCTGCATCCGAGACCCATCTATGTGCCTTAAGTGCAATTTATCATGGCTAGGTCCATGGTCCTGCAAGTATGTCATCCTCCACCTCATGTATCGGCAGAAAAGGAGAGGTTCCTTGCTCTGCCAGTCAGAGTTCCGAGTATTTACCTTGAGAGGTCCTCTTCTTGGAGGAGGTCGGACCTACTGTAGTGTGTTTTGGATCACCTATTAGGGGCTCCCGGCTTTACAAACCATAAGTAGGCCTACAAGGTGCGCAATTTGCCCTCACCTTGGGCCGTTAGGGCTCTTTTTACTAGAGGCATGGTGTCCTCTAGGGCCCTCCTTTCGGGAGTTCCCATCCAGGAGATCTGTGAGGCAGCCGGTTGGGCTACCCCACACACTTTTGTTAGGTTCTATATTCTGCACCTCCCTAGTACGCCTGGCGCACATGTGCTCTCGTCCTAGCTGAGTGCCTGAATCAGTTTCACTCCGGGACAGGCCTATTCGATGCGTGGCCTAGTGGGCATTTGTTCCCCAAAGTATCGATTTCTCGATGCATTGTGGAGTTCCCTCGATAGGGAACGTCTCGGGTTATGACTATAACCCTTGTTCCCTGAGAAGGGAACGAGACAATGCATCGCTCTGCCACGCCCCTCGAGGCCTTAGAGCGTCTTGCTTCATCGCGAGCCTGGCATTCTATGCGTCAGCGTCACCTTTATGCTTCTGGTTATGCCGTCACATGTTACGTCACGACGCAACACCAATCAGGATTGGATTAGTTTCATTTTTACTTCAGAGGCGCACGCTAAGGGAGCGTCCCCAAAGTATCGATTTCTCGATGCATTGTCTCGTTCCCTTCTCAGGGAACAAGGGTTATAGTCATAACCCGAGACGGTTTCTACAGAGACCGCGGCTTTTTACAGTGTGTTCAGAGGACAGGCAGCTAGCGGATAGTCAGGAGATGTTTGCTGTATGTGACAAAAAATGTTTGGCCTTAAAAAACATTGCTTAGAGTACCTTTATATATAATTGCAAATGCATTTGCGCCCATTTGTTTGCCCGTGGGCTGCTGGTCCGAAAACGAGGTTTGATCGGATATATTTAGGAAACTGAAATAGACTGAGCCATTGACCAACAAAAACCTGGTCTAGAGTCAATGGCACAGTATTTATTTACTTTTGTTATTTAAAGAGCATATTGTGCACCTTTAGGCAAGTCCACAACGCACGTACACTCTGCTTATTACACACACAGCAGCACACACACATGCCAAATATTAAAAATGAAAGGATTACAATGTAAAAGATTATTATTGTGTTCATAAAGATATGGTGGAATCCGGCTTGTCTCGTAGATTGTCTCGCTTTAACCTTTCACACACACACACACACACACACACACACACACACACACACACACCCCACACACACACACACACACACACACACACACACACACACACACACACACACACACACACACACACACACACACACACACACACACCCGCGCGCGCGCACACACACACACGCGCGTTCAGTTTTTCTGCTTGCAAATCCCGCCATGTAAATAGTGAATCCGCCATGGCGCGAGCACAACTGGCTTTTAAAGGGAACGGGAGATGAGACTCTGATTGGTTTATTTCACATTACGCCCAAACACACCCATTACTCATTAAGAGAACAGGGACGACCCTTTTAGACCATTTTTCCCATCGTTAAACTAGCAGAAGTGGATTCGGACGCCCTAGTACACTTGATCCGTGCGCTTTAATCGTTAAAATAGGGCCCCGAGTGTCCACAACCTCAACACAAGAGCTACTCGTGATTACTCAGCATCGTCAGCCGAGATCACAGAGCCTTTGCCACCAATAGTCTCTACAATCTGTCTTAAATCTCACGATCTGTAGTTCCTACAATGCTTTGCCTTAGGAGAATTAATTTATGTGTTTTACAGTAAAGGGAAAGATGTTGGTAGTTTATGTTAATGTTCAGTTAGACATTTAGAGGAGTTTCTATTATTGAAAGTTGTGGTTATCATTGTGCACTTTGATGCAACTTATTGTGTTTAATAACCCCAAATCACAATTTCTCATTGAAGCAACATTTGCCGGTCAGCAAGGAGCAGGAGCGTTATTGGAAATTGTATGTTGGGTCAATGTAACTCAGTTAAGGTAAAACAGAATTCCCCTGTTTCATGTTACATCAAACTGATTGTAGGTTACAACAACAAAATGAGAATTTATAGGTAAAATCAGGTAGAAATACCTCCTTAAAGGTCACTTTTTACAGTGTAGCTCGTTTATAAGTCTTTTATTGCATTTGCTCACATCAGTTCAATTTAAATCAACTAATGGTGCAATTGCTCATAAAGTTTCTGGTGAGTCATTCTGCTTTATTCACTCATCAAAGGTGCATGTTAAATTTGAACCTTGCTATAATAAAATACTATCCACTATGGGCACAAACAGAATTGCATGTTAGTTCTCTATATGCAGGGATAAGACAGCTCAGGCATTAGACAGGATCTGATTTAAAGATCTGATTTAAAGCGATTCTCATTTTGATTAACCAATATCAATTCTTAAATCCCAAGAATCGATCTTTTTTGGTCTATGGTCTTTTCAGTTGATGAATGAACAAAACAAGTGCCTCCCATCCAATATTTCACAATAAGGTTGGATCTTTCTTAAGCTACTTTTGATATGAAGCACAGTCTCAGCTTTTGAATTCTGTCAATTTTATTATGAAATTTAAGCAATACCGTTTTGGATTGTCTCTTCATCTTTAGCTAGTTACTAAAAATAAACATGAATGAACATCAGAAGGTATGTTGTAAGATAAACTTACTGAAATGTGTCGATGTAATCGATTAATCTGTGTTAAACATTCTGAACTTTAAAAATATTTTTTTACGTAGCATATGATACGCACTAAACCCCTTGGGTAGGATTAGTGGTGTGGGGTACATGGGTATTACACGCAATCAATTGCACGATAAACACAATGTGTGCTATAGAGGCTGGTTAATTTTGCCCCAATCCAGCACAAAGCCGCCGATCTGTTAGATTTGTAACGAGACAGTTAGTTGTGAAGAGTGGAAATGTCAAACAAAAATATACAAAACACAGAAATTCTGAACGGCAATATCCACAAAATACAGAGGTATTTTGCACCGTGTTACTATTTTGGCCTACCTCTTGTTATGTTTTGTTCCCAAAAAGATGCTGACACTTTACTAATTGTTTAGCCACTTTTGCACTTGTTATTAATGTATTTTTAAATGCAAAAGGCACTTTATAAAAAAATGGTTTTGATTTTTTTATGCATGTTTATTAAAAACACGTTTTGTAATAAAAAATTGTTCCGGACCTCAGACATTGATTAAAATTCAGATTTGGACCTTTGAATGTAGACTTTGAGAAGCCCTGGTCTACATGGAAATACATTCAAAAGACATGTGCAAAGGTTTCTGTAACCACAGGTTCCTTATTCTGGAAAATAAATAAGTAAACAATAGTCCGTTGTCATTTATAGGAACATCTCTGGATTGACAGGTGGAAGGTAACTCTTGAGGTCAATGCATTCATTCCAGATGTTGTAAGAGAGCCCAATAAATTAGTAACACTCATAAAAAAAGTTTATTTTTTATTTTTTTATATACAGTAATAGGTTCAATATGGTCCGCATCTGCTTTTCATTTTAGCGAATGTTATTAAGGGCAAAGAATAAAAATACCTCAAGCAAAAAAGAATCCCAATAACACCTTTAAATCGGCCTAAACATAAATGTAGCATTTAGAACAAGTGTCACTGATACAAATGAGACATTTATTCCACTCCTTCAAAAGCCACACGAGGGGGAGCCTCACTAAGTTCTGCTCGTAAGGCACACAAAAGGAAAAATTACAAGTAAAGGGCAGAAAGAGGCCATACGACCTCATTGGCTTGTTGGTGTGTGTTAACGTTTCTGAGTGTTCTGGGTTGTTGGGGAGCGAAGGCGTTCAGGGGTCGTTCAGTGTCTTAACTTTGGAATGGGAAGAGAGGCTGAAAAGCAGACTGGCAGAGGTGAAGTGGGACAGGAATCCTCTGGGGTGTGATTGAAAGGGTGAGAAGTTAATTTGGCAGCTTTTCCTCCACGCTTTGCTAATGTTTCCTCCAAGGACCCAACGGCACTATCGCCCACCCCCACCTTCAAGATCGCGATGGCTTTTCCTTTTCCGACCAGCTGCCCAGCACTCCCACTGCCTTCAAGTTTCCACCGCCTCCCCCTGCGCACCGACTAAAGCACACTGACCTGAAACCAAACTTTCTCCCCGCAGGAAACTTCCTGCTCTGAAATCCTCAAGTGTGTTTTTTTCTATGATGTTGTGAATGGAGGGTAACACGGTATACTTGAATGAAACGAGAACCTTCACGGCCCGTCGGTCAGAGGCCTTGTGAGATGCGGGGAGTCGTCTGGAATGGGACGCAGGGTTGAAGTTAGCCTTGCTCTTGTCTGTCATCGAACAGAATGATTCAGAATGCAGACGCAACATTTTCCAGAGCCGTAATGTGGGCAGTGCATGCTAATGTTGACAGCCAAGACTGCGATTTTTTTGTTGGGAAGACCTTTGACCCGTTGCATTATGAGTCTGAGGAGGTGCACTCTTAAAAATAAAGATTCCCAAAGGGGCAATAAAGGAACCATTTTTGGTTCTCAAAAGAACCTTTCAGTAAATAGTTCTTAAAAGAGACATTTTTTTTCTTAGTGTAAAGAACATTTTAAAGGATTAGTTCACTTTAAAAAAAACTTTTGCTGATAATTTACTCACCCCCATGTCATCCAAGATGTCCATGTCTTTCTTTCTTCATTCGAAAAGAAATTAAGGTTTTTGATGAAAACATTGCAGGATTTTTCTCCATATAATGGACTTCAATGGGACCCCAATTGGAGAAGTATCTGAAGAACATTTTTTCCACTGTTCAGAAGCTTTTGTGCAATGAAGAGTTTCCATGGATGTTGAAAATCCTTCATGGAACTGTGGATGCAAATTAAGAAGAAGTGTGTGAAATGAAGACGAGGAAGTTAATATGATATAAATGTAGAATCTGATCAAAGCAATATGGTGGTTAATAAAAAACTTTTACATATTAAGCATGCCGGTTTGAAACAACATGAGTAAAGGCTTTTTTAGGGTGAAATATTCCATTTTTTTAATGCAATAGCCAATATGAAATAACCATGAATACATTAACCAAAAAAAGGTGGTTTGTGCTAACCTCTAGATATAAAGTAATACATTTTGCAATATATTTCAAGTTTAATGTTAACTATGGTTAAATAACATTTACTTAAAGCCCGCTGTGGTGAAAATCAAGCTTTTAATGTTGTTTTTAATATGCTTTAAGACAAACATGTGTAAATTCATAAGTCGACAGCAATGCTGAGTATTTTCTCCTTAAAACTGCAGTGAACCAAAGACAGTCTCAAAAACACGCTTTGAAATCGCTGGTGTTTCTGACGTCACAAACTACCTTGTAACCAATCACGTGCGTGCCGGCGGGCTTTAGCATATATCAACTATAAATCAATGAAGTCTCAAGAGAAGTTTTTTTTTTTTGGTAATTTTGTTGATCAAAGATTAGTTTTAAGGGATACAATTATTTGCTACAGGGGGACTTTAATCATTAATGTTACCTTAAATGAATAATGCTGTGAAAATGATTATGGAATATTAATTCATGATAACTAATGCATCAACACCTAATGAAAATTAAAACTAAACCTTTTATTGATAATTTGATACTGCGATTTGAAGTTTGCCAGTTGTCTTGAATCTACAGTACCTGGAAGTTGGTGAATAGAGCTCTGCAATGATGGTGTATTATTGTAGACAAACCTTAAATTAACTTCACACTGCTTCCCTTTCATATAACACAATAATGTTTTCCATTGGCTTTTGGATTATTGCAATTTTTTAATAGTTTGCAAGAGAATAAACACAACGAGGCTAGTGAGTGGATGAGTTTACCTGTTCGCCGTGATTATGTTTAACGTCCAACGATCTCTGTAGTCTCTTAATAGCATCCGCCAAATAGCTATAAGCTTTAAAATCTCAAGGTGGTATTACTGATGTATTTCATTGAATTAAATATGGTTGTAATGACAGTTCTTTAAAGGGGGTAACAGTCGTGGTGCATAGTTGCCTTTCAAAGTATTGCCAGTGAAAAATATTATGATAAAACAATCAATGCATCAATTTGCTTACAACTGTTATTCAGTGTTATTTAATTAAGATTGGGAAATGCATGCAGTGTGTTTGCTCATTACCCGGCCAGCAGCAGATGAAGCCACACGCAGTTAACGCGACACAGGCCGTGGTGTTACGCAGGATTGGCTGGTGACAGTGTGCAGCCCCGTCTTAGATCATTTATCTGCTGTGGAAACAGACAGAATGCAATTTCCTGAGAGAGGGAAGCCAGGGGTGGGAGCAATGCACATCAAAGCCTCCCGAAAGATATCAGAAACTTGAGCACTGCCAGTGTTGTATACCAGCCATCATCTCTGCTTCTCATCACTCGCTGGCCAGATGGTTGGGCACAGAAATATGAAAACTTTCACTTCATACGCTCAAAACAGAAGAGTATCTAGACCTACTGGTGGATAACCCTGTAAAAAAATGCCAGTCTGATGGTGGTTGAAACATCACGTTTTTTTTTAACTATTTTGCTTGAATTTATTTAAGAGTGAGAGCTAACTTTCATGATAACACATGTAAAGAAATTTGCGTCAACCATTATTTTCCACAACTCAAATTTTAGGGGTTACAAATAATTTTAGAGGTTACAAACATACCTGGTTATTTTCAAGTTTTTTTTCAAAAGTTTATGCATGTCCATCTACAAGTCTTGGGTTAATGAAAGCATGTGCTGAAATCTTTGAATATCTAATAATTAAATTCCTTTTTCTGTCATTCCAATTAAAATAGCGATTAATCATTGTGTCCAGTTCGATTCAAATGTACCCTTCAGGATAGGGAGCCAATTCTTAAATTCTGAATTTGACCCAACCATAGAAGTCAGTGCTTTGGTGGTTAACATGCTAAAGCTAAAGATGATTGACCTTCTAGTTGAAACCAAGGTGTCAGTCTTGCGTATTCCTGAAATTCCACTCTGGACTTTTTCATTTTCCTGTTTGCTTTTGGAGATGTCTAGAATAACTTGTGTGCTGATTAATGTTTCGGTGAAGACCTCCACGTTCCCCCTCAGCTTTATGTCTGTCACTAATGGCTTTTAGAGGTGAGGTTAACTTTAAGCTAAGAGGGCATGTTTAAAGGATGGAAGCCCTTATCACATCTATCAGAAATATCTTGTCGGCAGCCATTCATTGCTCTTGGGATAAATAAACCAAAATAACTCTACACTGACTGAATGTCAGGCAGATAACAGTTGGCTGCTGGAATCACTCTCCCATTTTCCCCCCTCTGTGGTAACTCACTCTCCATCTTGCTTCTTTTTTCTCTTTTTGGTTTTATTTGGAGGAAACAGAAAGCCCCAGTGTGAGAAGCCACTTGTTATCTGAGAGTCTTGGGAATCAAGGCCTCTGCGGAGTCTTCACTCACCACACTAATGAAAGCTGGACAATTTGTGTGCGTTCGTTCCCAACATACTTAAACCCCCATCTCTAGTTCTCTTCCCTAACCACCCCCAACCCTCAAACACTTAAAGTTTCCCAACTTTTCCTAACTAATCCCAACAATACTTTAATAATGTGCAATTTCTTTATGATGATAATTCCTGTCACATCATTTATGCATCAGCCACTGGTAGTGCTGACAGTGTAGATTTGATTTTACAAAAACTGAAGCAAATGTTGATGACCAATTAAATCTTATTGTCAAAAATATGCATTTTCAAGCAAAACAATTAACAGTTTGCTCAGTTAATGCGTTCACATTAGTGATATTCCAATTAAATTTCCCATCAGAAAGGTCCATTGTCAATAGTGTACAGATGTATAAGACAGAAGTTTTTGTCAAATTCACGTGACCAACTTGATCATGAGCAAAATCTTTGTGGGAATGTCACCATCATGGAAAACTCATAAACGCACAGATTAATTATTGAAATGACTGGATTCCACCAATGAAATTTCACGAGCAACTGGAAATGTGTAAATTGGCTCTGCTGTAAATCTTGGGGATAAATCTGTACCAAAGTCGTGTACTGCATTCCAGCCTTTACTGTTAATAGTGTTAACTATATAATGGTCAGTTTCTCTAAAGGAGGTACAACACTGGGCAAATCTTCTCTCCATTAATCTACCCACGACTCCCTCGATTTCTTTGTGGGGAAACTGACAGGTAAAGATTTAGATGTCACTCCACTTCACTTGAAACCCTGGAACCGTGCAGGAGAGGAAGGCCCGTTGACAGTGGATGTTTTTTTAGAGGAATTGGTGGCAATCTAGTGTCCCACAGAGGGAACGAGCTTCCCTGTTCTGAATACGGTAGCGACTTACATTGGAGTCCAGACATGAGCTCAATGAAGTGTCTAAAAGACAAAAGCCGTTGGTCAACGTGAAGGTCTTTGATCCCCCTGTGCGCCCCTCATGCATCAAAGACATTTTCTTAGGTCTTTTTTGTTTGTTTTACCATTTCTTCTCCTCGGTTAACTTTCTATTCTGTTCAGTCTGCCCCCACTGCTGGAGTCACTTACAAAGCATTGAGTGCTGTATAGTTAGGAAGCCACCAGGGGAAGCAGGTTCAAAGAGATAGCAGAGTGCTTCTGTATGGCTCAGTCCCCAGTGAACGGATAAATACATGCATTCAGCTCGCAGGTGCATGGGTCGTTGTTTGAACAGAACTTCAATAGACGCTACAGGAGATTCAAGGGACAGGAGAAGCCTATGTGAAGGTGGAGATACTATATAATGCATGAAATCCACACTGTCTCCTGGCATCATGTGGAAAGCTTTCAAAAGTAGACCGCATTAATTGTGCACAGATGTTATGGTTTTTTAGGTGCTTAACCAATCTTGTTTGGTCACCCCAGTAGCTCAAACTTAGTAATTATATAATGGTCAATACATCTTAGGTGGTCCAAAAATGGTAAAGTGGTTGCTTGGCCATTTTTAATTTTAACATTTGGTACTAGTACCAGACGTGGGCCGGATCTGGGCTGACACTATGTTGGTCAATACATCTCAGGTGGTCCAAAAATGGTAAAGTTGGTTGCTTGGCCATTTTTAATTTTAACATTTGGTACTAGTACCAGACGTGGGCCGGATCTGGGCTGACACTATGTTGCTGTCTAGGTTGGTATTACGAAATCACCAGTTTATTTATGTATTTTACTTTAGCCAAGGCAGATGTGTTGTGTCATGGTGGACAACAAATTGTGGTTATAGACTTATAATGGTTCTTTATTGGCATTAATGGTTTCATGGAGAACCTTTAACATCCATAGAAAAAACATGTCACTCTCTATTTGGACACCAATAATGGTCTTATAAATTCCACCATGAAATAACCCATTTCTGAAATCTTCAATTATTTCTGTTTTCTCCACAAAGGATAAATGCAATGATGCCTTTTTTTTGTGCAATAGCTGTTGCATTGTGTGCACGCCTACACTCTTAATAATAAAAGTGAGCGATGCCATAAAATAACCTTTTTGTATTCCCCAAAAAACCTTTTAGTGTGCTCTTTTTTTGTGTGATGAATATATTCATAATCTGACGAACCTATTTGTACTATAAAGAACATTTTGTGCAATGGATAAAAAGTTCTTCATTAAACCAACTGATGCTTTAAACAAGCTTTATTTAACATGTATGATGCCTTAAAATGCCATCTAGATATAGGCAGATCACTGGGTTTTGAAACATAATCCACACAATGATTATCTGAGTCCAAAATCATCTTCTATTTGGATGCAGATAATGTTAAGTGAGATTCTGTGTGCAAGCAAGTGTATACTTTGGGAAAGAGGGGGCTTTTAAAATGTGAGGCTTGGACAGGCAGCCGCTGCAACACTAATGGATTAACAGCTTGACCTGGCATGCTAATGGATATTGTCTGTGATGTAATGAGCTTTTAATTAGGTCACCTCTGAGCTTGACCCTCGTGTAATGAGGGGGGACGAGGAGCTGAGCGTAAGACAGATGACAGCCCCCTGACCTGCATGTGTGAAGCGTCCCGGGCTGTAAACAGCAATGGACATTCCTGGCATTCTCCTCCCAGCATCCCTGTGGCCTTCCACCCTCAACCCTTCTTTGGCCAACTGAGGTTCTGCAATAAAGCTTATCCTTGCAACAGTTTGAGTCACATTTCCTTGACTGCAAATTTAAGCAGGACAGACCTGCTCTTACAGCAGGTGTTCTATAAGCTTAGTTTCTTTTAGCGTAAAGGGGTCATGGAATGCATGTTCAGATCTTTATGCTACTGGAGGTTAGCTAATGAAGTTTAGCTAATAAGTTGAAATATTCATAAATAATAATTTTCCATCCTCATTTTCATTCTCTAGGGCTTATCACACTTAAAGTAGTTAACCCTGAATCCTTCTAAACCCCAGGGCCCGTATTCATAAAGAATCTTAATGAAAAGAGTTGCTAGTGACAAAATTATAAGAAAATTCTTAGAAATGTGGGCGTTTACACTTAAAATTAAATAAACAATCCTAGTAAAGAAACAAGTAATTTAGAAAGCATCTTAACCCTTAAAAGAGGTCTTAAGGTCAAAATTTTTAGGAGCGGATGAGGACTTTAACCTCTTAACCAGCGCCCCATTTTTTGAGAATTTTCTGAAAATGACATACCCAAATACAAATGTCTGTAGCTCTTAAACCCTATGGTCCACATTCAAAACTCTGATCTTTTTTTAAACTAGACACTTGAAACTGTGTTACCTAAGAGTCATTATAACTCAAAGTAGCATAGGAACAGAGTAAAACAAGGTAAAATGTACATGAATGTGACTGACGATTTCTTTGAATTAACTTCACTTAGGGAAAAATGTATCATACTTTTATGTTAAGGGCCTGAAAACACCATAAAGATAAAATTGAATGTCTGACCATGTTTAGATTCAAATTTGAGGATGATACTCCCAAAAATGTAGTTTCTGTAAGCTTTTATTCAAGAAAAGTATAGGCGTCCTTTCCAAAATGCAATTTGGAGACTCCAATGGACACCAGGGGTGTATTCCAGAAAGCAAGGTTAACTTACCGTCAGATAAACCTTGAACTCTTGGTTGATTAACCCCAAACTTGCTTACTCTGGGTATGTCGGTTCCAAAACACCTGTGAGGAGTTAGTTTAATCAACCTCCTATTGGTAACCCAGAGTTAATGCGCGCACACGGCGAGTACATAAAGACATTTTCAATGGATCGCAGATTTCAGGAGTCACCATGGAAACCAAGGGACAAAAAAAGTGAGCGACATACTTCGGTGAAACTGAGTTGGAGGTTTTAATGCTGGCTTATGAAGACTACAAGCCCGTTAAAACTAAAAAAAGCAATACTGATAAACGGATACAAATAATAATAATAAAAAAATAATAAATAAAAAAAACGGACAGAGTAAATGCGTGAGTTTAGAAAATTATAAACGGGCTATTTTCCCCTGTCATTAGCCAAAAATTATTTGGGGCATGTAAAAATAGACAAATAGCCTATTTACTTGTTGGCCTCCATACATTTCTTAATATTACAGTAGTAATGCACATAATTGGCTAGTTATATGTTAGGTTCTTATAAGGTGTAATCCTTCTGGAGCCAGAAGAAGTGTGAGCCAAGTCAAAATGAAAATGAAAGTCAAAAACATTCTCCAGCAAGGTAATATTTTCTAAACTTACTAAACTTGTTAGTGACGCCATGTAATTTAGTATCTAATGTAATTTAGTGTTCTATGTAGCCAATAGAAAGAAGGCCGAGGCCTGTAAAACAGGTGGGGGTCCACCTCCACCTTCCCTCACCCCAGCTGAGGAGCTGGCACTGACCCTGAATAAAGGGTGACCTGTGGGCGATGGGATTCCAAGGGGCCGTTCATCAGACTCAGCTACCAAGACAGGTGGCTTAGTAAAATGTAGTTGAGCCATATTAATACTTATTGATTTATTGATGTTTTCACTGTTTTTGTCAGTATTTTAATAAAGAAAATCATCATCACTGTCACCATTTTAAAAAGGCATTTTGAATGCATTTTACAGTCATTGATTCATTGTGCAGTGTGCATGCTGCTTTGACTGCATATGCTGTATACTGTAATCTTATTACTAGTACTCTTAGATGTTCCTAATGCCCTTCTTTATTAGTTGTATTTGTTTAAGAATATACATTGAGTATTGAATATGCATGATTATCTTGGTTTAATTATCTTGCAGTTGCTGATGGCCACATTGTATTATTGGATCATCCTGCAACACCACACTCAGTCACAGTTGTAAGTGATGATCGTCTTTAGGTATCTGTTTGCTAGCTAGACCAAGCATCCTTCATTATTTTCACTGTAGGATGACGATGAAGAGACCACTTCTGCTGTGACAGAAACAGAAAATGTGGGGAGGCCCATAGAGGTATGATATATACAATGCATTCCCCCTTTTTTACATAAGAGAATAAATAAATTGCCATTGTCATTTTACACAATATGGCAGGAGATTTTAATACAAATGAGGGTCCATCTACCTCCACACAGAATCTTAGCAGTGTAAGAAATGTTCTGCAGTTCTCCTTCCTCATTTAAATATTTGGTCTGTGTTTGTATTACAGTCTTTTTCAGTCTTTCTAGTTGCCTGCCAAAGAGCTGTATAAGGTCCCCCTTAAAAGCAAATCAGAAAAAGTGACATGGAGATGGACCTTATACAGCTTCAAATGGAGGAGAAAAGGCTTAACCTAAAAAAGGCCAGACTTGAAATTGAATTGCTGGAGCACCAGCTTAAGGTGGGAAACAGTATGTGAACATTAATCTGTCATTTGTTGTTGAATGAAATCTAAAGCAATAAATACAAGTGTCTTTTGTTACAAGAAATAAAGAAACAATGAACAACACTTGACTGTTAACTGGTTTTAATTAAAGTGATTTTGGCAAATCATGTCTTGTACCACCCTGCCATCTCTTTGGTCTACTGGGTTCACTGGGGGGGTTCCTCTTTGCCACATATTAACTAGTTAGTGGGGACCAGTAATGATGTTATATGAGGAGTTATATCATTAGAAACATTTCATTTTTTTCGTTTTCATTTATATGTTTATTTTACAGGGACAGTGCTCATTAATTAACAGTAAAATAACTGTAAATGAGCCAGAGTTAGCTCAACAGGCTAATTTTCATCTGTTGTCCCTGGCCAGTTATTATGAGGGCAACCTAAAATCAAGATATAAAAACAAAAAATGACTTTTTACAGTCCACACATAATAACAGCATAAAAAAGTAATGATAAGACAGATACAACACACAACAATAAGTAACGAGCAACATCATCACACAACATAGGCTAAAAAATGATAGATAACCAAGTTTGACACAAGACAATCTGCTAGCAAGCAACAATTCTCAGTAGGCAGTCAGTAGTCTAATGTGCACATAATTATTTAAAAATTATTTAATAATTAAAAATTATCGTGACTGTATAAAGTAGGGATATATAGTGCTAATTAAAATGGTCAGGGCACGCCTTGCTCTGTCACCTCTCTGAAACAAACTAACTCTGCAACATAACCTGCTCCGGAGCAGGTTATGTTCAGAGAGTGAGTTGCTATGACTACTAACATACCCTGAAAGTTACCTCCGTTTTTGGAACCGAAAGTTGAGGTTATCCGCTTACTTACTCTTAAACATACCCGGGTATGTCACATAACCTGCTTTCTGGAATACACCCCAGGCACCCAACCACTTTTCATAAGAAGTAAACACTACAGGTCTACATCATCAATTGACCCTTCGCTAAGCCCCGCCCTCCTTAGTTACTGTTGCTACGCCTGTCAAGCTTTCGCGGCTGCCACGTCTATTACAGTGTGAATGCACCGGTGTCAGACATTCCCAAGGAGATAATTAGTCATTTTTGGTGAACAGGTGAAATATCTGAGAGAGCAAGACAAAAGAGACTACAGTATGCATTCGAGGGATATATCCACGACATAATATGCAACCGATTAGAGAATAATTTCATAAAAATTGAAGCTAAAGCCTATAACGTTAGGTCCCAGCCGCCTCCTTAGCAGACCATTCAAATGGGAAACACACAAATGGAGGAACAGCTATATTCATGCACAGCAGAGTAAGTGAAATGTGAAAATAATCTAATAATTATAAATCAAAGAGCTTATCCATCAATGTAAAACACTAACACCGGAGCTGCGATCGGATTGGGGGTAAAGTTACTCAGGGGTAACGTTAGGCCGTCGATTAACAAAACGCTGACATATATTTTAAAGTATGTCAGTAAGCCTCCTTCTTTAATCGTCTTATTTTACGGTCAGATATATGCATTATGAACAAAGAACCGCCAATATTTCCAAGCAATAGTTTTTTTGTCTTTTAATCCTGTCGACATTTAGTTGTGAATGGGTCTCCCATACTGCTTGATCCACGACCGGCATTTCTCCCCTTGGCTTTTAAGTTTCGGGAAGGGAAAAAATTCCACCCCACCGTCCAAACTTTTAGGATACAGGGTATTAGAAATGCACAATCCATACGCACAACGCGTCGGCATGTTTCCCTCGCTCGAAAGCTTGACAGACCTCCCGCACCTAGTTTCGGTTGCTAAGCCATGATAGGCCAGAAGCGGTTTTCGGGCGTGGCTTAGCGAAGGGTCAATTCAAAACTGTTATGCCCTTCAAACCACACAAGAAAAAAACGATTTCAGCACAACATTTGAACATTTTAACAAAATTCTCTTTATTTTAAACAATTCTAATAACAAAAACAGTGATTTCTCACTACATGTATAGACATTGCAGAAGTGTTCATTTTCCAACTAATGTATAAAATATATAAAAAGAAAAACATAAATGTTTTAGAACATTTGCAATTACAAACGTGTTTTTACTCAAATAAATTGCAATAAACTGATATAATGAATATCCTATTACTTTCTGTTGCTCTTCGTCAATTGCTCCTCTGCATCTTCTGCAAAAACACCTTCAAATCTCTTCTTTAGGTGACGATCCATGAGAGAGGTGCTCAGATATAAGCTTTAGAGTAAATCCGTGCATTTATGCAAGCTCCATGTGTCAAAACATCGCGTTTATGTGTCTGTTTACATTCTGGTCGGCTAACTATGTGTGTGCGTGGCTGCGCGCGTGGCGAAAGCGCACATCTGAATGAAAACTTTACGCATTTGAATGACGAAAATGCTTGCATGAACGGTCTATCACTGCAATCGATTTTAGTTGGCTAATATCCCCGTCAATCAAAACGTAGCTCAAAAGACATTGGATAGCATTACCCAGGCTTTTATCCAGTCGAAAGCCCAGCTCCGTGATGGACAGCGCGCTCAGCCTGTCAGGGACTCACTTACTGTTTTGGTCTGTAACACAGCCTGTGATTGAAGGACAGAGAAGTGGAATATACCATTCGATCAGGAAGAGTTTAAACTACGGGGGTGATATGGCTTTTGAGTGTTGGCATACGGATTAGAATCGATATTTCTTTGAAACTGAACATGATGCGAACTCTATGTCAAAAACGGTCATACAAACAGAGGAGTATATTTCATTTTTTCCCTATTTTTTCGTTGTTTTGGATTAAAAAGTGGGATACATTTAGAAGACTGGACCCTTACACTGAAATGCATGCTGTTGTTTCATGGATTTGTCCGAACTGATATGAACCATACGAGATGAAAGATGAGTATTGCGTTTCATTTGTCATTTTCAAATGGAAAGTCCTTTTGCATTTAGTTTAACCCTTTCCTCTCTGGTGTATTGATTGCAAAAACAAGTTTAGAACATGATTCTTGAGTGTTTTAGCTTTCAAATGATGCATAGTTTATGATGGTCAGTTGAATATTTGTTATAAAACAAAGCTTTAAAAAGTAATAAAAGTATAGCCACGCCCTCGACGGCCCGCCCTCGGGCCGGTGCTTGAAAAGGGGTTTCTTTAGCAGAGGAGAAAATGGCAGAAAGATAAAGAGGGAGAAGAAATCTGTTGCAGAGAATAGATGACAGTGAGTTAATAAGAGCTATCATGCAGGGATCATGTTTGTGACTGATCTTATTATCTTATGATCATTCTAAGCCAATCAAATACCTTATAGGAAATTAACAGCATGGTAAATAAAAAAATAAATATATATATATACACATATATAATGTGTGTGTATGTATGAGAACTATCAAATAGGAAAAATTACGCATGTAATTTTAAAGTGAAAGCTTAGAATAGACCCTATACTTAAAATCACTCTTTTTTTCCTTCTTGGACAACCAACCAATCAAAGTCTTCAAAAGATTATGTCACACATAGCAATGGGGTTAGCCCCGCCTCCTCACTAAGATGAACGTTTCTGTCTTTTCCTTACTCAGAGTTGCTCTCAGATCAGTCCCGAATCGCTCTTAAGCTAAGATTTAAAGCTAAATGAAGAGTTTTCTGAGAGGATTCTTAGAATCTTTATGAATACGGGCCGAGGTAAACGAAATCATAATCAAGCTTTATCTTGCTTCATGTTTCACATTGCTCATAACATTTATTCCTGGGTTTTCACAATGTACATTCCTCAATCCCCGGGTTAACATTCTTATTTGTATATTTGTCATGCAAATCAGTAACAATGTCATTGATTGGATGGATGTAGCACGCAACCTGTTTACAAAGGTTCTTAGCGTTGCACATCCTTATATTTTATTTTGCAGAGCATCACGTTTTTTTTCTGAATGAACTTCGAGCGGCGGCTCGTGGTACCATCATAGCGAGCCACAAAATCACTCTCCAGAACATTCTCATAGCTGCACGGATCTCTGTCTGGCTGACATCTCGGCATGGATGAAGGAACATCACCTGCAGCTCAACCTGGCAAAGACTGAGCTTCTCGTCCTCCCTGCCAATCCGTCTCTACCGCACGACTTCAGTGATCAGCTGACCTTCACAGACCACATTACAAAGACAGCTCGATCATGCAGGTTTGCTTTGCACAACATCAGGAAGATGCAACATAACTTCTCGTCCAGGCCCTGGTCATTTCTAGGCTTGATTACTGCAATGCTCTTCTGGCTGGACTTCCATCATGTGCAAATAAACCTCTACAAATGATCCAGATTGCTGCAGCTCGTCTTGTCTTCAACGAACCCAAAAGGGCCCACGTCACTCCTCTGTTCATCTCTCTGCACTGGCTACCACTCGCTGCTCGCATCAAGTTCAAGGTGTTGATGCTTGCTTACAGATTGACCACAGGTTCAGCTCCCTCCTACTTTCACTCGCTATTACAAGTCTACATCCCTACCAGAAGCCTACGATCGGTCAATGAGCGGCGGCTCGTGGTACCATCACAGCGAGCCACAAAATCACTCTCCAGAACTTTCTCATTCACGGCTCCAGCTGGTGGAATGATCTCCCCACCGTCATCCGGAATGCAGAATCCCTGACTGCATTCAAAAGACAACTGAAAACTCACCTCTTCCGGGAGCACTTAGAAAAAATGTTAAAAAACAAACAAAAAAAAAACTGTCCTTTTCCTTTAAATCCTTGCTTGCCTGGCTTATGCTACTCCGAGCTATGTCTGAACTTTGTATTTTGAGCAATTCTTGCGTTGTTTTTGCCTCTTCACGATGACTCGCTTGGCTTTAATACATTGTCAATAATACATTACGGGATGTCCATCTGTGTCAGCTTCCAAATAGAGCATATATTTATGCACATTTGTGTGCAGCTAGTGATTCTGCATATTATTGACAGTCTGTGTAAATCTGTCAGAGGGAAAGAGAGCTTCTTTTTATCATCGGGTAGTTTTAAAGCCATTTTCATTGCTATTAAAATTCTTTGATTTCAGCTTTTATTTGACATCAAAATGTATTGCAGTGTTTCCCACAGAATTAGATTCTATGTGTGGTGGTGTGTTTTTTTTTTTTGGGGGGGGGGGGGGTGACACATAATGTCAGATAACTTAAAGACATTGCTATTGCTATGCCATTGCTACACTTCTATGACAGACTTCTTGTTGCATATTTTGCACCCTTTGTTTGAAAATTTTATTTTACGGGCCTTTCTGAAAAAATATTCCAATGCCCTATCATATTGGCTTGTTTGTGTGATAGACTACAGGCTCTGTACTAAATGTAACAATTATTAAACACTATATTAAATTTAAATAACAAATTAGATTTATAAATAACCAGCTTTTCAAAACAACATTTGCAATGTGCAATTTTAACAAACTATACAAATATTTTAAAATATTTGTGCTAAAAAGTGCAAAACATAACAACTGAAACAACAACTGAATTTTAACAAACACTATACAACTATAAAACAATGAAGTGCAAAATAAAGTGTAAAACAACATTGTCAAAATGCAGAGGTGCGAATTTACAAACAACTGTTAATTTAACATAAAAGCATAGGCTACTTTTGCCATGGTATGGTTTGCCATGATGACTGAATGTTAATAATCCCTAAAAAGCTGACATCATCGCAATCTCACACATCTCTGTTATTATCAATGAAGCTGACTGCACAATGAATATTTCACAATATCTACACGTTGTTTGTTATAAACAGAGGATTTGCCAGCATGCAGAATTCAGCACTGAACAAAAAGTCAGTTTTGAGCGGTGATGGGAGTCTATCTTAAAGGCACAATATGGAACTTTTCGGCTTTCAAAATAGCAAAAATAGCAAAAATAACTGTATCTATGTTATATATTTCTTTTAGTTGTGTACTAACATTATCCCAAAAGTTCCCACCAACTTTCAAATCCGGAGAAATTTATATTTTAATTTGAAGACACGGGCCGTGTCTTTATTTCCGTTTCGTCGCCCGTCTATGACGTCATATAACCTTTGACTCTACTTTCTCTAACTTCGTGCGGATCCCGGCGAAAAACCGCCAAACGCAAATGTAAACACCGGACGCACGTCACTAAAATAAAAGAAGGCGATAAAGAATCAATAGTTGGATATCAATAATGGACCATGATTATGCTTTGCCTGCACGTTCTGCTGCTGGAGGCAGATCCGTGAAGCGGAAACGCACGGGTGACAGAAATGACCCGAGAAGGGTTTGGGACAGGAGAGAGACATGACTCGCGTTAACATTGGAGTTGCATTTCCACGAGCTTCGTGACAAACTGGAACTACAGAGAGATGCCGATCTCGCTTGCATTCCTATAAACAAGTAAGCACCCATTCAGCTAACTATATCTATCCGTAACTTATATGTTGTGAAACGATGATGGCATGTGTTAAACGCAGAGCAGACGGACTAGCTCTCATGTACAGTATAATGTAAATTCACATTTGTTCTAGATATAGCTGCAGAAAGTAGCTTCATATGCAGTTCACCATCTTTTTCAATATCATAGTATAAACGTAATTATAATTATTAACGAAAGGTGACCGTGTTTTTTAACATCTATTAATACTAGCTAGATGGAATATTGATTCAATAGCCCTGATAATTCATATATCTCTCCGTTTGAAAAGACGTGATTTTAAAAACACTAAGTTAGAATGAGTGAGGAATGTGGGGAGCGACAGAGCGCGCGTGTTCATTACAATGGCATTACATAAAGTTAATAGCCGTAACTAAACGTAACAAGAATAGAGATATAATATAAATAACAACACATTACCTCGTCAGTGAATGTTATCTGCTGGAGATGCTAGATGGCTGGGGAATGACAGATCGCGCGTGTCCCAATGAACATCGTATAGCTGGTTCGCGCACGCACCTCTCTCTCTCTCTCAACAACGACAACAACTCCCATGAGCACACGCTCTTTCACGACGTCATCAGAATACGTCTTTTGCTATTATTTTGATTGAGTGACCCTGGTGGCCAAAAGTTACATACTGTACGTTTAAATGCTTCTAATTGGCCGTTGTGTTTAAGAAATCAACACATATGTCTGTGATTGGCTACATCGCTCACGCTGGAAACATGTTACAAATAGAAACTCTGGCCAGTAAATCGTTTCAATTTTGTTTAGTAGTTCTTTTCTGCAGAGATTAATAACAATTTATTAGTTTTTATATGTTTTATTCATTGATATTCATAATTTGCGGGAGTCCTGTGAATCGTTTTATTCTCCACAGCCCGACACACAGAGTGAGTGCATTACCGCTCTCACTCGGCCATCAAATCTAGTCCCGCGCCGCACGTCTCTAGATCAAGGGCCCGGCCCGAGGATGGCGGCGGGAAATATCGGCCCAAGTTCTGCCCCCGGCAGAGAATTTAAGCTATAAACAGAACAGAGTAACACGGCAGGCTTCGCTCATACATTTTTTGACGACATAACGTTAGTTAAGGCGTCGTGTGTTGCTTAGGCGGCCGCCTTAGTTACAAAGTGCTGCGGGAAACCCTGAATCTCTAATGGAAACGCGACAGCGTTTAACATAGAATAACTTATCAGAGTTGTTTTGCAGCAGTTCATTAACAACCATTCAACTCCGGATTGATTCTGGAATATTCGCTGGGAAAATAAGCTCCGCAGTGACCGCCATAATCCGTCCTACAACGCATGCTCATAATGTTTTGAGACTGTGTCGAAGAGGAGGCGGGGCTATTCGTGCGCGCCTCCGTTGTGTCAGTTTGTGTGTGTGTGTGAGAGAGAGGGAGGGGGGAGCAACCTGCGCGCAGCTCTACAATAAAATACAATTTTACCCATATTAAATAGTTTAAAAATCTGAAAATCAATCCGTGGCGGTCAGCGTTGATATTGTGGCGGCCCGCCACAAATTAATGAATGTATGGGAAACCCTGTATTGAGAGTAGTCTCTGTAGTCTCATCTCTTGCTTGTTCATTTGAGTTTTCAGAATGGGCAGGAATTTCAGTAAATGTTGCTTTAAAGTTGACATGAAACTGAAGTTGCGATATATCCTAGTGAAACGGCTTCTCAAACAAGAAAAAATGTAGGGCAGGACTTGATTTTGTCAATTTGAGAATCAAATCGCCTTTTTCGCCTTTCTTCACCATTGGCTTTTGGCTTACTTAGTTGGGGACATTTCATTTTAAATTTAACAATACTATTACAACATTATTTTTCTTTTATCTCTGTAAAGCTGCTTTGAAACAATTTGTATTGTAATAAGCGCTATATAAATAAAGGTGACTTGACTTGACTTAGTCCTCAGTTGTAAGTCGCTTTGGATAAAAGCGTCTGCTAAATGACTAAATGTAAATGTAACTTTTCAGACTATAAAAGTAAAATGAAATGGTCACCTCTTCGCTCCAATGGACAAGTTTTCATTTTCCCCTCAAATGCTGAAAATACTGTTTATGCAACATGTGGTGTTTCTATGACTGTCCAAACCATGTGAATATGATGCACGTGATTGGTTGTCGAAAGCTAAGCATCTAGTCGTAACATTCTAACACCGCATTGTTTCACATTGCACAAGTTTGGTCCTGCAATGTGGGGTTAACAGCACAAAAGTGGTGCTAATCCTGCTCTGGATCAGGTTTTCATAACCTGGGTAAAAAGCAATGCTAACCCCACTTCTACATTACAAGTGTAAAGCGTTCCTCTACCTGGGGATAAAAGCAGTGTTTAGAGCAAGGATAATCCGGGGTTTAAAAGCCCTACTGTCACAAACACTTCATTTAAAGTTGTGTTTTTTACTCTTGCAGTTTAGTTCAAAACATAAAAAATTATTAATGTGAAAGCTGTCATGTGTACAGGGGAGCAAACCACGGTACCGAATAAGACTACCTGTAGGAGGTCTGACTTTGATTGCAATGAATGCATGATTCGTGTGAATGTGAAAGCATCTCAAACTCGGGTCCACACTTGTTCAGGAAGTAAAGTTACATGTGCAAAAGTGCAAAGTTACATTTACATACGCAGAAGTGTGAATGTAAAAACTGTTCCTGAGTCTACTAGTGCGACTGCAAATACACCGGTAGCATTCACCAGATGGTAGTGGAGTGAAAAGACTAGGGTTGGAGTTATTTCTCACTCTCTGTAGGCAGAGTTTGTGATAGATGTCTTTGATGGAGGATAGCTAGACACCAGTGATATACTGGGCAGTTTTTACAGCTCGCTGGAGGGCCTTCTAATCTGACACAGTGCAGTTGCTGTAGCACGCTGTGATGCTGTTTGTTAAGATGCTTTCAATGTTGCAGTGATAGAAGTTAAGCAGAATCCAGGAGGATAAATGAGCTTTCCTTAATTTCCTGAGGAAGTAAAGAAACTGCTGTGTCTTTTTGATCAGGATGGAGGTGTTGAGGGTCCGGGAAAGGTCCTCAGAGTTATGGACACTCAGGAGCTGAAGCTGGCCATGTGCTCAATTTACACCTCTTTTGGTTATGATGACTCTTTTGCTGAAATGACCAGCTTAGACAAGGATTTCCATGTTGGTTCCGGGTAGTTAATGTTGATTTACTGCTGATCTTGGCAAAACTTCAACTGCCGATTTGTTTGCTTTTCCACTGCAGTTAGTACCGCTTCAAAGTGGGTGGGATAGACTGATCGTTATAGTTTTTCCGCTCCTCGGGAACCAACGAGAGGAACGTCTGCACTTCGTCCACTGAACACGATTCAGCCATTCCTTTTTTGGAAGTTTTTTCTCTTTCTTTTTTTTAATGAAGCAAGTCGTTTTAAAACAGGTGCTACAGCGGTGTTTGTTACTGGCTATTTAAATCTAGTGGGTTTGATGTCTCGCAAATACAATGACAGTGGTAGTGACGATTCTGTCTGACCAATCAGTGATCTGCAGTGTTTTCACGTCACATTTTAGTATCGGTACGGTACTCTTGGAACCTCAACAGAGGTGGTACCATTTAAAGCGAGCCGAAGCTATTCGTACCGTACCATGCAGTGTAAAAGCGCCACAAAGTGAGCCGTACCGAACCGTGCCGTACCGTACCATGCAGTGGAAAAGCGCCACAAAGTGAGCCGTACCGAACCGTGCCGTACCGTACCATGCAGTGGAAAAGCGCCATAAGAGTTGCTTGCTAAGCTAACCCTAACCCTAAGCACAACAGCAACTGACTTGGGTCAGTAAGCAATCACCCAAAACCCCAAAAGGACCTGAAATACTCACAGCAAAATATTTTTTGTTCTTCGCTTAGGGTAAAAAGAAGTTCGAAATACATTTTTCCGCAGTTTACCATTAGCAAACATTCAGATGCTAATGAGCAGCGTTTTGATGAATGTGCAAATATGTGTTGTGCCCTTTCCTCTTAATAAAATTTCATGTGCATTTGTAAAGCACTTTATACAATAGATTGCTTTAAAATAATCAGCTTTACAGTATTAAACATGAAAATGGTGTCAGTGTTGCTTTTGGATTAGAATTACAAGTTAAATATCTGTCATGTCAACTCTGAATGTTTGGCATGGTAATGGGAATGACAGTGTTGATGGGTTTGGTCTTGGCGGTATAAATCTGCTACACTGCTGTTGCTGTTATTGTTATTGTCAATACATTCACGACACACTGCTGTGAGCAAGTAACACATGCTGCTACTGTACAATATAGTGTACATGAATTATTCCATAGCAAATCTATGCAGAGGGCCGGTGGTCTATGATTTTTCCCGGTAGATTTTTTGGTCCCACTCCGCCCCTGAAATTCAATTGATTTCCTGGTCAAAAGACGGGACCTCAAACCCACACCCACCTATTGCGTAATCGCTACTGACCAATCAAAGGTGATACCAGCCAGAGCAAACTTTTCCAGAAAGTTCACTGTGCCAAGCTGTTTCAAAATTCCAAAATTAACTCTAAACTAACTTTGTTTTGGCCTGGTTTGGTTCAAAATTACATCACACTAGTTTGTTCTTTGAATTCACTTGAACTATATCTGGGCCTTTAACAACCACCTAGCAAACAATTGCAACTAACAAGAACCCTATCAAATGCATAGCAGTGTTCTTTAGCAACACTGAAAACCTCAAAGCTTGAAATAAGATGAGATCAAAAGGTCTATACCCTGAATTTTCTAAACATCAATTACTACAATATGCCTCTCTATTTCATCAAGACAATGTGAGTTTGAGGAAATGTCTTCAGGTTTTTGGATTCACACAGAATCCAGAAAAAAAATCATAAGTAGTTTCATAAATGTTTACAATAATACCCTCAATGCAATCCACTTTCCATGTGAGGTCCTTTTCTGTATCTGTATAATAGCTGGGATAGGAGAAACCTTAACATAAAAAACATATCACCTTTCACATTTCATAATGAAATCAAACAATACACTACTAGGTCATACTACACAGCAGAGGCTGAAGGCAATCATAAATCAGCGTAATATAACCAGACAACATCTGCAACATCTGCGAGGTCATCTCAAAGAGTTTAATGTCCATTTTGAGGCTGAAAACTGACGTTTTCATCCCAGCTCTGGAGTGTTTCAGTTCAATCAAAGGTCATGCAAAATACAAACCTCATTTTCATAAAAGTTGGGACATTTTGTAAAATGCAATACAATCCCAATCTGTGATTTGTTAATTCTGTTTTTAAGTCTTTAAGTATTTAAGTCTCTTAAAAGTTTTCCAATGTTTTTACTTGCAAACATAATTGTATTTTGTAAATATAAACACATTTTGATTTTGACGGCTGCAACACACTACAGAAAAAGTTGGGACAGAGGCAAAATAAAAGTGAAAAGATTGTAGAATATCCAAGTTAAACTTTTTTGAAACAGTCCACAATTGTCAAGATGAATTGGTCAGACCAGATGGCTCAGTCTTTGTGTTTGGTCTATTCTACTATGATTGGTCAGATGAAATATAACCAGACATCTGTAACATCTGCGAGGTCAGCTCAATAATTTTAATGTCCATTTTGAGGCTGAAAACTAACGTTTTCATCCAACTCTGGAGCCGGGAAGAAGTGTTTCAGTTCAATCAAAGGTCATGCACAATACAAACCTCATTTCAATAAAAGTTGTGACATTTTGAAAAATGCAATAACATCCACAATCTGTGATTTGTTAGTTGTCCTCAAACTTTTTTTTAACGACAAAAGTACAAAGAAAAGTTTTCCAATGTTTTCACTTACCAACATATTGTATTTTGTAAATATTAACACATTTTGATTTTGACGGCTGCAACACACTACAGAAAAAGTTGGGACAGAGGCAAAATAAAAGTGAAACGATTATAGAATATCCAAGTTAAACTTTTTTGAAACAGTCCACAATTGACCCAAAGACCCAACGTCGCTATTTTTGTTTGTTTTTTGCGCTCAAAAATTATTCTTGTATCTCAATAAACTTAAGATCTAGCCACTTTGGACTATTTTAACGATTTCTTTAATAACTTTTCGGGGCTGTCAAGTTTCAACCCCTTAGAAGCCTATGGAGGAGTGACTCTCAGATTTAATCACAAATATCTTAATTTGTGTTCCGAAGATGAACGAAAGTCTTACGTGGTTGGAACGACATGAGGGTGAGTAATTACTGACAGAATTTTCATTTTTGGGTGAACTAACCCTTTAACTCCGCCCACTATTGTAAGATCTTTGATGTTTATAAGTCATTTCAACTTCAATTATACTAAACTGACAATTAGTTGAATCTTGTATAACATAAAAGTTGAAGTTGAGTTGCTTAACTTATTTTTGATGAGTTAAAACAATCCAAAAACATATGTTGTCATAACTCATTGATCATTTATTTTTTGTCCCAATAAAGCAGCATCCATTTTTATACATTTTTTATGAATATAATCATATACACTAAATATATTGTTATTATTGAGTACTGTTAATACACAGAGATGCAAATAGTATAAATAATACTTTTTACACCTCTGTCACTAATGATTCTTGTAATGATAAATGAGTAGTAGTGTGTTATGATGATAAATGATAATAATGCTTTATTTATAATGAGAAACAAGTAATAACGGATGGGCCGAGTTACTGATCGCGATAGGTGTCATTTACTTGTAAATATGCTGGTCGTGTTGATGCATTCGTGTGTGTGACATCACCAGTTTGCACAGCCCTAACTATTTAAAAAGTTCAGTTTCAATAAGCGCTTTTTAGATCGGCAGGAACTCAAAAGAGCAAGAGAGATTAGGCTTCTTCCGATTTTACCCCTTTAAAGGCAAAAAAGGAAAAAAAACATGTAAATGCGTCTTGTCACTACTCGCTGCCCTCTTGGCCACTTCTGTTTTTTGACATCCACGATATAATTATACACATCATAGGATGATTATACATCTCCTCAGGAATCTGGACAGCTGCCTCTACTTTTGCATAGTCAAACCTATTATCAAAGAGCTTTCTCTTAAGAAAAAACACAAATATGCTCTTTTTGTTAGAGATGGGCAGATTGTAATGTATCAATACCTTCATTGTGTACTATTGTGCTGTACCTAGAAGCTGGATCCTTGCATACATATTTAAATACTGTGTTTTCTTGTGATTTTCTTGCTTTTTTTTTTAATGAAAATGAATTATAACCTCAAAAAAAGGTTTTAATTGGAAAAAATGCTCATCTGAGCAAACACAATGCTAAAAGACTCAAACAGCTTTTACATGCCCTAAGATAAGCATTTTATATAATACTCCTGAAAGGAGAGAAATAATGAGAGAAGGATAGAGGCAGACGCAGGATTCCTCAATGGCAGGTCACCATGAATACAATGAATTTAAAATAATCTGTACAGAAACATAACAAAAATGACACTGCAAAAAAAGTTGCTGCCACAAATTTTTGAGTATAATCAACTTGGATGTTTAAGTCATTCGACTTAAATTACATTAAACTTCATTTTAAAAAATGAATTGAATCTTGAATAACTTGTAAAAAAAAAGTAGAAAATTGTTAGACTTATTTTGATGAGTAAAAGCAATGTAAAAACATATGTTGTCTTAACTTATTGATCACATAATTTTAACTCTTCTTCAACAACTGAACAAAAAAAGGCAATGTATAAACGTCATGTCAGAGTCAGAGACTTTCACTCATGTAACAATCCAGTGCAATAGAATTGAAGAAATATACATTTGAACAAAGACGTTTTAAGAGTCAGACATTTCAACATATTTACTCAGATTAATAATACTTCACCTATCGTCTCTAATAGCTGATAAAAAAAATATATTTTTTGGGGGGGAAATAAAAAAATAAATAAAAAAAAGTCTCAACTCAAGCTAACTGGTAAAAAAAGGGGCTCTATTCACGATTCACGATCATGATTTTTTTTTTTTTTTTTTTTTTTGCAGAAAAGTACTAAACCACTTTATCATCGTCTTGACAACTTGTGTGCAAAACAAAATGATTTGCAATTTTAAACTAATAATTTCAACCCACTTTATATTAAAGTGGTAATTCACTGCTTGCAAAATGGGCTTTGAATTAAATATGGGTGCCTCTGTGGTTGAAAGGCAAAAACATTTTGAAACTGGTGGTATCTGACTAGAGAAAACAGAAAAAAATGGCTGTTGTCTTTCCTTTTGTTAAATAGGTAGGGAAATACCCCTAATGCCCTGGAAATGTTGCCATCCAAAGCTACTACCAATCTATGGATAAGCTTGATCAGTCAAATACCACTGTGCTGTAGTAGGAAATACTTCTTAGCAAAGTTTCAGTCATAATTTGTCTTGTTCCGGTCAGAAGAATTCAGAGTAAACGCTTCTCGGGAGTGAGTTACTTTTGGCTTCCAGTGAAGGATCCAGTGCGTTGCAGGCAGTGGATAAAGGCTGCAAAGGATCACAAATACGGAGAGAACGCTGTGACGGAAAATCTGAAATACCTTAGTGTTTGTGGTCAACTCTTCAAACTGGATGACAATGAACATTTGAATGTTTTAGGCCAAATGGAGGCTATCGCGTACAGGAGAGAAAGATGTTGCCATAGTAGTTTTACCATAATGCTCTTTAAAGAGTAGACAAAGTGTGAAACAGTATTCAGTGGTAAGCCTACTCTTACAATAGCGTTTTGTTAATAACCCTCTATCAATCCAAATAGATAAAGCTGTAGAATAGAGAACTCCAAACCAAAATGGAGCATGAGCTCCAAAAGTTAGGGGTTTCTCCTAATGGGACGGAGCATCCACACACAAAGACATTCACTTCCACCCAATGTCATTGACTTACATTTAAAAATAAAAGTTTGTAAATTAAACACCATTTCTTGGGGCAAAGGATCCGTTGCCCAGAGTTCAGTTATAGACAGCCGCAGGTGGGGGGTTGGGTTAGGGGTTAGTATTTGTTGTAACATTAGAGGAAATCAGCACTGTGATTGTGTCACACTCCTCACTCACCAGACCAGTCACCTTAGCACACTAAGTTTCCCATCATCCTCTCTGGCTACAACCTGTACACACACTCAACAATCACCACACCTGTCTGCCATCGACCTCACCAGTTCCTCAATAAAAGTCAGCACCAAACACACATCTTGGACTGGTCTCGTTGTTTAACCCTGAACACCTACCCGACTACTCACCTGTGAATACTCACCTGTGAATAGAATACTCACCTATCCAACTACTCACCTGTGAATACTAAACTGTATAGAGAATACTCACCTACCCGACTACTTACCAGTGGATACTCACCTGTGAATAGAATACACACCTACCCGACTACTCACCAGTAGATACTCACCTGTGAATAGAATACTCACCTACCCAACTACTCACCAGTGGATACTCACCTGTGAATAGAATACTCACCTACCCGACTACTCACCAGTGGATGCTCACCTGTGAATAGAATACTCACCTACCCGACTACTCACTTGTGATTACTCACCTACCCGACTACTCACCTGTGAATACTCACCTATCCGACTACTCACCTGTGAATACTCACCTACCCGGCTACTCACCTGTGAATACTCACCTACCCGACTGCTCACCTGTGAATAGAATACTCACCTTCCCGACTACTCACCTGTGAATACTCACCTACCTGACTACTAACCTGTGAATACTCACCTACCCGACTACTCACCTGTGAATACTCACCTACCCGACTACTCACCTTCCCGACTGCTCACCTGTGAATACTCACCTACCTGACTACTCACCTGTGAATACTTGTAACAGTTCTAGGTTGAATTCACAGTTACTATTGCTTTTCCCAACTACTCACCTGTGAATACTCACCTACCCGACTATTCACATGTGAATACTCACCTACCCGACTACTTACCTACCCGACTACTCACCTGTGAATACTCACCTACCCGATTACTCACCAGTGAATACTCACCTACCCGACTACTCACCTGTGAATACTCACCTAGCCGACTACTCACCTACTCGACTACTCACCTGTGAATACTCACCTAGCCGACTACTCACCTGTGAATACGCACCTACCCGACAACTCACCTACCCGACTACTCACCTGTGAATACTCACCTAACCGACTACTCACCTGTGAATACTCACCTAGCTGACTACTCACCTGTGAATACGCACCTACCCGACAACTCACCTACCCGACTACTCACCTGTGAATACTCACCTAACCGACTACTCACCTGTGAATACTCACCTACCCATTTACTCACCTACCTGACTACTCACCTGTGAATACTCACCTACCCGACTACTCACCTGTGAATACTCACCTACCCGACTACTCACCTACTCGACTACTCACCTGTGAATACTCACCTAGCCGAATACTCACCTGTGAATACGCACCTACCCGACTACTCACCTGTGAATACTCACCTAGCCGACTACTCACCTGTGAATACGCACCTACCCGACTACTCACCTAACCGACTACTCGCCTGTCAATACTCACCTACCCGACTACTCACCTGTGAATAGAATACTCACCTACCCGACTACTCACCAGTGGATACTCACCTGTGCATAGAATACTCACCTACCCGACTACTCACAGTGGATGCTCACCTGTGAATAGAATACTCACCTACCCGACTACTCACTTGTGATTACTCACCTACCCGACTACTCACCTGTGAATACTCACCTATCCGACTACTCACCTGTGAATACTCACCTACCCGACTACTCACCTGTGAATACTCACCTACCCGACTGCTCACCTGTGAATAGAATACTCACCTTCCCGACTACTCACCTGTGAATTCTCACCTACCTGACTACTAACCTGTGAATACTCACCTACCCGACTACTCACCTGTGAATACTCACCTTCCCGACTACTCACCTGTGAATACTCACCTACCCGACTACTCACCTTCCCGACTACTCACCTGTGAATACTCACCTACCCGACTACTCACCTGTGAATACTCACCTTCCCGACTGCTCACCTGTGAATACTCACCTACCTGACTACTCACCTGTGAATACTTGTAACAGTTCTCGGTTGAATTCACAGTTACTATTGCTTTTCCCGACTACTCACCTGTGAATACTCACCTACCCGACTACTTACCTACCCGACTACTCACCTGTGAATACTCACCTACCCGATTACTCACCTGTGAATACTCACCTACCCGACTACTCACATGTGAATACTCACCTAGCCGACTACTCACCTACTCGACTACTCACCTGTGAATACTCACCTAGCCGACTACTCACCTGTGAATAATCACCTACCCGACAACTCACCTACCCGACTACTCACCTGTGAATACTCACCTAACCGACTACTCACCTGTGAATACGCACCTACCCGACTACTCACCTGTGAATACTTACCTAGCCGACTACTCACCTGTGAATACGCACCTACCCGACTACTCACCTAACCGACTACTCACCTGTCAATACTCACCTACCCAACTACTCACCTACCCGACTACTCAGCTGTGAATACTCACCTACCCGACTACTCACCTGTGAATACTTGTAACAGTTCTAGGTTGAATTCACAGTTACTAGTGCTTTTCCGCCACACTGTGGGGCGATGTCCCCAGTTTTGAGGGTGGATGATGCGGATATAAGCAGAGAAGAAGTGGAGTTAAAGGAGGGAAAAAAGAACATGGATGTGAGCTGTAGCTCAAGGTATTCATCTGTGGTTTGGCTTTTGAGGAGAAATTGTTGTTTTCTTTGCTACTCATTTAAGCCTTATGTTCTAATCGAGCACATGCTAAATAAGTCTTGAGACAAGTTTCTCTATTGGACTGTTTTATGCTAAGTTCGACCGCTTAATGCACGTGGGAATTATCAATGGATAATTGATTGAGTTTGTCGTCTTCGAACTGCTTAAACCTGTGGACTTCTTGTGGATGTTTATTGACTGAAATCATCGTGCCATCATTGACTTTGAGAACGCTGGACTTGTGACAAGCGATGTAGGAAACTCAGGTTTTTCTATCATGCAAACAATTGAACTGATATGTAAATATGGTATATTTTGAGTGGAGGATGAACACGGTTGATGTTACTTGTTCGGCACTTAAATATAATCACTGCAAAACTCAACGGATAGTATCCTACCTCTTTACAATAATTTCGTTCTATCTTTTGAAATTCAAGATGGTATGTTACATATTCACCTACCCGACTACTCACCTGTGGATACTCACCTGTGGATACCCACCTGTGGATACTCACCTGTGAATACTCACCTGTGGATACTCACCTGTGGATACTCACCTGTGGATACTCACCTGTGAATAGAATACTCACATTTGAATAGAATACTCACCTGTGAATAGAATATTCACCTGCATATAGAATAATCACCTGTGAATAGAATACTCACCTGTGAATCGAATACTCACCCTCAATATAAATACTCAGCTGTGTGTTATCGTCTTGAGCTGTCCAGTCTTCTGTCAACCTCAGTCTTCAGTGATCATCTCCTCTTTAAACCAGCCAGCTTTCCAGTTACCTGTCATCTCCTTCTGCAATCAGACAAGAACAATGCTAGTTTCACTACAACGATCATCGTTCCATTTACTCACCTGTTTTCATCCAGTGTGTGTTTCAATAAACTCTACTTGGATTTCACCTTTGTCTGCATTCTTCTGTTCCATGACAGATTGACATGCCCAATGAAATCTTTAGAATTGAAGTGGTTTGGGAAGAAAAAAAAAGATGTATGCATGTCACGTTTTTTTAATTTTTATTTCATTGTTTATTTACACATACTACCCACAGTGTAACAATGAAAAGCATGTTGAAATCGTTAAAGTACATTTAATACAATGCACTTACCGGTATAGCCTATGTTTTTACCCATATCCCACCTAAATAGCAGCAAAACTGTTTTGCAATATTACAACAACACAATAAGTACATTGTCCCTAACAATTATTTTTTTATGTAAGTACATAGTAGTTAAAGACACCGAAATTTAAAAATATGAACATTGTTACAACTATTCAGTAAGCTGGAGTAATAGCCTACACGAGATAAAGCAGAAGGGCAATGCATCAAGTAAATTAGTAAAGTAAAGGTAAGAGGTTTTGTGCTGAGTTCCTATGAAGTCAAAATTAAAGTTTTGTTGCTTTTTAGCTTGCATATTAGCCTTAAGATTATCTCTTTTTTCATAGTCTGGTTTTCTGCTCAACTGTATGCTTGGACAAAGCACAGCCAGCACTTTCATTTTCCAGCAGATCTAGATAAATGCACACATCCCCAGGCGCCTTCTGGTTGTCCGTATAATGGCTGGTATCTTTTGTGTTTGGTTCCTGGGAGACTGATAAAAGCTCAGCCATAGTGTTGTTATCCATCTTGCTGAAAAGCTGCCATTGACACCATGCACTTTGGAGGAAGCATAACACATTGAGAAGACTTTAAATACCTCCGCTTTCTTTCTACCTCTTTTCTCTATCTATAGCACCTTCCATCCAACTCACTCCTATCAGGGATTATAATGTACTGTCGACGTACCCTAAGTTACATGCTGAGATGGACAAAAGTGTCTAGTAAAGAAGTAGACATGTGGATGAATGTCACGAAAAGGCCTGAGTCCCAAAATAAGAAATGGATTTTGCTTTAATTAAACTCTGCTTCTTACTGTTTTTGTAAAAAAAAAAAAAAAAAAAAAAAAATTTAATTCACACTATTCTAAATAGTTATTTTCTGTAATTGTCATTAAAATAATTAATTAACATTAAAGAAATATACAAAGCTATAATATTTATAGGCCTTAGACAGGGCTTAGATTAAGCCAAAACTCTTTACATTCAATTATCATGAAAACGGAATGCGCCGGAATTGTCCTTTAATGCTTAATATTTTTGTGGACATCATGATACAGTACCATTCAAAAGTTTGGGGTAAATAAGATAAAAAAGAGAAATGAAAACTTACCTTCAGCAAAGATGCATTAAATTGATCAAAACTAACAGTAATGATAATGTTACAAAGGATTTCTATTACAAATAAATGCTGTTCTTTTGACCTGTGGATTCACTGAAGAATCCTGACTTTCTACGAAAATTATGTTTTCAATATTGATAATAATTAGAAATGTTTCTTGAGCATCAAATCATCATATTAGAATGATTTCTGAAGGATCATGTGACACTGAAGACTGAAGTGTAGATGCTTTGATCACAGGAAAAAATACAGTTTACTATATATTTACACAGAAAACAATACTATCAAAGTGTAATAATATTTCACAATATTGTACTGTAATTTTGACTAAATAAAATTCAGCCTGGGAGAGACTTTCAAAAACATTACAAAACCCAAAACTTTTGAACAGAAGTGTGTATTTCCAGATTTCGAATCTCAAACATCCAAAGCTCACTGTATATCTTCTGGCAGACTGATCTCATGAAACTGCGTATGTATGACACGCCAATTCGTATTTCCATTTTTGGCGTGCTATCAACACGCATAATCGCTTTTCAGCGTGTTTATGAACGCCGTTGACTTTACGTTACATTACTGTATATAAAAATATATGACCTACCCCAAACCCATCCCTAAACCTACCTGTCACTGGTTAATACCATTTATGAGTCTTTCCCTACCATCCTAGTAAGAAAAATATCGCTCCCCAAGATGTATATCAAAATTTGGCTTTATTTCGGTCGTATTTTTAACGGCGTGTACATACACGCGGAATCACTCGGACATAACGGCGTAGATATACACGCATACACGCGGATAGCTCAAAATGCGTATAAATAACACGCAACTTGACTTGAAAGTGGCGTGTATGTTTACGCAAAAGTCATGATGTCATGTTGCTTCTGGGGTCATATAATGGTACATGCACTTTTACAAGTTGATTGTACTGAAATGTGTGTTGTCAGTGTCTGTACACAACCATCATATAATGATAAAAATCCATCCAGTGATTTTGTTTTAATCTCCTTATATGTTTTCCCCTGCCTCAAATTGAGCCGTTCGTTTTTGTGACGTCAATAAAACGGACGCCCCTCCCACGATTGTTGATTGACAATCATAGTGCGCGGGCGATTGTGGTGTTCTGTTCTTGGGTGTAATAACGAACACAGCAGTCACTTTAATATTCCTAAATCCGAACGGCTGAAGACGCAGTGGCTGAGTTTGTTTACGAAGGGAATATTCCCCACGATCAATGTCAATGCTTTCATGTTTGCGCGAATCATTTCTCACACCAGACTGCTTTATAAATTTCGATGTACGACGTTCTCAAGATAATTAATAATCCCACGTTTATAATGAACAACGCGTTATGGTTATTGTGTTCTTGTGTTACAAGCGGTGTATGCACAGAACAGAGGGGCGGAGTCAGCAAAGCTCATTATCATTTAAAGGCACATGCACGTAAATGGCGTGCTGACAACAGAGCTGTTTTTGACCAGGTAAAATAAGTGTTTCTTACAATACTAATGAGAATTTTTAATTAAAGTATATTACAAACTTTTAATTTAGACACTAAATAATCATATTAGCTTGTACAAAAATGTCATTATTTGACCCCTTTAAGTTCTCTGTGTGTGTGACGCTCTCTGTTGGAGTGTGTCGGGCCTCAGCACCTGCATGTGCTCACTTTGAAAGATGTTGCAGGCAGAAGAATGTGTGCGGTAAACACAAGGGAGCTGTATCTATAATAAATCAGCATTAAAGGCCTCCGGTGGAGGTGATATCAGCCAGATTTATGCTGACAGATCTCTGCGTCCTCAGCTGCAGCATATCGCTGTCCTTCCATGAAAGGGGAACGGCCTGGGTCAGTTTAGCTCAGTTTAGCAACAGTTTGACTGCTGTATGAAGAGGATGTGTTATTGCTGTATGATTAAATGTCATAGGGTTTGTGTATGCATTTATCAGCTCAACGTATAGCTCTAAATTATCTGTTTTGTTTAGATTTTTTTAACAAAACATGCCAATACTTCATTCAAAGGCAAACAAGCAAACACCAAATATTGAGTGTGAACCTGAATTTGTTTGACATTTTGCAAAAATAATTAGTCGTCCTCAATTATTTTGAATGGTAAGAATAGAAAGATAACCAGCCAGAAGACCATGTGTCATTTTAGGATCATTCATATACTGTTATAGTTTTTGAATTAGATTTTATTTTTCTAATTTTAATAATTTGGGTAACACTAAAAGTCTTTATGTATAATGCATTATACACTCACCTAAAGGATTATTAGGAACACCTGTTCAATTTCTCATTAATGCAATTATCTAATCAACCAATCACATGGCAGTTGCTTCAATGCATTTTGGGGTGTGGTCCTGGTCAAGACAATCTCCTGAACTCCAAACTGAATGTCAGAATGGGAAAGAAAGGTGATTTAAGCAATTTTGAGCATGGCATGGTTGTTGGTGCCAGACGGGCTGGTCTGAGTATTTCACAATCTGCTCAGTTACTGGGATTTTCACGCACAACCATTTCTAGGGTTTACAAAGAATGGTGTGAAAAGGGAAATGTATGCGGCAGTCCTGTGGGCAAAAAATGCCTTGTTGATGCTACAGGTCAGAGGAGAATGGGCCGACTGATTCAAGCTGATAGAAGAGCAACTTTGACTGAAATATCCACTCGTTACAACCGAGGTATGCAGCAAAGCATTTGTGAAGCCACAACACGCACAACCTTGAGGCGGATGGGCTACAACAGCAGAAGACCCTACCGGGTACCACTCATCTCCACTACAAATAGGAAAAAGAGGCTACAATTTGCAAGAGCTCATCAAAATTGGACAGTTGAAGACTGAAAAAATGTTGCCTGGTCTGATGAGTCTCGATTTCTGTTGAGACATTTAGATGGTAGAGTCAGAATTTGGCGTAAACAGAATGAGAACATGGATCCATCATGGCTTGTTACCACTGTGCAGGCTGGTGGTGGTGGTGTAATGGTGTGGGGGATGTTTTCTTGGCAAACTTTAGGCCCCTTAGTGCCAATTGGGCATCGTTTAAATGCCACGGCCTACCTGAGCATTGTTTCTGACCATGTCCATCCCTTTATGGCCACCATGTCCCCATTTCTGATGGCTACTTCCAGCAGGATAATGCACCATGTCACAAAGCTCGAATCATTTCAAATTGGTTTCTTGAACATGACAATGAGTTCACTGTACTAAAATGGCCCCCACAGTCAACAGATCTCAACCCAATAGAGCATCTTTGGGATGTGGTGGAATGGGAGCTTTGTGCCCTGGATGTGCATCCCACAAATCTCCATCAACTGCAAGATGCTATCCTATCAATATGGGCCAACATTTCTAAAGAATGCTTTCAGCACCTTGTTGAATCAATGCCACGTAGAATTAAGGCAGTTCTGAAGGCGAAAGGGGGTCAAACACAGTATTAGTGTGGTGTTCCTAATAATCCTTTAGGTGAGTGTAAATTCACAATGTGTTATTTTAGTTATTTTAGTTATTTTAGTACTACAAACCAAACCAAAATGAGAAATGTTGCCTTCACAACTATAGCTGAAATAAAGCTATTTATTGTTGATGTTTAGGTTTTTTTTTGTAATAAAAACGTCTCAGGTTACTATTGTAACCATAGTTCCCTGAGAAACAGGGAACGAGACAATGCGTCGAATGACACGGTGGGAACGCCCCTTGCGTGATTGCGTCTGAAGCATCTATGCCAACTAGTCCAATGGAAATGAGAGAATGAGCGTCACGGGCGGGTGACGTCATGAACCAGGAAAGGATAAGAGTACTTCCGCTGCTCGCGGGCATTTAGCTTCGACAGTTGCCGAAGCAAGCCGATAGCAGGGACGCAGGAAGTATGGCAGGGGGACGCATCGTCTCGTTCCCTGTTTCTCAGGGAACTATGGTTACAATAGTAACCTGAGACGTTCCCTTTATCGAAAAAGGGAACTTCGAGATGCGTCGAATGACACGGTGGGAACGAGAATACCCAAAGCGCCATAATTACAAGTACCTGTGTGTCAGTCTGTTGAACTAAGCACTCAGCACCTGAGAACCTGGGGCAGCATCCAGGTCCAAGCTGTAAAATCTGACGAATGTGAGCGGAGAGGACCAGCCTGCCGCATCACAAACATCTTGAAGAGGCACCCCCTGCAGTAAGGCTTTAGAAGCCGCCATACTCCTGGTCGAGTGAGCTCGGACCACCAAAGGGCAAGGCTGGCCCGAGTACTCGTATGCCAGTGAGATAGCCTCGACTATCCACTTACTGACTGTCTGTTTTGAAGCAGGAAGACCTTTCTTAGGTGATCCAAAGCAAATCAGTAATTGGTCGGACTTTCTGATTGAGGAAGTCCGACGTACATAAGTGTCCAGTGCTCGCACTGGACACAAAAGGTGCAGTCTTTCCTGGTCCGCATTTGCAAAAGGAGGAGGACAGAAAGCCTGCAGCACAATAGGCCTCGGAGTCAAGGTCGGCACCTTAGGGACGTACCCCTGTTTTGGATATAGGAACGCCTTGACCATCCCCGGTGCAAATTCAAGGCAGGTGGGGGAGACCGAAAGAGCCTGAAGGTCACCAACTCTCTTGAGGGACGAAATAGCTAGCAGAAAGATTGTCTTGAAAGTAAGGAACTTTTCTGAGACCGAATCTAAGGGCTCGAATGGGGCCCTAGAGAGGCCTTCTAGAACTACAGTCAAATCCCAAGCTGGCACCTTAGTGCGAGTTGCTGGCCTCAGCCTCAAAGTGCCACGAAGGAAACGTGTAATCAGGGGGTCTCGACCCAAAGATATACCTCCTACCATAGTGTGGTAAGCCGCAATGGCTGCCACGTAAACTTTTAGCGTGGAAGGGCATAGACCTGACACAAAGCGCTCCTGCAGGAACTCGAGTACTGTGTTGACAGAACAGTTAACTGGATCCCGATGATGTCGGTGACACCATAAGGAGAAAACTCTCCATTTAAGCGCATAAAGTTTCCTCGTAGCCGGAGCTCTGGAGCTTAGGATAGTCTCAGCAGCCTCAGCTGAAAGACCACTATCTATAAGTTGGGCCCCCTCAGAGGCCAAACCCAAAGATTCCAAATCTCTGGTCGAGGGTGAAATATTGTGCCCCCGGCCTGAGACAGAAGGTCCCTCCTGATCGGGATCTCCAATGGAGGCCCGTCTAGAAGATGGATCAGGTCCGAAAACCAGATCCGACTTGGCCAGCGTGGTGCTACTAACAGTAGGCTTATTCCATACCGACGGACCCTCTCCAGAACTCCTGGGAGCAGAGCAACAGGGGGAAAGGCGTACAGACGTAGCCTCGGCCATGTCTGCACCATGGCGTCCAGCCCCAGGGGGGCTGGGTGCGTCAGAGAATACCAGAGAGGACAGTGCGTCGTGTTCTGAGACGCGAACAGATCCACCTCTGCCTGACCATATGCCTCCCAGATTTTCTCCACCGCCTCGGGGTGGAGTCTCCAATCCCCTGGCCTCACCTCCTGCCTCGACAGGATGTCTGCTCCTATATTCTGGTCCCCAGGAATATACACTGCCCTCAGAGAGAGTACCTTCCCCAGAGACCACAGGAGGATCTGGTGCGCCAGTTTGCAAAGCGGACGCGAGCGCAGACCCCCCTGGCGGTTCAGATAAGAGACCACTGATGTGTTGTCTGTTCGAACGAGCACATGATGGCCTCTTAGGTCCGGAAGGAAATGTCTCAACGCATTGAAGACGGCCATCATCTCCAGGCAATTTATGTGCCATGAAAGATGATGGCTTTTCCACAGACCCTGAACCGAGCGGCCTTCCATTACCGCTCCCCAGCCGGTGAGGGAAGTATCTGTCGAGATCACAACTCGATGGCAAAGAGCTCCCAACACCGGACCCTGGGTTAAGAACCAGTGTTTTTTTCCATATCTCTAAGATATTAGAGATATCTTAGAGATATCTCTAATATTCTCTAATATTTCCCCGAGGGGAAATATTCCATATTTCCCCTCGGGGAGAACCCCCTGGTTCTGAGCCACCACTGTAAAGGCCTCATGTACAACAGGCCAAAAGGTATCACGTTGGACGCTGCTGCCAGTAGACCCAACAGTTTCTCGAACTGTTTTACAGTGCGTGACTGACCTAGCTTTAGCTCTTTGATGGCTGACAGGATAGCAGCTACACGAACGGTCGATAGGTTGGCCCTCATCGTCACTGAATCCCATACCACACCAAGGAAAGTGGTTCTCTGTACTGGAGAAAGTACACTCTTCTTGGCATTGAGCCTCAACCCCAACATCTGTATATGAGCGAGAACGACACCTCGGTGCCAAACCGCCAACTGCTCTGATTCCGCTAGAATCAGCCAGTCGTCGATATAATTCAAAATGCGTATGCCCTGAAGCCTGAGAGGGGCTAAAGCTGCATCCAAGCATTTCGTGAATGTGCGGGGTGACAAAGCTAGGCCGAAAGGAAGAACCCGATATTGGTATTCTTTGCCCCTGAAAGAAAACCTTAGGAACTTCCTGTGCTGAGGGAGGATGGAGATATGGAAGTATGCATCCTTTAGATCAGGTGTGCCCAACCCTGCTCCTGGCGATCGACTGTCCTGCACAGTTTATCTCTAACCCTGATCAAACACACCTGCCTTTAATTTTCAAGTACTCCTGAATACCTTAATTGGTTGTTAAGACCTTAATTGAAGACCTTCAGGTGTGTTTGATTAGGGTTGGAGATGAACTGTGCAGGACAGTCGATCGCCAGGAGCAGGGTTGGGCACACCTGCTTTAGATCTATCGTGACGAACCAGTCCTCGGATCTGATTTGGGTCACGATCTGTTTGATGGTCAACATCTTGAACTTGAGTTTCTGAACTAACCGATTCAACAGGCGAAGATCTAAAATGGGACACAACCCTCCATCCTTTTTTGGAACAATGAAATAACGGCTGTAAAAACCCGATTCTCTGTCATGTGAGTACACCTGTTCTATAGCTTCTTTTGCTAACAGGGCCTTTACTTCTTGCTCCATTACCAGAGCCTGCTCGGGACGCACCACTGTGGGTAGCACCCCGCTGTAACGAGGAGGACGAGAGCCGAACTGGATTCTGTATCCTTTCTCTACAATCTGCAGGACCCAATGAGAAATATTCGGCAGAAGCTTCCACGCTGCCAGAAAATTTACTAAGGGAACCAGCCTCTCGAGGCTGGTCTCTGGTGTTACTGAGAGAGCCAAATCTGGAGCCTGAAACATAATGGCAGGAACTACCTGACCTGACTGCTCTAAAGCCCCCCTCAGAGGGCGCGAAACCGATGCTGTGCCGCAACATAGCATCAGCGACTCGCTGGAGACCACTGCGCCCTGAAGCGCCCTATTTTTTAGTCTCCTGGAACCTTTCCACTGCAGCGTGGACTGCGTCACCGAAGAGACCAGAGGGTTCAAGAGGAGCGTCTAATAAAAAAGTTCGATCTTTATCTTTAATCTCAGAAAGATTCAACCATAAGTGCCTCTCAGTGGCTACCAAAGCTGCCATAGACCGCCCAATTGCTCTAGCGGTCTCTTTATTAGCCCTGAGAGAAAGATCGGTCGCCCTACGAAGTTCTCGAACATCGTCATGGCTAACACCCTCACTATCATCCAAATCCCCCAGCAGGTCAGCCTGATAAGCCTGAGGCAGTGCCATGGTGTGTAAGCACGCTCCAGCTTGACCTGCTGCCGCATAAGCTTTGCCCACTAAAGCAGATGTAGTTTTGAGCGGTCTAGTGGGCAAAACTGGGGCTTTCCTAACAGATGCTGGACCAGGCGCGAGATAACTCGCTAAATTTTGCTCAGCCTGGGGCATCGACTCATAACCATATTCTTTTAGCCCTCTAATTCTTGAATACGTAGTGGTTTGAGGGCTAAAAACACGAGAAGAATAAGGTTTATTCCAAGATCTAGATATTTCACTATGTAAATCAGTGAAAAAAGGAAGCCCTCGTGGTGGACATAATGTGGAAGAGAGAAATCGCTCATCTAACTTGCTTTTAGGGCGAGTGTTTTTATTCTCAGATGGCCATACAATATTTAATTTCTCTACAGCCCGTGACATGACATCCACCAGCTCATCATACGCCGGGGAAATAAACTGTGTATCCCTTTCCCCCATGTGTGCATTCTCACTTTCGACACTCATAACATCAACTTCCTCGGAAGAAGAACAATGCAGAAAGGAGAGCTCTCTTCCCGGGCGGGAGAAACCGCAACGCGTGCTTCCGACACAGGGAGAGGAGAGCTAGATCTCCCGGGTAAGGAAGGAGAAAAGGTCCGAAGACCCGTCTCCAACCCCTCCGAGAGATCTAATTGCGATCCCCAATAATGCATTCTCCACGTTGCCACGGCAGACGTGGGTCCTGATCCTTGTGGATCGCGAGCCTGTCCACTCACACTATCAAAGAGTTACAGGCGGGAGCGAAGCATGCGAAGCGGTAGCTTATCACAGTGTTGGCACTCAGCCCCCTCGAAGGCTGAGGCCGCATGCTCCGCACCCAAACAAATCACACAAAGCTCGTGTGTATCACCACCTGTTAAATAACGCGGGCAGGGAGGAACACACTGCTTGTAAACTTGTTTCGCCATAATGTTTCCGACAATATTGCAACAGACAACAATAAATAGACAGAGACAGTTTGACACAGATCGCTTGCTGAGGCAACAGAAGCTAAATGCCCGCGAGCAGCGGAAGTGCTCTTATCCTTTCCTGGTTCATGACGTCACCCGCCCGTGACGCTCATTCTCTCATTTCCATTGGACTAGTTGGCATAGATGCTTCAGACGCAATCACGCAAGGGGCGTTCCCACCCTGTCATTCGACGCATCTCGAAGTTCCCTTTTTCGATAAAGGGAATGTTTTTTAGTGGAGAAAGAGAGTGAGGGGAATGTGATTGCTATGTCAAACCAACAACCTTGTGCGCACAGCATAATTTTTTTAAAATAATATGTCACATAATATAATATGAATTGTTATTATATATTTATGACCAGTTATGGGTTTCTGCAACAAAAACAAAAAAAACAGAATACTAGGAAACACTGAAGATTAAAAAGAAAAAGAAAAACCAAAAATAAAAATTAATTTCCAAACATGTATGAATGTTTTTTTCACCCTGTAGAAAACAAAATAAGATATTTTGAAGAGTGTTTAAAATCAAACAGCTTCGGTTCCCATTGACATCCAATATGTACAAATAATACGATGAAAGTCAATTAGAAACGAAACTGTTTGATTATCAGCATTCTTCAAAATATCTTCTTTTGTGTTGCACATGGGAAAAAACAATCACACATGTTTGTAACGACAGTAATTGATGACAGAATTGTAATTTTTGTGTGAACTCTCCCTTTAACATGTCCTCGACGGCTGAAGCGGAGGCTGTTGTTTGTAGCGAGTCTGTAGTTAGTAGTCCGTAACTAGGTGTGCCTTGGCTTTGCTCCCAACAGTGAATATGGGATGAGAGATAATTAGAAGGCGCACTCCGGGTCGGGACTCAGGAATAGGTGTCTGGTCACCTTGAGACTGAACCTGGCAGATATTCAGTAACAGCTCAAGCCCTGCTGAGAGAAACACTGTGTGGAATATCGGTGCTGGGAGAATCTGAGGCGTTCCCAGTCTTATTGCATTATTTTACCTCCTTTTCCAGCTTCCAGCAGATCAGGCTGAATGCCAGCAGGGAAACCAATGCAGTAATGCAACAAAACTGTCCTTAAAGCAAGTTTCAATCACATTTGTGTTTGTCCTGTTGCCATGCCAACCGTCTGGCCTCATGTTAGCACTTCCTGAGTGTTTTTTCTCCTGTGTGGGAAAACCGATGCAGAGGTCAGGAGGGAATGAGCTGCTGGGGTGTTAATTAGTTCATTATATCTTCCAGAAAATGAAGCTCCTCTTCTGATCTTTACTAATATTACATGTTTACTAGCCTATTATATTAAAGTCCCTCTGTAGTCAATAATTTTATCTCTTAAAACACATCTTTGGTCAATGAAATTGAAAATAAATATATTTACACATTTTTCCTTGAAACGTTTTTTTTCATGTCTTAAACTATCATGAATGTAACTCGACACCCTTGCCTAATTTAGTATACGTGGTTCGCTGAATATTCAAATGAGCCCCGCCTCCACTCACTCACTCACTCTGAGATCCACTGGTTGACGATCACTCTTACAAGGTCGTTTGTGACGTCAGAAACACCAGCGATTTCATTCTTTGGTTCACTGCAGTTTTCAGGAGAAAAATACTCAGAAATGCTGTCGACTTATGAATTTACACATGGTTTGTCTTAAAGAATATAGAAAACACCACATAGACATAAACACAGTGGGACTTTAAGTTATATTAGGTCAGCTTAGAAAGCACTTTATTAATTTATTCACAATACTTTTTACTGTGTAATTTGATAATTTACTACAATTACTTGTACAGACTGTATGACATGCCTACTCTAATATCTGCAGTCGTCGCTAAAGTCTCATTTAATAAAACCACCATCAAAAGACCTCTGTTATAAGCGACCTTGCTTATTACTGTAATTTATTACCTATTCAGTTTTATAATGCCACAGATGTGTTCCATCTCGTAATTGACGTTACGTGCATTGGTGGGCTGTGATGTTCTAATGATAGCACTTACACACATTAAAGGTGAGAGGTCACCGTGGCCTTGATTCATATTCAGTCACGCTGTGTTTTAGCCTGTGAACTGCCAACGCATTCTCATCCTTTGGCGTCATATAGGTGACGCCATATGACATTTCGTCGAAATCTTACGCACATGGCATCCTTTAGCGTCAATATAACACGCACTGTTATGGGTAGGTTTAGGTCTGGGGTAGCGTTAGGTTATGACGCCTTGGGTTCTGCGTCTCATATTGACGCTAAAGGATGCCATGTGCGTAAGATTTCGACCAAATGTCAAAAGCGTCACATGTATGACGCCTTGGGATGAGAACGGGCTGGAACTGCAGGTCAGTGTGTGTTCCTGAAGCTCATTACCAGTGCAGTAACTCACACAAGAGAAAGGAGGTGATGCCAGGCCATGCTAAACCGGCTGCAGGGCAACAGTCAAGGGCCGACACTTCAACACAGTCTTACTGCCCTGATATGGAGGATTTTCAGCCTCGTCTACATAAGTTCAGAAAATAAGCGAGGCTTCAGGCCTTTGCACACTGAGTCCGCAATTTTCGTATGCGTTTTTTCGTATTTGTGATTCGGTGGCTCTGAATTGTTAAAACACCATTCAAACTGCGAAAAACGCAGAAAATCGAACCTGATCCGATATTTTTTATGACGAACAAAAGTTTCGGATGCAGTGTGCAAGCGCGATTAACATAACGTGAGGTCGTATTCATTTTTTAACGTGCGAAAATTTCGGATGCGAATTTCGGACTGTGCAGCGCCTTTAGGCCGTGTGTCCACCAAAGCGATTTTTCACGCAGCTGGCGTATATTTCCAATTCTTTTCAATGGGAGCGCCGTGTTCTTTAAACGCCATGAGCGTAACGAGGCGCTGAATATTGTTTTCACGCTGAAGCGCTGAGCGCGCGGCGTTTTTACTGGTCGCCGAGAGTTGAAAAATGTTTTTTAAACTTTGGGTAAAACGCAGCGCTCATCACTGTTACTTTTTACCCAGCCGTCCAAACCAATTGGAGGAGGGGCGGGGCTAATATCACACCGACCAACTGTCACAACATTCTTTCTGTACAACGACATCATCCAGCAGAGCTAACCGAAAATATTTTTTTAATATGAAACAAATTATCTGCAAAATCAGTTACAAGTAAACTGTGCTGCGGATATTCTGTGCCATAGCAACGAATCGTCTCGCTGCACTGCCAAAACGCTCTCAAGCGCCACAGCTAGGCGTTTACAGCATAGCGTCTATCGTTTTCAGCTGGCTAAAAACGCTTTGTCGCAACTCTTGGAGCTGAAACTCGATGAAATGGTGAAACTCGCCAAACTGGGAATGCCTCTGGAGGGTCTGGTGGATCCCAGTACGATGACCCCTACACCGCTGTTCTGAGCAAATACAGAGCAGTGACTCTCTCGACGAATGCTCGATCAACATCAGCTATCTTGTAAAAAGATGGCTGACAACAGGTTTCGCCTCCTGCGAAAGCTTTGCATTTTGGGTTATTGTGCTCATGAGGCCATTTTCTGGAGGATTTTTTCAATAGTTTCTGCCTGACTAATGCTGCATTCACACCAGACGCGAATAGCACGTCAAATTCGTGCCTACCGCGTCTTGTTATACCATTGAACACTTTAAATCCATTTGCGCGTAAAGAGCGAAATTGACGCACGTGAATATCGCTTCAAACTTTTGTTTTTTTACGCGCGTCAAAGTAACCCACAATAACCCAAAATGCAAAGCTTGAAAGAAAAACTTTGGTTTGTCGTATAGTAGAACGTTGTTGGATGCAAAATGGTTAGGAATGGGAATTTTAAAGGTGACATTATCCCTTTTCACAGATGTAATATAAATATGGTGTCCCCAGAATGTGTCTGTAAAGTTTAAAATACCCCCCAGATTGATTGACCGACTGAAACCTGGTCTAAAGTCAATAGCGCAGTATTTTTTTAGTTATTTAAAGAGTGTGTTAGTAATGTTAGCCTATAGGCGGGTCCACAACGCACGTACACTCTGCTTATTACACACACAGCAGCACACACACACATGCCAAATATTAAAAATACACTTTAAAACAAACCCAACCATTGGCTTAAGTTTTGTATTTAAATGTTTAACCCAATGGTTGGGTTTGTCCATATTTGACCCAACTTTGGGTTGAAACAACCCAGCATTTTTTAGAGTATAAAAGGATTACAATGTAAAATATTAATATTGTGTACATAAAGATATGGTGGAATCCGGCTTGTCCCGTAGATGGTCTCGCTTTAACCTCACACACACACACACACACACCACACACACACACACACACACACACACACACACACACACACACACACACACACACACACACACATCCGCCATGGCGCGAGCACAACTGGCTATTAAAGGGAACAGGAGATGAGACTCTGATTGGTTTATTTCACGTTACGCCCGAAACACACTCATTAGAACAGGGACGACCCTTTTAGACCATTTTTCCCGACAATAAACTAGCAAAAGTAGATTTGTACGCCCTTGTGCACTTGCGCCGTGCGCTTTAGACCATTGTTAAAATAAGACCCCATGACTATTCAAAGAGGCATAATGTGGCATTTAATATAATCTAATGTTTCTGGAAATAGCACATTGGTTATTATGGGTCTTATAACATGTTTATGAGCAACAATAACGAGTAAATGAGTTTTGGAATTAATAACTACAAATACAGCAGTTGTGTAGCACTATGAATTTTTCACATTGTTAAATCTGCATTTTGCATGCCACACAACCTTGTTGTGGTAAAACTGTATTTTTCTATTACTGAACTAGTACACCCCAAACACACACTCAAAGAACTATGTTGCCTGAAGCCCTGCCAAGTTTTCTGACCACTCCCAGAGTTTAAGCAGCACTCAGTGCGGTAATAACACACTAGCTGGACAGAAACCTGGGAGGGACTTGCTTTAAGGAGCTGTCCTCCTTGTTTAATTATGTTTCTGGTGTTTGACCTAAAGGCTTCAGGTCTTGCTGGATAGTTTTTTTCCCATAGTCCTTCACATAAAACACATTGTGTCCCACTGAGAAATTATAGCATGGAAATGCTGTGAGCTTTAAACTGCTGCTATCACACATACTGAAATTAAACACAGAAATCTCATGAATGCATGTGTTGTTTTTTGGAAAGGAAACTATTTTTTTTGTTTAAAATATATAAAATGGCACAGGTATACAAGGTTAACACCATTAACAATTGTTTTACATTTCTTGGTGAAAGGGGCATAAAATCTATTAAGCAATTGTATTATGTGTATTTAATAGCACTTTATAATATCACTAATATGTAATTAATTATATATATATATATATATATTATATATATATATATATATATATATATATATATATATATATATATATATATATATATATATATTAATGATATATATATCATTAATCAAGAGCTGCCATGGAGTATCCTTCTAATAGTCCTAAACCAAATGCATATCATCATAAGACTAATTGGAAACACTTCACTTAAAGCCTTCATGTATAATGCATTATAAAGCCATTGATAGTTTACATTGTAGGTAATGCACATGTCTCTTTTCATAAATAATTGTAAAAAAAAAAAAAAAAAAAGTTAAAATGCATTATAATACTTGCAGATTCTTGTTCCACCTGAAATAGTTTTTTGTAATGTGTTTCAATGAATTATACTTTCTAAAACAATTAATAGATAAGCATGTTTACAATTATTCATGAGACGCAGTACAAGGCATAATTAATGCATTAAAAATATTTTGATAATGCATTATATTTAAAGGCTTTAAGTAAAGTGTTGCCATTGCATTCTCTGTTGCGTTGTGTTGTGTTTTGTGCGGCAACTATCATTTGTGTGTGGTTTAAAGTGCACAACAAGCAGCTGTTGTAAATGAGGACATACTGTGGTTTCTTCAGCTGTAAACATTCAAGCAGCATTTTCTTATTAGTCAGCGTAAAGGCTACTTGAATCCGTCGTGGATTAATTGTCTCTTTATTTTGTGTGTCTAAAGCGAGGGCTGCTATGTTGTGCTGCCAAGGGCCCGTGGTTCACACACACTGAGATGTTAGCATATTCCGACTGCTTGGAATTCCTTCCCGCCGTCCAGAGAGCACACACTGTGTTTTAAAACTTGTTGGGCCCTTTCAAGTTTTATTTGAAAGTATGTAATTACATTCTTGAAAAAATAACAGGTCTCTGGAGAGATTTATATTGAGTATTAAATGTCAAGGTTTGAAAAGACACAGTTAACACTCGCTCATCCACTTAAGAGCTTCTCGATGGCCTGAAATGTTAAGAGGGCTTAAGGATATGGATGTGCAGTAAAAATAAATATGCTGAGGGAAAAGAAAGAAAGGTAGAGCAGACAAACATGGGGGCGAGGAAGTGCCTGACCTTCCTTAAAAGGCTCGGCGAGGGGTTTTTCTTTTTTTCTTCTTGGCTTGTAATGCTTGTTGTTCTGGAGTTTGTTCAAAGAGTTCAAGGATCTGGAGTTTAAGATGCACAATGTTTATGTGAGTGATCTTTTATTACAAAATAGACTCTAAATTCTGATTGAATGAGCTGTTAAACGTTGATGTGGGAACTGCAGGTCCAATTCAAAAATATTGGAGAGAGTTGTTTCTCCCTCCTCAGACGCTCGCGCGGGTTGCCAGATTGAGAACATGCAACAGGAGCGAGCGCAACTGACAATGGAGGACAACGAGGCTTACACTATAATTTCGTTGATTTATCTGCTTTTTAATATGCCATAGTGAGAACATTTTATATGGGTGTGCTCCTACAGTAGTCACATTCAAATCCAGACTCAAAACACATCTGTTTAGCTGTACATTTACTGAATGAGCACTGTGCCAATGTTCGTCCGACTGTTTGTACTGCATTTTATTTTATTTTTTTATTCAAAACTGTTTAAATTATTCTGATTTCTTTTGATTAGGCCTATTTTAATTTCTTCTATGTAAAGCACTTTGAATTACTATATAAATTAACTTGCCTTGCCTTGCCTATGGATACTGAGGCTTTTTAGGTCTGGTAGAAGCTGCGATCTCTCACCCAGTTTGTTTACTGGCTTCCATGTCTGCAATACACTGTGTTTTCCTCCAACTGGCAACCCGGGTGTCAAAATACTATTGGGTAAATTGGCAGTGAGTGGATCATAAAAGTCCAACACAAAAACAGACATTCTGACACTGAAAGCACATTTCAATGTAGAATAACTGTATCATTGTTTTTCGGAGAAACATCTAGGCTATGTGAACTCAGCATTTTTCATAAATATTTGCAAACATATAATTGTATTTTGATGTTTTAGTACAGTCAAAAACAATTGCATAAAGCACCTTTAATTTGTGAATAAAAATAATATAATAATTAATCTTGGTTTCCAAACGTTATAAGGAAACATTTTCACGATCACGCCAGGCTCTCCCTCAATCATCCGACATTGACCAGATTAGCTCCTGATCAACAAAAATAAACAAACTAATGAACAAACTACAGCTGGTCCAAAACGCAGCCGCTAGAGTTCTTACCAGAACCAGGAAGTATGACCATATTAGCCCGGTTCTGTCAACACTGCATTGGCTGCCTATTAAACATCGTATACATTTTAAAATATTGCTGATTACTTACAAAGCACTAAATGGTTTAGCTCCCCAGTACTTGAGCGAGCTCTTAACGCATTATAGTCCTTCACGTCTATTGCGATCTCAAAATTCTGGCCAGTTGATAATACCTAGAATATCTAAATCGACTGCTGGTGATAGATCCTTTTCCTATTTAGCACCAAACCTTTGGAACAATCTTCCTAACATTTGGTTACACAGTCTGTCAGTTTAAATCTAGACTAAAAACACATCTCTTTGGCTTAGCATACACATAACACACTATATATGACTTCTATAATTCAATGTTAGGCTGCGTACACTGTAAAAAAAATTCTGTCGTTTTTACAAAATAAATTTGGCAGCTGGGTTGCCAGAATAATTTTGTAAAAATTACAGTCACTGTAAAAAAAATCCTGTAAAATTTACAGGGATTTACTGTAAGAAATACAGACTTTTTATGTTTGTTTATACAAAAAAATCCTGTTATTTTTACAAAAATAAATTGGCAGCTATGGTTGCCAAAATAATTTTGTAAAAATGACAGTGGCACTGTAAAAAAAATCCTGTAAAATTTACAGGAATTTACTATAAGAAATACAGACTTTTTAAGTTTGTTTATACAAAAAAATCCTGTTATTTTTACAAAAATAATTTGGCAGCAGTGGTTGCCAGAATCATTTTGTAAAAATGATTCACTGTAAACAACTTAATAGTTTTAAACTGCATTTTTGTACAAAACTGCATAAAAACATCAATTTTCTGCTGAATTAAAAATAAAAACCCAATAAAAAAAATTGCCTTTTGCCTTCTTTATTAATATTAAAGCAGCACAACATACAAATTTGTAACATGTAGTGTACAGATTAATTATCTCATAGGAACTGATAGAGGAAAGATGGAGGTAAAGAGATGGAAGGAAACAAAGATGAGAAAGAGTAAAAAATTTAAAATAGAGAAAGAGAGGCCAAGAAAGAGATTATTTTTACGAGGACCACAATGGAAATAAGTTTTGTAACTTTCTTGTGACAGTTCTGATAAATGTGTATTGTCATTGTAATGGCATCTTGTTATGCATTTATTTGTATTTTTACTGTCTAATAAATCAATCAATCAATCAATTTTTTAAACAATCTCTGCAAACTGATGTACAGGACAATATTACAAAATATAAGACCAATAAAACTAAGTTGTATACAAAAATGATCTTTAAGAACTGAGCATATTAGAAGCTCAAACAAACCTTATTCAGAATATAAGGAGTTTCAGACAGAGTTTCAGACATCACGCCACTCATGATCTGAAAGTTCCTGAATTAAAGTAAGGACTCTTGGGTTCACATTGAGACGTGAAGTTTGTGTCTTCTCCACTTTGGTGCCCTTCTCTGGGTTGATGGAGAAAAAACACCTTGGGAAAGAAGAAAAACAGGCAACTTATCAATTATAAAATAGTTTTATTAACAGAAAAAATAACTTAATTGTCTTTATTCAAGATATTGAAGGGTTAGTTCACCCAAAAATGCTGTCATTGATTACTCACCCTCATGTCGTTTCAAACCCGTAAGACTTTAGTTCTTTCTTAAGTCTTCTTAAGATCTTAAATTAAGATCTTTTAATGCAATCTGAGATATCTGTCCCTACATTGACTGTTACGTAAGTGAAACTTTTTTTTTTTTTTCAATCAAAGAGATTGAAAAACGAATCTGAATTGAACGGTTTAGTCCAAAACATTGCAGACACAATCGTTTATATGATGACCAAAGTTAATTTAGTCTTTTATTTACATAAAACATTCATCAGCTTACACATCAGTTGTGGTAAATAAAAGCTCAAGCATGTTCACTTGATGTGCGAAAACCAGGCAGACTGTTTGAAATTTCTCAAGAACCAATGAGGTTTGTTCTTGTGCGTCAAAAGCAGGCCTGGTTGAGCTTGTTTGTGTTTGCTTACCAATGTTTATATGTGAATAAAAACCTTAATAAATCTGTTCATTAAATAAAGTGATGTGAAAATTTGGACTAAAACACTCAATTCATATGGATTAGTTTTTACGATCTCTTCATGAACTTTTTAATGCGTCAAAGTGGTAGTTGCGTAGCTGCCAATAGAGGGACAGAAATCGCTCAGATTTCATTACAAAGATCTTCAATTGCGTTCATAAAACAAACGTCTTATGGGTTTGGAACGATATTAGGGCAAGTATCCCTTGGGTGAACTAACCCTTTAATAATAGCTGGACCTGTCAATCAGACATCTGCAGTTTATCAGTGACTCCCGTTATAATCAATGAAAAAATAAAAGGCCTTTTCCTACCTGATTTAGCCCTCTGATTTAAATGCTCTGTTGGAAGGGGCAAGTCAGCTGGGAGACTGTAAACACTAACTGCTATGATTGGCCAACTTCTGTTCACTCATCACTCATTCATAGAGATTCTATTTACATCGTGTTTGTACTGTTAGTTATGATGGAAGCAATCGTGAGAGTGCAGAAATCAAGTTCCAATGACAGGATGACTGCACTCATGCACTCAACAGACATGTCTGTCATCGGCTACAATGCCCATTCCTGCAACCTTTCATGCGATGGAAGTAGATCTAAATTTAATGCTATAATCAACACTTCATAATTAGTTAAAAGGTTCACCCAAACATTTTAAATGATGTCATTAATTACTCACCCTCAAGTTGTTCCAAACTCGTAAGACGTCTTCTGAACATGAATTAAGATATTTTCAATGAAATCCGAAAGCTCTCAGGCCCCTCCATAGACAGCAATTTATTTACCACTTTCAAGGACCAGAGAGGTAGTCAAATTTTTTTTTTTTTTTTTTTAATCATCCATGTGACTCCAGTAGTTCATCCCTTAAAGGACAACTCCAGCGCAAAATGAACCTGGGTTAATTTTCATGATAATAAGTTCTCTGGGATTTGTTTTCATGATAATCGAATGTAAAGAGTTGTATCTCTAAAAACTGTTTAGCTTATAACGTTAGTATATGGGGCAGCGACGAAGTAAAAATAAATTGCTAGTTAATACCACTAACAAGGCTCAAAATAGCCCAACACTAACACGGTATAGCATAATCAGGGTCCCTACATACAAACCGAAGCATTGATAACTGTGTAAGTGTACAGACAGCTTAAGAAGATACTTTATAAAGACAGTTTAATAAGAAGATACTTTATAAAAACATATGTCGCGTATACAGGCAGAAGCCATCTTGGACAACAGTCTCGAACAGTCGAACCACGAACGCCATGCTACGTGAGCTTCGTGAGCAGAAGATGGCTTCTGCCTGTATACACGACATGTACTGTCTTTATCTTTTTATTAAACTGTCTGTACACTTACAATACTTCTCAATGCTTCGGTCTATTTTGAGCCTTGTTAGTGGTATTAACTAACGATTTATTTTTACTTAGTCGCTGCCCCATATACTGGCGTTAGCTAAACAGTTTTTAGAGATAACTCTTTACATTCGATTATCATGAAAACAAATCCCAGAGAACGGTCGACTTGGTACCAATGGGATATTACACCCAAGGTTCCTTTTGCACCGGAGTTGTCCTTTAATTGTATGAAGCGACGAGAATACTTTGTGCGCAAAAAAACAAACAAAAATAACTTTATTCAACAATTTCTTCTAGCCTGTGTCAGACTCATACACTGTTGACGTAACATAAACAGTGCAACGCTTCCAAGTCCTTCAATAAGGAACGAATCGCACGCATGCATCGTGGTGCTCACCTGAATAGCGTTGGCCAACGGTAAGCCGGCACTCTGGAAGCGTTGCACTGTTTATGTTACGTCAACAGCTTAAGAGTCTGACACAGGCTAGAAAAAAATTGTTGAATAAAGTCGTTATTTTTGTTTGTTTTTGCGCACAAAAAGTATTCTCGTCGCTTCATAAAATTAACCCTCTGATTATCTTCATTTAGGGTATACACTTGTTATCTTTGGGGTCTCCAGGGACCCCAGACAATAACATTGCATTTTGTAACAGTATAATATATATTTTTTTACAAATGTAATTTTACTCTGTTTATTAATGTTTTTACTCAACATTTGTGCAGTTTTTGGAGGATTTTTGATATCTTTTAAATTTCTAAAAATAAATAAATAAATATTTAAATAAATAGTTTTTTTTACAAAAACAGCATTTTATGTAAAATTCACTTTATAAAAAACCCAGATTTTATTTATGGTGATAAATGGATAATTGTACATGATTTAATGTAAGATTTTTGCCCTTTTTTTGGAAAATGCAGTTTTAAAATAAAAAAAATTCACTTTAACCACTAGATGGCCATAGAGCTCCATTATATGCTCCATTATATGCTATTTGCTGTTTGATTAACCAAAATACATCTTCTCACAAGTTGGATTCAGTTGGATTGAGTTGGATTCATATATAAATATTTTAAAATCAAAATTATAAAAAAGAATTATATACTTTTTGTCAAAGTTTAGCATATTTTGTATTGAAAAACGTTTATCAATAATGTTACTTTATGATTAGAATCAAACCTGAACAAGATGTTACAAAGAGATATGTTGGAGTCTTTAGATTTTAGATTAAATCAGATTAGATTTAAAGATTGTGTGTGTGTGTGTGTTTGTGTGTGCATTTTAGTTGTGTCAGTGTCACCAATTTATATTTGTGGTGGTTCTGAACTTTATTTGACAAATCATAAGACTTTTTTATAGCCGTACAAATGTATTCCTGTGTGAGAGTGTGTGTGTGTGTGTTTGTGTGTGTGTGTGTGTGTGTGTATTTTTGTTGTGTCAGTGTCACCAATTTATATTTGTGGTGGTTCTGCATTTTATTTGACAAATTATAAGACTTTTTTTTATAGCCTTACACATATGTATTCCTGTGTGTATGTGTATGTGTGGTTGTGTATATGTGTGTGTGTGTGTGTGTGGCGAGCATGATAACTTTGCATAGTGGATGTTTTTTACATCGTTAGAAGTGTGCATTTCATTTCTGTCCATGTGATCTGCGTTGTTTCTGATTTTGATGATGAATATTATATGTTTACTATGCAGGGTCTCCAGGGACCCCGAAGACAACAAGTGTGATTATTTTTTTCACGCCAACATAATAACAGATATCGTTCCAATTTAATTTTTTTTTTGTAGATCTAGAAAGAGTTGAGAGCTGTAGAAAGTTTCATACCATTTGAACAAAGAGAACATTTTTTTTAATTTGACCAAAAGTCATTTGCGGGTTAAAAAGACCCCAAAGATAACCAGAGGGTTAAGGGATGAACTACTGGAGTCACATGGACGACTTTAATTATGTTTTTGACTACCTTTCTGGGCCTTGAAAGTGTTAATTAAATTGTTGTCTATGGAGGGGTCAGAGAGCTCTCAGATTTCATCAAAAATATCTTCATTTGTCTTTAGAAGATTAAGGAAGGTCTTGAGTTTGGAACGACATGAAGGTGAGTAATTAATGACAGAATATTCATTTTTGGGTGAACTAACTTTTATCTAGAAAGCTGCAAGTTGTAACAGTATAAAAGTAGTAAAAGATTGAGATTTCTACATGTTATACTTATTTTATATACAAAGATGTTGGTCAATCACAGCAGTGGCCATTTACAGTCTCATAGCAGACAAGCCCCTCACACAGAGTTTTTAAATCAGAGGCTATAATCAGGGTAGAAAATGCCCTTTTATTTCTTGATTATGACTATTTTTGATGTACAAAAGACAAATCATAATAAGTTAACACTATAAGTGTGCCCCAGGAAACATTATGAAAAATAAAAAAATGCAGTTCATGACCCTTTTAAATAAAAAAGTAAATATTATTGGCTATTAACCACTTAATTGTAAAAAGGTAAAATGACAGCTTCCCTAACCCCTTAGTCAATTCATCAGCTACCTTAATTTTTTTTAAGTTCAATAAAGTGAAATTGTTGCATAAAGCCTATACAAGAAGACATACCTCTGCAGAAACTCCAGGGTTGATGCCAGCTCTGATGGGTAATGGATGTTGAAGCAATAATAGCTCCCAAACATCATGCACAGGGCGGAAATGAAGGAGGGGATGTTGTCAAGTATAATGTTTTGATCCACACACAGCATGAACCGTTTAGCTGAAAAACAGGATCGACCTAAAAAGAAAGTAAGAAAAAAATATTCAAACAAAGATACTAAACCATTACAGTGACAAAAATAAAAACATTCTTCATTAAGATTCTGACTACAAATACAGAAAAAAAGAGAAAGGAAGAAAAATACAAGAGATTTTGAAAAAACAGGGTACTACTTACCACACACAACAAGGGTGGGAGTCAAATGAACTTGGTCCATCTGTACTTCCTCTGCCAGGCAGGTGTCCTCCACATAAGAGCATTGTGTCTTCCTTCTCGTTAAAGTAGGACAGCAAAAGCAGCAACATCTCTTTGACGTCTTCAGAGCAACCACTCAGCTCTCCCCTGATCACTTTCAAGTTTGTTACAGCCTGTAGGAACTTTTTGTTCCTGTTCACACCAACAGTATTGAGGTAGTTCAAGAGTCGTTTCCCCTTCAGATCCACATTCCGGGTGAAAGTATCTATAAGCCCAATTCCGGCAAGTTCTTTGAAATGGACTGCCATGCCAAGTTCGTTGAATAAAAACGGCCAATCTTTCAGGAGGCATTTTATATCTCCGCCCTGGTTCACTTGTTTACGCTGTGTGTAGTAAGTCAATTTCATTAGACGTTTGATCTCCTCTAGATTTGTATCAGTTTGCTGGGACATCATCTTCAGTGTTTCTTTCTTTTCTCTCTGGCTCTCTGGGGTCTCTCCAATGGGGAGGAATTTTAAATCCCAGTTAATACACCCATAAGTGTCCTGCATGGTTGCTCTTTGTTCTGGAGGGACTTTGTCTGTGTCAGACTCAGTGGGATGCTTTCGTTTTCTCATTTTTGGGATTGTAGAGCGCTTCGCATTTTCAATTCTATATTGCAGTTGCTTAACTAAAGAGTGGTACCCTGTCCCAATCACATCTCCCTCGATGACGTCTTGCAGAGATTCAGGATATTTCGACACCATCTTTTTAGCAACTTCGGTAGAACTCTTTTTACTTGGGCAAGGATTTTTTCGCATCATCTCACGAACCACAATCCGGACCATCTCTCTTCTGATCTGTGGACTTGGACGTTTACCTCTCTCTAATAACTGCATCAGTTCCTCTGGTAACTTATCCCATGGTACCAGAAAGGTGTCCACCCAGTCTGGATTAGGGCTTTGGGAGTGGTCAGAAGAGGTTGATTGTGAACTTCTGGATAGAGACTCTAAGGTTGTGGGAGGTCTTGGCGAGGCATCAACAGATGAGCTGCTGCTTTCAGGGGTCTGGCCTGCACACAGACAATTTTTAACACAATGTGAAATTTGTTGTATTTCCAACCTTTAAGTAATGTAATGTAATACGTACGTGATGTACATCTCGGCTTCCAAGCAACAATGACTTTTCGGGCTTGAATTGGCCTCAACGCTGACAGCAAATCAGCTTCCTCAATTAATTTTAAATCATCATATGACTCCACACCAAGAGATTGCAAGGTCTCTTCTAAAATGTCCTTTGTCACCTCTGGAAGGTCAGGCAAGACTTCAGTGATGGCGGTACGTAGAAACATTCTCTCCGAGTCAGACATTTCTAGAATCAAGCGAGTAGAAATTAGACATTTAGTGAAGTAACAACATATAAGATAAGCCACTTCTTTTGAATACGTGTCTGAGGATTGTAACTATTTTTGTGAATCTAAAAGTAAAAAAATTGTTCCTTTCATATTTTTCAAATTGTATGTTTTTACTAACCATACATGAGCATTTTTGTGTGTGGTTTCTCCACCACTGTGGCCAAGACCACTTTATTTCGACAACACACTGTGTTTCAGTGGAATGACTTGATGCCCGTTTAAAATGTATGATGGTAACGGATAAAAATCTACCAAATCGTTAATGTTAAGACATTGCAACCTGGTGTTCTGTTTTGTCACCGAGTACAGATGGTATTCAGAAAGATAGTCAGCTTTATGTACTTCCATCACAAAATACACAGTGTCATCATTTTGAATTAAAATAATGAGAAGTTCTCCAAACTCAATGGCCTCATCATTTTTTGACACAAGAAAATTACCCTTTTTATATGATGTACCTTTGTACACGATATCTGTGGATACACTAGTATTGATTTCTGAAAAGCTAAACTCTCTCACTGCGTGTTTAATTGTGTCACTGTAAAGGTTTGGGTAAAAAGTGCAACAGTCTTTGACTTGCAGAAGATGACTGCATCCTGGCCCAGCTGAAAGATATGCCTGAAACATCTGATGTCTTTCAGATAAAGTTAGGCAGATGTTTTTAAAGTTTTTCAAATGCCTGGCGCATCTCTTGAAGTAGGCGTGTTTGCTTTCAAAACGCATCGTCCATAATCTAATCAAGGGGCCAAATTTTAAAATTAGTGCTGGATAGTGCCGCAAGTAATGATGTTTTGGTTTTAGTGGGCTTTCTGGAAATAAAGACTTTCTTGATTCCAAATATTCTTGGATTAGAATGTCAAGATAGGCTACCTGTGCTGATGAAATCGTTTGTGCACAAATCATATCAACAATATCTTTAAGCTGGAGAGTTAACTGCCACACATCATCTTCTGGATTTTGCACTTTGTCACCAATTAATACAGGAAGCAATCTTAAGAAATTCCAATTCTGAATGGCTTGCCCTGAAATCTTGTAGGGGTGCAACGGATCAAAAAACTCACGGTTCGGATTGTTTCTCGGATCAGAGTCACGGATCGGATCATTTTTCGGATCAGCAAAAAAAAAAAAAAAAAGACAAATAAACATAGGTTTTGTCTTTTTGTTAATTAACACTTTTAAATGATTAAATTAAAATATATAAAATCAACTTAAAGTGCACAAGGCATAATTGTAGGAGCCTAATTTTGCTTTTGTTCAGTGACAATTATTGCATAATGTGTTGCATTTCAGTATTTGAATATTTGTGTTTTGATTGTAACTTTCTTTCTTTGTGTGTACTAATTAGATAAATATGCTCTATATTTATTTTGAAATATGTTATGTAAAAATTGTGCACTGGCCCTTTAAGAATTTCGACTGTAAGTGGGGGGATTGGTTGTGCGTCCTTTATAGGAAATAGAGTGGAATCGCACAGTTTTCTTTACCGCATCCGTGATATTTAGGATTTAAGATTATATTTTGTTTCTTTTCTTTGTTTGATTTACTAACGAGTTTGGATTAAAAGGAAGAATTTACATGAAGAAAACGGTGCATGTGAATTGTTTTTTATTGGACACGGAGGGAGTTGACTGGAATTCTTGCGATGCACACTCACAATAATAATATCTTCTTTTTAGAGATATTAGGCGGGTTGACTTACCGAAACTGGCCAATCAAGAGGATGCTCTCTGTCTTACATGCGCACACACGCAAGGTCTCTCGCTCTCTCCTGTGCGCGCGCTACACGGTTTTGGAGCACATATGTTCTGTCTCGCATGCGCGCTCATGCACGCTCGCTCGCTAGATCCCGGGAGATTTGAACTAATTTGCGGGCATCAGGAAGCCAAAATGCTCCTATACAGGGGATTTAAATGACGCGGGGCGTTCAAGCTCCTCCGTTCCTCTGCTCGCCATGAACACGCTGTGTGTGGTGGACTGAATATGCGCACATTTTTTTTTTTCATGAATCAATCCGCGGATCACGTGTGTGCCGAACCGAAGATATTGATCCGAACGGATCACGGATCAATGACGATCCGTTGCACCACTAAAATCTTGGGCACCTCAGAGTTGACAGCACATGGCTTTGTGAGAGCATCAGTTCCTTTGTACTTGAACTGCTTGATGCGCCGGTTCAAAATTGAATATGTAAACCATTGCTTCTTCTTGATGAAATACTTCAAGTACAATGCAACATCGTAGGACAAGACACCCTCAAAAATGTCATGGCCTAAACAAGGTGGGAGACCAGGCTGGCAAACATGAAAAGATTTCAAAGTATTGAAAACGGAGTTTCCCTTTATGCCTTTGTTGTCTTGAGCTTGTAGATCACGAACAACAGAATTGTAACGTTCAGGGGTGCGCTGTGGACCACAAACATTTGGGTCATCGTGAAACTCACGTCGCGTGACTTCACAGTACCTGCAAAAATATTGTGAACGACTGAAATTTTCATTAAACCCACCAATGCTGTGTGAACCCAAATTATCACCGGCAATACAATACAAAGATCCTTTGACTGTTTCACCCACCAACAGTTATTCCATTTTCCTCCAAATCTTTTAAATCCACTAACATCTCTGAGAAAACATTAGCAAATCCGAATTGTTTTAAATCATTCTCTACACACAGTAAGACAAGGGACATGTGATCAGTATTGTTCCGAAAATGTGCAGGTAAATTAGCCACAGAAAGATAAACTGCAACAACTTTGTGCTTTTTCTTAGCAGAGCCGAGGGGATTTACTATTTCAAAAGCATCCTGGTAGAGAATTAGTTTCAGGCATTCAGGATTTTCAATAAAGAACTGGTTAGACTTAAAGCTTTTACCATCACTTATGTCACTAAAATTATCCGAGTCTGTTTCACAAGACCGTTGTGACACTGAATTCTTCCAGAATTCTGATTCCAGTAAGTTACTTAACGTTTGCTTTACAGGTATGTAGTATGCAAACCTTTGTCTCATATTTTCATCATTTCCTAATGTTACTTTCTTAGGCTCTATGTAATGGAACATTTGTTTGAATGTCTGGGCTCTTGAATATGTTGTTCTCAGCGGACCCTGATGACAGAGGGAGAACAAATCTGAATCCTTTACACAATCACAGACTTTACTGACAGCATCATCTGTAAGACGCATGTCTTTTTTTAAAAGTGACTGCAGTTTATTTAAAGTGTAGTCTTGTCCTAACTCATGTACATTTTGCATCTCTTCAACAATCGTCTGTATTGTTGATGCTGGAAGGAGGAGCTGCCCTTGCAATTTTAGGTACAGTAAACATACATTCCTAAGAAAGACTCACTGAAATTCTGTGGCAATTCAATGTCATCGGTTTCATCATGAAAGACCTGGGAAGCATCTTCAGATGCAATGGCAGTAGATGACTGAGAAATAGTTTCCCTGTAAATGTCACTTATGCTATCAACAGAACATGCTCTATGCTTCCTGGACATATGAGCAGTAAATGACGATTTCACAGTGAATGTATTTTTACAACCTGTTACTGGACATGCCACAGGTCGCCCCTCCACTATATGCTCTTTTAAGTGGCATGTAAGTTCTTTAACTGTGTTAAATTGTTGATCACACATCGAAATTGCACATTTAAAATCTGCAACAAATGCCCCAGCAGTAACACAGGTTTCAGACTCATTGTGAACCCGATAAAAATGAGCTTTAAAAGCTGCATAAGTACAAAATGTCCGTTTGCAGTCAGCGACAGCACATTTGAAGAGACAACGGGGCTCGTTCCTATGAACTCTACAATGCAGCACATAACCCCTTAATGTCTCTAGTGTTTTGCTGCAAAAACGACAGTTAATCATCTTTTTAACAAACTAATAAAAATCTTTTTTTTTTATTTTTTTAAATCATAGCGTTACTTACTCAGCATGAAAGAAACTGAAACCCTGATTAACTCCCAATTCGTCAATCGTCAGCATAATTATTGACAAAACAATTCCAGTCAAAACCACTTGTACAGTTACTGTTTTTTTTTTTTTTTTTAATAAAATGAACTGTTTGTTTACTTACCAGTGCAAGAGATCGCAATTCATGCAAAACTCCACTAACGTTAGCTAGCTCACTGGCAGAATTGGCGGGCTCATGAAGTTCGTCAAAATGGCTGATCCTGTGATCATCAGAAATCTGGTTTGCTGCAGAAATGACAGTAAACGTTAGTCGTCTCTAAGGAAACTAACAAAATCACTCCTTTTTATGCTAGTTACTCAGCTTGAAAGAAAACTGAAAGAGTTGAGCTGAACATAAAACCCAGTCTAACGTAACCATCACGTTACTTAGGCTAACCAAGTTCGTCAGCATCATATTATGATGGCAAAATAGCCTCAGTCAAAACATATAACGTTAGTTGTACAGGTAACGTTACTGTATTTTGAATAAAACGAACTGTTTGTTCACTTACCAGTGTAAGAGATCGCAATTTTAGTCTACATGTCATGCAACTCCACTAACTCACTGGCAGAAATGGCGGGCGTTCTCCTCGTCAAAGTTCGTCAAAATGGCTGATCCCGTGATCATTTTTTTTTTTCGTGATAATCAGAAATATGCTTCGCTGCAAAAACGACAATTAGGCTAACGTTTGTCGTTTTTGAGCGAACTAACAAAATCGCTCTTTTATTACTCAGCATGAAATAAATTGAAAGAGTTGAGCAAAACATGAAACCCAGTCTAACAACAGCCTAACGTTAATTATCCAACAGTTCGTCGTCAGCATCATTATGGAAAAATAGCCTCAGTCAAAACATTTAACGTTACTTGTACAGGTAACGTTACTGTTTTTTGAATAAAACGACCTGTTTGTTCACTTACCAGTGTAAGAGATCGCAATTTTAGTCTACATGTTATGCAACTCCACTAGCTCACTGGCAGAAATGGCGGGCGCTCTCACTTGTGAAGTTCGTCAAAATGGCTGATCCCGTGATCATTTTTTTTTTCTCCGTGATAATCAGAAATATGCTTCGCTGCAAAAACGACAATTTACGTTAGTCGTTTTTTTGAGCGAACTAACAAAATCGCTCTTTTATTACTCAGCATGAAATAAATTGAAAGAGTTGAGCAGAACATGAAACCCAGTCTAACAACAGCCTAATTATCCAACAGTTCGTCGTCAGCATCATTATTATGATGGAAAAATAGCTCCAGTCAAAACATACTTGTAGGCTACAGTTAACATTAATGTTTTTCAAGTTTGTAGAAAAAAAGTTCACTTACCAGTTTTTATATGTCATGCAAAACTCCACGCACTCGCTGGCAGAATGGTGAAGTTCATCAAAACAGATCCCGCGATAATCTGAAATCTGATGCTGGACATTCAAACGCAGATGTTCATGTAGGCTACAGTACATGGGATTGTAAATTTTTCATCGATAAAATATGAATAGGCTATTACTACAATTACATTATTCTGTAAATGAAAAAAAAAATAGAAATTATTTTATTTAATAATTTACAATTTAATTAATTAATTGTTCAAAATAACAAATGAACGGTTTGGCTATTGTATTGCCCATTAGGAAGAGAGATACAATATGCAATTCCTACCAGTTCATATTTAGCTAGTCATTTTTACAGAGCTGTTGGACCTAAAAGACCCATTGTCTGTTTTTATGAATTTTAAAATTCATATTAACACAGTTATGCGTACTTTAACATATTGTATCTGTAAAATATAACATGAATTTATAAAAATGTACATTTCATTTCTGTAGAATATAGGCTATTGAAAATATGTATGTCTGTTGTAATTTTAACTGCATTGTTGCTTTCTTCATACAGTTTTTTTTCTGTTTAAATTGCATAAATCTGTAAATTCTACAAATTAATATGATTATTTTAACACATTCTTGTAAAATCAACAGTTTTGTTTGGTTTATCTGTATTACAACAGTATTTGTACTATTTTCAAAATAGTACTGTAAATTTAACAAAATTGCATTGTTTTTCTAATTACAGAATTTTGATGTCATGATTTTACAGAATTACACAGTTAATTTCACAGACATTTTTTACAGATCAGCCGGGACCGGGAACATTTCCCATAAATCATGATGTACTTTGTACATCATAAGAAGGTTGGCGTCTACACTAATATTAGTCTCTCTGTTTATCCCAAAGTCCGCCGAATCCAGGCCGTATCCAGATCTGAGGAAGGACCATCACCTGGACACGACGACAACGCATCCCTGAAGTGTCACTAGTCTCTCCTTCCCTTTACCTCTGTACTGATAAAACGTGATCGGGATAATTCCCATTCATGACTACGCGGAAGCGATAAAAAAATTCTCAAGCCACCAGGCACTGTTTTGTGCAAATGAGCGTCCGGATCGCATTAAGGGTTTTCTGTTAGATCGGTGTCGTGTTAGTGGCCCCTAAGTTAATAACTAATGATCGTTGTGACGGAAGTGAATCAATCAAAACTAACTTTAGCTGGACAATAACTTTATTCTAGAGCTGCTGTAAAGCCCAAACAATCTATGTTACTTTAATTTCCTGTTATCACTGCTTTGGAAAAATCCAAATTATATATATAAAGGTGACTTGACTTGACTGATCACGGACTACATTTCCCATAATCCTCCCTGGTACTCAATCACGCACAACTGACCCTCATCCAGCCTCATCACCAGCACTATAGAGCACATTATCAGTGTAACGTGTATGTTCTGTTTCCATTGTCTTCTGTTTCCATTTGGTTTGTTAATTCGATCATATCCTCCCCAGTCTGACCCAGGCCTGAGTGTCCTCTAGGTTTAGACAGATTACAGTCTTCAGTTTAGGTGTGCCTGGTTTATTAGCTCCTCAGTTTCTGGTGTATAAAAGCCCTCTGTTTCAGTTTGTTCCTTGTCTTGCATTGTTTAATGATTATGGTGTAATGGTTGTGTTTTTCTCTTAGTTATTCCCTGTTTGTGTTGATTAAATTAAAGCTGCAGTCTGTAACTTTTTTGGGTTAAAAATTATCCAAAATACATTTTTGAGCAAGTGCATGAGCCAGTGTTCAAAACTCTCTGCTTGCCGTAGCTCGATTCAAAACTGTAAGCTTGTAATAATGTTTTTAATTCTAGTGGTACTGGTGGATTTCCGTGGGAGATTCGAGCATGTCTTTGTGTCATTACGTCACATCTGTACACATACATCTGCACACACACATCTGTACACATAAAGAAGAGTCTCGGCTAGTAGACTACGAGTGTGAGGATGTTGGAGGTGGAGATTTATAGCCTTTTCTCATTGCACTTGATATAATTAAACGTATTAATTTGATGGCGGATCCAGAAAGGTTCAAACGACAATCACAGTGACAACTGGAGACTCAGCCGCTGTAAAATGCAAAAGACTTCGCAACCCATGCGGAAACAAGGATAAATATCGGAAGGGCATCAAATGTAGTCACGCAATAATGATGTTGTTAACATTAACAATTTAAGAAAAAAAGTATAATTTGCATGGTTTGACGTGATATGATAAGCGATTGATAATCTGCACGATTTACTGCAATGCTTTTTTCTCCTTGGTTGGTCAGAACAAAAGTGGATGTTACTTGTTCTGATGACATTTTCTGGTGAAAATTATTATGTTGGTCATACTTCCAAAAAGAATAATCTGTGATTGTGAATGCCAGTATCCACACCGCCGCGATGACTGAAAGCCACACACACACTCTCATCAAACATTTATTCATCCGCGCTGTGTCAAGACACAACTCACGTAAAGTTGATAATTCCGCTAATAACTGCAATAGGGGTTATGCCGAACGCCCAGCGTTCGAACCGGAAAACGGGTCTAAGCATTTCCGGTTTTCACTTCTGTACACATCTGCAGCGGCATATTATGTATATGTGCAGCGGTATCTGTTAGGTGATCTCTGAGGTAACTGTTCATTTTGTGTTAATTTTCGCTTATTGTAATAAAATTCTTATTTCTGATAAAAATGTTGTGAATTTGTTTTAATTAAAATGTCACGAATGCTGAAATAACAGAAACGGGACCATCCGAACAATAGTAGGCTACTCTGGGCTTTGGACGTTTGTTTGGCAATACGGTGTACATCTGAGATTGACAGTAAGGGTAGCTCCTGTAAACACCGGCTATAAAGGCCGACATTACTACACTGTTGTGCCGATAGACGATAGCATCAAAGCTCAGTCCGTTTTTACTTTCACTTTCAGAGAATGAGCGCGTTTACATGCACGTTCTTAACCCGATTATAAGTTACTGAATAAACTGACAATGCATGTGGTCATGTAAACGCTAACCCGTTTTCCTTTATCGGAGTCAAGTCATAAGTTTAAGTATAAACCGAGCGAATCAGCTGATTTTTGCCCCTAGGCTCTGATTTCCCCCTGCATTTAAAACACATTAACCCGGCCGCGCTCTTTTGGCTTATATTGAAGCGCGCATTATGTGAAGTGCATCCAGACAGAGAGAGGCACTGGTAGGAGGACATATATCGCAAACTCCGACTCTTTCTTGACCAAGAAATTACTAAAACGTGTTTTCATCTAGTGCAGAAGTAAAGTCAAATGCTGTATCTGTACGGCGCGGAGAATGCGTGTCAGTAACGTTCAATTTCCCGCTGACATGTTGAAATACTCAGTCATATACAACAATGATTAGGATCTCTTTTTTTTTTTACCTCACTATACCGGTAAATAACCTGATTTAGCCTATTAATAATCACTCCACCTTTGCTAGCAAAATAGAAAAAGATTATCATAAAACGAAGTAATAAAAAAGCAAATTAATGAGTAAATAAGCAAGTTTAATAATCAAATAAGTAAGCCCCGTCCCCCTCACGATAATATCGTCGCCAATCTCACAGGCTGACGATAGGATATGAAAATTGAGCATATTGCCCAACACTACTACACTTTTACCCTATGTGTTTACCTCAGCAGCTGACGGCCGGAAGTAGTTATACCCGTTTTGTAGAACCCGGAAGAATGTTGCGCATAACCCCTATTGCAGATTTCAGACAGAGATGGCAACAACGAGTTGCCAACGAGCAACAATGCGTACTGCAGCTTTAAATATCTGTTTGAGGATTTCCTTAATCGTACCGTGACAATAAGTCATTGTCTGGTCTCATCTAATGACCTCTACTTACTTGCAACCCTCCTGCCTTATGCCCTGTTTGCCACAATCGCTATTCCTGTTACCTCATACAAGTCAGTCTTCTCAGATATCTCCAGATCTGCAAGTGCTCAGTTCTTCTCCAGTCATCTCCTTTCTCAACGTGTTTCCATTGTGTGTGTGTGTGTGTGTGTGTGTGTGTGTGTGTGTGTGTGTGTGTGTGTGTGTGTGTGTGTGTGTGTGTGTGTGTGTGTGTGTGTGTGTGTGTGTGTGTGTGTGCGTGCGTGTGTGGTGGTGTGTGTGTGTGTGTGTGTGTGTGTGTGTGTGCTCATACAGATCTGTAAGTAAAAGACTCAGTTAATCACAAACTGCTATTCACACATCCACTATCTCAAGTATCACCACTTACCAGTTTATTTGTTCCTGTCCAAATAAACACCTTGTTTGAGTTTTACCTTGTTTCATTTCAGTCTGAGTCTGTGTGACACAAACATTATGGGATCATTACTTTTGATTGTTCTCTGAACGTTCTGAAACTTTTTTTTTTTGTGGTAACGTTTTAAGAACATTAATAGGGGCTGTTTAAACAGAACATGTTATTCCATCCCACTTTTCCATTGGTTTTCTTTGTAAATATGCTAGACTGACGTGTTTGACCATTGCTCTTTTAATTTTACAACTTTCAAAAAACGCTTCTTTAGATCTAGCGCCTTTTTTTTCATTGTTCCACATCCGTGTCGCATTTGACCAATAAAATGCATTCTTTGCAACACAATTTCATGCCAATTCATCATAACATTTTGGCAAATTGGTGGCTAATTTATATAAATTCATATATAACTTGTCCACGAGGCTTCCGTAATGTATATGAGTAAAATGTATAGGCTCATTAATACCTTTAGCTTATTCCAAAAAAATATAAATACCAAATACAAATTTTGCATACTTTGTCTTCAATAACAAATTTACATTTATTAGACAAATAAAACTTAGCTATACTTTGTGCAAAATACTATTGTATGCTATAAGGTATTTTGAAAGTATACTTTCACACATATTATACATTAATTTCATTTCATGATCATTTCCAGCACACAGTTAAAATATACCTAAAATATATTTTTAATAAAGTGCAAAAAATACACTTTTAAAAAATTAACAGAATTTTCACTTCAAGTATATTTTTCTAAAATATTATTCTAAAACATACTAAAGTACAATTATTTTAAAATATGTTAAAAGTTGTATTGTGAAAATAGGTAAAAGCATGATACTAATATAGTTTTAATATATTTAAAGATAGTACCATTTTTGTTAGTATATTTGCAATGTACTTTTGAAAAAGGGAATATATTTCAAATTCAATAAAGTATACTTTTTTCACTAGGACGCCTTAATGCTTTTTTCTAATAATCATACATCATATGAATTCATGAAATCGCCACCTTGTAAAAGTTAAATTTTCCTGTGCGATTATGGTTGTTTTGTGTTAAAAGCCCCTTAAAGCCCATATAACTTTGAACAAACTTTCTATTAATGTAAGTGGAATAATGTTTGTTGATAACTTCAAGAAAACATTGCAAGATCATTAGCCAAAGTTATGAGAATGATCCCTGATATGGGGAAGTTTGGTCAAATCGGGTACAATCGCTGTAACTGTTTCCTCAATTATTGCTTTATTCGCATGCTACAATGAGAACACTTTTGCCTTTAGTTTGGATGACATGTATACATAATTTATTGTGCTAAAATATTTATTTTACAAGGAAACATATAAGCATTTGAATATTAACAGAAGTTTTAATAATATTGCTCTTAATTCAGCTTGTTCTAGGGTATAGCAACCGTGATGATTGCTTGCGAGTGTCAATGCATCCTCTTAGATTAAAGGAACGTTCTCAAGTGCCGGTCCATCTTCTGATAAAACAAAAGCTTTTAAATCTTTTGAGAAATGTCTCCTGTGTGACCTCCGGTGGTCCAGCGGCACTGCAGCTCTCCAGAGAGGGTCTGGACAATGTTGTGGCAAGAGTGTCTTCCAACACTTACAGAGCAAACTAAAAAAAGGTCTGGGGTCCAACACACTTCAGCAAGCAACTCTGATAAGTCCATCCACACATGTTCTGCGCAGCTGTCCCAGAGGAAGAGAGATAAGTGTTTGTGTTTGATGGAGAGAGACACACATCTGGCTTTATGGATGTTCGACAGTCACAAAGATGTGATGCTTAGAAGGCCAGAACACAAAGCAAATCAAAGGCCTTAAATTAAAGAATTTCTGAATTAAAAATCTATACTATTAAATATTTAAAAGAAAAGAAAAATAGAATCTCAAAACATTGTGATATTATAATAACCATTATTTTATTGTCACAATTTCATAATTGTTGCTGAATGCTACATACATACAGAAAACTATCTAATTAATTCCATTACATTTAATACATTCAATAAAAAATCATTTTTGCACCTTTGTCTTTTACTAAGTATACATCTTTTGGCATATTTTTCAGTTGTCTAGAAAAACAAACATTGCATTTGGTAAAAATATATGGTTCACGCTCATTGTTGTGCTCTATATTGCACATGGAAATTATATCTATATATTTGGAAGGTCTTCATTTTTCTTGCAGTCAAAATGTTTGCATTGTACGTCATCTTGGATGTTGTGCAACACACATCTCACAATACTGCACTGTCAAAAAAAGTTGCTGCCTTCAATTTTTAAGTATTAAAAATGTTGGATGTTTAAGTAATTTCAACTAAATTACATTAAACTGACTTTAAAAATGAGTTGAATCGTATACAACTTATAAAAAACAGTTGAAATTGCTTAACTTATTTTTATGAGTTAAAGCAATGTAAAAACATATGTTGTCATAACTTAATGATCTTTTCATTTTTACAGTGTGGCTGATGTTTACCTCCATACCAGGTCATAGTCTTGCCACTTCTCAGCCACAAAACATGCCATGCAACTTGAAAACTTTTAAAGTGTGTTGCATTGGTGAGGTTTAGACTAGTATGCTGGGATGGATCTGCTTCATTAGAGAGAAGCTGGCCTAGTGAAAGTGCTATTTGATCAATGATCGACGTGCGTGTCTGCACTAGCGACTGCCTTCCAGGAGGAGATGAGAAACGCTGAGCTCTGACACTAAGCAGGGGTCTGTGTTTGAAGTCTTTGGTTATGAGCTGCTGTTATAGGTGAGTGTCATTAACCAGCCCTGTTACCATTACAACTAAATCTTCACATTCAATTCTCACAGCATTTCGCATACCTCAGTTACACACCAACAAACACATACACACACACTACTGAGTGCTGAAAGCCTTCCCAATGCCTTTTGTGCATCTTTTCTTTCAGACTGATATTAGAGGAACATTCTGGGTTCATTGATAGTTAAGCTTAGTTGACAGCGTTTGAGGTATTTTGTTCATTCACACAAGCACACTAGAATTTCATCTCGTCCTTCTTTACTTCACAAAAGCAAAAGTCTATGTAATGAGACACATCTAGAACGGAAGTGAATGGGGCGAGTTTATGGAGGACCAGTCCAAATCTGATTATTTGTGTATCCGATTGGAATCTGATATAAAATGATTGGCTGTCCACATTATGTATCCAACTGTACAGATCTGATTTGTGTGTCCATGCAGCTCTTTCATTTTCCAGAATATCTGCATTGGTTTCTATTGCAATGACGTTGCGTTTGTAGGAATATGACAAACACAACAACAACAACAAACAACAACACAACAACAACAACCACTACATGGGGGGGGGGGGGGGGGTTGCAATACAGATGTTGTTTTATTTAAAACATGACATTGTGTAGCTGCCTGTGACATCTGTCACTCACTGTAACTAATGCTGTTAGAAAAAATAAATATGTAGAAAAATTGATAAGGTAATGGTCATTTTCTGCCAGGACTACAAATATTAACTCTAAAACATTGCAATGCAATGCATAAAACAATCAATTCGGAAAATTCATTCATATTATTAAGTCAAGTCAAATCACCTTCATTTATATAATTACTTTTAACAATATAGATTGTTTCAAATCAGCTTTACAGTGATAATAGGAAATTAAAGTAACATAGATTTTGGCTTTACGGCAGCTCTAGAATAAAGTTAGTTTTGACTGATTCACTTCTGTCACAACGATCATAGTTATTAACTTAGGGGCCGCTAATATGACAATGTTCTAACAGAAAACCCTTAATGTGATCCAGCCGCTCGTTTGCACAAAACAGGGGTCTGGTGTCTCGAGAACGCAAACCATGAAATAGATTCCAAGGTACCAGCCTTGAAAAATTTATAATAATGATTTTTTTGAATCGCTTACTCGTAGTCTCGTGAACCGGAATTATCCCAACAACGTTTAATCTGTACAGAGGTAAAGGTAAGGAGACAATGTAAGGAAGACTGTTCCAAAGTTTTGGTGCTAAATAGGTAAAGGATCTACCGCCAGCAGTCGATTTTGATATTCTAGGTATTATCAACTGGCAGGAATTTTGAGATCGCGATAGATGTGATTGACGGACTATAATGCGTTAAGAGCTCGCTCAAGTACTGGGGAGCTAAACCATTTAGTGCTTTGTAAGTAATCAGCAATATTTTAAAATGTATACGATGTTTAATAGGCAGCCAATGCAGTGTTGACAGAACCGGGCTAATATGGTCATACTTCCTGGTTCTGGTAAGAACTCTAGTGGCTGCGTTTTGGACCAGCTGTAGTTTGTTTAATAAGCGTGCAGGGCAACCACCCAGTAGAGCATTACAATAATCTAGCCTTGAGGTCATGAACGCATGAACTAACTGTTCCGCATTTGTCAGTGAGAGCATATGGGGTAATTTAGATATATTTTTAATATAGGAAAAATGCAGTTTTACAGATACTAGACACGTGACTTTCAAATGAAAGATTGGTATCAAAGAGCACACCCAGGTTCCTAACTGACGACGAAGACTTAACAGAGCAGCCATCAAGTGTTAGACAGTATTTCTAGATTATTACGTGTGGAAGTTTTTTGTCCAATGATTAGAATCTCTTTTTTTTTTTTTCAAAATTAAGTAGTAGGAAATTACTAGTCATCCAATTTTTTATATCAGCTATGCATTCTGTTAATTTTGTGAATTGGTAAATTTCATCAGGGCGTGAAGAAATATACAGCTGAGTATCATCAGCATAACAGTGAAAACTAATGCCATGTTTCCTAATGATATCTCCTAATGGTAGCATGTACAGAGTGAACAGCAGCGGTCCTAGTACTGAGACTTGTGGTACACCATACTGAACTTTTGATCGATAGGAAATCTCTTTATTTACTGCTACAAACTGATAAATACAGTATCATTTTTTTAATTTTGCAGATTTCTCTTGGAGTGAAATGTAACGATAAATTGAACTTGCATCGAACCTGGAATATTCCTTTAAGTCAACTATTGTCAAAGTGTGGCTTACAACAAGAAATAGTGTTTGTTTAAGGGGAGAATCTTTGTATAATTGAAAAATAAATGTCCAACAAGTAAACATGGAACAGAATGTGTGCCATTTTATTTTTGTCTAGATGGGAAACCAGATATTTGATGCAGAAAAATAAAAATAGAGAGAGAGAGAGAGAGAGAGAGAGAGAGAGAGAGAGAGAGAGAGAGAGAGAGAGAGAGAGAGAGAGAGAGAGAGAGAGAGAGAGAGAGAGAGCGCTTAGGGATATCCACTGAAAATGGAAGTGATTTCAGAGGTTCTGTATAAAGATTACGAAGACAAGCTCAGACGAATCTTGTAGAGATAAGACCAGGAATGTGTATTAAGAAAGTAAACAGGTTCCGTTTTGAATTACTAGCAAAGAATAACATCCAAAAGAGATGTTTCTCCAAACATGATGACATTTCCTTCACTAAAGAACCAGAAGGTGTTTTGAGGGAGGGATGGTGGCACTTTATTGCTTTGTGACTAGCACTGGAGCCAGACAGGTAAATAATATGGTAATGAGGGTGTCTGCGAGGGCTTCTTCACACAGCGGGGGTTAATGTAATATCACAAGGGCAGGAGGTCAAACGGAGACATTAATAGGAAACATTGACTGATCTCACTGCAACTATAGAGGTTAAATGACTGTGATCACACATTTCAGATTATGCTTATCGCTGGAATGGTGTAAACATGCTATTAGGTTTGAACATTTTCAATAATGTGACTTTATCTCAGTCAACATCCTTTTAATTTTCACTTTGTAAGGGGAGTAAACAAAGAAATCCTATTTTCCATAAAGCCCTATAGTAAAACATGTATTAAGCCAACAAACTGATCTTAGAACTTTTGAACAACAATTTATATCGTTCAAAGTATTTTGAATTTTGTATTTTGTTACATGTCATTACATTGTTTAGAGCATAAGAAATAAATATATTATATTTTATTCATATGTTTTGATATGTCCACTGTAGTCGACACAAGGACTAAAAAATAAAACGACATGACATATAGGAAAAAACAATAGGATTTTTTTTCATTCACCAATAAATGTTTAGGTTTTAGGATTTTTGTAACCAAACTTTGTTGAAAGATGATTCTCAACTACACTGTAAAAAAAGTTAACTCATTATTTTGAGTTATCTTTTTGCATGGGTTTTTTTTAGTTTAACTAACTTATTTCGATAAGTTGAGGACAAGAAAACTTAAAATTTCTTGTTGTCTGGACAATCTAGTTAAAAAAATAAGTTGAAATAACTAAATTGCTAAAATATTTTTTACAGTGTATGTTATGAAAAATATAACGTATTGAATTGATATACCATTTGAATTAATGTGGGCCATAAATGTGTTGTATTCATTCAATATAATGTAGATCGTATCTAATTGTACATTAATGTGTTCTTGGGGCAACATGTAATGAAAAAAGAAGTGTAATAATTGGAGTAATATTTGTAAATATAATATAATATTTCATAGGAATTTTGTATATAATTTCATTTGTTGTGTCTCCCAAAATCAAAATGCCTGATAAAAATGCTGTAAGTCCTTGTGTCTCTACAGTGAACATATGTATGAAATCTATGCCCTGTTTTGGAAAGTCATATTTTGATTAGAAATCCCATAATATTTTCATGAGGAGTTGACTTATGACAACAAATTTAAGATCATTCAGATTTAAATGATAATTATAAAATATTATCATATTTCCACAAGAGTGCTAATTTTAATCACTATGTCAGGCATTATAAAGACCAAGCAGAATTAAGTTTTCATGTTGAAACCTCCAAACATTTCTGGAAAGGCCTGAATGTGCTCTTTTAAAACTGTGACTTGTATGCTGTCCGAGAAATTTAGGCTACTAAAATATAATGTTCACTACAGTGGACAAAAGTCTATTTCTGGGTCCCGGGAATATAAACATACACGCTCTTCCAGTCTCAATGCAAGTGTGGTGAACCCATGTGATGACATCTCGGGAAAATAACATGAATAGATTGCATGTGCATATACTCCAGCAGATATACCCACAGTGCATGAATGTAACTTACAGAAGGAAATCGATCTCGTGTGTTTGCGTTCTCGGGGGTTTATCTGAGGTGTTGGGTGAAGTGCGGTGGGTTGAGAGAGTAGGGGAGGAGGCACAGGAACTTCATTGGGCGGTCACATAAAAACTGCCAGGAGAACTGGATGCGGGATCAGTCGGTGATGTTCTCCGTTCTCGCATATTCCTGGAGCTACAGATCCTCTGGACTTCTTCAGCTGGCTTCTTCTACATGACGCGGAACTAATGACCTAAACATTCCCTTCAGCCTTGGACTTTTGTTATGTGAGGCGAACTCCGTTGAAAACTCCGTTTTACGTCTTCTCTTCAGGAATACCGTGCGCATCTCTACCAATGGTAAGTTGGCATGTCGTATTGAAGTCAGCATTCATTAAGATATGATCATAGTAATAAGTGATTTATGACTTAATCTGAGGTATACGTGGTTTTTATTACGTAAAATAAAGAGGTATAGCCTACGTGGTGGTTTACCCAATTACACACGTTCAGTACGCTTTTTGGACATTTTATGTAGCTTTATGGAAATCCTTTCTGGATTGTCGCGTACACGATAACGAACTGTACTAGGTGTATTGGAAATTTTACACAGCAGTAAATATGTCAATATGTTGCTCTGTCACTCTGGGGTATATATGGTAAATGTTTTTCCAAGTTTACCACCAACGCGTGCAAACACCTGACCGCACACACACACACACACACTGGGCTGGATGGTTGGAATATAGTTTATATGACATTTCATTTAAACAGAAATATATGGTATGTTTAATTTATGTTTTACGGTGGTGGCTAATACCATGTTACTACAATGTTAATTGCTGTAGGCCTATGTTGTCAACTCTTAACAGTTATGGTCGTAGCTAACAAAAATGTAACGGTTTGCTAATGTTCCCATTTTTAAAACGTCTAATGTTTGTTCTTTGTTATATGAATGTTAAGGGAAACATTCCATTTTAGAATTTTGCAAGCATTATTGGAACTTTACTTTGGAATGTTCTCTGAACATTCTAAAAAAGTAGTGACATTTATTTACAAAATGTTACAAGCACATCCTATTAAAACGTTTCAGAAAAAAAAACGTATAAATAATGTATAATATAATATTTTTGTGCTAATGCATTGATAACATTATTAAAGACCAGATAAGTTTGAACATTACTGGAAGAATGTCTGTTCATAACATTGAGAGAGCCTTGCCAGAATGTTAGCCAAAGCTCTGATAGCTGGGAAAGCAGCAACATATCAAGATTACTTAAAAATTCTAGATTCTAAATGTTCCAAATCACTGTGACACTGATTTCAGTGAAGAATCCAATTCAGGCACATTCCTAGCTCAAGGCTTATGCAGTATTTATGTTGTGTTAAAGAAAATACTATACTGGTATTCTTAATTTGAAAAGTTAAGTGAAACCAGTCTCCAGTGTAAGAATGCACTAGTAAATCTGACCTCCACGAATGTTTCGAAGACTTGTACTTGTCTTAAATGAGTTGCAGTGAAGAGTGGCACTCAGTCAAGTATAAGAACACATCTGAAAGGTTTTATGAGGTACATTATGACATAAAGAGACACAGCAACCATGATCCATTTGGCAGGGATCTTTGTCTTTAGTTCAAGGAGGTGGAAGGGAAAAGAAAAAATAAGATACTCTAAATATCTTTTCATACCAAATACTTGACATTAAAAGTAAACTGTTGTAAGAGTCAGACAGTCCACTACTGATTACAGATCAGCAGATGTTGTCGTCTAGACTAGAGCAAGGGTCTTGAACCTTTTTTAGGCCAAGAAAGGGCTTCTTGTTGAATGTGCTAGTACTATACAACTATACTTGCATACTTTGCTATTACGCTGCTTATATTGCAAAGCCCTTAACATCCATGTTATTGTTGGTGTGCATTGTAATTTTTAGTTTATATTAATGTTGGAGACACAACGACACAATTAGATTAGTTGTTAACTTTAATATTGTCATTCATTTTAATCTTATTCTTTTGTTTTCATAAAAATTTGTTTAGGATCAAACAATAAGATTATGGATATGAACTATAATAGCACAGAAGGCTATACGCTACTTTGCATTAGCTGCAATTAAGCTGTCTTGTTTTCTAAATGCACGTGATGCTACTCAGGCTTCCAGATTTGATTTCTGAATAAAACTTGTCAGATGTTCAATCCTAACATTGGCTGCTCAATATTGTCTGTTACTCCCCCATACCCTGTCCCACACATCTGAAGAACCATGTGCATAACCTAATCTCGTTAAGCAGGGTTAGGGTAGAGCAAAGTCGAGCACTGTGAGCTTTACACGACTCGGCCAAATTAAAGGTCTATAAACCCACACTGTGCAAAAGCACATGCATTGCTCTCCATCTTCAAACACATCAAAAAGGGATTCTGTAAATATTTAGGGCAGTATCTGTAGGCGTTTAAACAAGAGTAGGTGGTCTGAAGAAACCAATTGTTTGTGCTTTGTTACATGTTTTCTGGCATGGCTGATCAAAGTCTTTTAGTTACGCTCATTTTTATGGTTTGCTCTCGACATAATGAACTGTTTGAATAGCATTGCTGTTAAAACTGCAGACATTATGAATCTTTTTAAAGGTATATCACTCTAGAATGACAAGCACTAGTATCACAACTGCAGCTTGAAGACGGGGAGAGAGAAATAACACTCGTGACCACACACACACACACACACACACACCACACAAGTGTTCTTGTTAAAATGCATCATTCCTGCTGTAATGGTTGGACTTGGTCCAGTAGAACTAAGTCCAAGAAATGACCAAATAAAACTATTGAGTTCAGCTGTGGTAAGGTTTCAGTGATGACGTTGTTTTCTGAGACCTTTCCCAAGCACTTGTGATTGTTATTAGTGCATGCATTTACTCTGTACTCGGATAATTTGTTGAAAATCACATTTGTGGAGTCGCACGCTTGCGACCAAGATGTCTATTAAACACACTCTGCTTTTGGCACGTATTTGGATGTTACGGGTTAGCACACCAGGACGGTGCCGCTTGCATGCCCAGTCTGTGTTGGGGGATTTTTAAAGACTCTTTAAGAGGGACTTGTAAGAAGACCATCAATAAAAGAGGCAGTTCTGAGATCCCTTTGTTGACAGACGAACCTCTATTTGTATGTAAATTGAATTGCCGTCCTTTCAGGTGTTCACACCTGGTAGTCTTGTAAATGAGCGAAGATAACGTGTTGCACAGGCAGCATTTTACTTGCTTAAAGGTGTCTGGCCTAAACTTGCATTTTGCTCCCAGTGAAAATATACTCTTGCCTTGCAATCATGCCATGCTTATTCTGAAATGTTTACAAAAGTACCCTTGTCTTTCAGGAAAAGGATCTCACCGCAGTTCTTAAACAGCCTTGCAGGACGACGTAACATTCGCTTGAGGAACTCGTCCTGTATCACCTCTCTACAAACATGGACTGTTTTCCCATGCTTTATTTTCTGTCGGTAAGTGGACCACGCCTATCCAGTCTTAATTGTGTGACGGCGTTGTCACATTTTTGCTGCAAATTAAAAGGCTTAGTCATTCTTTACTAAAAGCAGTGGTCCTATCAGGAGTGTTTTATCTTGTGGTTTGTGCACTTGAAAATTGTAGGCTGCCATCTTTGTTTGACATCAGTTTGATTATCAAAGTCGTTTATTACTCCCTCTCATCATTCCAAACGTTATGACTTTTGTGTTTTTTTGTCCATAAACTCTTAAAAATAACGTTCATTTTGGCATTGATGGTTCATGAAAAACATTTGCATCCATGCAGTTTTTTTTTACTTTATTGAAAAAGGTTCTTCAGTTATTAACATTTTCAGACTAAGAAAAAATTTTTGGGGGGAACCAAAAATGCTTCTTATATGGATTTGCTGCGAAAACTTTAAACTTTGGGGTCGAAAGTTGTTTGAATCAACTTGAATATATTTTTTCTCTCTGAAGAAATGATGACATGAGGGTGAGTAAATGATGACAGAATTATATTTCATTGTTTGTTAAATGATCCATTATTGTACACTATTGAATTATAAACAAGTTATGAGTAAGGTCCAAAACATACTTTGTGGAGTACAAAGACTATTGGAGTGCTTTTTAGTACTTTTATTGGAGTAGTTTTACGATTATACTATTAAAGTCTTTCTAGATCCAAATTTTACATTTAATTCAATGTGTTATTTGCCAATTCTTTGTAATTACTTGTGAAATTTACAAGTAACTTCTGTGTTTTTTCAAGTAAATCTTACACCAACGTTTTTTGTTAGTGTAATTTCAGCATGTGCATTTCAGATTATCATGATTTTTTTTTGTTCAACTAGTGTCATGGTGGAGCAACAGTTTGAAGTGAATGTTGCTCAGTAAGTTAGTGGAAAGATGCGGTCACATTTGCAAGATTTTGTGGTCAAAAAAGGTTCATATCGTACGTAGCCATGTATTTTGTACAGCTAACACTGAAGTCACTTTGTGGGAAAATCATTAGAACAACTGTAAATTAAGTCAAAAGATTCATAACAAGCTACTTGAATAAAAAACACGTAGTTATTTGAAGGAAACTTTGTCGCCCCCTTGAGCATGGAGGTCACACTAATCGTGTTCAATGAGATTCAGCCTTTGAATACTTGCATAAAGTATATTTCTGAGCTAAATGATTTTGTGTTTTTGGTGCTGTTTCATCACTGAATGTGACAAAGAAGAGGCGAAAACATTTTTCACTGAAGTCTTGCTTTTCTGTTTCCTTGTTCAACCGCCCACCAGAGACATCATGATTCCTGGTAATCGAATGCTGATGGTTATTTTATTATGCCAAGTCCTACTGGGAGAGAGCAGCTATGCTAGTCTAATACCCGAGGAAGGGAAGAAGAAAGTGTCAGCTCAGCACCTGGGTCAGAGTCATGAACTGCTGCGGGACTTTGAAGCCACGCTCCTGCACATGTTTGGGCTTCAGAGGCGACCGCGACCCAGCACCTCGACGGTCGTGCCCCAGTACCTGCTGGACCTGTACCGACTGCAGTCGGGGGAGGCGGACGAGGCTGGAGCACACGACCTCAGCTTCCGGTATCCCGAACGCTCCGCCAGTCGGGCAAACACTGTGAGAGGATTCCATCATGAAGGTAAAACAGCTGAGATTTTGACAATTTATGGTTTATGTGCAATAACAGCTGTGCAATATGACACCCGTCTACATGTTCTGCTCCACTGTATGGGTTGTTTAGGTGAGATACATGTGATTGATTGATTTAGTTATTCTGTTATTGAAATAGCCCAAGACAAATTCCCCTAAGGGGACAATAAAGTAAATTGTATTGTATGTATTGTACTTGCCCAGCTGACAAAAATATGAACGCTTTGCTAATGTTTTCATTCAGTTGTGAACGTTCAAAATGTCCAGTTTTTTAAATGTTACGTGAACGTTAAAGCGATAGTTCACCCCAAAATGAAAATTCTGTCAGTAATTACTCTCCCTCATGTTGTTCCAACCCCGTTTTGTTCATCTTCAGAACACAAATTAAGATCTTTGTGATTAAATCTGAGAGCTGGATCACTCCTCCATAGGCTTTGAAACTTGCCGGCCCAGAAAAGTTATTAAAGAAATCGCTAAAATAGTCCGAGTGACTACAGTGGCTCAATCTTAAATTTATCAAGCGACGAGAATACTTTTTGAGCGCAAAAAACAAACAAAAATAACGACTTTATTCAAGTATTAATATCCTTCTCTGTGGGCCTCGAGATAGTTCACGTAGTGTAACAGTGCAGCGCTTCTGTGTTGAACGTCACACACACACACACACACATGACCAGCGTCGGCCAATAGTGAGCTAATGTGTGACGTACAACACAGAAGCGCTGCACTGTTACACTACGTGAACTATCTCGAGGCCAAGAGAAAAGGAAATTAATATTTGAATAAAGTCGTTATTTTTGTTTGTTTTTTGCGCTCAAAAAGTATTTTCATCGGTTTATAAACTTAAGATTGAGCCACTGTAGTCACTCGGACTATTTTAGCGTTTTCTTTAATAACTTTTCTGGGCCGGCAAGTTTCAAAGCATATGGAGGAGTGACCCAGCTCTCAGATTTAATCACAAATATCTTAATTTGTGTTCTGAAGATGAACGAAAGTCTTACGGGGTTGAACAACATGAGGGAGAGAAATTACTGACAGAGTTTACATTTTGGGTGAACTATCCCTTTAAGAGGATTTTGCAAACATCATGGGAATGTTAGTTTTGAATGCGCTATACATTTAAAAACATCTTACTAAAACATTTCAGAAATGACACGTTTTTGTGCCTACATTTTGATAACATTATTATAGACTAGATAACTTTGAATGAATGTTCTGTTAATGTTACTGGAAGAACGTTTGTTCATAACTTAGTTCTGAGAACGTTGGGATAGTTTAAACTCAACCCAGCATTTAAAAAGAATTTTAAAAAGTTTATACTTTTTCATGTGGATCCTGTTGAGGGACTTTCCTCAACATGTAATTATTTTTAATGCTATACTCTACAGATTTCTAAATAAACTCCTGTTGCCAAGCATGTGGTCTGTCAGGCAGACAGGATTCCTAGAATAAAAACCTTCAGATTCAGGGTGATGGAAGGCCATCGGCAAGCTTAAACAGTATATTCTTATTATTTTATGTTTTTTATAACCTTCTTACTTTTACTGTAAATGTGGTAACCTGCAGTAGTTACCTTAAGTCAATTTTATTCCTGATTTAACCCATAAAAAGGATTTTTGCTGGTATAAATTGATGTATAAAGGTTAATATAGTGATTTTAAATCATATTTCTTTCTTGAATAAAAACAGTTAATTAAGACGATTTACCTTTTTTTTTAGTGTAAATGAATCAGAGTTCATTAAAATAATTTCTTTATAAAAAATAAAGTGTGTTCAACAGTGCACTTAAAAAAATTATATTATTATATATTTCTTATTATATATTTACAGATTACACCTTAAATGTATTTGATTTAATATCAATCCAAATATTTATTTTCCCAAAGACAAAACATTCATACAAAGTAAAAAATAATAATATTTATTATGAAGACCATACTTAATAAATATACTATCCTTAGACACCAACCAAAATTACTTTATGTAGTTCAATATTATATATATAATTATATATATATATATATATATATTATATATATATATATATATATATATATATATATTATATATAATATATGTTATGTAGTCAATTGTTTATTTAGTTTACTTACTATAAATAAGGACAATTTCAAAAGACCTTAAAATGTATTATGATGTCTTTTTAAAATATGCTCCATTTTTTCTGCTGTGCAAAAAAAATTATAATAAATAAAAAAATGAAAACTGAATAATTGCTGCTGTCGTAAAGCTACAGCCAGTATGTGTTCTGCACTTCAACAACACTCTGTCAATTGAAAATACTATTTAAACAAAGGTGTTTGTTTTATTATTTGTTTCTATGCTGAGTGTTATTTTGAATGTCTGTTGATTACTATTGAAGACAATTATTTAAAAAATAGCTGGATGACAATTAAGCCTCGTTTAGACTGTCAGTCCAAATCCGGATTGAAATCCGATCATATGTGCAAGTGTGAACAGCAAAAAATCACATGAAATGTGCAAAAAAATGAGCTACATTCATAAGGGGTTTGAAATCACATTTCTGGATATCAATTTCAGTCCGACCACTCTGATTGGATTACGCGTGGTTTATGTGACTTTCTCACACCACATAAAACGTAAACATGTCAGACGCTGTTATAGGAAACATGCTGGAAGTCGCTACACACTGTCATGTTGTAAATAAGAGACTACCTCCATGTTGCTGTTGATGTTGTTTTGGCGTATGCCTAGAAACCAATGCAGATATTCCTGTCAACAACGAGCGCCACGGGACACGCACATCAGATCTGAATACACAGTGTGGACCGGCAATAATTTAGATCAGATTCCAGACACACAAATAATCGGATTTGGACTGACAGTGTGAAGGCACTTCAAATCCTGTTCCCGGAGATCCGCCTTCCTACAAAGTTCAGATCCAGGCCTGGTCAAACGAGCCCGATCTCATGAAAGTGTGTATCTATACAACGAATGTTATTTCTTGTGCCATTTATACGCCAAAAAGAGTTTTTGCGTACATATGATACGCAGTTTTCGCGTGCATATGATATGCACTTTATGGCGTGTAATACACACACACTCCCCACCCCTAATCCAAGGGGTTTTCAGTGCGTAGCATATGCACACAAGAAACATTTTTGGCGTATAAATGGCACGAGAAATAACATTTGTTGTACAGATACGCACTTTCATGAGACTGTGTTGGATCAAACACTCCTGAACCAGCTAATTAAGATCCTCAGGGAAACTGGGAAATGAGTTTGTCGGAGCAACTTTGCAGGAAGGCAGATCTCCGGGAACAGGATTGGACACGCCTGATGGACGGGATAATAATGAGTTTGTCTGTTATTATTACACAATTAATCCCGATTGTGTGATTAGTTCCATGACTCGATTATCATACGGACCAATACCAATTAAGTGAATATTAAATTATTTTAAATATCTAAGAACAATCTTGAAAGCTTCTGCTGAGAAGAAATAAATAGGTTGGCCTAGCAACAAGACAAACATGGCAACAATTTTACGTTATTAATTCTATATTATTATTAATCTGAAAACCCAAATTACTCAGCTTCCTTCATTTTATATTCTGTGGGTCTCTTGCCAGTTTCTTCTTCTTCTGAATGATGTTTTCAGTGGAGTTTATAGCCGTCTATTCAATAAACAAACACTGAAGTCTTTCTCCTAGTAAGCTGATATTTAAATGCTTAGTTTAATGATCAAAATGTTTTAAAACATATAATGCAATGCAATACAATGATGATTGACAGATGAACAAATAAACCTTCCTCAAAAGCCTGATGATCATATTTGATACTCATGATTTTTCTATAAATGATGTAAAGCGAAGCTTCTTCAGTCCAGTTGAAATATTACTAACAATATCAAAGTTATTCTTGCGTTTCCTTGATAAATCAGGGCAGATTTGACGCAGAAAGACTCGTGAAGCTCGAGCTGAAGGAGGACGCTTGTACAATTATAATAAAAGACTTTTACTTGATAAAAGAGTATCAATCTATCAATCAGAATCATTTCTAAAAAATTATGTCTGGATAATCAAGTAAAGCGAAGAAGCTTCAGTCCAGTTGAAATATTACTAACAATATCAAAGTTATTCTTTGGATAATCAAGTAAACCTTAGTTTTGATCATTTCGAGGCCTTTGAAATGTGCATATGAAACACGATGCAGTGGTTTATTAGTGTGCACAGGGTCATCATGTGTGTGGTCTTGACCTGGTCTCTGCTGTCTCCTCTAGAGCACATGGAAGAGTTGCAGTCGGACGGGTCTCAGGAGACTCCTCTACGCTTCATCTTCAATCTCAGCAGCATCCCAGAGGAGGAGCTCATTTCCACCGCAGAGCTGCGTCTCTACAGGCGACAGATAGATGACGCAAGCTCAGACCCTGCACACACGGGGGACCAGGGTCTCCAGCGGATAAACATATACGAGGTGCTGAAGCCTCCGCGGGCCGGGACGCTCATCACGCAGCTCCTGGACACGCGGCTAGTGCGCCACAACGCGACCCGGTGGGAGAGCTTCGACGTGAGTCCCGCCGTGCTGCGCTGGACCCGTGACAAACGCTCAAACCACGGGCTGGCCGTGGAGCTCGTGCACCTGAACCCGAGCCCGCGTCACCAGGGACGCCACGTACGCGTGAGCCGATCCCTGCATCCCGCGCCGGATGAGGACTGGGACCAGCTCCGCCCTCTGCTGGTCACGTTCGGGCACGATGGAAAAAGTCATCCGCTGACGCGGAGAGCAAAGCGAAGCCCCAAGCAAAGAGGCCGTAAGCGCAACCGCAACTGTCGGAGACACGCGCTTTACGTGGACTTTAGCGACGTGGGCTGGAACGACTGGATCGTGGCTCCTCCGGGATACCAGGCGTACTACTGTCACGGCGAGTGCCCGTTTCCATTGGCCGATCACCTGAACTCCACCAATCACGCTATCGTACAGACGCTGGTTAACTCGGTGAACACCAACATTCCCAAAGCCTGCTGCGTTCCCACCGAGCTCAGTGCGATCTCCATGCTGTACCTGGACGAGACGGACCGCGTGGTGCTGAAGAACTATCAGGAGATGGTGGTCGAGGGGTGCGGGTGCCGCTGAGATACACACCCATATGTGGACACTTATTTATAACGTATGTGTTGAGATGTGTGTTTGTCTCATTCTGTGTCTGATCGATCATATATTTTGACCAAAAGTATATATAAATATATATTTATATCAACATAAGTAAAAAAAAAAATGTTTTTAAAAGTGTCCTTATTTTAATTATAATTCAGCTGTACAGCTTTTCCATAATGTATATCAGACTGTATAAGGGTTTTTCTATGTGCTAGAAGAATTAGAAGCCACTAAAAGTTTATTTACTGCTAGTATTTATTTCTTTAATACATTCACGGAAATAGAAATGCGTAGCCAGCGAACCCCCTGTTTGATCAGAACGCATCGTTTGTGTACTTAAAATAGAGCACTGTGTGGAATCCTAGGAAAACTGACTTTCTTCTATATCAGTAAAAGGAATCAGATTTGTATTGATGTGAGTTCATGTTTTGCATCAGCATGTGATTTACATGTTCCCAAAATAACTTTGTTGTTAAATAAATTGTGAAACATTCCAACAACAATGTGAGATTAATCAAAAGTAGTGTGCTGTTCTGTTTCAAAGCTTCAAGAACTAAAGGATGAAATTGGCTTCTCACACACACTGGAAGGCAGCCAGATATATATATATATCTATATGCCAGTCATCTTTAAACATATTTTGTGAACTCATGAAATGGCATTGCTTGCATTTTAGCATTTCAAACCTCTGCTATGTTTGTCATTAAATTGCACACTTTTAAAGTATTTTCATTTGCATGGTTCAATTACGCTTATAATCACAAACGGTTTATACATAGATATGATATGGAAAAGTAATAATTTATTGCATATTATACATGTCATTTGTTATGGATAGCCGTGTGTGTGTGTGTGTGTGTGTGTGTGTGTGTGTGTGTGTGTGTGTGTGTGTGTGTGTGTGTGTGTGTGTGTGTGTGTGTGTGTGTGTGTGTGTGTGTGTGTGTGTGTGTGTGTGTGTGTGTGTGTGTGTGTGTGTGTGTGTGTGTGTGTGTGTGTGTGCGCGCGCTTCTACAGACCAACATCCAAATATGTAAACAATTATCAGTTTTATCAAATATGCCATGAGAGAGTTCTATAAAGTTTCATAGTAATATTAATTTGTGTTAATTATTTGGAATCGGGAAACAAATATATCCATCTGAAAACTCAAAAAATCTGTCACGAACATGTTAAGAACCTTGTTAATGACAATTATGCACATTTAACGCCACACTTATAATTTTAATGGGGAAAAAAGATGGTTACACTTTATTTTATGGTGATGTATAGTTAAATTGTACAGTACTGAGTAATATTAATGAACTGCAGGGTTACAGTTAGGGGTTGGTTTAGGGTTAGTTACTTGTAAATATGCATAATTTACTGTTATTACTATAGTAAGTAAATGTAGTAACGTAGGTACGTCAACTAAAAAATAAAATGTTACCAAGAAGATTTTTTTTACCATTATGTAAAAAATTACTATGTAACAGTAATGATTAACTTTATATGATTAGACAAATGCCTGCACTGCTGAAAGCTAATAGGGAACTGTGATTAGACATGATTGCAAAGATCATACCTAAACAAAACTGTTAACATGACACCTGATTTTATAACTAATAACAATATCCGCATGTTGCCATTCCAACAGAAGTAGCTCCACACGGGTGTTAATGTTCACAGCAGATAAAATGTATTTAAAAAGCCCCTTTTGATTTATTTTTCATTTTATTTTAATTTGTGGGCTATTTCTTTTTATTTAATTATTTGTTTGATTTATTGTGATTTTTCTGTTTTGGTAGGCTACTACATTTGCGGTTATATTCAGAGATATGATCATGTATCTAGTTTGTGTGTGTTGTTGAAGCGTGATAATGAAAATGAAAGTAGCCTATAATAAAAGTAAAGTCGTCCTCCTCCTCCTGTGCCCCTGCTGACCCGCACAATAGCGGCTAGACTGCGTGACGCACGCGCACCGCCGAGTCTGAGTGGGAGTGACACTTGCGTGGATCTGGCGACGCGACGCGAGCGCAAATCAAAGGTGAGACGGCGTGTCTCCATCAGCAGATTGAACACAGACGCCTGTCAGGCTCGAATCACTCATTTACTGCCTGTACTCCAGCACTGCAACGGAAGCCCTTTGAACTGCCAATAAGCGTCATTGTCCGATCATCTTTCACCCTTTTGTTAAATGCTTTTCTGCTTTAAGGCTTAAACTGACCAGATCCTCTGATGATGCTTACAGCTCGCGCGAAAATAAACACGTGTCAGAAATACTGTTAAGGATTTCCGTCATAATTGGATGAAATCGCAATGGGGTCTAAAAAGAATCTCTAATAATTAAAATATACCTATATTTAAAGATAAAGTGAAATGCAAATAGGATTATTTTAGTCGAAAGTTTCAGTGGATATCGTGGGCTTAATCAGTATACTGGGCATTTCTAGTAGTGATTGAAAAGCCTGACTGATGTAAAAATGTAAAAAAAAAAAAAAAAAAAAAAAAAACATTGACTTTGGTTTCTGAAAACATAAATAAATCTAAAAATCTAAAAATGATTAATAAAAGTTATTTTTTCAGTAACGTTTCCAGTTGTTTCCCTATGTGATTTCACTAATGTAATTTACAAGATTTCACTCAAGTAATTGTTACCAAAATTAATGAAATTCTAATAGAATGTTTGTAAACATTGAAAGATATGCCGATGTCCTTATTTTTATTTAATTTTTAATATTTTTATTTATAAAATAGTTTAGATTTGGTGAAAATACAACTTGGAACAAAATAAAAAGGATCAGTTTTTCAGTTTTTAACTGACTTTCAAACAGCAGTGTATGTGTAGGCCTATATATATATATATATATATAAGAGAGAGAGAGAGAGAGAGAGAGAGAGAGAGAGAGAGAGAGAGAGAGAGAGAGAGAGAGAGAGAGAGAAGAGAGAGAGAGAGAGAGAGAGAGAGAGAGAGAGAAATTAAACTTGGATATATTTTAGAGTAATAAATGTGCTGCTTGTATAGCAATATAGATTTACTGTTCTCTGAAAATAACTCAACATACAGCCATTATTGTCAAAATAGCTGGCAACAAAAGCCACATGTCTTATTCATCATGTTCATATTTTTGTCCGCTTGACAGGACCATACAAATTTGTTTATCTTGTATTAGAGCAGTTAAATTTATTTGTGCTTTGAGTACAATTCTCTCATCCTGACCACTGGATGTTCAACATGGCACCTCATGGCAAGGATTTGAGAATTAGAATCGTTGCTCTCCACAAAGAAGGCCTAGGCTATAAGAAGACTGGTAACACGCTGAAACTAAGTTATACAGGCCAGGGTCATACAGAGGTTTTCCGAGACGGGTTGCACTTGGAACAGGCCTTGCATGGGTCAATCACAGACGTTCAGTCCTCGTGCTGTGCGTCAGGTTTCAGAAAACAGACGTATGATCGTGCCAGCGTTGCTTTAGAGGTCGCAAAAGTGGACGGTCAGCTTGTCAGTGCTCAGACGGTACGTCACACACTGAAACAAGTCAGTTTGCATGGCCGTCGTCCCAGCCACTTCTGAAGCTGGCTCACAAGAAAGCCCACAAACAGTTTTCTAAAGCAACCTGTCCTAGAGCATGAATGACTGGAACCGTGTCCTGTGGCCTGATGAGACTAAGATAAACTTGTTTGGCTCAGATGGTGTCCAGCATCTGGCAAGGAGAAGAGTATGTCTTGTCTACAGTCAGGCGTGGTGGTGGTAGCGTAATGCTTTGGCGCTGCATGAGGGCTGCAGGGACTGGAGAGCTGCGCTTTATTGAGGGAAACATGGATTCCAAAATGTACTGTGATATTCTGAAGCAGAACATGATGCCCTCCCTTCAGAAACTGTGCCGAACGGCATGATAACGACCACAAACACACCGCCGAGATGAAACTGCCTTGCTGAGGAAGCTGAAGGTGATGGAGTGGCCAGGTACGTCCCCAGACCTGAACCCTATAGGCTATATGCACGCAGTTCCGCATTTGACGCAAGGATGCTCTTCCGTTTCCGGTTGGGGAGATTAAAGCGGAGGAAAACCGAGGAAAACGGGATTATGGCAGAGTCTTCAAAATGTACTGTCCTCCCGTCTTTGAAACGAAACTTTCATATGTTTAGATGTAATTTTATGTATAGTTATGTTTATTACATATAATTTTAAAAAGAAGCATAAACACAACGAGGGATATCTGTTTTGTCTGTTTTTGTGACTAACGTTTCTTTAGTATAACCATGGAGTATAAAATTCAATATAAATTCTTGGTATTGCATTGGACTCTACGATCGGCAGAAGTTATCGAGCATCCTTAACCCTTCACCGGAAATACCGCCGTGCATAGAGCCCATTGAGCATCTGTGGTGATCCTCAAGCGGAAGATGGTGAAGTGTCATGTGACTAACATCCAGCAGCTCGTGATGTCATTATGGAGGAGTGGAAGAGGATCCCTGAAATAAACCTGAGCATCTCTGGTGAACTCTAGGAGGATTAAAGCAGTGCTAGATAACACTGGTGCTCACACGAAATATTGACACTTTGGAGACAGTTTTGACATGTTCACTTTAGGTGTACTCACTTTTGTTGCCAGCTATTTTGACAATAATGGCTGTGTGTTGAATTGTTTTCAGAGGATAGTAAATCTATACTTATACAAGCAGCACATTGACTACTCTAAAATATATCCATGTTTCATTTCTAAATATTGTGCTGTTCAAAAGTTTGGGGTCGGTACGATTTTTAATCGTTTTAAAAGAAGTCTCTTCTGCTCACCAAGGCTGCATTTATTTGATTAAAAATACAACAACAAAAAACAGTAATATTGTGAAATATTATTTCTATGTGAATATATTAAAGTGTAATTTATTCCTGTGATCAAAGCTGAATTTTCAGCATCATTACTCCAGTCTTCAGTGTCACATGATCCTTCAGAAATCACTATAATATGATGTTTTGATTCTCAAGAAACATTATTATCACAGTGTAAAACAGTTTTGCTGCTTCATATTTTGTGCAAACCGTGATTCATTTTCTTCAGGATTCTTTGAAAGTTCAAGAGAAAAGCATTTAATTAAAAAATAAATATTTTGCATTATTATAAATGTCTTTTTAAATCGTATTGACCCCAAACCTTTGAATGGTAGTGTATATATACATAATTAGAAGGTATTTTGAAACTGGATGATACAGTCTGTAGCAGTGTTGGAATAATGTACTTTACATGGCTTTAACCTCATATTTAGAGCTGTTTAAATATGATATTTGAAAATAAACTGTATTTGTTAACTTAAATATTGTTCTCGCAATGGCTCTCACTCACCCTCTTGATGTGTGGAAAATATGACTTTAAAAAAAAATTCTCAAAAAATTAAAACAATGTTGTGCATTTGTATGTTTTCTGAGATTACGCATTTACAGCGATTAACGTGTAAAAGAAGCAGCATCATATCTAATCTTTGAAAAAAGCCCAGAACATTTGTCTTCTCTCTTTGCAAAGCTTTAGTCAAATTACCTCAGCCTGGAGGTAGAGGCTTGCCACTTTTCCTTTGAAGACTATATCAGACACAGGTTTGTCAGATGAGGGAAGGTAGGAATTTCATTTTGAAGTGGCTTAGGGCAGAGGCCGAGCTTTTCCAAGGTTTCTTGGAGCAGATGCACATCAACTGGCCTCCCTCCATCAAGATAACATCGCTCATAATCACACCAAACTCTCAGAAAGATGCCTACAGTCACCCAATACAGTTTAAACAAAACAAACAACCACTCTGGTGCAATCTTTGAAAGTAACATTTTTAGTAAAAGACTGGCAAAAGAAACGTGTGTGCCAAATAACACTTTAGTGCATAGTGGCAAAAATTATAACCAAGTAATAATTGTAGAAAAATTGTTACAAAATGCTTTTATTCATAGGCAAAAAAAGCAATTTTCCTAGTGCAAATACAATTCACAACATCATCAGTATCATGACAGACAATAGCACATCTGAGTGCAAGTTTCTCCTCTTGTTGGAGGATTGGTTTAAAAGTTGTTAGTGTAGATAAAGTGCTGTCCGTCAGTAGATTGAGTGTGTGTTGTTGAGCGAGAGGTTTCTCTCTGTGCGGTCCTCAGCTCAGACTTGTTTCATCATGCACCTTTGCAGCACCTCTTACTAAGCAGTGGATGTGTGGCTTGTTTTGATGCGAGGATCAGTTGGCTAGTAACGGCTGATGTCAGTGCAGGTGGAGGTCAGATCCTCTTGTTTCACTCCCCCGCTCACTGTGCCGTATTCATACGCGGCCCCAAGTGTGTGGAGCGGGAGCCAAGCGGGTGACACTCTAGAAGCGGCTACTTTGCATCTTTGCAACTGCAGGGTTATTCATGTCACACAGCCTCAGCCTGGTCTTTTGCTCTGGGGTCTGAGTCAACTAATTCAACTGACGACCCAGCTAACAGATACAAATTATGAACAAACGCTCTTCCAGTAACATTAATAAAACATTCATTTAAAGATATCTGGTCTTTAATAATGTTCTCAAAACGTTAGCACAAAAACATATAGGAACGTTTTTACCTGAAACATTTAGTTGGATGTTTGTCTAACGTTTTTTAAAATGCTACTAGTTTCAGAATGTTCAGAGAACATCCCCATAATGTTTGCAAAATTCTAAAATGGAATGTTCCTTTAACGTTCGCATAACCAAGAAAAAAATGTGACGTTTTGAACATTCAGAGAACATTCAGAAATAAAATTTGAATAACTTAATGGGAACGTTAGTAAAACATGCTTATAACATATTTTTGTTAACGGGATAATGGAACGTTTTGGCTGTTGTAGAGTAGACAAAATAATCTTTATTCTAATTCACCAAACCAAAACACAGGAGATCATTGGAGATTAAAGTAAACACAACCACTAACCATTGACGGGCAAACAATATCGGACATCACAGAGGAATCTTGGGGTGTACTCACACTAGGCAATGTGAACCATGCCCGAGCCCTTTTGACCCACCAAGTCTGGTTCGTTTGACTAGTTTGATCGCTTCATTTAACTGTCTCTGGCTCGCTTGGAAGAGGTGGGCCAGAGCACGGTTCAGTTTGGATCAGGTGTGGTACGCATGTAGTGTGATCACTAATCATGCCAGAGCACAGAACAGCTACTACTTTTCAAGTGAAATTCAAGTGAATCAAGTGAAAATTGCTGCTTGGCATAAATTATAAATCTATTAGGCAGTCTATTAGCGAAAGTGCTTTTCTTCCTGTTTTCTTCAAAACAAAATTTTACATCGTAAATGACGTAAGCGTGCTCCGGCAAGGAAAGTGAAGTGCAATGTGAATTAGGGCCAGCGGGGGAGTGGGGTGGAGGGACAATCGTGCCAGGGCTCAGTACAAGAGAACCGTGTCTAGTGTGAGTACACCCTAAGGGTATATATAGCAGGGAGATAATTAGCAAGAATAGAAACAGGTGTGACTATAATTAAGAACCATGGGAACTAATGACAGCAAACAAAGACAAAGAAACACAGGGAACAGAATGAAAACAAAACCAAACAGCTCATACATGTGGCACAACGACCCCCCCCCCCCCCCCCCCCCCCCCAGCTCAGCTGCTGGAGGGCAGGAAACCAGGGGAGATGATAGAGGGAGAGACCAAGGTGGCGACAGGAATTGGCAGGGAGAAGCCGAGCAGAGACCCAGAACCAGGATGAATGACGATGTAGGGAGGAGCCATAGTTGAATTTTTGCTGTCGACACCAGGACACCTAAGGACTGAGGTGGAGCCAGTGGGACTGAGGACTGAGGTGGAGCCGGTGCGACTGAGAACTGAGGACTGAGGTGGAGCCGGTGCGACTGAGGACTGAGGTGTAGCCAATGGAACGGAGGACTGAGGTGTAGCCAATGGAACGGAGGACTGAGGTGTAGCCAAAGGAACGGAGGACTGAGGTGAAGCCGGTGGGACTGAGGACTGAGGTGTAGCCAGTGGGACTGAGGACTGAGGACTGAGGTATAGCCAATGGAACGGAGGACTGAGGTGTAGCCAATGGAACGGAGGACTGAGGTGTAGCCGGTGGGACTGAGGACTGAGGTGTAGCCAGTGGGACTGAGGACTGAGGACTGAGGTGTAGCCAGTGGGACTGAGGACTGAGGACTGAGGTGGAGCCAGTGGGACTGAGGACTGAGGTGTAGCCAGTGGGACTGAGGACTGAGGTGTAGCCAGTGGGACTGAGGACTGAGGACTGAGGTGGAGCCAGTGGGACTGAGGACTGAGGTGTAGCCGGTGGGACTGAGGACTGAGGTGGAGCCAGTGGGACTGAGGACTGAGGACTGAGGTGGAGCCAGTGGGACTGAGGACTGAGGTGTAGCCAGTGGGACTGAGGACTGAGGTGTAGCCGGTGGGACTGAGGACTGAGGTGTAGCCAGTGGGACTGAGGACTGAGGACTGAGGTGGAGCCAGTGGGACTGAGGACTGAGGTGTAGCCAGTGGGACTGAGGACTGAGGTGTAGCCGGTGGGACTGAGGACTGAGGTGTAGCCGGTGGGACTGAGGACTGAGGTGGAGCCAGTGGGACTGAGGACTGAGGACTGAGGTGGAGCCAGTGGGACTGAGGACTGAGGTGTAGCCAGTGGGACTGAGGACTGAGGTGTAGCCGGTGGGACTGAGGACTGAGGTGTAGCCGGTGGGACTGAGGACTGAGGTGGAGCCAGTGGGACTGAGGACTGAGGACTGAGGTGGAGCCAGTGGGACTGAGGACTGAGGTGTAGCCAGTGGGACTGAGGACTGAGGTGTAGCCGGTGGGACTGAGGACTGAGGTGTAGCCAGTGGGACTGAGGACTGAGGTGTAGCCAGTGGGACTGAGGACTGAGGTGGAGCCGGTGGGACTGAGGACTGAGGACTGAGGTGTAGCCAATGGAACGGAGGACTGAGGTGGAGCCGGTGGGACTGAGGTGGAGCCGGTGGGACTGAGGTGGAGCCGGTAGGACTGAGGTGGAGCCGGTGGGACTGAGGACTGAGGTGGAGCCGGAAGATGGGTGGAGCCAGACAGAGTCGAAGGGGTGGAGAGACAGAGCTCAATGGACAGCTTGTAAGTCCATGGCACAGACAGGGCGACGTCTGACCTAGGTTGAGCCGGAAGGACGAGGGAGCCGGTGGAGTCGAAAGAACGAAGGGAGGGAGGAGCAGGTCGATGAACTGAAGTGAAGTGACAGGATCAGTGGCTGGAAGGGGAACCAGGAGATCCATTTGCATGGGCCACACTGGAGAACTGAGGACTCAAGGCGAATCCACAGAATTGCTGTCAGAGCAGGAGTCGAAGGGCTGGAGTGGACCACCGAAGGCGAGGGTGACGGACTGGCTGTCTTTGGAAGAGGAGACGGGACAGGAAACTGTGTTGGACAGTGAGGGGAACAGAAGATTTTGTGCTGGACAGGACCAGCAGGGGCACAGGAGATTTTGTGTAGGACGGGACCAGCAGGGGGCATAGTAAATTTCGTGCTGGGCGGGACCAGTGGGGGCACAGAAGACTCTAGCTGGACGGGACCAGCGAGTGAGTGGAGATTTTGTGCTGGACGGGACCAGCAGGGGCACAGGAGATTTTGTGCTGGACGGGACCAGCAGGGGCACAGGAGACTTTGTGTAGGACGGGACCAGCAGGGGCACAGGAGACTTTGTGTAGGACGGGACCTGCAGGGGCACAGGAGACTTTGTGCTGGACGGAACAGGCGGGGACAGGAGAAACAGGAAATTATCCATTTTCAAATCAAAAAATTTCCCCAGAAGAATACTTCCCAGAAGTATTTGTAAGTGAAAAAATAAGGGATGAATGTAAATTATTTTCTCTGTAATCAACATTAAAGCCACACTTTAATGTTACACACATCTTAACTTGCATTAAACCCAGAATGTTCATTTAATATAGTCATAACTGGGCTGCAAAGATGAAGTGAGGATCTAATTGCAGCAGTATAGTTTTTATTTTCAAGAACATGAAGAAACAAAACTCAGGAACAGAACAACCTAGCATCACACAACAACAGACCACTGAACAGGACAAAACACAGGGCTTAAATACACAGGGACTTAATAAAAGAAACGAGACACAGCTGACATGACTAACGAGATAATGAATTAACAGGTGAAAGGAATACAGACACAGGGAAAGTTTTACTGTACACAGGGAAACCTAATCTAGAAACACAGACAGAACTCAAACCGTGACAAATACCAGCTTTATTAAGACAGTTGTTAGCATATTTATACTTTCCATAAGTTAATACATGAATGCCAGATTTTAAGTTTTTGACAAATTCAAGAGTATCAATGCCGAACAGGTTCTGTATTTTCTGCTACAAGTTTCTCCGGTGTTCAGTGAATGGGCTATATGCACGCATAAGTTCCGCATTTGACGCAAGGATGCTCTTCCGTTTCCGGTTGGGGAGATTAAAGCGGAGGAAAACGGAGGAAAACGGTATTATGGCAGAGTCTTCAAAATTTACTGTCCTCCCGTCTTTGAAACGAAACTTTCATATGTTTAGATGTAATTTTATATATAGTTATGTTTATTTAATATAATTTTAAAAAGAAGCATAAACACAACGAGGGGTGTCTGTTTTGTCTGTTTTTGTGACTAACGTTTCTTTAGTATAACCATGGAGTATAAAATTCAATATAAATTCTCAGTATTGCATTGGACTCTACGATCGGCGGAAGTTATCGAGCATCCTTAACCCTTCACCGGAAATACCGCCGTGCATAGAGCCCATTATTCAAAGAGACAATTTGATGAGAAAAGCGAGATCTTTGAGACGCATATGAGATTTCTTGAGTCCGATTGTCTGGAGAAACTGACCAAATAAGTCTCATGTCTAGGAGAAAGATTATTGAGATATTAAAGAGACCTCATAAATGAATTTCCTTTCTTATGGTTTTTCTTGGGAACGTTCTCAGATCTGGGATGCAGGGAAAAGCTGCTCCATTGTCTGCTTTATGCACCTGTCAGCAGTGGGTTTGTCTGGAAAACTCAGACGAACTAATTAGAAGGGCTGTTCACATACTTTTGACATGTAATGTGTATATAAAACATTAATGATCTGAAAAGATTGATCTTGTGGCAGTGATCACGTTATGCTACCTTGCACTTTGTTTCTGATTGCTCTAAACGACCTGTCATTTCTCTTTCAGTGGAAACACTTTGATGTGGAGATGTAAAGGCCCTTTTGTTTTCGGTGTAATTTCAGAGCCGGTAGCGTGTCACAGCGGTGGGGATCTCTTCCCTGTTGTTGTGCAGTTTCATTAGGTACAACTAATGAAAAGATGGCCCTCGGATATCCCCGCTGGTGACTGTCCACTGGTCTCTACTTATTTCCCATCATCCCTCTTAACCCTTCAAACAGGTGTGCCTCACTCATGTTTGAAGTCCCAGCCCGTGGCGCTTAAGACACTCAACAACCAGCAGTCAAAAATAGTCCTTGTTTTTAGGCATTTGACATTTTGACTAATGGACGTTTCTGTCTATTTACTCACCCTGTGTTGTTTCAAACCTGTCGGATGTTTCCCGGTGCAACATGAAAGTGGACCCCCCCCCCACACCACCACCACCACCACCACCACACACACACACACACACACACACACACACACACACACACACAAACACACACACACACACACACACAAAATGGCAGATCATAGCGACCACATCTGTCAAGAATCAAAATGCACCATTAGGCATCACACAAAATGATATGCACCACTTTGGAGCAAAACATATTAATCTCATAAATTGTTATGTTTGACGCTTTGCTAAGCAAACATACTTGCTCTCCCTGTTGCCAAGAGAAATTGTTTTATTACTCATTTTGAAAAGTTCATGTAAGATTTTTTTTAAGAAAATTTCAAGAAGGTCAGAAGCAAAAAAGGGTAAGTGAGAGGCCCGATCAAATGAATTGTGGATTAAAACAGTGCGAATAAAAAGGTGCCAGTAAAAAAATAAAGTGGGGTATGGGTTAATGTGAAATAAAATGCTATTTTTTTCCGTTATACTGAAAATGACCCATCAGGAGCGGACAAAATTACAATTTATAATTAGAAAAACTCACTTACATTCACTAAAATATTGAACCCTCCCAAACGAAGTTGTGCTGCTTATTATTTTTGTGGAAACTATGAATTTTTCAGGATTCTTTGAAGAATATAAAGTCAAAACGAAAAGCAATTATTTGAATATATAAGTCTTTACTGTCACTTTTATCCAAGTTAATATGGAAGCCAATTTCCACAACATACGGAAAAAAAGGAAACACTTTACAATGAGGTTTTGTTAAGGTTAACATTAGTTACCTACATTAGTTTACATGAACTAAGAATAAACAATACTTCTACAGCAATTATTAATCTTAGTTATTGTTAATTTCAACATTTACTAATACATTATTAAAATCCAAACTTACATTTGATAACATAAGCAATTAAACGGTTGTATTTTCATTAACTAATGTTAACAAAGATTAATAAATACTTTAACAAATGTATTGATAATTGTTAGTTAATATTAGTTATTACGTTAATTCATGTTAACAAATGAAATCTTGTTACCAAACAATCTATCATAAAAAGTCATAATTATGAGGAAAAAAAGCATGATGTCAAAATTGAGATATAAAGTCAAAATTATAAAACAAAAAGTCATAATTGTGAGCAAAAAATGGCATAATTATTATTTTTCAACTTTATCATAAAATTATGAATTTGATGTTATAATTTCTTCCTTTAAATCTCATAATTATCATTTACCAAAGCATGATTTGTATCCTTATGTGCTGGAAATGGGCTTCAGTGATTTAAAGTGTACTTGCTGAATAAAAAAATTAATTTCTTTCAAAAACAAACAAAAAAATCTCACTGACCACAAACGTTTGACTGATAGTTTAGAAGCTGAACGGCTGTCTTTAATATGAAGTTTAGTGTGAACTATTTCTTTCAAAGCACACATTAGGTCTGTTCTAGCGTTGAGCTTCTGTTAATGCGTGGATGAAAAAGCCTTGCATCAGAACGCCTCTCAGAGATCCTCAGCGCATGTTTTTCTCCTCAGACAGGTGAACGAGGCTTTGAACGCTGCCGTTTGAAACGAAACGAGATCCGTAACTCAATCCCAGGGCAATTAGAGCCACAATAGAATGCTTATTTATTTGGCTTTCTTTGATTTTCAAATGATGCTTTAAGAAAACAAAAGGAGCTTCACATTGAGATGTCGCATTTTAACACAGTTTCTCTTCTTGGAGTTGGTGTCACCTCATCACTCCATCCTTGAGCAGGGGTTAAACGTGGTTTTATTAGAGAACCGCAGTCGAGTTTTTCTCATGTTTGTAGACAGACGGGAGGGCAGTCGGAGGAGGGGGGCAATTCCCACCCTTTTCCTTTTTTCTGCTAGTATTCTTCTCTGAAAGGAGTGTGACCACCGGATCCGCCTGGGATGAAATGTCATATCTCAGAGTGATCTTTATCGCTTAATTGCTTCCTTTGTCTCCCGTGATTCCCCAGGCCCTACGCTGACTGTCTTTGAAGTGTCAGGGGAGGTTATAGGGATACGGACTGAGCCGGGATGCTGGACGAGACTGGGAGGTGCTGTGGTGTGTGTGTGTGACAGCTCCCTGCTCCTGCTGCGCTAAAGTTACCTGAGCAAGAACACACACCCGAATCATGCTGAAGAACACAGCGTTTACAACGCCACACACTGTCCACGAAGAGCCCGAAAACAAGGAAGAACTCACACACAAATACTATTTACCTCTCCTTAGGTTTTCCCAACCCCATATTACAGTTTTTCTCGATTGCTTAAACACATTTGCCCACTCTGACATCACATTTTCAAAACAGTTAACACATAGGATAAAACTAAAGCTCAATGGCCAAAATGACTATTTTTGTTAGCAAAATGCTCTAACACTCACAAAACATTAAAAACATGTAACATAAGCAAATATTTCCATCAAACAACACAACTTGTGGTCAAATTAATTTATTCTCTCAATCAATCATTACACAATGCACAACAAAATACAAAATACAGCCATCAATATGAAATGATACTTTACAAACTCAAATGGATACTGGAAAAGAAAAGTTACCAAAGGAAACTTATGGGAGGAAACACCTTTAAAAATAATAATAATAATAATAATATATAATTATATATATATATATATATATATATATATATATATATATATATATATATATATATTATATATATATATATATACACACACACACACACACACACACACACACACACACACACACCAGTATTATCTTTCACATTTACAGTAGTCTATTCGTTCTTGACGATTGTTTAAGGACTCAATCTATAGTTGCCAAACTCACACCGTTTATATTTCTAAATGCTCCCTGATCTGCAATTACTGCTGCCTGGATTCCACCTAGTCCGATTGCATTGTTTGCCACTACCATATCTACAATGGCAGACTCATGTTCAATACTAAATATCTTTCCTCTGCCACCAGTGTGTGATAATGTGTGGATTCTATAAAGTAAAAGCAAAAAGCATGTCAAAATTTACATTACTATATGACAGTCACATAAATGGGATTGATAAAAGATCTGCATTACTGTATACACAGTTTGTTCTGCTAACAGGGCAATACAGTAAAGCTGAAATAGTGGTATACATTACAGTAACACTGTCAATTACCTGTTCATTCTGAAAAAGCCTGACAATAGATGCCACAGTGCTCTGACTCAGAATGGGCTGGACCCTTTGTCCAGCCTCTCTAAAGGACAAGCTATGATTGATGACATGGTCAATACTGTAATTGTTTTTCATTTGAAAATTTCATGTTTTTAAATTTCAACTGAAACTTCAGCTCGATTTCGTCCTCTTGCTGCTGCAGCTCCTCCACCACGCATACAAACTCCTCTTCCTCCTCCTCCCTTCCTCTGGCCCCTCTACCATGGCCTCTTCCTCCTCTTGCTCCTCTTCCTCAAACTCCTCTTCCTCCTCCTCCCTTCCTCTGGCCCCTCTGCCATGGCCTCTTCCTCCTCTTGCTCCTCTTCCTCCTCCTCCCTTCCTCTGGCCCCTCTGCCATGGCCTCTTCCTCCTCTTGCTCCTCTTCCTCAAACTCCTCTTCCTCCTCCTCCCTTCCTCTGGCCCCTCTACCATGGCATCTTCCTCCTCTTGCTCCTCTTCCTCCTCCTCCCTTCCTCTGGCCCCTCTGCCATGGCATCTTCCTCCTCTTGCTCCTCTTCCTCCTCCTCCCTTCCTCTGGCCCCTCTGCCATGGCCTCTTGCTCCTCTTCCTCCTCCTCCCTTCCTCTGGCCCCTCTGCCATGGCCTCTTCCTCCTCTTGCTCCTCTTCCTCCTCCTCCCTTCCTCTGGCCCCTCTGCCATGGCCTCTTTCTCTCCTTCCGTGCCTATGGCCTCTTTGATCCATGCTTGCAAATAGCAACACAGAGGTGGCATCTTTTATAGATGGATGAGGACTGATTGCTGATTGAAGAGTTGTGCAAATGAGTTTCACACAACTGCATAGAGATTTATAATTATGCAAGTACTTTCAGCTGTTTATAGATGTTTTCCTTTTGTTCAACACAGTGAATCCAATAGAGTTTGGGGTCTTTCAATGAGATCTGTGGTAACTGTTTTGAAAAAGGGTGTGAAAAATGTGCGAAACAAATGAAAAAGTGTTAAAGCATTTGCAAGAGAAGACTTCTGCTGTGCTAATACAGTTTTTTACAGTCGCTAGGACCCATTTTTCAATACTTAAGTCACTTTTTCAAAACTCTTCACACAGTTCTCCTAACCAACTTTCAGCTCGGCACAGCAGTTCATTTCACATTCAAAATGCACGAAAACTACCAAATCACTTCATACATATCTCAAATCAACACATTCTTCCATAACACTAGCAAAGGTTGACAGCTAACAAACACACTTTGTCACCCACAAAACAATAACATAAAAAACACTAACAACAGGTAACTTTATACAATGTTTTCCTATGTAAATGCTTTCTTTCTTCTTCCTCTCTGTTTAGAATTCACTGCAATACTAGAATGAATCAGACATCATGCAGTTATTATATTTTATGTTTTTGGAGTAATTCCAAAGTACAACAATTTGTATACACAACATCCACCGATACAGATACAACAGGAATCAGCTGTGGTTGGTCCAATTGTTTTTATACCATTTAATTTTTAGATTCTAAATATATTTCATTACAATATTACTGTAGAAATGTTGCAAAATGCTGTCTTATTCAGTTTTGTATTATGTTATTGTTTTGAACATAAGTTTAACAGTTTTGAAATCAGTGTGTAAGCGTGTGAAAATTGGCCTGTAGGTACACAGAGTTTTGGCGGTTGTTGTGTCGAGGTGAGAAAATAATTAATGTAATCTGAAAGATGTAGTCATTGAATGCATTTTGTGCCAAAGCAATGATAAATGATCCACAGTTTAGCCCACATATACTTCTGTTGTGCTCACTGTGTGAAGAGTGAAGAAAAAGTGACCTAAGTATTGAGAAATGTGTCCTAGCGACTGTAAAAAACTGTAATACGATGATGAAGATCAAGTGGATCCCAGTTTCATTTAGCGAGCCTTAGCAAATGAGAAAAACTGTATTCAATCGTTTTTATTGTAGAATTGAGATCAAAAGTCAAAATCATGATATACTGAGATAAATAGTCAATTATTTGATCAAAAGTCATAAGTCGTAATTATAAGATGGTCAAAATTCAATAATTGACACAATTATTTTTACTATTTACTCCCTCTCTTGTTGTTCCAAGCCCATATTATTCTCTTGTTTTGTTAAAACAAGTCAACATTATGATAAAAATCATAATTATGTAAATATTATGACATAAACTAAGTCAATAATTCACACTAAAATAACTAATTATTCCCTATCATGTTGTACCAACCCCATATTATTCATTCTCTTAGGCACAGCAAAAAATATATATTTTATATGTGTGTGTGTGTGTGTGTGTGTGTGTGTGTGTGTGTGTGTGTGTGTGTGTGTGTGTGTGTGTGTGTTGTGTGTGTGTGTGTGTGTGTGTGTGTGTGTGTGTGTGTGTGTGTGTGTGTGTGTGTGTGTGTGTGTGTGAGAGAGAGAGAGAGAGAGAGAGAGAGAGAGAGAGAGAGAGAGAGAGAGAGAGAGAGAGAGATTTTCTTACACAGAATGTTTGTCTTGTTTTCGTACCCCATGGCAGATGTTAGATCATAACACACACACATGTGTTTGGTGTCAGTAACGTCACACCTACTGCAGTGTGTTGATTATCAGTGAATAAAGACCTGCATGTTGTTCTGTTTCTCACACTAAAGCTCTTTTCAGAAAGTATTTCAGTCATTACAGCATTCCACAGCTTTTCTGCCATCCAAATCTGGAAAGTCAGTGTTCAACGAACGAAATGACTCAAAAAAAGATTCGTTAATTTTGAACGAGTCTTTTTTTTCGAGTCATTTCATTCATTGAAATGAACTAAATGATTTTGATGAACGAGTTCGAACAGGAGAGTCACGAACGTGCATCACAGAACAGAGCAAGGCGAGCATTTGTGCTTATAAAAACTTAAACTTTTTTATTAATTTTTGAAATGAGCGATGGTTTCGCAAGATAAGACCCTTATTCATCATCTGGTGTCGTTTAAAGTCCTTTGAAGCTGCACTGAAACTGTCATTTGGACCTTGAACCGTTTGGGTCCCATTGAAGTCCATTATATGGAGAAAAATCCTGGAATGTTTTCATCAAAAACCTTCATTTCTTTTCGACTGAAGAAAGAAAGACATGGACATCTTGGATGACATGGGGGTGAGTAAATTATCAGCAAAAGTTTTTTAAAAGTGAACTAATCCTTTAAGAAGAAGAATATTACAGCATTATTCCACTATAGTGAATTGGCGCTGTTAAGAAGAACAAGAAGAAGAAAAAAAAAAACCCACATAAATGAAACTTTTGAAATGGGCTATTATTATTATGTGCAAACATATTTATATACATGTATATTATTTAGCACCACCATATTGATGAACAAGTCAAATGTTTACCTTATGTAAATAAGAGTTTGCTTTAACTTATTTCTGCTCATTTCGGAGATAAAATGCATGACAGAATCCATTTCAACTACAGCACATCAATTTTCCTATTTTTAGATTGAAATAATCAAATAATAAATTGGATTACATAAAATATGAATTTATTCATATTATTCCAAGCATATGACATTTTGTTTACAGCCGAGCTGACAATCCTGTGACTGAGCGCGTGTTCGTAGGATCGCAGAACTTTCTCCTCCACAAAGCATTTGTTTTATCAGTGAGGTGCATGCAAATATATTTTTACTGGAATCTACATGAGAATCAATTACTACTGTCCAAATAGAGCTCAAGCTGTCATTTGGCCTCAGAAGATCTGGCATTTAAGTTGCAAGGACTTTATGATACTTTTATCATGTTTGTTTTATGTGAATATGCATTAATGAAGCACTGTGAACCAGGTGGTGGTGTGTGTGTGTGTGTGTGTGGTTGTGTGTGTGTGTGTGTGTGTGTGTGTGTGTGTGTGTGTGTGTGTGTGTGTGTGTGTGTGTGTGGTGTGTGTGTGTGTGGTGTGTGTGTGTGTGTGTGTGTGTGTGTGTGTGTGTGTGTGTGTGTGTGTGTGTGTGTGTTGTGTGTGTGTGTGTGTGTTGTGTGTGTGTGTGTGTGTGTGTGTGTGTGTGTGTGAGAGAGCATGCAAGCTGCCAAGTGACACAACACTTGTTTAATGCACAGGTAAAACTGATGCGCTGCTTTAAATACAAAGTTAAGATGTTCAATTTGCCGCTTTCTGCGTGTCTCTCGAAAATGAACTAGACACTTCCCAGCAAACACATTTACGTGTCTGTGGCAACGTCTGTGGCACGTTGCATTTCTGTTCTGTCTACGTGCTCGCAACATTGTAACAACGTATAATTGTAGGACGCAACAGGGCCTATAGATATCCCCCATTTAGCATTTTATGTTTTGAGGTTAATTTCTAACTAGTCAGATGTTAGATAATTATATACTTTTTAAATATTGTTTATTATTATTTAATGGGGCTATCAGTAAATTAGCCCAATTATAATCAACACCTGCAAGTGTACACTTTGAAGAGTAAAAATTATATAAGTATAATAAATAAAACATAAAAAGCAAAGATCAGAACATTTAATGAACAAACCCTGGTTCTGTACATGGCAGACAGTACAGTGCCTTTCACACAGAGATTACGGAGAAGTAACCCAGGGTTCGTTTGACTTTGGTTCATTCACACTGCCAGTGATTTTCTGGAATCAGAGAGTGTGTTCACACACAACCCGTAAAAATCCCGTAAAGACACGTGGCATCGATGTGACATGTAATGTCTCAGCAGCGTCTATAGTTTGCTTATGAGCTGCGAAACCACGCTTGTGCAATTTTTTCTCTGAGTCGATCATAAACTAGCCATTACGTACCGTTCACTCCTTCTTTCACTTAATTGCAGTGCCATCATTACGACACAGCATTGATTACGGCTTTTGTTCACACACCGCGCGTGCCGGGACTGAACGCGGCAATGTTACTAGAGCCCCAACCCGGCATCGATCCCGGGTCATGTAAGAGTTCAAACAGAAGGCGTTCTGGCAATTTCCCGGCAATTTCCCGGGATCAACGCCTGTGTGAAAGGGGCTTACGTTAGTCGAAAGCCGGGCGATAAAAGTCAGTAACCGGAATCAGTCCAGGAAACATCCACAAATCCAGAGGAGCAAAGAAACCAATGACATTAAATCAGACAAATCAAATGAAGAACTAAACAGTGCGAGCGAGGCTACATTAGTCACATTAGAAAATGAAGTTACCTTTCGTTGTCACTCCGAGTTACGTCGGATGACGACGAATGGGGTTTCGCTTAGAACGCCTATCGACTTCAAGTATACAAAACGAGCCAATGGCAAAGAAATGCCATGGGTCTGCGGAATTTGCATAGCGTATCTCCGCCTTACCTCGTGGGTATAAAAGGAGGACACCGGCAACATGCAGATATGTTTTCGCTTCGGAGCCAAGAGTATCACTTCACTCCACAGCCATTTCTGACTTCGCTCTACAAGACGAGCCACTCTCTCACCGGTGTTGTTGTGACGGCGATCTGCAGCGAGTTCACATTGCCTGCTGATCTGTGCAGTAATCTGCCAGTGAGTGTGTGAGATTTTTCTCCTCTCACAAAAGAGCTCGCACGCGGCTTTTTAAAGACGGCTTGTCCGTGCATTTCTGGTTGCGGTCGACTTATTTTGACTTTATTTTGATGGGCACATTCTCTGCTCTGCGTGTGTGGGCTTGATCACGCTAGAGCAGCGTTTGTGGATGACTCACGTTCTCCCCGCGGGACGTGATCATTGCGTCATTACGGTCGAGACTCAATGATCTCGTTAGAGAGAGAGTCCCCTCATCCACACCCCGATCTAGCACTCTCCACGTGAGGTGCTACTTCGGCTGGTGGCCAGGGTGACCTGAGGGTGAGAGTGTGGAACAAACCGCCAACTGTTTGTCCGTGGACCACGCCCCCCTCTTCAGTGACGCAACCCGCGAGTGTTCAGGAGATTCCCCGGGTCTATTTTCGGATGCCCTGCGGGTTTCCCTTGACGCTCCAGAATTTGATCTGTTGTCCATCGCAGCATCACAGGGTGGGCTAGATTGCTCCACTTTCGGGTGCGCATACTGTGCTGCACTTCGGAGTGTGCATTGGCATTTGTCGAGTCAGATCCTGAGATGACGGCCATGCTTTCCCGGGCCATCCTGGATGTGCATCAGGAGATCTCGAAATCCTCGAAGACCCCCATGTCTTCCAGCGATCCCTCGTTGATCTCCTCCGCCCTTCCTTCCCTCGACAGGGCCGCTGCCCATGGTACACTGGGGTCCCCCCGGTTGAACGCTCTGTTGCGATGCTACTGTCTGACCTTGCTCTCCGAGCGATGAAAGTGGCCGTACGCTCTCTGGGTCAGGTGATGCTCTCCATTCTGGGGTTGACCGGTCTGATGTGCAGGATGTCGGGCTAACCTATCTGCTCGACACCCCCATATCCCAGGTCGGTCTTTTCGGCAGTGCGGTTGAGCGCTTTTGCCCAACAGTTCTCAACCTCTCATGAGCAGATTGAGGTTTATTCTGCCCGATGGCCCCGCCGTCCGCTCAGATCCCTCAGTCTGCCCACCGTCGAAGGCGCCCTCCCACGGTTCCAACCCCGCCCGTTCACCCAGGCTGGCTCTGGAAGACGCAGGGGGACGCCACAGCCCTCTCCAGCCCCGCCCCCGCTATACGCCGGGTTAAGCGGCACTCTTGAGACGGGCTGCTCAGAGATGGGACTCAGTTCTTTCCAGGAGTTGGTCGCAGGGCCACTCCTTTCCCCGGTTGAGGGCTGGGGAAGAATCCTTATTCTCAGAAAAAAATGATTCTCCCGTCTCTGAGCACACAGAGTTCACGGACGACACGGTGCGCCACCCCCTGAGCCGTGCACCCCTCGTCCCCCTCTGTCTCAGAGCCGGATGACAGTGTGTGCCGTCCCCGGACCGTACCGCTCTCATCCCCCTCTGTCGCCAGACCCCTGGTAGAGCAGGCCCCCGCGGAACGCTGGTCCTTCCCTGGGCTCCTCTGTCATGGTGCGGTTATGACCGTGCCCCTACACCGGGCCGCTATGCCGTCCACGTATGGGCCGGTCATTTCGCTTCGCTGCACCACCAAGGGGACGTCTGTGGTTCGTTGACTCCGCTGCCACAGTTCTTGGAGCCTGGATAGAGCTTCCCTATCTGTTCCGCTGGGTCGTGCGAACCATCGGCTCGGCTATGCGATTCAGTTCGCATGGTCTCCTCCCCGCTTCAGGGGAGTCCCCTCCTCTATGGTCGGTGGCTACGCCCCTATCATGAGAGCAGAGGTTGCTACCCTACTGGCGAAGGGTACGATTGAGACTGTCCCTCCAGCCGAAATGAGGTCCAGGTTTACAGCCCCTACCTCATTGTCCCGGAGAAATCCGGTGGGTTACGGCCAATCCTGGACCTGCGCATCTGAACCGTCCCCTTCACAGCCTGCCATTCAAGATGCTCCTGGCCAAACACATTCCGAATGTGTGCGGCCACGGGATTGGTTTGCAGCGGTCGACCTGAAGGACGCCTACTTTTATGTCTTCGTTCTCCTTCGACTCAGACCGTACCTACGGTTTGCTGTCAGGGGGCGCGCATATCAGTACGCTGTTCTCCCAGTCGGGCTAGCTCTGTCTCCTCGCGCCTTCACAAAGGTTCCTCCATGGGAACACGGGGTTCCATCCTGAACTATCTCGTGACTGGCTGTCCTAGCTCACTCTCAAGACCAGGTTTGCGAACACAGGGTGCTCCGGCACCTAGCTCATCTGGGCCTTCGGGTCAACTGGGAAAAGAGTAAACTTTGCCCCGTGCAGAGGATCTATTTTCTATATGCGTGCGATATTCTCCTCAGGTGAGCTTCCCCGAAAGCCCTGAGTTCCTCCAGCACTCCTGACGTCGGCGCCAGTGTCTATTGCCTGTGCGTCGGCTCCCGTATGCATGGTCCCTCTCCGGAACGACCCCCACATGTGTATTCCCACTGTAAGCCTCTCTGAGCATGTGTCTTTCCCTTGGCAAGCCACCTTGCCACCCCTGGGGTTGAAATATTCCACCTGCGGCTGGACACCCCAGTGTTCTCCATATGCTTCCTTCGGTTCATATGTGTATTCTCTAAGTCCCCCCCCCCAATGGGTTGGCAATAATTGCATATTTCCTCTAAACTTATGGGATATGCCCCCCAGTGTACCTTGGTATTCCTGTGCTAAATAGGAGTCCTTCATCCGTGCTAGTCTCACGACAGGGATCTCAGATTTATGCAGGGCACTGGAAGACAGCTGTGAAGGTGGCGTGATTAGACTGGTAACCCCATTCGGAGTGACAACGAAAGGAACAACTCGTTAGGATGTAACCCTCGTTCACTGAGTAGGAATGGAGACGTTACGTCTGCCTGCCACTTCCGCTGTACCGCGGGGATCGCCGGAGTTCAGTCTCGGCTCCTCAGCGAAGAAACATATCTGCATGTTGCCGGCGTCCTCCTTTTATACCCACGAGGTAAGGCGGAGATACGCTATGCAAATTCCGCAGACCCATGGCATTTCTTTGCCATTGGCTCGTTTTGTATACTCGAAGTCGATAGGCGTTCTAAGCAAACCCCATTCGTCGTCATCCGACGTAACGTCTCTGTTCCTTACTCAGGGAACAAGGGTTACATTCGTAACCGAGACGTTCTAGGTTATGTTTGAATAATTATGTATCTTATTTAGCTGAGGTAGGCTAAATTAAACGCAATACTCACATATCCTTGCGAGTACAGATGTGTCCAGTGGTTGTCCAGACACCACAGGCACAACCTTAAAGGATGATTCCGGTATTTAGCACTTTGAGTCTATTTTCTAGTTTTGTTTTGTGATTTTCCAAAATGCCAAATAAAACACGACAGAAACTGTATTTCGCTAAGCTACTTGTTTTGGAACATCAACGAACATCCAAAACAAACTAGAAAAAAGACTCAACATGCTAAATACCGGAATAATCCTTTAAGCAATGGCCCTGAACGGTGGTTTAATGTCAACGCTGTAACAACCTTCACCACACAACGTAGTTATAGTAACCTTTTGGCCATGTTGTTAAATGGTTGTTAGAAGGTTGGGTACGTTGTGCTAAGGTTCTGTGTTTGCTGGGTTATGTTTTCCGCGTCCCGTGTGAAACTGCCTTTATGTCTTAAGTGGAAGCTACTGCCGCCCAATTTATGAGTAGCCCACCGGGAATTCTCCCGAATGCCCGTTTATGTTCCAGAATAAAGCACACAGGTTTGGAATGGCATGAGGGAGGACATAAACGTTCAGTATAAGCGTTCAGTGGTATACTTTCCATGTTGTTACAGTACAGCTCAAACTAAAGGTCAGCCCAATCCCTCCACAGGGCCGTGAGCAGATGTTCACTTTGGTGTGGGAGCGAGCCAAATATGAAACAAATGTGAAAAATTTTACACAAGAAAAAAATCAAAGCGGGGAGGAGCGCTCTACTGCTTTCAAACATCAGTTGGGACGTGTTTAAGGAAAGACAGCTGTGATGAACACGTGACTGACGCAACCAGGCCTTTGAGCACCATTAACAACCACACGCATTAAACACGGCAACGTGTTTGAGACTCTGCAAGGAATGAGAAATCATGTATGTGTGAAAGTTCAATCTAATATCAACAGAACAGCTTTTGTGGCATTAGAAACAGTTGGAGATGGGCAGATCTTTGCACCATCTGGTGGTAGAAGGCAATACTCGTTCTTACAAACATAAGAATTTATAGAATAGAATTTGTTGTAAAATAGACATAGGCTATACAGGGGCTTCATAGTGTATGAGGACATTGATCATAAGGATATTGAGGAATCAAGAAGTTCAGCTGGACTTACTGATGCAATGAACATGTAAATTCATAAAGTTTCAGTTTTTAAAATTGTGTGTTTTTTGATGTAAAAATGGTTACTTTATAAGGAACTGCAAAAAATGGCCAGTCATGAAATCAGATTTTTTTTTACTAGTACAGAAAACTTGCCAACTAAAGTTATTTGTTGAGATAAAATACTTAGAATTTAAAATGATGTGAATAATTTATAATTTCAACAATAACTCAATGCTGACACTTCACTCCATATAGAGATAATATCTGATGTTATTGACTGATGTTAGTCAATTGAAAGCAACTTAGCACTAATTTCACATGCCATTAGATTCGTGCCATTCTTAACACTGTCCAGTTATGCTTTACATTTTCAGATTTTATAAATAAAAAGTGTATTAGAGACTCCTCTGAGAATACATGTCAACGGAAAACGCAACATAGGCTCATTGAAAAAAATGTGTCTATCTACATTTGCGGAAATCTCCAAACACTTACAAATACATACAATTCACTGCTGTTTTCAGCTGAAATGAACACTAGAAGTAGCCTGACTACGTCAGACTTCCTACTTCCGCTAATTTCATTTCGCTCCTGTAGTCAGCCTGAGATAGCAGCCTTTCTTTCAGTTTTCCACCGCCTGAAAACAGCCGGGCCAATCAACAAACAGAAGGCGGGCTGAGAGCCGTGACGTAGTCGCTAAGCGCCGAGTTTAAGATTGGGTCAGGGAAATCGAAAACGACCGCGGATATGGAGACGCGGATGCAATTCGCTCTGTTGTGGAGAATATTCCCGGCATTAGCAAACTGAAGCCCGAAGAAGAAGAGTGTGTATTAAACATTTTGAATGGAGGTGATGTTGTGGCCCTACTCCCTTTGGGAAAAGTTTAATTTATCAACTATTGCCGATCGTCAGCAAGAAATTGGGGAGCCTTTTGACAGGTCAGTGTCTCCTTTCTTTTCCAGGTCTTAAATACCGTAAAACTTCAAATAATAGCCCCGGCTTTTATTTGCCCAAATCGTCTAACTGCACAGGCTTGTATTTGAGACAGGCGTCTATATGAGACAGGCCTTTATAATTTAGTGTTGAAGATGTTGTTCATTGAGATGTTGTTCCTAGAGTCTCTAATCTCTAAAAATCACCAAATGCTCCACGTGAAACCGCGGTCTTCCGATCTTTTACTATCTTGTCGATTAATTTTGATTAATATTTGCGAGGGAGAGAGAGCAAGATAGCGCTTGTGTTGTTTGAAGACCTGAGAGCGCGCGCGCGCGGCTCTCTCTCTCTCTCTCTCTCTCTCTCTCTCTCTCTCTCTCTCCCTCTCTCTGCTAGTTTGCGCCCTGTCAAGCGCAGCAGTCATTCTATTACATCACTCACCGATCAAAAAAGTCGCTCACAGCCATGTTCACTCGTATTCGCTCGCATCATCATGTTCAGCGGTTACAGTGAAGTTCGATCATAGATTTGGTCCGATGCTGATGTCTGTGGTTCGACGCGGCTGTGTCAGCGCATAACATAAATATGTTATAAATAAACTTATCTGATTGGCTTACGGTTAACCAATGATTTTAAACTTCAGAAATCGCCCCCTAGCGAGAGAGAAAACACTTCTCTATTATGCTATGCCTACGAAGCAAAGTGAAGTAGCAGAGTCTGGTATTACCAGGCTACACTAGAAGTGGCAAAACAGCGACAACTTTTATTCCTTTTCACACAAATTATGATCACAGGGGAAGATTCTCAATAATAAATATCCATGCAGTTCCTTGCACAATATTATGTTATGACCTCAAAACACTTTAAACTAATACAGTTTGATGTTTTTGCATCACTTAACCAGCTGTATGGCTTTTCTGACATAGTAAACTTGCTCGGTAGCCCAGCTAGTACAGCATTGCACTTGTACTACTAGTCAGAAGAAAAACGCTGAAAGTCTTGTAAAAAAGCAAGCTAAAATGGCATGGTTGCTTGAGTAAATGCATTTTTATCTCATGTTTGCTTTTGTTAACACAATCGGTTAGGGTTAGAGCTAGGGTAGGGTTTAGTGTAGATGGTACATTTACACAATAGAGCATTAACCCACTCAACAGACATTTCCTAACTGCCGTGATACGTACAACAACTAACAATAAAATGTTGCCAGATTCACATTCATCTGTTTCGGAAAAAAAAAACCCGTCATGCTCTTAAAGGATTAGTTAAATTTAAAAAAACTTTTGCTGATAATTACTCACCCGTTTAAAGCCCTTTGAAGCTGCACTGAAACTTTCATTTGGACCTTGAACCGTTTGGGTCCCATTGAAGTCCATTATATGGAGATAAATCCTGGAATGTTTTCATCAAAAACCTTAAAGGATTAGTTCACTTTAAAAAAAACTTTTGCTGATAATTTACTCACCCCCATGTCATCCAAGATGTCTATGTCTTTATTTCTTCAGTCGAAAAGAAATTAAGGTTTTTGATGAAAACATTCTAGGATTTTTCTCCATATAATGTAATACACTGGGTGCCAAAACGATTCAAGGTCCAAATGACAGTTTCAGTGCAGCTTCAAAGTGCTTTAAACGACAACAGACGATGCATAAGGGTCTTATCTTGCGAAACGATCGGTAATTTCTAAAATAAATAAAAAACTTTAAGTTGTATGCCTTACTCTGTTCCGTAATGCGTGGTCGTGACTCTCCTGTTCGAACTCGTTCATCAAAATGAACGAGTCTTTTTTCGAGTCATTTTGTTTGTTGAATGAACGAAATGACGAAAAAAGATTCGTTCATTTTGATAAAGTTCGTTCGAACAGGAGAGTCACGAACGTCAAGAAATAAAGACATAGACATCTTGGATGACATGGGGGTGAGTAAATTATCAGCAAAAGTTTTTTTAAAAGTGAACTAATCCTTTAATTTCTTTTCGACTGAAGAAAGAAAGACATGGATATCTTGGATGACATGTGGGTGAGTAAATTATCAGCAAAAGTTTTTTTTAAAGTGAACGAATTCTTTAACGCCACTCACTGGACTTTGAGAGTGTCGCGAAACGTGCAAGCAACATAATATAATTTTCCAGAAATGTTGCCATAAGCACATTTTTCCAACGAGTCTGGGTTGGGAAAACGGATCCTGTGAATTCATGTAGTTTCAGGTGATGTGCCGCGGTGCTGGAAACACATGATCAGTAGGGGGCAGTCATGTTTCATTTTTTTAACAAACACGTCACACATGTTTTCAGAGAATCTTTCTGAGCAAAGTGTATTTTAAAAAACTATCGCCATGTATTTACTTGAATAATGACACACTGGGTTTAATGGCACGAGATTTGTAACCGGTCTAGTAATTCAAGAACGCACAATAAGTTTGTACAGCAGTACTGCACACTTGCAATGTGAGAATTGACATGCAAGTTTGTGTATTTGCATCGAGTGTTTTTGGTAAGTATATTACATTTACACCATCATGACACAAGAGGAAAACTGCAAAAATTACAAAAGTTTCAAAACAATATTCCATATGACTTGTCCACTATATTCGCCTGTGAAAAATATTTCCTTCGAGATTTTCCTATGGGCTTTTATAATGGACTTTTTCAATTTATGAAAAAAAAGCCTTTTGGTAAACATAACTCATTGTCCAGTATAAGTAATTGAGTAATTTCTGTTGTAAAAGTCATTAGTTATTCATTTATTTAGGGGCCGTTTACATGTCACCTTTTTCAACTGAAAAAATTAAACTTTAAATGTGGGTTTTAAACCGGTTTCAAAGTGCAAGTTTTTGAAAGCGAGTTTTGAAAACGATGCCGTTATTATCTCCATGTAAACTTCAAAAACGTGAATCTGTGAAATCAGTGACGGCATGCACATGTTTATTATGTGGTTACTCTATAGGCATGCACGTTGAATGCGTATGTGCGCGGACATGTAGTCTTTCTGTACAAAGTGACTTTGCCAATTACTTGTTGCTTTGCATGCATAATAAGCGCTTTTAGTCGTTTCTGCAGTCTGTGCGAATGGGAATCATTTTGATAACATTGTCATCTACACAGAGGAAAAAAAAACATTTACATTTTTAGTACATCTTTGTCGGGTAAACGTTTTGTCGTTCATTTATCGATACAGCAGCTCTGAATGGACTTTTTCCTCAGGGACACTACAATGCATACGATACTGTAGTAGACTGTTGCATGGTTTGAATATTCTCTCTAATATTATCAATCTTGCAAGTAAAGAAGCTCATAAAGTTATTATTGCTGTGCTGCTTGGAAACGTCTAGGATTGAAGCTTAATTTCTTGTCAATTTCTACTGTATCAAATAAATACCTAGGGTTGTTTTTGCCTTCTTCTAATAAGCTCGAAAAATAAGCAGATCTACCCGTTTTTAAGGCCTTTCATTATGCAATAGTGCTGTCTTTCCATGAAATGGGAAAAACCTCTAGTTTTGTTTTCTTCCAGCTGTACCATTACATGATAAGTACTCTATTTAAAAAGCATGCTAAAGTGTATCTTTTTCACAAAGGTTCTAAGTGAAACCATACGAGAGCTTTGTTTGAGGATCCAACTGAAATAATATAGTTATAGCAAACAAGTTGCTTTTGTCCTTTTTAGAGCCTGACGTGTGATCACTAACAACTAAAAGTATGGAAGAGAGTGTACAGGTATAAACATTGTGACTGAACTACTACAGATTAGCAGGATATGATGAGGGAAATTCCTGACATGTCTTTTTGTTTTCGCCTGTAGGTTTATTTGAAGGTCACTGCGCTGTTTTTCTCTTCTCCATAATGCTGAGCAGAATTAGGAGGAGGGTGGAGAGAAATGTGGCTTAATGAAGACCAGACACTGGCGAGGGGCACCGGCTCTCAGGATTATCACCCGTTCTGATTTACCGCAATAGTTTCTGGATGCTTTAGACCGCTGTGAGTTTGTGCCAGTTGTGTGTGTGTTGTGTGTGTGTGTGTGTGTGTGTGTGTGTGTGTGTGTGTGTGTGTGTGTGTGTGTGTGTGTGTGTGTGTGTTGTGTGGTGTGTGTGTGTGTGTTTGGTGTGTGTGTGTGTGTGTGTGTGTGTGTCTGGTTACCATGTGTGAGGTGGCTTGTGGCCACAGTCTTCCCGGAAAGGCTCGGAGCAGAGCAAGTCATTAGGAAGTGTGTCTGTCTGGAGTGCATTAGGACGCAGGTAATGCAACTCTTACAAGCACTGACCTGGGTGGGAGGGGGTGTTACGTGAGAGGGCTCATGGGGGAAAAAAGACAAACAGCCCGTCCAGAGAAAGCCAGGGCTAAAATGTTACCCACAGCTGCAGTTTTGACTGCCCATCTCAACTGTTTGACAGCGTTTGGTGTTTCTCAACACGCTTCTGCTTACATTGGCTCTGTATGAGTTTCATCATACATTCATGATTCACTCCGGACAGTGAGATGAAGTCTGCATTCCTGCTCCACACATCCATGTTTCTCTGAATGTGAGGAATAAGAGAGCTGTGTTTTAGACAGAGGGAGATAAACATTCCTGCACTGGACCGACCGGCACGATGTTTCTTCTTCTATCTGTGTGTGTTTGAGGGGACGGTGTAAAACAGCCAATGCCGCGTTTACACCTGCTATTGGCATGTTTTGTGTCATCTGATCACAAATGGTAACGGGTCAGCACAAAATACAGGTGTAAACAGGGTCCAAAAACATTATATAATCAGATCACTCAAGTCATATTGTGGCTTAGGCTACGTTTACACACAACCCGCATAAATACACCGTGAGCGCCATGCCAAACCTATGGGCGGCAGTGTAGGGAGAAGGATAAAGCCATGCAAGCCAATCAGAATCCTCAGAATCGACAAGAGAGAACCTAAAACCCCGTTTCTCCCAGTTGACACGGAAACACATAACCGGCGTTATCAGAAATCTCCACTTTGGCCGGAGTTTTTAGAAATAATCATTTTCTGTGATAAAAACAGGGTTTTCGTGTAAATGAGAGGCCAAACCGCAGGGAAATATCTGTGTTTTCCCTTCGTGTAAACGGGGCCTTAGAAACAATGTTATGTTTTTTTCTGTTTGTCCTCTTATGATGTCGGGAGGCTTTTATTCACGTACATGAACAAGCACACAAAATCTTGCCCAATTGTGCACATGCTCTTCCACACAGAGACGCATGAGCAGTGAAGCAGCGGGCGTCTCAAAACACTCCTGCCAGACACAGGTGTACACTACAACCCTCAACAACACTCAATCACTCCACCTGTGACTGTCCCACTATCTACTGAACACACAAGAGGCGCAACCTAAAACTAAAACCATAAGAACTTTGTTTAAAATAAAATAAACATAAAAAATTTAAATAAATAAATGTAAATTTGCCAAAGCAACATTTCATTGGCATGAAACTCTAGATGGCTCAGGCTGATGGGACTTTAACTCATTTGGTAGTGATCACATCATCATCTATATAGTGCAGCTGATTGGTTGCTGTTGCATCAGTATCCAGTAGGGGTGTAACGGTTCACAAAATTCACGGTTCGGTTTGATATGATACAGTGGTGTCACGGTTCGGTACATTTTCGATACAGCAAAAAGAAAGAAATGCCAGAGAAAATTCCTTTTATTAAAAGAATTTGTTTTAAAAATAAGTGTGTTCCCTTTTGAAGGGAACTCAACAATACGTCATCGACGCTTTGGGGAAACGCCTTAGGCGTAACAGGTGTCTGAAATCACAATCAAATCACGGCAATCACATTGACCGGCGACAGCCCGTGAATCATTATTGTGAATGATTAACGTGCGACCTGGAAGCATATAAGGGCGCCTTGCAAACATGACAAATCATCTTTTCGTCTTCAGGGACTGTCTGTTTGAAACGCAACTCAAAGAAACGGTAGTAAATGAAACATGCAGTGAAGGCTGATTATTTTTAGTAGTGTGCAGACCCGTGCCCAAGGTTTTTGTCGCCGGGTGACACACGAGCTGTGCGTTTTCTGCCTGGGTAAGAGCATACACGGAAGGTTCTCGAGGGAGCCTCCTGTGCAAACTGTCAGCGTTTTTCTATGAAAACGCTCCGCTCTCGTCTGACCCTCTTCTCGAGTGAAGAGCTCTGCATTTGGACTTCGTGGTTCAGGTCCCACTCGTGCTGAGGCAGAGCGGCGGCTTGCATCATGGGGGTCCCAGATGGAGCTATGACGAGGGCGGGCTGCTGGTCGAAGGGAAAAAAAAAAAAAACATTTTTTAATCACTGTTCCCGCAGCTGGTGCTCTTCAGGACGGGCAGGAGATGGCTGAGGTTTTTAATCAGGTAAATCCTGAACCCTCTCAGCCACCCTGCCCTGTGTATGCAAAGCTGGTGGATGTTATGGGGCGCGCTGCCTGCAGGCTGCAGCTTCATGGCGGCGCGCTAGAGGAGAGACCGCTTGCAGCATGCTCGACGATCAGTTTCTCCCCGGCCATAAAGAAGAAGACTGGTTCTCTTGCCCGACCCTGTTGTGCAGAACTGGCCTACAGTTTTAGGCCGCCAGTTTAGGCTTTACTCACCTCGTTGAGCTACTGCTCGAGCGTTGGGTTGTAGGTGGTTGGCTTTCATTTAAGCCCCACTCCCCTAGGTTGGGCACAGATACATTTCTGTCACCCCTAGAGCCGCTGGCAGGCCCGCACCCTGGTAACCTCAGGGTGAGGTGTGAGTGTTCCCCTGTGATACAGGGTAGGTCTGAGCACGTCCCTCCCAGTTCTGTTTCATCCTATCTCGCACCACTATGTCTCGGGTCGAGTATGAAGTAAGATTTCACTTCTTCTTTGGTAGACGAAGTATGCTCCCTTGAAGCCAGAGCATTGCCCTGAGCTGACGCCCATGCATAGATGGTCGGCCCCTCACTAACTGGGGCCTCCATTGAGGCAGAGTGGCGTATGTTGTACTCCCCTTGTTCTAAGGGTGCTAGCTCTCTCGCTGAGTACACTGCCGTGGGCAATGTGATTAGGCACCAGGATGCTGTAGGCGCTGTGTAAACAGCTTATCTGCCAACTAAGGCTGTGCCATCAGGTAGTAGGCCCCAGCAGGCCTCCTTGACTGGGCAGCCCCCGTAAGGGCACTGTAGATTTCTAATCGAGGTTGGCCTTGGTGGTTCGGCAGTTGACTCACCGACAGGTAGCAGGCCTTAATCAGGCCTCCTTAGGAGGTGAGTCTCAATGTTGTGGGACATACTTTATAGCCGCTACCAGGTAGCTAGCCGTATTAGGCCTCCTGTGTGTGGGCCCAATAGTTATGTTGGTGTAGTATGTTCCCAACTTTGTCTCTTCGTAGCAGAATGTACTTGCTATCAGCTAGTAGGCCCAACCAGGCCTCCCTGATAGGCGAGTCCCCAGCTGGCTGGCCCTGTAAGGCCGCCTCAGTATGATCAGATCAGGTAGTAGGCCTCACCAGGCCTCCCTGAAGTTGAATTCCCATATTATGGTTTCCAGGTAGAAGGCCTCACCAGGCCTCCCTGAAGAAGAATTCCCACATACTGCAGTTATCAGGTAGAAGGCCTCACCAGGCCTCCCTGAAGGTGAGCTCCCACATTTCCTGTGGTTATCAGGTAGTAGGCCTCACAGGCCTCCTTGATGGTGAGCTCCCACATTTACTGTGGTTATCAGGTAGTAGGCCTCACCAGGCCTCCCTGAAGGTGAGCTCCCACATTTCATGTGGTTATCAGGTAGTAGGCCTCACAGGCCTCCTTGATGGTGAGCTCCCACATTCCCTGTGGTTATCAGGTAGTAGGCTTCACCAGGCCTCCCTGAAGTTGAATTCCCATATTATGGTTTCCAGGTAGAAGGCCTCACCAGGCCTCCCTGAAGGAGATTTCCCACATACTGCGGTTATCAGGTAGAAGGCCTCACCAGGCCTCCCTGAAGGTGAGCTCCCACATTTCCTGTGGTTATCAGGTAGTAGGCCTCACAGGCCTCCTTGATGGTGAGCTCCCACATTTACTGTGGTTATCAGGTAGTAGGCCTCACCAGCAGTGTGGGAATTATACCGCGGCCACGCGGCCATGGCCGCCGTTGCCCTACACTTTGGCCTTCATGCCCCGTGAAAAAAAAATCATCGTACGGCCACAGTGGCCTGTGTGCCCTGGCCCTGTCCAAGTTCCATGTATAAAGCGCCAGTGTGGCATAATGGGCCACCCAAGTAGTCTCTGAACTTCAATTAGTTCGTGGATTCGCGCAGGTACAGTGTCATAATAACCGTTGCCAGTGCGTCGTCGCACTGAAGCGTTTTTTTCCCCCATCGCGTTCTCATTCATAAAAAACTCCTGTGCTGTCGTCATGACAGCGATTCACAAAACAACGTCACTCACGGCTGTTAGCTCAAAAGTGTGCAGATTTGGAGAAATATTTATATACTCTCAGTTTACATCAGATTTCTATTAACAGGAATAATATTTTATTGAATTGAACAGAATGGTATACTATATGAAGCCATACTATAGTATGATGTGACGTGAGATAGAAATTTAAGTCATTAAATTCAAGTTCACGAAAACATTTCCCTCCGCTGCGGCTGTCAGTCATTCTCCATTCAGCATCAAACAGCGCCTTGCGTTCGGTTACAACACAGTCAACGATGAAACTCTCTCCAATATGATTCAATGTTAATATTATTATACTTGATCTGTAGATAAAGCTCTATGGTTTCGCATAAAATGACTTGCTGCCTGGACTGTATTGCTGTGTGTTCCTTTCTATCGTGTGTCTGTTAGATCAGAACACTGGAGCACTATAATTGTTCTTCACGCGCGCAGTAACTGAAATTTAAAACTGTTAAAAGAAAAGGCTCAATAAACTATTGCACAGATAGATACTGTATAATACACTACGCATCAATATGTCTTTCCTTCGTGCTTTTAACTTTTCAATGCGGACTCGAAGAGCTGAGCGCTGTGACTCTGTGTTGTTTCAAGCGCATCATTCTGCGCTCGGGATGCGCATACGCGCTTTGTGCCGCACTGTATTGGGTCCTTTCATAATCATATAATACTTTTGCGCAATGAAAGATTCTTAATAGCCCTTTTTGTTCTGTCCTATCCCTCATATGTTGCTGCCTCATTAAACAGCTGTGCTATACATTTTAAAAAAAATGTCTTAATTTTATAGTAGCCTAGACTATATATAAAATAATTGATCTTTCTGATTTTTATCTTGTATTTCATTAATGTATTTTAGAACAATACAAAGAGCAAAGTGTAACGTTTTACCAGATTTAGTACTACACTTATTGTCTCTTATTTGTTCCCCAGTAAATAATGTTTTTTTTTTCACTAAATGTTCAGATTTGATAAAATTATTGTACACTTGTGATTTTTCTAGACTAAATTTTACTGCTGAGTTATCCACTAATCTAGTTTATAATATAATTTTTGTCATAGGTTATGATCATATTTTTTTGATTTGTTGTTTTTCTTTATAATGAAGTTGTCTGTATTAGATTGTGTTCAACTCACAAAAGAGTGATTATCAGTTCAACACAGTTATAGAATTTCTATTTGATTTTTTTTTTTTTTAACTGCGCTGGTATGCAAAAAAAATGCATCTAAAAATGCATCAGATTGATGCTTTAAAATATGGAATATATAAAATTTTCTTACGGGGGAGCATGCCCCCCGGACCCCCCTAGAGGGGTAATATCCTTCTCACCTTTTTCACCCCTGAACCGTTTTCATGCCTGATTATACATAAAATATTATATTTTCTGTCTGATTTTTTTTATCTGAAGCCAAATCATTTCACAGAAGGTAAAATATTTTTTTTTATTTTTTTTTAAAGTCATAATCCATGTCTTATTCAAAATTAGGATGTTATGGTATGAATGTGAATGGGAAAACCATCGAATTGTACTCAATGGCCTTTGTGCCCTGTCATATGGCCGTGGTGCCCCTAAAAAAAAAGAAAAGGTGGAGGCCAAATGGCCTTGCCCCTAAAATTACATAATTCCCACCCTGCTCACCAGGCCTCTCTGAAGGAGAATTCCCACATGCTGTGGTTTCCAGGTAGAAGGCTTCGACAGGCCTCCCTGAAGGAGAATTCCCACATACTGCGGTTATCAGGTAGAAGGCCTCACCAGGCCTCCCTGAAGGTGAGCTCCCACATTTCCTGTGGTTATCAGGTAGTAGGCCTCACCAGGCCTCCCTGAAAGAGAATTCCCACATTCTGTGGTTTCCAGGTAGAAGGCTTCAACAGGCCTCCCTGAAGGAGAATTCCCACGTACTATGGTTTCCAGGTGGAAGGCCTCACCAGGCCTCCCTGAAGCTACCACATGCTGTGATTTTCAGGTAGTAGGTCCCTCCAGGCCTCCTTGAAGGAAAGCTGACCACTTGCTGTGATTTTTAGGTAGTAGGTCCCTCCAGGCCTCCCTAAAGGTGAGCTCCCACATTTTTTGTGGTTATCTGGTAGTAGGCTTCCTGCGTACAGCCTGGTTTTTGCCTACCAGGTGGTCCTTGTGCTCCCTTCACCGAGGGTCGCTATGAGCATGCGGCCTCCTGAGTCTGGTCAGGCGGTTGTAGGCCTCTCTTGAGGCCTCCCAGTTAGATCAGCCCTTAGGCCTTCACAGGCCTCCTCAGTGTTCTGAAACCAGACACTGAGTTGATCCGTGGATCGAGTAGAGAAACTCCCCTCGCTAGCAAGGGTTGGAAAGCGCTATGCTGAGTCATACTCTCCGGGATATCCCGTCTCTAAGATCCCGGCTGAGTGGTTCACTGCCAGCTTCGCAGTCCCTTCGGTTGGATGCCATTCTTAAGGCAATTGTCCAGAGGCTCTGTCTTCAGACAGACAGGAAGTGGCCAGACTAGTGTCTATGTTCTGACGCCAGGTCAGGCCGTCCTGGTGGTTTTTCGGGGTGAGTACGTTCCCCTGAACAGTGATTGGCTGGGGTTCCTTCGGGTTCCCTAGCCACATTCCCTAGAAGGGACCCCTTCTAATTGGAAGCTGTGGTTCCAGGCCCGGAGCCGGCCCAGGTAACCATGTTTATGAAGATTTTTCCTGTGAGGCTGTAGCTTGGGCTATGACCGGAGGGAATGCTGTCACTGACAGCCCAGTGTGACCTGAGGGTGAGTGGTTCTAGCATTTCATTTGAAGTTGCTAGTTCTGACAGTTGTCACTGCCCTTGGGCATGCACTCCCCTCAGCATGGCGGATTGGGTATTTCGTTCCCCAAAGCGTCGATGACGTATTGTTGAGTTCCCTTCGAAAGGGAACGTCTCAGGTTACGACTGTAACCTATGTTCCCTGAGAACGGGAACGAGACAATACGTCTCCCTGCCATGGCTCGGGGCTCGCCTACCGTACAGTCCCTTCAGACGATAAGGTGATTTGTCATGTTTGCAAGGCGCCCTTATATGCTTCCAGGTCGCACGTTAATCATTCACAATAATGATTCACGGGCTGTCGCCGGTCAATGTGATTGCCGTGATTTGATTGTGATTTCAGACACCTGTCACGCCTAAGGCGTTTCCCCAAAGCGTCGATGACCTATTGTCTCGTTCCCGTTCTCAGGGAACATAGGTTACAGTCGTAACCTGAGACGTTTTCCTACATCTTGAAACTTTTAGTTTTATTAATAGGGGTAATATTTGAAGGATTAACAAATAATGTTTTGGACATTACATTAAAAATAAATATGATTTAAATATGATAACATTTAAATATGATAATATTTGAGTTTCGAAGTGCTGGAAAAAGATGTGATGTACTTCTATTTCTGCCAAACTTCCATGGTTACAGTGAGTGTTACTACAGTAAACCCACGATGAATGATGATCTGTGGACTTAAAAACTATAATTAATTCATGGCACAATGTTTCTCCTGGTTTTCACGTCAGCGCTGTTTGATCCGTTAATAACAGAGACATTGTGATGCTTCTCACTAGATCTCGCAGAGATGTTATTACTTCAGTGGAGAATTGAAATGCTTAGTTTACTGAATCTCTCAGCGCTGTGTAACAGTGTCTCTTGATCAAGATCGGCTCGCGCTGCGCTGATGTTAAAGGTCCAAGCTGATAAACGGTCCGTGAAGCACAAAATAATGAGTAGCGCAGTTTCGTTCCGCTTTCATTACGTTTGCCATTTGATGTTGCGCAATGTTGTGGTGTTAGCGCCAGCACGGATTTTGGTCGGCAGAAAAAATGGACCAACGAATCGTTGGGTTTGTAATGCGTACCGAACCAAAAGCCTCGTACCGAACGGTTCAATACGAATACGTGTACCGTTACACCCCTAGTATCCAATGAGCTCCAGCTCAACATTCAAACAAATACCGGGGTATCTGTTGGTAGCAGTTGCAGCGCACTTTCAGAAACCCTCCTCCTTCCCTAGCTCCACCTGTATAGATCTGCTACCGGGTTAAATCATGTATGTTACATGTAGCTTGTCGTACTTGCTCACAGTAATGTCTGGGAATGTATTGGCTGTAGAAAGTCTCTGTACTTGCTCTGCAGAAGCAGTAGTGTAGCAGATCTATTCTGCCAAGACCAAATACATTAACATTACCATATCCATTACTATACCAATCTCTATTACCATATCAATCTATTGAGAGTTGTCATGACAGAACTTGATGTACTAAAATATATTTTACAGCCTGTGATGGATTTTTTAATTAATTATAACTAACATTTATTTTTCTTGCAGGATTAACAATTATATACTTTTGAAACCTGAAATGTCCCCGAACACTCAGTCAGTGTGTCTGAGTCATGTCCGAATATAACAAAAGGGGAAATGAAACTAGACATATATCTAAATTTATTAACTCATGATTTTCATTAATCAAAAAATCATGGTTACTACCTAGTAAAAGACGTGGTTGCTGAATTATGCATATGAAGAACCATTCATATTGTAAAAAGAATTATGTAATTAATCATGTCACCTTTGCTATGTTCCTATTTTATAAAAACTGGTGTATTCTTTTTTGCCCGTGGGATTCTCTGTGAAATTTGTCTGAGGTCCTCCTGCTGTGATTAAAGCATAAATGGCATTGTCTGGAGTCTGTCTAGTTAATGCTGTGCAGCAGTTTAGTGAACAGACCTTATCCTCAAGTGCTAGTGTTTATAGGGGTCAAGATGTTCACCGACTCCAAGCCAGTCGTCGACTGTAGACACAGTGTTAGAGTATAAATGGTGTTATAGTGTTAGTTAAGTAAATACAGTTATTTTACATGTATACATAATGTGTTCTTAATAGCCAATCAGATGTTGCTACGACATTACGTAGGGATTAGTTCACTGCTTGTTCATGTTTAGCGTCAGTATGTTCGCAGGCTCCGGTGCGGATGGTTGTATATAAACCCATATAAACCCATCAGCGCTGGGCAAGAGCATTAAACCCCTGTTGATGTACAGTTGTGTCTTGATATGTAAAGTTTTCTGAAACGGACTCTCTTTGTTGTGTGCTTCTCTTCACCTCCACGGACACTACACGGCCAAACACGAGAAAGCACAACAATATTATTAAGTGTCGACTGTAGACGATTGGGTAAACTTAAGTCAGGTGCTCCTAAAGAGACATGAAGGAAAAAAATATGTCAACGCTTTTGCGTTCCCCCGAGGAACTTTTCATTCGTTTGCAAAGAACACAAAAGTTTTGTGAGGAAATGCAAAAGCATTGATATTTTATTTTTCAATGTCGCTTTAGGGGCTTCGTTCTAAAATAACTAAATCTGAATAAAAAAACTAAAATTTAAATAAAAATGAAATTAATAAAAAATTACATAGACATATTTAAAAATACAGATTCTGTAAATTTAAATTACAGAACACCCAACCAATTACTAAAACTTTAACTAAAATAAAAATGAACACAGAAAATATAAAAATTCCAGCTAACAGAGAACATTTTCAGGACTTTGGCTAGTATTCTGGCAAGGTTCTCTCAAAGCTATTAAACAAAAACATTATTCCAGAAACATTAATAAAATGTTTGTTCAAAGTTGGTCTCAAATGGACTCAAGAAGTGTCATGATTCTGCCATCATGTCTTTTGATTTCTCTGGTCTTGTGGCAGAATCATGACAGACCCATGTTTTGTGTTGACTCGTTACGTAACCCCGCCCCTTTGTTATCCTCGTCTTGTCATTATTGTCTAGTCAGTTTCACCTGTTCTCGTCATTAGTGTTCCCTATTTAATCCCCTTGTGTTTGCTGTCCTGTGTCGGTTCATTGTGTCCAAACTATGTGTGTATCATTCTCTGTTTTTATCTTACTTGTGAGTACTTTGTGGAAGGTTGTGTCGTTGTGAACATTTTATTAGTAGTATTGTTTGTTTTCGTACAGTCATAGTCTAGTCTTGTCAGTCTAGTTTCCCTGTCCTGTCCGTATTTTGCCCCCTTGTGGGTTTTGTTTTCTTGTTTGTTACCAATAAACCTTGTGTTCATCGCACTCTGTCTGCATTTGGGTTCATCTCCTGCAACCACATAACAAGAAGTACCTTTTTTTTTAAATACCTTTATTTAACCAGCAGGTCCCATTGAGATTCAGAATCTCTTTTACAAGAGAGACCTGGGGCCTGTTTCAGAAAGGAGGTTAAGTGAAAACTCTGAGTATGTTAACCCTGAAATTTGGGAAACTCTGGGTTTTCCGTTTCAGAAAGGGAGGTAAGTCAAACCTGAGAAAGCAGGGTAAGTCAAGCCAGTTTCTGAAAGAGAGGTAACTAATACTCAGAGTCAGTTACCATGGTAACTTACTCTGTGAACCTAACCTGGGGCTCGTTCTTCGTACGTTGCTTAAAACATCCGAGATCAAATGAGACATCCAAGATAATATCATCGGGCTAATCATGATCCGGCTAATTGGGTTCTTCGAACACACCTGTTGTTTATGATTAGTATCGCTGGATTGAATTATCTGAGATAACTGCGCGTTCATGCGCTGGGTTAAAAGGGGATATGTATCGATAGTAGAAACATTGATCAGCTACGCTGCTATTGGCTGCTCACCGAGCCCAAAGAGCGCGCTCAGTTTTTTTCTCCACAGAAGAGCAAGAGTTATTGCTTGAAGGATATGCTGAATTTGAAAACTTAATTAAAACGCCAGGGAACACCTTAACGTGTGCAAAAGCCAGGAGAGAGGGCTGGCAAAAAGTAGCAGACAAATTAAGTTTGTAGTTAGATGTTTTTATCACTTATTACAGTATATTTTTTATATTTGAATAATTTCTAAATAATTAATAACTTTGTTCATTGTAATGTCAGAGTCACCACCCACTGCTAGAACATGGGAACAAGTAAAAGTGAAGTACTATTATTCTACATAATAGTAATTTGTACTTATACTAATCTCTTTTAAAAAGGCACTGTTAATAAATGTTTGCCTGTTTATAAAAGCAACCATGAAAAGGCTGAGAAATAAAAAGAAAAGAAAAACAAACAGGTGGTGGTCTTGCACCCCCACATTATACCCAGGCAGAAGAGCTGGCCCTTGGGTTAAATGTGAACCTTGTGGAGGGCATCCCTGGGTTCAGCTCTTCCTCAGACCCACAGCCAGGAGCAGCAACACCTTCACTGCTGGTAAATGAACTTTAAATGATCCTAGCACACTGTAAAATAATTTGTTGCTGCATTAAATTAAGTAAGCCCAATGGCTGTCCAGTCATATAAGCTGTTAAACCTTGTAATGAATTGCTTTGACTTGTGAAAGTCTACATGTGTGACTGTGAAACATAGTTAATGTAAAAAAAAAATGTAGAAATGAGTTATTGATCACATTTCCCCCCAGTGTACTTCATTGTAATGTAATTGTGTTTTCCTCTTTTGTGCAGTTTTAAACAATACACCAACACTTTTATGTGTTCCCAAGTGGCTGAAGCATGTGCAGTAAGACTTTTCATAACTTTACATCAAAAGGGAAGAAAGTACAACACTTTATAATGCCCATTTTCCCCCCAATGCACAGGACAGTGAAGAAACCCTCTCAGGTATATTTAAGTGCATAAATAACTTTACTTAATTTACGCTTGAGTTACCTATTATTTCTGAATGCAATATGAGTTGCAGGAGTCCACATCTACAGAAGAGTCTGCACAAAGCAGTGATGCAGAGGTGGGCAGTGTTGTACTTTTCCTTGTCATTTTTGTTGCATAAGGCTTGTGTTGACAGGTTTAACCCATGCCCCCCCAATATAGAGTATATATACAATATAGAGTATTTTTTTCTTTCGGGGGGGGGGGGGGGGGGTGGGGGACTTGACAACTTAAAGAAAAAGACTGGCACTAGAGATATAGTTGCTTCAAATGAACTTCAGAGTAAGTGCTAATATATTATTTCACACAGAGAACTATTGCTGACCTTGCATAGTATCTCTTATTGCAGGCAAAATATGACTTGATCACTGGCTTTTCTTTACAAAGAACAATTGAAATAAAACTCAAAGAACTAAGCAAATTTGTCTCGTCTTTTATTAAACATTTAATGTAATGTTTTATATTTTTTTCTGATGGTGGTTGTGTAATATGACACATGCAATGTCACAGGTCCTGTCAGGTGCAACCCTCAGGCTTTTCAGACACTGAAATCTCCCCTTTAGTTGGCCAAAGTTCATTGCATTGTGTGCCCTTGTCCTAGAGCTGCATTGTAACTGGAGTGTATGTACAGTAATACAGTGAGCTTGATATTAATATTTTCCTTACCACGTTCAAATATGTGCATAAATTTGAATCGCTGTGCTTCCACATTTGTGATATGGAACAGTCACACACCATCTAAGAGATTTTAGTCGGTCAACTGCCTTTTTTTACAATTTGATGTAATATTAGGCTACTAATCTGGAATATTAAGAATCGTAATAGTAACTTGGCAGCACATTTACATTGTGATCCCCCTTTCAGTTCACAAAATCCCCTTCATTGTGGCCTTGATTGGAACACATGTGCAGTCTATGGCACCAATCACATTAGGGAAGCCTGAGGAATAGGCCTATATTGTACTGAAAGTCATAATCATCATGCTAACGATTACATGATCGACATTAAAAATTATAATGTAACGTTAGGCCTACCTGCGTTGAAAAAAAAAACTGCTATACAACCAATTGGGTCTAAAGTGGCTTGGAAATGCCCTAAAACCTGCTTAAGAGGCAGGTAAACTTTGCGAATGGCACGACAGACATTACTTATCACCAAGTTCTCCGCATCTCCAATGTAAAGGAAAGAGCCACTCGCAAAGAATCTCTATATGCTGTTTATTTGTGCTGTTATTAAAGCCCGACTCCGACGAGTCGAACATTTGTGCGTTTCCAACAAATTAATGATGTAACGACATCATCACGAGTCATGAGAAAAAAAAAAAAATCTCGCTGCGTTAAAAGACTTCCCGTATCAGCTCTGCTTATAAAGCCGCGATCTAATCCTGTTTACATGAAATAAGCCTGCTCGCGAGCAGGTTCAAGCTAGCGCACCTGTTGCTATGACAGCAAGTCTAGGATGAGCTTCGAAGAACCAAACGATCCAAGATCATGCCAAATCGCCAACAATCAAATCCAGCTAACTGAGTTAGCGACGTACGAAGAACGAGCCCCTGGTCGGGAGCAGGTTTTCTTTGGAAAACCCAGAGTTTATTTTGGTCTCCTCCCCTTTTTTAAAGAGGAAGCGGTGTTTAAACACCTCATTGATTCTTTCGAGACATTTATTCATTGCGCACATTTCAGTCACGCAGAGCGCATCAAAGGGAATACAATGGCATGTCCTTTTATGGATGATCCTGTTGATGAAGAGGCTATATTACTTTGTAGGGAGTTACATTTACGTCGGGAGAGGATTTTGAGGCCCAGAGTGGATTTTTTGTCATATCCCTATCCATTTTATTTGAGCGTTACCGTTTTTCTTTACAGTCAATAAGATACATCCATAATCTCATCCATCCGTACATCAGAAACATCAACCATCACGGCCGTGCTCTTACATCCGAGCAGATTCTTTGCGTTGCCTTACGTTTCTTTGCGAATGGAAGTTTTCTTTATAACATCGGGGATGCAGAGCATATTAGTAAGGCTACTGTTTGTAGAGCGGTAAGGAAAGTGTGCCTTGCTCTGAAGCGCTTTCTGAGAATTTTTGTGTTGTTTCCTGGGCACAAACCAGTGAGAGTCATCAAAGAGGAGTTTCATAGGATTGCAGGTCAGTGGTGTATAAATCGGTTTAAATAAGGCTAACCTGATAAATTACATTCAGTTAAGAATATCTTGCTGCGACCCTGGAAGTAACCTAATAATTAGAATTCCCTTTAGGATTTCCGAATGTGGTTGGATGCATTGATGGCTCACATATTCCGATCATTGCACCTTCTGAAAATGAAGCGGACTATGTCAACAGGAGATCCATCCACAGTATTAATGTGCAGGTACACTGGCAGCCTACTGTTTCTAATGGTCAAAGACTACATCACAATACTGTAACATCTCTCATTCTTTGCACTGTCAAGATCATATGTGATGCTGCACATATAATCACAAATGTGGAGGCCAAGTGGCCCGGCTCTGTTCATGACTCAAGGATGTATCGGGAGTCAACCCTGAGCAACAGACTGGAAAGGGGCAAGTAAATGTATATCCTATACACATACAGTATTTCAATGTATGCACTACACACTTACAGGGGAATTTCTATGCAGCTCTAAAGCAATGTGAACTTTCTTACAGGAGAGATTGATGGCTTTCTGCTGGGAGATAAGGGTTACCCATGCCGACCAAGTCTTATCACCCCTTACCCAGAACCTGAACCAGGCCCACAGCAGCGCTTCAATGTGGCACACTGCAGGACGAGAGCCCGGGTGGAGATGACCATAGGCCTGTTGAAAGCACGTTTCCAGTGCCTACGTCACCTCAGCCTCACCTCACCTCTGGATTGGATTGCTCCTGTCTGCCGATCGATTGCTCCTGTCTGCCTCGCTGCCTGCTGCTGTGTGTGAGTGTGTTTGCTCCGAGGCTGTTAGCTCCGTCTAAGCCTCGCATTTCTTTCTGTTTTGAACCATCATTTACTATCATTTCTAGTTGTTTATACTACTAATTACAGTTTACCTAACATCGCTAGCTTCCGTTATTGTTAGCACAACACGCTAGTATCTCGCTAGCCTGTTAAGGCGCCACCCGTGCGCTCAGTTATTTATTTATTTTTCTCGTGCGTGCCCGCGCATCTGAGTTCATAAAAAGCCCAGGTGAGTAAGAATCAGTCAACAAACACGGTGAGTAATGTCTTGTCCTGTTATTGTCACTTGCACATCATGCCATATGTTTACCATAGCCTTCCCCGTCGGCATAGGGTTTATATGTGATAAATGCAAGGAGACAGTCAGGCTGACGGAGAAGATTTCAGAATTAGAGACACGCATCCAAACTTTAATTGAGGATAGTAAGTGTGCTCGAGCTTTAGATACTACTTTGGATGCGCCTAGCATAGTGAACCATTTACATGATTCGGTTCCGGCTGAGTTATTGCCTGTGCAGCCAGGCAGATGGGTGACGGTGAGAAATCGCTCTAGTCGCGGATCAAAAAACCACTCTTCTGTTCCGGTTACCATAACAAATCGATTTGCCCCTCTCAGTGAAACACCCACTGAGAATGCTGTTGATTGTGCCCTGGTAATTGGTGATTCTATTACACCGAACGTGAAAATAGAGACACCAGCCACCATAGTCACATGTTTGCCGGGAGCCAGAGCGCCTGACATCAAAGCAAATTTAAAAGTGCTGGCTAATGCTTATCGTAAATTCTCTGAGATTGTTATTCACGTCGGCACTAATGATGTTCGACTTTGCCAGTCGGAGATCACCAAAATTAATATTAAAGAGGTGTTTGAACTCGCAAGTACGATGTCAGGCACTGTAATCTGCTCTGGCCCCCTTCCTGTTCGAAGGAGTGATGAGATAGTTAGTAGATTGTGTTCACTCAATGGCTGGTTGTCTAATTGGTGTCCGCAACATAATATAGAATTCATAGACAATTGGAAAAGTTTTTGGGGCAAGCCTGACCTGTTGAAAAGAGATGGTATTCATCCCACCTGGGATGGTGCTGCTCTTCTCTCTAGTAATTTGGCTCATAGTCTTAGAGATAAAACATGACAATCTGGGGCTCAGGTCAGGAAGCAGACAAACTGGCTAAACCGACCGTCTGCTAGCGGCCTCACGTCACCAAGGTCAGATAAATCCCATCACATAGAGACTCTTTCACCTAGATATCATCATATAGAGACTGTGTCTGTTCCCCGAATTTGGAAATCCAAAAAACTGCCAAACCTTTCTAAGGTTAAAAATCTAATTGATGTTCAACAAATAAAAAACAGATATAATACAGATGAGCAAACAATAAAGCTTGGGTTGCTGAATATTCGATCCCTTAATTCAAAATCGCTCATAGTTAATGATAAGATTAAAGACTATAACCTAGATGTGCTGTGTTTGACAGAAACCTGGCTAAAACCAAACGATTACATTACTTTAAATGAGTCCACTCCGCAAGATTATTGTTATAAACATGAGCCTCGTCCGAAAGGCAAAGGGGGAGGTGTTGCTGTAATTTATAGTAATATTCTCAAAACCACTAAGAAATCTAGTTTTAAATATACTTCTTTTGAAGTGTTGGTGCTTAATGTAAAAATTTATAAAGTAAACAATAAATCACGTTTGAGAATTCTGCTGGCTACTGTATACAGGCCACCAGGGCACCATAAAGATTTTATCAAAGAATTTGCTGACTTTCTATCAGAATTAGTATTGGCTGCAGATAAAGTCCTAATTGTTGGTGATTTTAATATACATGTAGATAATGAAAAAGATGCATTGGGATTGGCATTTAAAGACATTATAAACTCAATTGGAGTGAGACAACAGGTGTCAGGACCTACTCATTGTCGTAATCATACTCTAGATCTAATATTATCACATGGAATAGATGTTGATGGCATTGAAATTCTGCAGCAGAGCGACGACATCTCTGATCATTATCTAGTCTCGTGTAAATTACATTTAGCCAAGGCTGCAAAGCCGACTCCGTGTTATAAATATGTTAGACCTATCACTTCTGCCACTAAAGATTGCTTTATCAATAATCTTCCAAATCAGTTTCATAATCTCAGCATCCCAGATAGCTTAGAAGAACTTGATATTGCAACAGAAACTTTTAACTCTCTCTTTTCCAGCACTTTAGACACAGTTGCTCCGCTGCGCTTAAAGAAGATTAAAGAAAATAGTCCAACGCCGTGGTACAATGAGCACACCCGGGCCCTTAAGAGAGCAGCCAGAAAATGGAGCGAAACTGGAAGAAAACAAAACTAGAGGTATTTCGGATTTCATGGAAGGAGAGCTCGATTGCTTACAGAGAGGCCTTAAAAGATGCTAGAACTAATTATTTTTCAACCCTATTAGAAGAAAATAAACATAATCCTAGGTGTTAATTTGAACAAGTGACTAAACTAACGAAAAAGAAAGCTTCAAGCCCAGAAGTTTCCAAGAAACACAGCAGTAATGACTTTATGAACTTCTTCACTTATAAGATTGATAATATCAGGGACAAAATTATAACTATGCAACCGTCTACTACAGTATCGCATCAGGGAGTGCAGTGTAGTCTCCGTGAGGAACATTTTGATTCATTTGTTGCTATAGGAGAGGAAGAATTTTGCAAAATTGTTAATTCATCTAAATCGACAACTTGTATGCTAGACCCTATACCGACTAAGCTACTGAAAGAGATGCTTCCAGAGGTCATAGATCCTCTTCTAGATATCATTAATTCATCTTTGTCATTAGGATACATACCAAAAACCTTTAAGTTGGCTATGATTAAACCGCTTGTTAAAAAAACCGCAACTTGATCTTACAGAATTAGTCAATTACAGGCCAATCTCGAATCTGCCTTTTCTGTCAAAGATACTAGAAAAAGCTGTATCCTCACAACTGTGTTCCTTTTTAGAAAGAAATAATATCTGCGAGGATTTTCAATCAGGATTTAGACCGTACCATAGTACTGAGACTGCTCTCATTAAAGTCACAAATGATTTGCTCCTATCATCCGATCGTGGTTGTATCTCTCTATTAGTGTTACTTGATCTTAGTGCTGCATTTGATACTATCGACCACAACATTCTTTTAAATAGACTAGAAAACTATGTTGGCATTAGCGGAATTGCACTAGCATGGTTTAAATCATACTTATCTGACCGTTTTCAGTTTGTAGCAGTAAGTGAAGAGATGTCTTATCAATCACAAGTTCAGTATGGCGTACCACAAGGCTCAGTACTAGGACCGCTGCTGTTCACTCTGTACATGCTAGCATTAGGAGATATAATTAGGAAATATGGAATTAGCTTTCACTGTTATGCTGATGATACTCAGCTGTATATTTCTTCAAAACCTAACGAAACTTACCAATTCACAAAATTAACGGAATGCATAGCTGATATAAAAAATTGGATGACCAGTAATTTCCTATTACTAAATTCTGAAAAAACAGAGATTCTAATCATTGGACAAAAAACTTCCTCCAGTATTCTTCCTAACCTAGAATACTGTCTAACACTTGATGGCTGCTCTGTTAAGTCTTCGACGTCAGTTAGGAACCTGGGTGTGCTCTTTGATACCAATCTTTAATTTGAAAGTCACGTGTCTAGTATCTGTAAAACCGCATTTTTCCATCTTAAAAATATATCTAAATTACGTCATATGCTCTCACTGACAAATGCGGAACAATTAGTTCATGCTTTCATGACCTCAAGGCTAGATTATTGTAATGCTCTACTGGGTGGTTGCCCTGCACGCTTATTAAACAAACTACAGCTAGTTCAAAACGCAGCCACTAGAGTTCTTACCAGAACCAGTAAGTATGACCATATTAGCCCGGTTCTGTCAACACTGCATTGGCTGCCTATTAAACATCGTATAAATTTTTAAATATTGCTGATTACTTACAAAGAACTAAATGGTTTAGCTCCCCAGTACTTGAGCGAGCTCTTAACGCATTATAGTCCTTCACGTCTATTGCGATCTCAAAATTCTGGCCAGTTGATAATACCTAGAATATCAAAATCGACTGCTGGCGGTAGATCCTTTACCTATTTAGCACCAAAACTTTGGAACAATCTTCCTAACACGGTCCGGGAAGCAGATACAGTCTGTCAGTTTAAATCTAGACTAAAAACACATCTCTTTGGCTTAGCATACACATAACACATTATAGATTTCTATAATTCAATGTTAGGCTGCATAGATTAGATCAGCCGGAACCGGGAACACTTCCCATAATTCCTGATGTACTTTGTACATCATAAGAAGGATGGCGTCTACGCTAATATTAGTCTCTCTGTTTATCCCAAGGTTTACCGCAGACCGCCGGATCCAGGGCATATCCAGATCTGATGAAGGACCATCACATGGACACGACGACACGCATTATCAGGGCTGTGAAGGCCCATGGACACCTCACCACTCATCTCCTCACCGGCCGGATGACCCAACCCAACCAGATGAACTGGATAATATCGTGAAAGTTCTGATCCCATCTGACTCCTGACATTATGCTGCCTAACTCATAATCATACACTGTTCATTCGTTGGCCAAAGGAGGACTGGCCCCCCGACTGAGCCTGGGTTCTCCCAAGGTTTTTTTCTCCATTCTGTCACCTGATGGAGTTTTGGTTCCTTGCCACTGTTGCCTTCGCCTTTTGGCTTGCTTAGTTGGGGACATTTAATTTTCAATTGAACAATACTATTACAACAGTATTTGTTTTCCTGTTATTTCCTGTTATCTCTGTAAAGCTGCTTTGAAACAATTTGTATTGTAAAAAGCGCTATATAAATAAAGGTGACTTGACTTGACTTGACTCAGGGTAACCCCTGAAAGGGCCTGCGACATTATTGTGGCATGTGTTGTTCTCCATAATATTGCCATAATTAGAGGGGAGCAACACCCTGCCCTACAATTACAAGACCCTGAGGAAGACCCCATCAACCCTGCAGATTTCCAGGATGGAAGGGTAGTCCGGGATATGATATGCCGCAATGTCTTCTCAGATTAATACACATGATATCCACCACCACCACCACAAAAAAAAAAAAAAAAAAAAAAATTTGCATAAACACAAAATCACAGCAATTTATATGGTGTTCTTTATTTCATACAAATGCAACCACAAAATAAACTAATTAATAAACAAAATCACAGCAATTTATATGGTGTTCTTCATTTCCTAATATATATATATATATATATATATATATATATATATATATATATATATATATAATATATATATATATATATATTAGATATTAAAATAGTTTCAATACTTCCTAGAATTCACCTGTGACCATACACTCACCTCTAGCTTTAGTTTCAGAATCTCAATTTCCAGATCTGCCTTTTGGATCTTGCGGTCCAAGTATACAAGTTCTTTGCTGTGTTTTTCTATCTTTTTAATAAGAAGTCTATATAACTCCTTAGATTGTTTGATGTGTAGACATATAATATTAAAATTACCTCTGTAGGCCTGTCTGTGGCAGCAGAAACGGTTTCTTCATCCCCATCGTCCTGTGAAGATGAGCACTTCATAGAGTACACTTTATAATACTATTTGTCATAATTGATGGTGTATTGAGTAGGCTACTTACAGCTGTCTGGGGTTCTGTTGGGACAGGAGGCTCCAAGAGACAGATATTACCATCCGAATCTGTTGGGACCAACGAAAAACCCAACCCAAAGTAATATAAATGGAAATATCACATTTAGTCTATATAAAAAATAACACATACTGTAGGTAGACCTCTTACATTTTATGAAGGCACTTAAATCTTCTGGAGTAACTGGCTCTGATGAAGTCCCTCCAGGAATTCCCTCAGCCATTGGCCTTCCAGCATTTAGGCTCAGGGCCATCTCTTCTGCATTTGTCAGAGGTGGTGGTGCAGGTCCTCCCCCTGTTTTACGAGCCTCTGCCTTCTTTCTGTTGGCTGAGTAGAAGTCAAATGAGAATGAACATTTAGACCTGTGTCAAAAATGCTGCTGCACTGCTAGACACTGAATGCTATTTAGTCATTTAATATGTCAAATGTTTGTAAAGCCAGGTAGCTACTCTACAGCTATGACATGCTCAAGCCTTACCTGCTTGAAGTATGTTTTTATATTTCATTTTCAGCTGCTGCCATGTTCTTTTGATGCCTGCAGGATTGCACCTATACATGAAAATTAAATTACGTTTAATAAAATACTGTTCTTCCAGTTTCACCTCTGATATTATAACAGTTGGGTAAGTTACTCTAAAATAGTTCTTAATTACTGACTACAAATTACATCTTCAACCAGTCTAATTAGATTAATGTAATAATTACTATCTCTAGAAAGTATTGGTCTACTTACTAATTTGTTCTACTTACTTTTTAATTATTTTCTAAATCCCAAATCAACCTCAACCACTTGAACAATACAAGGAGATACAAGTAACTGCACTTCTAATGCTTTCAAATAAACAATATACAATTGCATGAATTATTCTTGAATTGACCAAAGTATGTAACTAGAGGGAGAAAGTTACATTAAAAATATAAAAGTAATTAAAATGTAAACTTACGCATTGACTCGAGCAGCTATTTTCTCCCAAGCTAACTCTCTGTCCTTCGCCGCTTCAGCCGTGTTGCTTTTTTTTTTTAAATACGTGTTTAAATTCTGCATATGCTTGCATAAGCACATCCAGTTCTGCTGGTGAGAAATATGCAGACCTCTTTTTGTCTGACGCTGTTGCCATGGTGACTCGTAATATCTGTGCTCCATTGATAATGGCTTTTTATAGTTGTGGTGCACGCGCTTAACTCAGAGTCAGTCAACTCAGAGTTGATTGAACCAACTCATTTCAGCTGTTCTGTAACCGAAAACTCAGAGTTTCCCATCTCAGGGTAAGTCAACTCAGAGTTCAAGTTTTAACTCAGAGTTGGTTGAACCACCTTATTGAAACAGGCCCCAGGCCAAGGTAGCAGCCAAATCACAACAAATGCATACATAACAGACATCAAATTACATTTTCATGATAAAAGAAGTACAAAAAGAACACATTGAGACTCTTAAGAAAAACAAGAACATGTCTCCATTACAACACGCTTTACAGTAGTTTTAAATGCATTAATGGACATAAGGGTTTCTAACCTTAGCTCTTTTTGTAGATTATTCCACCCCCAAGGTGCTAAATAAGAGAAAGCAGTTCTTCCCAATTCAGTTGTAACTCGTGGCACTTTAAAAAGCAACCACTTTGAGGAGCGTAGCTGATACCAGAGCAGACAAAGAGGAGGTTACAGAGGTACAGTGGAAGTTTGCCAAGTATAGCTTTGTAAATAAAGATATACCAGTGCTGTTGTCTATGAATTTTAAGTATTGTCCAACCAATTAAATCATAAAGAATGCAGTGATGGGTAAGGGACTTTGTATTTGTTATGAATCGTAGTGATGCATGGTAAACTGAAACATACGACCAAACTATTATTTATACATCAATCATCTAGCATTTTTAAACATTACTACTTGTTTTAGAACGTTCAGAGAACATTCAAAAGTAACGTTTCCATAATATTTGCAAAAATGATCAAATATAATATTTCCTAAACGTTCACATAAGCAAGAAAAACATTTGTAAACATTATATTTTAAATTAACACATTATAAGTGATACATTCCTTATTAAGTACAAATACAAACATGCGCTTTATATAATTTAATTAGATTATGTTTAAAATACATAATTTAGCCTTAGAAAATGTTAAAATATCAAACATGTTGCTACCTGAGAAGAGAGGAGCAGCAATAATGGAGAATATGAAAAAAAAGAACATTCAAGCATGAGACCTAGTTCTAGTAGAGCTAAAACAATATCAGGACTTTGTAAAAGGGCATAATACAGTCTCATTAAAAGGTTTATGAGGCCACATATCATTCAAAATGTCCTGAAAGGAAATATTACTTTAATGTATACATTGCTGATACAAACCAGATGTTGATACTTAGCCAAACAAATGATGTTCCTTAAATGCCTTTATACTATCATGTTATGTGTGTATATAGAGGTGTGTTATATATAAAACACATTTTAACATTTTCAGCATTCATGAGACAACTTTGATCATCCATTTTTTTAAATGAACTTCCAATCTATTAATTTGAATGACATTTTCTTTCACATTAATGTTTCATTTCCTTTTCATGATCTGTCTTATTAAATGTATAAAGTACCTGACAGTTTCTCATATTTTTACTACGTAAAACTGTTGTATGATTCTGAAATGATGTATACAAACCGAAAGGTTGGTGGTTCAACCACCTGACCAAGTGTCGAGGTGTCCATGAGCAAGACACCGAACCCCAGCTGCTCCCCACGAGCTGGATGAGCCTTGTATGGCTGACACCGCTGTCGGTGTGTGAATGAGTGAATGAATGGGTGAATGCCAGGCAATATGTAAAGCGCTTTGGTGGCCATTGTTCTGTTGAAAGCGCTATATAAATGCAATCCATTTACTGTGTACTAACCAGCTTTTGGTCGTGTCTGTCCCAGGCTCAGTAAAGAGAAATCTTGAGTGACCATCCACTTACTCTCTGGTCACAAATACACACAAACACACACAGTTATGCGTCTAGAACACATGCACTGAATGCCAGAATAGAAATATGCTCATCACAATAACAAACCTGGTCCTGTTAGACTGCGGTCAGAGATGAAAACAGATACCGTTGCCTGTTGACTGTTGAGGATGATAACGCTGTTTGAGATGGGAGTGTTCCTGCAGACCATGAAGCCAGTTACGTGACAGCAAGCCATCTAAAAAAAGTAGATCTAAAATCAAGCAAAGAGAGAAGATACAGATCTGTCTTAGTCAATCCTGAGATTCTCTCATTCCTGCTAATGACCCACATTATCACTGCAGAGGTATTTTGATACTGATAAACTTCCTGGATATGAAATGAGAATCGCATCACAAAACACCTACAGGAAGATCTTGTCTCATCTCGATCTGTAGGTTTTCGTGTGTTTTGAAGTCGAGCTCTTTTAATCTTTGCTCTTCTTCATCGTGGTTTTCCATCAGTACACAGCCTTGTAATCTTGACAGCTGTCCATCCGCCAAAGCGTGGAGTTTCACAGCTCTGATAGATGACTTAGACCTTTATCAGGACTCACATCCCTCATGAAATCACACATGGAAAAGAGATATTTACAGAGGTTAACGTCAGCATCCGATACTGTGCTCATGTACTCGTACTCGTAAAACTACCCCGATACACCCGCACACGATACCACTTTAGGGGCCGTTCACAAATTTGTTATTTCGAATGTAGGCTATGCCACTCATCTCAACAGGTCATGTGACAAAAACCAAGCTTCGGCCTTTCCGTAACAACATCGAAAGCTCGGCCGAACAGCTGATCATAGCTGTACAGGGCAGCTTTTTATTTCACTTCTCTATAAATACATCTAGTAGAAAAGGCTAATGCAAGGGCTAGAAATCAATTAATTCTTTGCTGATACCGTCATTATAGAGAGTGCAGATTGCACCGCTTTCTCCTTCTTTCCACAAGCGATTGCTCTCCCGTGCGTGAGCAGAGGTGAGAACAGAGGTGATCCTGGAAAAACAAGCGCGCGCTTGCAGTGCGCCTACATTTGAAATAACGAATTTGCACGCATAAAAAATGCGCTGTGTGAACGGCTACTTATGGCAATGTGACATTAGCCTAATCCAAAATATTTCCATATGTGGCTCTTTCCTCCGTCCTTGTCAACAAGTGGATCCAGAGTCACCGGCCGGTTGCCATGTCTCAGTGTTTTTATAAAGAGGACGCAAATGTACACCTTTCAGACAGCGCATCAAGAACCGGATTAACCCGGTACTTCGGTACCGCCAGTAAGAAAAGCTGGTACCGTAACGGTTTAGTACCGACTTGGTACCAAAGTACTGGGTCTTTTGACAACACTAGTATGATGTTCCTGTAACATTCTTTCAAACATTCGAACAGCTGCTGTTAACAATCAAAATCAAGGAAAGAGAAACAAAAACAACAGAAACTACTTCCAGCCACAGCCTTAGATTAAATCAACTGAAGATAAAAGACAACAAATCTCTCAAGATCTCAGCAGAGGAGGATTAAACCGCTCCACACACAGAATTACCAGCTTTACTTATTACTAAACAGTTTGACTGTATTTCTGTCATACATTTAAAGTCACCATTATGCTGACCGGTGTTAACTTAAGTTGGGCTCTTGACTTAATGTTAGTTTATTTCTCTTTCAGCAATTCTAATATTGTTTTATAGCTATAGGTATGCAACGCGTAAACACGTGATGCGCATGAGCATGCCATTTGCCTGTTTGCATTTTTGAGTTTTGGGCAGAGATAACCTTTTTTTCAACATTTTTCAAGACTTGCACCTTGGAATCGATTTCAGGGTTTGCGTTCTCGAGCCACCAGGCACTGTTTGTGCGGTTGAGCGGGCCGGAGCGCGTTGAGTGTTTTCTGTTAAAACGGTGTGTGTTAGCGGCCGCTGAGTTAATAACTAACAATCTTTGCAATGGAAGTAAATCAAAAGAACAAAAGTTCTACCACTGCACCATTAAAATACACTGTCATTAAACAACCTATTAAACCCAATGTCCTATTTAACAGGACATTATAATGTTATTGTATACATATATCTGATTTAGCATTGTATTAGCAATTATTCACACATAAACATTCATCAATGGAAGCTCAAGCATATTTGCTTGACGTGCAGTTCATTCTCTTTGTACACAGCACGTTTAATCTTCAACAATAACCAATGAGGTTCATTCTCATGTTACGCAGCGCGTTTGAGCTTCTGCAATAACCAATTACCCCTTTTCCACCAAAAAAGTTTCGGAACTGGTGCTGGTTCAAAGTTGGTTCAAAGTTTGTTCAACTTGCTAACCTTCTCAGAACCTGTTTGTTTTTCCACTGACTAGAGAGCCCAGCGAACAACGTTGTTATGTCACTGTGTACGTCGCCATACGTCTTAGCTTTCCCAGAAACGCTTGCGCCAACTTCAAGCATAACAATTACAATGGCGGACTACACCGTCTTTCTGCAAATGCTTCTCCTGGCTTTGCAATCCTATATTGGGGTCAGAAGAAGACGTTTAGAACACATTTGTGCTGCTCGTCTGGATTACTGTAGACGGAGGATACGTTCGAGAAGAGAGGTAATTATATAACATGTTTCGATTCTTATTATTGATGTTAGCTCTTGTTGGAAGCAAATGCAAGGCCGCTAGCTCTAATGGCCCTAACGTTAGCATGAACAACAGACCTACAATTACCGGCTGAGCAGTGCACGGTCAGTTGTGGAGATGTGTTTTGGGAGACTAAAAGGTTGATGGAGGTGCCTCCTAAAAATAAATGACTGCAAGCTGGAGCTGAGCAAGGAGATCACACTCGCCTGCTGTGTGCTTCACAACATTTGTGAGGAACATGGGGACAACTTTACAGAGGAGCATCAAGACAGGCCTATAAACATTCAGCCTCCTGTCCAGGTGGTACCTGAACATGGTGATCAAGAAGGGGCTGACATCAGAGCTGCATTAATACAGTACTTTTGTAGAGGGAATGACTGATTGATTTTTTTCTTACTGCACCACTGCCATGCATTTTAATTCTAACCGTGTTGTATTTTTGTTACATAATTAAACTGCCATAACACCAGATGTAACATTTCTATGTTTACTTGCTGAGTTAATAGTTCTCTCTTTCTGGTTTCCGGAAATGCAGCAGTGTTTAATCTGCACAAAATGTCAATAAAAAAAAAAAAAATTCTCTGTTGATTAAGCATACTACAGCATACTACAGCAGTTTCTTTAGAAAACGTTTGTACAAAAACTCCCAAAATATTAAAGTGTGTGCAACATTGTTTCTTTCTGATGCAGTAGCACTAATCAGTGGGATTGCCTCTCCATCACCGCAACCATACGCTCCATGAGTCCAAGCATTACAGTTGAGTTACATTATGACATTACAAACATTACAATTAACAGATCTTCCTTGTGTATTTTGCAATTGTAAAGAATCTAACACAAGAGTCAATGCAACATATTAACAAAATAATATTTGATACTATATTACTACACTGATACTACACTGATACACCTTATAACGTATGGCTTCTGTCATATCCCTACACTACCACTGGTTCACACTTATGGGGCACTTCAAGGAATGTTATCAACTACAACAGGTCTGCAGTGAATTATTTAATGAAGACTGATATATTTCAGTTTGTTGATCCTCATAACAAGAATCCTTACCCTTTCTGGTCAGCTGACTGGCAGAGGTAGATGAGGAGCTGCAAGACGATACTGGTGAGCTGCAGTGGAGTGGCGTTAGCTCCCGGTCAGGTTCACAATCATCAATGCCCAACAACTCTATAAACAACAAAAATAAGACATTGTTTTAATCACAAACGTTTCCATTGCACCCTATACAGTGTCTGCGTTAATGTTAGTAATAGCATGCTAGCTAACTGGCTGGTCAAGCAAGCACAGCTACTAATAAGTAGCATTGTAAACAAAACAGCTAAGAAATTCTGTTCAGTTCTGGCAGGCCAAGTAGTCAAGATGCTGTTAACGCTATTGGCCAACAACACGGTCTCATCCGCGATCTGCTCAGCTGAGCTGCATCAGCGCGTCAGCTGTTCCTCTCCCCTCGCTGCTAATGACTACGCTCAAATCAGGGCGCCCTATTTAAGCAGATTCAGTTCGCTCCTAACTGCTGCTCGCTCTCTGCAATATTGAAACGGGACTCGATGTATTCACTCTCCATTCATCTCTGAAAGTCTTTAAGCTAAGTTAATTTTGAATGCTCATTGTTTAAAGCTATTAGGATATGGGCACCATGCTCGTACTAATGCTATCCGTGTGCTTGGGCTTATCTAGTCGTTTTTATTTAAATGCTCTCGCTATGCTTATGCGATCATATCGGCAATGTGCGTTACTTATCTGTTGTCATTGGCGACTGCTCGCGTTGCACATGCAGTGCTTTAGCACTATGCAGCACAGATCAATCAGCTTGCAGTGATAGATAGCTAGTAAGTAACAATTCATGGTGCAAAATGAATTATTTCTGCTGTGGCACAGCTCTAAAAAGACATAGTAAACAGTCACTATTCAGTGAGTCAATTAAAAGAAAGTCTCATCTGCTAAATCTTACTTGTCTGTCTTCTGCTAGTTACATTGCCCCTGGATGCGCTTACTGGTTGCTTAATTCATCCTTCATTTATTTTATCACAGGAGTTTGCTTTATTGTCTGTTTGGGGGGAATAGTTCAGCTCTTCTAATTCATGTGAGCGTCCCCTAATGCTGCTGCTGTCCCCTGACTCCCTGCTAAATTCATGGTGCTCATGAATGGTGAGGAGACTTATCTGAACTGAAACATATTGCCAACTAATTCGTATTTATTCATAAAGATTTCAAGCATTTTAATTGTCTAATTCCAGCTCTTGTCTCATTCACAAGAGGTTGCCAGGTGTGGTTTGTTTGGGGGGAATAGTTCTGCTCTCCCAGTACTAAACTGTGAGCGTTCCCTAATGCTGCTGCTGTCCTCTGACTCTCTGCTATTTCATGGTGCTCATGAAAGGTCAGAGGACTCCCTGAACAGAGACATACCGCCAAATTTTAATTATCCACTTGAATTGCAATTTATTCAATACAAATTTCCTAATCATTTTTATTGTCATGTGTGTTCTTGACTTAATGGACCTGTCAGAAATGTATAGCTGGTTTGCAATAAGGTGAAACATTAGAAAAGTTAAACTTAGCAGCAGCTTCTCATCCACCATAGACTCTAGCATTGCAGTGGCAGAATTTAATGCCCCGGTGATCTGGCACGCCGGTCTGTCGCACATTTCAGCACGTTTGAGCTTCTGCAAGAACCAATGAGGTTCATTCTCGTGTTACGCAGCACGTTTGAGCTTCAGCAATAACCAGCTTCTGTTTATGTTCAGAACTTTTGGACTTAATCACTCAATTCAATTTAATTTATTAGTTTTACAATCTCTTTATTAACTTTTTGAAGTGTCAACATGGTAGTTGCCTAGTTGTCTATGGAGGGACAGAAATCTCTCAGATTTCTTCAAAAATATCTTCGTTTGTGTGTGAGTAATTTATGATAGAAATGTAATTTTTGTCTGAACTAACCCTTTACGAATGAAGTAACATTTCAAACAATATTTCACAATGTTGTTTGTACAAAATTACTAGGTCTTGAGTCTTAAAAAGACTTAAAAAAATAAAAAATAAAAACAGTATTTTGATGAATGCATGATCATAGGTTTTTCTTACAAGCAAACACTTGTAGTCTGAAGTTCACCTGTACCGAACCTGTTTTCTACATAAAGACTGATCTGCTGTCTGGCAGTTTGTCAGAAGATCTGCTCTCCCTTGGCCACCTGTAAAATCTGGCCTCAAACTAGCTCATTTTAGGAAGAGCTTACATCCAAAAGTAAAAGGTGCACCCAAGGACAGAGGCCTGGAATATTCATCCACTGTCATTGTAACACACACACACACACACACACACACACACACACACACACACACACACACACACACACACACACACACACACAACACACACCCAGGATGAAGCTCAAAATGAGCAGAAATTACGGCTTGTGTCCAAAACAGTCTCTGGACTGCTTTCATACAAAACTACAAAGACAGGAGTCCTTGCACAACATGAAACAAGCAGCCCTAGCCCCTCTTACACCCCCTTCCATGTTTGTAATGTGGCATACGGGCCAGGACGGAGAGGCCCTCATGCTTCTGATAAGAAGTTCCTCAAGTTCTTATCATCCATCGCATATTATTTCAAATCTTATCAAAGTTTAGTGTTGAAAAGACCAAATGCCTACATAGCACACGCAGGAAAACAGTGTCTGAACCTAAGATGGTTTTGGCTCTTTGGTATCTGTACAGATACAAGATGAACATGAGCATCATATTTCCCACCTCCAGTACGACACGTTTCTCTGTGAAGTGCGAACAAAGGCATGACATGGATTCCTGCGGTGTGAGGCTTATCTTCTGTTTTGACCACCATAGTATTTGCAATATGTGGAGAGCAGCAGTCCCAGTACAATCAAACTCCCTTACAAAACAGTGTCTTTTTAGTATCATTGAAATATTATTATGTATTTTTTAAATTATATTTATATTTTATTAGTTTATATTTTTCATTTTTATTAACGTTTTAGTCATTTAGTTGTGTTATTTTTATTTTGGTAACACTTTATGTACTGTATTTGTATAATGATAACAGTAGTCATACTGTGTTATATCTTTTCATAAATAATTGTAAACAAAGTTAAAATGCTTTATAATATTTGCAGATTCCTTGTTCCATCTGAAATTGGTTGAGTATTGTGTTTTAACACATTAGGCTTTCTAAAGGTGTGGTCAAGGTATTATAACTGTGGTTCCCTTTCAGTCGCTCACATTCGATGTAGTAGAAGATTGGGATCACGCTTAGGGAGCCTGTCATTTTCGAGTACTGTTAAAACGAGCCAATGCACATTGGTGTGCGAGATCTGCACCTCACACTCCGCCCTGCGGCGTGGGTAGTTGCCTTTCGCTTCGGAGCCGATCATTTAATGTCTCTGAAGAGTACTGTTGTTTACAACGAGTGAGTGTGTCGGAGTTCTTCTGGAAGACTCTCCCAGTGCTGGGGGTTTCTACAGCGAGAGTGCAGCGGTGATCGCGAGCTTTGAGCTCTCAACTGCTGTTTTAAAGTAACACTAAATAGTTTTTCAACCTTCATAATATATTTCCAAGACCCTTGTGATGGTACATCGACTTAAAATAAGTTAAATGACACGTCTGCCATAGCCTGACGTGGTCTGTATCGCTTTTACTGGCACTATGTAACTTCGGGTTTCGGGTAGGAACCCGTGCACAAAAAGAACTACAAAACTCAACTGCTTTACGTCAAGCGCTACAATAGTCATTATTTCGTTTTTCTTCGTTTCTGATGTCGCAATACATCATCCTTTCATGAAATCATGTAACATACTCTACCTGTCATGATCCCGGTACTCTCCTCTTACACTCTACCGCCCTCTTCTGGTCACACTCTTTATTGCATCCATTTACACACACACATTCCCATTCATTATCTCATCCGCTCTCAGCTGTGTCTCATCACCTCATCTCTCTCCCTCTCCTCTTCCCCAGCTGTTTCCCACTTTCTCTGATTAGACTCTGTATTTCTAGTCTTCCCTGTCCTTTGTTCTTTGTCAGATTATTCCCTAATGTTACGTACCTGTTTGCCTGCTGAACCAAGTCCTGTCTCTGTCGTGTCCTGTCTGGTCCGTGCCTCTATCTGTCAACCTTATTACCTCGTCTCTGCTTTGTTAGATCTTCAGCAAACGTGAGTGGTCAAGGATTGGCGTTCCCGTGCTTTCTACAGACCCAGCCTGTCTCATCCTCCGGGGTTTCCAGTTGCCGGCCCTGTCCGCATATTTCTGTTTAGTTACTGAAAGACTTTCTGTTTTCCTTTGGATGAGACTATTTTCAGTTGGATTTATTCGCCTTGTGGCCACCTGTGTTATTTTGCCTGAACTATTAAACATTGTCAAACTGCCCTTTGCTTTTGGGTCCTCACTCCTACACGTGACAGAATAATCTGACCAGAGATGGACCCAGCAAGGGAGAGTCCTCTTCAGTCTGCACTCGAGATCCAGGGAGCCATGCTGGGCCGTCATGAAGATGAGCTGGCCGCCGCTCCCCATGCCATGGATTCCCTTGCAACTCGTATGACCGATATCTCACAACAGCTTCATCACCTCCGAGTGGAATCATCCTCTTCTAGAAGTCATGATGCGCCTGAGCCGAGAGTGAACAACCCGCCGTGCTATTCCGGTGAGCCCAAGGAGTGTAGATCCTTTTTAACTCAGTGTGAGGTTGTCTTTTCACTACAGACTACCACATACGCTAATGATCGCTCTCGCATCGCCTTCGTCATCTCATTGCTGGCTGGCCGGGCGCGGGAGTGGGGAACAGCTGTGTGGAGTTCGGAGGCTGACTGTCTCAGCCGCTATTCCTTCTTCAAGGAGGAGATGCTGCGGGTTTTCGACCGTTCTGCATTCGGAGCGGAGGCTTCCCGCCTCTTGTCTACGCTTCGCCAAGGGAAGAAGGTCAGCAGCAGACTTTTCGATTGAATTTCGTACCTTATCTGCTTCGTGTGACTGGAACGAGCCTGCCTTAGTGGCCCGTTTTCTCGAAGGACTAAATGCTGACATAAAGGATGAGATCCTCGCCCGTGAGTCGCCGACTCGACTGGATCCCCTTATCGATATGGCCATTCAAGTGGAGAAGCGTTTTAAGATGCGCCGCCGCAGCCGCAGCCTTGAGAGGGCTCTTTTCACCACCCCGGCCCGCTCTTCTACACAGCCTCCCTTCACTGACTCCGAGCCCATGCAGCTGGGTGGTTTACGAATCTCTGCGGCCGAACGCCAGCGCCGTATTATGGCTCGTCTTTGCATGTACTGCGCTTCTGCATCTCATCATGTCGCCTCCTGCCCGGTAAAAGCCAAAGCTCACCAGTAGAGAGAGGGTTACCGGTGAGCGCTTCAACCCTAGACCCTCCGTCACGTGCACGCACTACTTTCTCTGCTCTTCTCCGCTGGCCCGGTTTTTCCACCTCCTGCCCGGTTTTGATCGATTCGGGAGCCGAGGGAAATTTTGTGGATGAGACTTGGGCTCGAGAACAGGGATTGCCCTCATTGAACGTAAAGACTCCACCTCTGTCCACGCCCTTGATGGTAGTATCCTCTCTAGAGTGCGCTTTGCCACAGCTCCGGTGAGTCTCACCATCTCCGGCAATCATCAAGAGACAATTTCTTTTCTAGTATTGCACTCTCCTTTTAACCCTGTTGTCTTAGGACATCCCTGGTTAGTTGAGCATAATCCTCAGATTAACTGGTCTAGAGGTTCAATTCTTTCATGGAGTTTGTCGTGTCATGTCAAGTGTTTGATGTCTGCTGTCCCTCCTGTCTCTTCTGTCTCTGTTTTTCAGGAGGAGCCGGGTGATTTGTCCGGGGTCCCGCGGGAGTACCATGATCTTCGAGCGGTCTTTAGTCGTTCCAGGGCCACTTATCTTCCTCCCCATCGACCTTATGACTGCGCTATCGACCTCCTTCCGGGCACCACTCCTCCCCGGGGTAGACTTTATTCTCTCTCCGCCCCCGAACGCGAAGCCCTAGAGAAGTATCTCTCTGACTCGCTCGATGCTGGTACCATTGTATCTTCCTCCTCCCCTGCCGGTGCGGGTTTTTTCTTCGTTAAGAAGAAGGATGGTTCATTACGCCCCTGCATAGATTATCGAGGCTTGAATGACATCACGGTCAAGAACCGTTATATCCCTTGCCACTCATGTCTTCTGCCTTCGAAATCTTGTAGGGGGCCAACATCTTTTCAAAACTAGATCTTCATAATGCTTACCACCTTGTCCGCATAAGGGAGGGGGACGAGTGGAAGACGGCGTTTAACACCCCCTTAGGACACTTTGAATACCGCGTTGTTCCTTTCGGGCTGGTCAACGCTCCCGCCGTGTTCCAGGCGTTGATTAACGATGTGCTCAGAGACATGTTGAACATTTTCGTTTTTGTCTATCTTGACGATATTTTAATTTTCTCTCCCTCTCTCCAAGTACACACTCTACACCAGGTGTGCCCAACCCTGCTCCTGGCGATCGACTGTCCTGCACAGTTTATCTCTAACCCTGATCAAACACACCTGCCTTTAATTTTCAAGTAATCCTGAAGACCTTAATTGGTTGTTAAGACCTTAATTGAAGACCTTCAGGTGTGTTTGATTAGGGTTGGAGATGAACTGTGCAGGACAGTCAATCGCCAGGAGCAGGGTTGGGCACACCTGCTCTACATGTTCGACAGGTTCTCCAACGCCTCCTCGAGAACCGACTGTTTGTTAAGGCCGAGAAGTGTACTTTCCACGTGCAATCCATCTCTTTTCTTGGCTTGGTAATTTCCGCTGAGGGTGTTAGCATGGATTCCTCTAAGGTCCGTGCGGTCACGGAATGGCCAGTGCCTGAGTCGCGTGTTGCTCTTCAACGTTTTTTGGGTTTTGCAAATTTTTATCGTCGGTTTATCCGTAACTTTAGTCAGATCGCCGCCCCTCTCTCGGCCCTCACGTCCGCCAAGGTCCGATTTTCCTGGACGGAGGGGGCTCAGACAGCTTTTGATCTTGGCGATTGCCAACATCATAATTTCGTTCGGCGAGCGAAAGACGATGCGAAAAGTAGGCGCAGGGATGAACCTTCTCATCAGAAGATGAGCGTTGGGAGAGAATAGCTCCAACGCCCACCTCCGATGCATCAACCTCAACAATGAACTGTCTAGAGCAGGTGTGCCCAACCCTGCTCCTGGCGATCGACTGTCCTGCACAGTTCATCTCCAACCCTAATCAAACACACCTGAAGGTCTTCAATTAAGGTCTTAACAACCAATTAAGGTATTCAGGAGTACTTGAAAATTAAAGGCAGGTGTGTTTGATCAGGGTTAGAGATAAACTGTGCAGGACAGTCGATCGCCAGGAGCAGGGTTGGGCACACCTGGTCTAGAGACATCAGGAGTTCGTAAGATCGGGGCAGAGGAGAAAAGGGATTTGAGACAGCGTTACTGAAAGACTTTCTGTTTTCCTTTGGATGAGACTATTTTCAGTTGGATTTATTCACCTTGTGGCCAACTGTGTTTTTTGCCTGAACTATTAAACATTGTCAAACTGCCCTTTGCTTTTGGGTCCTCACTCCTACACGTGACACTACCTTGTCTGTGGACATCGTTCATTCTAAAGCCGGTGCTGGATAAACAGCGAGCGTGCGTGCGACGGTAGGCTAAATTATTTACAACAGCGGCAATGGACAATTTTGTTTCCAACCAGTAGGGCGACCGAAGAGGAAAAAATACTTACTTTAACAGCAACAAATTTCTATATGTTTGTGTTTGTTGATGGCTGGTTAGAGGGCAGAACTATAATACAACACAGGGAGAGAAAAAGTCTCTCCAAAGAGTTAAGACTGCAGAGTGAATCATTGGGACTAACCTCCCACCCATTACCACACTGTACATAGAGCGCTGTAAGAAGACAGCTCAGTCCATACTTAGTGACACTCATCATCCAGCTCACTCACTGTTGAAGCCCAGACACAAACCCTACAGCCTGAGACACACAAGAGAGGACAGTATCATCACACATAAAACACGCTTTTACAACAGCTTCTATCCAGCAGCAGTTAGACTAATGGCTAACTCATAGATATAGGGTATATATAGTATAAACGGCTAGCAAGCACTGGTGCACTTTTGACTCTAAGGGTGATACAGTACAATTCCTATGTGTGTGAACAATTTTCTTTGTGCTATACAAATGGCAAATAAAACTTTGAACTTCTGATCTCTATCTTTCCGCACCACAGGCCATCATGTGTTCGTGCGTCCGAAAGGTGTGAAGTATCAGTACAAAGTCCTACCCTTCAAGTGCTCATAGCCAGTTGGGTCCTCAGCTCAACTGGGAAAGAGTAAACTCGTCCACGGGTTGAGAATCTCTTTTTTAGTTTGGAGATGGATTCGGTCCACCACATCTCTGAAAAAGAGTGTGTGGGTGGTTAGTGCTGTATAGAAGTGAGAAAGGGTCCCACTGAAACTTTTCAGAGGCTCCTGGGGCATATGGTAGACACAACCGCACGGCTTTCTCCGTATAAAGACTGCTTCAGGACTGACTTCATGGCAGAGTCCCGAGATGGCCGTGGCAGAGCGGCACACTCCGTGTGAAAGCACCCTGGGTTCGGGTTTCGGCATCAATGTAATGCAGTTTAGATGTTATGGGAAGAAGGAGGCGGGAACCGGCGAACATTTAATCAATTTAATAACAAAATAAAACAAATACAAACAAATACAAAATGAAAGTAAAATGAAAAGCCACACACAATAAAACAAAACATTAAATAAAATCCAGGCCTGGCCTCTCTCGATCTTCACGATCGTCGCTCCTCCTTTTATGCTTCCACTCCTCCGTGAGAGATATGAGACGGGTGCGCTCATTAGTAATCACGCCTCCGGCTTCGAGCCATCGGCCTCGTCCTGCTCGCCACAGTGTCCCGTGGCCTCCCTTCACATGAAGCCAGTTTCAATGTAAGCCCAGTTTGAAGTGTCAGTTTGCTGCGCCATTCCTATGGACTGGATACATGCACAATTCTTGCTACAGTAGAGTTCACCTTATAAGCTGAACCCTGTCGAGTTCCTACATACCCTTCGGCAACGGACATGGTGGAACATCCGAAGCCAGGCATTTCACTCGTATGCACTGGTGGAACCTGTGTTAGGCTGGGTCCATATGTTGTGATCCCTACAGCAATCTCATATGTGTATTCTTCCATGGTACGGCTACATGCGGCGAGCCCGTGTCTTCCACTGTCACTGTCCGGTTGAGTCTCCCCTTGTCATAGGCTGGAGCCATCCCAGTGACACTCCATATTTTGTACTGTCAATGTCATCCTGCCAAGGCAGGGGCTAAGGCCCGGGGAATGGAGACTCCTTCCGGAAGTAGCGGTGCATATTTGTCAGAGGTTTGGCAAAGTGGAAATAGACCTGTCCCCTATGGTTCTTCTTCATACCTCCAGCTCTGTTAGGCCTATATGCTATGGTACAGGTGTGGCTGAGGCTATGTCTGTACGCTTTTCCCCCGATTGCCCTGCTCCCTGGAGTTCAGGCCAGAGTTTGTCAGGACGGAGTTCGCTTATTGCTAGTTTCTCCATTTTGGCCATCCCGAGTTTGGTTCAGCCCATGTTTGGTTCTGGCAAAGTGTGCCTTCTTCCTTTCAGCCTAGCCTTATCGCCCTGCATATTCATGAAGTTCGTAGATGCTGCTCTGGCTCCTCTACAACTCCAGGGCATCCGTGTACTGAATTATATCGTCAATTTAAGAAGATTGGGGTTGAGACTGAACATAAAGTCAGTGGACAACCTTTTTAGGGGTTTGTGTGATTCGACCTCCATGTAAGCACGGTTGTCTCCTGCTCGAGTTGTTTCTATTTTAACCACTCTTAAGGAGTTCAAGCTTGGTCAAGAGATTTCTGTCCACCAGTACTAAAGACCTTTTGAGTTTTATGGGAGAAGTCGCCAACATTATACCTTTTTAGCTCCAGCACATGAGGCTATTTCAGTTTAAAGAGCAGGGGGTTCCACCCATTGTGTAACCCCCTGAAAAAAAAGGGTTGTACCCTTATTTTGTGATGCAGTCCCTGGTTTCTTACCTTGGGAATGAGGGAATGCATTGCAATGCCTGAAAATGTCTTCCTTCAGACAATTAGAATTTGGTGACATGCTTTTGGTGACATGCTTTCAGTCATCGATCCCTCTCAAGGATCCAGGTTACATACAGAAACTAACTCTGAAATAGAAATGAATAAAATCACATAGACATATATAAAAATGCCTCAGGTTGAGTTATTTTAATACATCAAGTTAAACTAAAATAAACTGAGCAATACTTCCTTGGCAAATAGTTTAAAAATATTTTGTTTTATATTTTTTCAATATATTTTTTATTTTATTTCAGTTAAAGTTTATTGTATTTCAAGTATAACAAAATGTTGTTGTTTTTTTTACGGTTTTAGTTTTTGATAACTATAATAATTGTTCCAAATGTTTACTAATGTTTTTTTACAGTACATAACTGTCATTCCTTCAGACATGCAATCAGGGTCTGCTTTCATTTCAAGTAGCGGACACATGTAGTTTGTACAAAATTGGAATCATTGACAAAGTGATTGTGAAACTTTGAAATCTTGTGACTACAACATGAATGCCAACAGATTAACCCAAATTGTACTAATTAGAAATATTAATGCATCAATTATTAGTAAATGCCTGGGTTGTACAATTAATGCAATTGTCACTCATGTTAATAACTGAACTCGGTGTGAACAGAAGATTGAGAAGGAAACCGACAACCACATTACCTTCAGTTTGTTCATGAGAGTTGTAAATAATCCTCTCTGTTCCAAAACAGTGTTATCTGAGTATCGTTGAAATTATATTATGGTTTTTATTAATATTTTGAATACTTTTTATTTTATTTTATTTTTCTATTTAAATGTTAAAGGTTTAGTATTTTTTTATTTGTTTATCTCATTTTAATTTGTTTCACTCATTAAAAAAATGTTTTTAAATATGTTCATATAGTTTTTATTAATTTTTTTTTCAGTTTTAGTTATTATAGGACATCAAGTTAAACTAAATGAAAACGAGAAATGTTGTATTGGCAATTAGCAAAACATTTAAATAAGTTTTTTTACTGACCTATTTAATTTTTTAGGTTATGGTGTAATTATACATTTAAGTACTGAATAATATTATATAACCACATGTGCTTACTATAGAGTTAGGATTCAGTTTGTTTTAGGGTTATTCGCATCCCTATAGAATGAACTCTTAATACGCATGTGCTATGGTCGTTGCTATGGGTCGGGTTCGCGTTTTTGAAGTTTTCAGTTAAAACGGTGTCGTGTTAGCGGCCCCTAAGTTAATAACTAATGATCGTTGCGACGGAAGCGAATCAATCAAAACTAACTTTAGCTGGAACTAAACTTTATTTTAGAGCTGTCATAAAGCCAAATCAATCTCTGTTACTTTAATTTCCTATTATCACTGTAAAGCAGCTTTGGAACAATCTATATTGTTAAAAGCGCTATACAAATGAAGATGACTTGACCAGCATGTAATTATGCACAATTCACAGTAATTACTAAAGTAACTACATGTAACACGGACACTAAAATAAAGTGTTACCATTTTTTTAGGTAATGTTTATTTAATTTCAAGTAAAGAACGTTTGTTATGGTTTTTGTTTTAGTTAACTATAACCCTGTTCCAATCATTCATCAATTCAGTTTTTCTCAGTGAGTTTGTAATCAATTATATACTGAAATACTCCTCCATGCAGGAACACGTAACACATGTTCTGAGGTCTCATTCGGCCTGCAGCAGACTCAATCATATGTGAGAGATAAGAGATATGAACACAGAAATCTGGACTATATTTGCTCTTCAAAATGCCTTTGCACATGACAGGCAGGCTTTATCTTTTACAAGATTTCATCTATACCTATCAAAGAACATTAAAGCTGGTACCTTATGTTGCCAACATGGTGCTCACAGATTTGCACTCTAACTCATGACATCTCTCTTTTGTGTGTATATACTAGTCAAGTCTTCCCTGAGATTGATCTGGTGGCAGGCATGAAAATAATGTTTAGGTTGATCATGCCAACAGGAAGTTCAGGCATGACCTCCGTGGTCACAAACTACTGTTTTTAATTGTGCATTAACAATAATTACAGAATTATCAATTGTATAGCAACAATTAACGTCCAACACCTTTTAGTTTTAATAAACGTTTAGTTTGCAAACAAAGCTTTGTGGGAATTCCGGTTCGCGTACCTACCCGAAGTGATAAAATAAAATTCTGCATCAAAATTTATAGGCAATACAAGTAGATTGTTTAGGCATGGTTTGTAGGGAATTTCCCCCCAGTAATTTCACCATTTATTTCCTCTTTATATATGCACCCAATGATCAAACAGACATGTAAACACGGTCTGGATACAAGGCTGAATAGTATATTAATACAGACATCTAACTCCTCAGAGATCATATACAGTCATGGTCAGAATTAATGGCACCCCTGGTAAATATGATCAAAACTGTCTGTAAAAAAATAAATCTGCATTGTTTATCCTTTTGATCTTTTATTTAAAAAATGTGCTAAATTCTAACCTTTCATTGAAGTAAAAGAATTGAAAGGGGGGGGGGGGGGGGGGGGGGAAATCCCATTATGAAATAAATGTCTTCTCCTATAATGCCTGATGAGTTTGGAGAACAACTCTTTTTTTTTTATACACTGTATCTAATGTACACATTAATGTGTTCTTGGAGTAACATTTAATGGAAAAAAGAAGTGTAATAATTGGAGTAATAATTAGCAACATTTTAATAATAATTTCTAATATTTCATATAGTAATATTGATGTATAATTTATTTCCATATTCACATATTCCCAAAATGCCTGATAAACATGATTTAAGTCCTGATGTCCTCAACAGTGGACATGAATGAAATCAATGTCCAGTTCTGTAACAGAAAGTTATTTTTTATTTGAAACCCCACAACGGTTTCCTGAGATGTTGCTTTATGAAATACAATTTTATAAGTAGTAATTTAAATTATAATTATAATATATTATCATATTTCCATGAGAGTGCTACATTTTAATGTCAGACATTTTTAAAGACCAAGGAGAAGTTGTTTTCATGGTGAAACTACAAAACATTTGGTATCTCTGAAAAGCCCTGAATGTGCTCTTTACAGGACACCCAGGTGTGACATGTGACATGTATGATGTCAGAGAAATTCACTAAAATATAATGTCCACTACAGTGGACAAAAGTCTATTCCTGGGTCCCATATATATATATATATATATATATATATATATATATATATATATATATATATATATATATATATATATATATATATATATATATATACACATATATACACAGTGGCGCTGCTAGCAATTTTGGTGCCCTAAGCATAATTCCTTTATTCCTCGGCAGACACGAGATCTGAGATCGAGTCACAGAATCTTTATTGCAGACCCGTAATCTACGCGCTGCCTCGCCAATAGTGGCGCCAAACAGAATTAAAAAAATAACAAATGTTTTCCCAACAGGCTGAGGCATGACCATAGCCTTTACACTTTTTAGGAAGTCAATCAACCAATAGCTTACTTAAAATTGACTGCATATTAAAGTGGGATACTAGAAAGAACTCTACCTTTAATATCTTTAGTAGGTGAAGCAGAGGAATACTTCACAATCAAGTGCATACTTAAGAAGGCACAGAGCAAGTTTAATTGTGCACATCATTAGCCCCATCTCCGGCTCTTCGTGTGTTTAGTGTGGCAGTTTGTTGGCCTTTTAATATTTTCAGGATGCGGTGTGCGCTGGGGCGCTCGGAGAAGCCGTGCCGCAGGCTATTATAAAAGCGGGTCAGCACGCATTCAGGTCTAATGGGATTTTAAGCATGACTCCCAGTGTGATGAATAGCGCACACCTGCACTGCTCACGAGAGTGACCTCGGCTCATAATCTGCAACATGAGAGCTCACCTGCCCCAGTCCAGATCACTAAAACTGTCCAAACCCATCCACGCAACCCCTTCCCCCACTCAGCTCTGAAGTGTTTGTCTTGCTAATGCGGGACACCTCGGGGAGCGTCGGCTTTAATGCGTGGAGACCAGCCAATCGGACACTGCTGGAGTTGCAGCAATGCTTCCAGCTGGGCTCTCATGAGATGGGGGGGTTGGATTGTTTTACAAACTGAATTCCTTTAATTAATCACTGTGTTTGAACAGCTGGGCCACTCAAGTCAAGCCGTAATGGGATCTCTACATGGAAGTGTGGATTAGACACAAATTCGGCAAAATATATTTGTCAGGCGCTGTGGGTGGAAGCCATAGAAGAGTACGCTCGGGGCCCGGTCGGATCTCCGGGGCCCGGTCAGAGGCCAGAGAAGCGTGTGGAGGCCCTGCACGTAATCCAGCTGTGTCTGGCGCTCGAAATACTCGAGATTTGTAGGCAAGTGTAAATATTATAAATTATTTTGTTTATTTTGATAGTCCACGTTAGACATTCTACTAACTATAAGTAACTTTGCAACTACATGTCAACTAACTGTCATTAGAGTATTAGTAGACTGTCAGTACACTGTTAGGTTATGGTTATGGTGTTCGGGTTCAAGTTAGTATATAATAAGTTGACTTGTAGTTGCCAAGTTACTTATAGTCAGTAGAATATCTGTTGGGGACCATCAAAATAAAGTGTTAGCAGATATTAAGCATACAGTCTACTAATACTCTAATGACAGTTAGTTGATATGTAGTTGCAAAGTTACTTATAGTTAGTAGATGTCTATAGTGGACTATCGAAATAAAGTCTTACCAATGAAACTACCACACGACTTCCTTCACTCTGTCTGTCTTTCTTTCAAAGAGTCTCAAAGTAATGGCAGACTTTCACGTTTAAAGTTATTTAAAATATTTTTTTAGTATTAATGTAAAAAAATTATTGATTGATTTGATTCAAAGGAATTTAAAGCTTAAGTGCATAATTTATGTGCAAGCACCAAATAGGGTTCCTGAACACTCCTCCCATTTGCCAATGGTTGGGAAAGATATGGTTGAGCCAACGTCATCCTGCTGGTCATGAAACTCATAAAGACATATATTTGGTATTAAATATATGTAAAATGTTAAGCCATGGTCACACATGCCTAAAACAAGCTTAAAATGATGTCAAGCTTTAGGGTTCATCAAACTTGATCTTATGTGCAGTATGCAGTGGACAAATTCAAAACAGTTTTTCCTGTCTTCAGAATTCACATGTGTATGAATAGAATTGGGTCAATTGAGTGAAAAGTCTAATATGACCATCCCTTTACACATTTCAGTGGAATCAACCTACAAATTGCTATAGCTGGCTATGCATATGAAGCTCAGATGATCGGCTTTCTATTTTGTCACGACAAAGCAAAAGTTTGAAGAGAATATTGCTGAGCAAAATAAAACTGTTGTCATGCAAGTCTCTTGCTCAATAATAACATGCCCAGTTTAATAACACAGACATTAGAAGGAAACATCTCGGTTACGTATGTAACCCTCGTTCCCTGAGTGAGGGAACGGAGACGTTCCGTCGGATGACGACGAATGGGGTTTCGCATAGAAAGCCTATCAACTTCGAGTATACAAAATGAGCCAATGGCAAAGAAATGCCATGGGTCTGCGGAATTTGCATGACGTAACTCCGCCCCACCTCGTGGGTATAAAAGGAGGAAGTCCGGCAACATGCAGATATCTTTCTTCGCTGAGGAGCCAAGACTGCGCTCAGGCGATCCCCGCGGTATACAGCGGCAGTGGCAAGAAGACGGAACGTCTCCGTTCCCTCACTCAGAGAACGAGGGTTACATACGTAACCCAGATGTTCCCTTTCGTTCCTCACTCCGAGTTCCGTCGGATGACGACGAATGGGGTTACCAGTCTAATCACGCCACCTTCACAGCTGTCTGCCAGTGCCTTGCGTAAATCTGAGATCCCTGTCATATTAAGACAAATGGGACTCCTATTTAACACAGGAATACCAAGGTACACTGGGGAGCATATCCCAAGATATAGAGAAACATGCAAAATATACCCAGCCCAAGGGGGGGGGGGGGGGGAATTTATGGGAAAGGAAGCATATGGGGAATACACTGGGGTATCCAGCCGCAGGTGGAAAAGTTTTAAACCCCAGGGGTGGCAAGGCGGCTTGCCAAGGGAAGACACATGCTCAGGGAGGCTTACAGTGGGAATACACATGTGGGGGTTGCTCCGGAGAGGGACCATGCACACGGGAGGCACCTAGCCGACGCTCAGGCACAGAGACACTGGGTCGACGTCAGGAGTGCAGGAGGAACTCAGGGCTTTCGGGGAAGCTCACCTGAGGAGAATATCGCACGCATCCAGTCCGAGGAGTGGAATGGCGAGCAAGCGAAGACACCTGAGCGGGTCCTAGTGCCGGCTGGTTGAAGCGAGCACACGAGAGGACACAGGCTCCACTCGGAGATTATAGAATCTGGCGAATGTGTTAGGTGTCGCCCAGCCTGCAGCTTTGCAGATGTCTGTTAGCGAGGCGCCATGCGCTAGAGCCCAAGAAGACGCCACACTCCGGGTGGAGTGTGCGGTCACACCAAGGGGGCACGGTCGACCTTGCTGCTGGTATGCCAAAGCAATGGTGTCCACTATCCAGAGAGCTCTTCCCTTCAGCTTCCCACCATAACAGACAAAGAGCTGGTCTGAGGTCCTGAAACACTGCGTCCTGTCTACATAGGTGCGGAGAGCACGTACTGGACAGAGCAGTGCCAAGGTTGGGTCTGCCTCCTCCGGGGGCAGCGCTTGCAGGTTCACCACCTGGTCCCGAAAGGGAGTGGTAGGAACCTTGGGCACATATCCAGGCCGGGGTCTCAGGATCACGTGAGCCGGCCCGAATTCCAGGCACGCTTCGTCAACGGAGAATGCGTGCAGGTCCCCAACCCTCTTGATAGAGGCCAATGCAACCAGGAGCACTGTCGTCATAGACAGGAGCTTGAGCTTCACTGTTTGCAAAGGCTCAAAGGGAGCATGCTGCAGGGCAGTTAGAACCACTGCGAGGTCCCAAGAGGGAACGAGAGGAGGGCGAGGAGGATGTAATCTCCTGGCTCCTCTAAGGAACCTGATGACCAGGTCGTGCTTTACCACAGACTTACCTTCTATCAAGTCATGGTGTGCGGCGATAGCGGCAACATAGACTTTGAGGGTGGAGGGAGACAGCCTTCGCTCCAACCCATCTTGAAGGAAGGAAAGCACGACGCTGATCGGGCATTTCCGGTGGTCTTCTCGGTGAGAAGAGCACCAGCTGACGAAGAGGTTCCACTTCAACGCATAGAGGTGTCTCGTGGACGACGCTCTAGCGGAAGTGTAGGTAGCCACCACCGGAGGTGGTAGGGTACTCAAACCTACCTGGTCCCATCCAGGAGCCAGACGTGGAGGCTCCAAAGATCGGGACGAGGGTGCCACAGGGTGCCCCGTCCCTGAGAAAAACGGTCTTTCCTCAGAGGTATGGGCCAAGGAGGTGCTGTCGCGAGGAGTATGAGTTCGGAGAACCAGGTCCGGGTGGGCCAGTAGGGCGCAACCAGAAGGACCTGTTCCTCGTCCTCCTTGACTTTGCGCAAGAGATGCGCAAGAAAGCTCACTGGGGGAAACGCATACTTGCGGCCCCGCGGCCAGCTGTGCGCCAGTGCATCCGTGCCGAGCGTGCCCTCGTCAGGGAATAATACAGGGCGCAATGGGTCGAGTCGTGTGAGGCAAACAGATCTATCTGTGCGTCGCCGAACTGGTCCCAAATCAGCTGAACCATCTGGGGATGGAGTCGCCATTCGCCAGGGAGGGGCTGAAACCGTGAGAGCTCGTCGGCTGCACAGTTCAGGGCTCCGGGAATGTAAATAGCACGAAGGGACCTCAGATGCTTCTGACTCCATAAGAGGAGGTGGCGAGCGAGTTGCGACATACGGCGCGAGCGTAGACCACCTTGATGGTTGATGTACGCTACTGTGGCGGTATTGTCTGATCGGACTAGTACGTGTTGACCCCTGAGCAGCGCTCAAAAGCGGTGCAGGGCAAGGCGTACGGCCAGCAACTCGAGGCAATTGACATGCCATAGGCGCTGGGGTCCTGTCCAGGAGCCCGCGGCAGCATGACCATTGCACATGGCACCCCAGCCCGTGGCGGAGGCATCTGTTGATACGACAACATGCCTCGTAGCCTGTTCTAGGGGGACACCGGCCCTGAGAAAACTGAGGCTCGACTACGGGGTGAAGGTATGACGGCAGCTCGAAGTAACTGGTACTCGGAGCGTGCCTTGTTGCCATGCCCACCTCGGTACTCGGTCGCGAAGCCAAAGCTGAAGCGGTCTCATATGAAGCAATCCGAGCGGCGTTGCCGCGGCTGCAGATGCCATATGCCCCAGGAGCCTCTGAAAAAGTTTCAGTGGAACCGCACTCTTGTCCTGGAACTGTCTCAGACAAGTCAGCAGTGACTGCGCGCGCTCGTAAGCTGCGCGGACATGGCGACCGAGTCGATGTCCATACCGAGAAAAGAGATCCTCTGCACGGGGCAAAGTTTGCTCTTTTCCCAGTTGACCCGAAGGCCCAAGCGAGCTAGTTGCCGGAGCACAAGGTCCCTTTGTTCGCAAACCTGGTCTCGAGAGTGAGCTAGGATCAGCCAGTCGTCGAGATAGTTCAGGATGCGAACCCTGTGAACCCGAAGGGGAACAAGGGCTGCCTCGACGACCTTCGTGAAGACGCGAGGAGACAGGGCTAGCCCGAAAGGGAGAACCGCGTACTGGTATGCCCGCCCCTCGAAAGCAAACCGGAGGAACGGTCTGTGACGAGGAAGAATGGAGACATGAAAGTAGGCGTCCTTCAGGTCGATCGCTGCAAACCAATCCTGGGGCCGCACACATTCGAAAATGCGTTTGGCAGTGAGCATCTTGAACGGCATCCTGTGTAAGGAGCGATTCAGCACGCACAAGTCCAGGATCGGTCGTAACCCACCGGTTTTCTTGGGGACAATGAAGTAAGGGCTGTAGAAGCCGGACCTCATCTCGGCTGGAGGGACAGTCTCGATTGCACCCTTCGCTAGCAGGGTGGCAATCTCGGCTCTCATGATAGGGGCATTGCCACCGACCAGAGTGGAGCGGACTCCCCTGAAGCGGGGAGGAGACCGTGCGAACTGAATCGCATAGCCAAACCTGATGGTGCGTGCGACCCAGCGGGACAGACGGGGAAGCTCTAGTCAGGCTCCCAGGTACTGAACCAGTGGGGTCATGCGGGCCACAGGCGTCCCCCCGGAGTGGCAGCGAAGCGGAGTAACTGGCCCGGACGTGGGTGGCATAGCGGCCCGATGTGGGGGCACAGTTAGACTCCGCGCCCGAACAGAGGAGGCCAGGGAAGGACCAGCGTTCCACGGGGGCGTGCTCTGTCGACAGAGGGGGACAGGGCTGAGGCGGCCCGTGGGCGACCCGCCGTGTCAACCGCCTCTGGGACAGAGGGGGACGAGGAGAGCGTGGCTTGTGGGCGGCACTCTGTGTCGTCCGAGAACTCTGTGAGCTCAGGGAAGAGGGGTTCATTTCTTTCTTTAACCATTTTAGGGTACTGCTCACCCGTGGGTGAGCAGCGGAGAATGGAGAACAAAAGATTCTCCCCCGGCCCTCCACCGGGGGAAAGAGTGGTCCTGCTACCACCTCCTGAGAAATGAACATCATCCCTGAGCAGCCCGTCTCAGGAGCGCCGCTTAGGCTGGCGTTTAGCAGGGGGCGGGGCTGGAGAGGGCTGTGGCGCCTTCTTGCGGCTTCCTCCGCGCCGGGGCCTGGGTGGAGGCTGCTGCGTAGGCCGGGCGGGAGGGGCGGGAGCCGCAGGAGGGCGCCCTCGGCGGCGAGCAGGCTGAGGATTCTGCCCGACCAGACGGGTGGAGGCAGCAGCGGGTCGGCGGGGCAGAATGTGTTTAATTGCCTCAGTCTGCTTCTGCGCAGTGGAGAACTGCTGGGCAAAGTCCTCCACCGCACCGCTGAAGAGGCCGGCCTGGGACAGGGGCGCATCAAGCAGACGAGTCCGCTCGGAATCCACCATGTCGGCCAGGTTCAGCCAAAGGTGTCTCTTCTGGACCACAGCTGTGGACATCACCAGACCCAGGGAGCGCGCGGTAACCTTCGTCGCCCGGAGGGCAAGGTCGGTCGCGGCGCGCAGCTCATTGAAGAGGCCTGGGTCTGTCCTGCCCTCGTGCATGTCTCTCAGCATTTGGGCCTGATAGACCTGCAGAGTGGCCATGGCATGCAAGGAAGCAGCTGCCTGTCCCGCCGCTCTGTAAGATTTCGCCACCATGTTTGATGTGAATCTACAGGCTTTGGAGGGGTGCTTAAACTCGCCACGAGAAGAAGCACTCTGAGGACACAGTTGCATCGCAACAGAGCGTTCAACCGGGGGAAGTCCAGTGTACCCACGGGCAGCCGCCCCATCGAGGGGAGGAAAGATGGATGAGACCAGCGAGCGGTCCCGAGAAGACAACGGGGTCTTCCAGGACATCGAGATCTCATCATGCACGTCCGGGAAGAAAGGTATTGGGGTTTGTCGTGGACGCGGGTCGGCGGCTTGGCCCAAAAACCAATCATCAAGGCGCGAGCCCTCAGGGCAGGGTGGTGGCCGCCACTCAAGCCCGATGCTCGCAACCGCCGGGGAAAGCATGGCCGTCATCTCCGGATCCGATTCAGGCACAACCGTATGCACACCAGAGGGTGGCAGCTGTGCTGAATCTTCACTTCCAGAAGATTCAAACCCACCTTGTGATGCTGCTACAGACATCAGATCTTCCTCTGTAGCTTCAGCCGAAGTACACGGGCCACCCGAGGGTAGACCCGTGGAAATCGACAGTTCACTAGCGGGCACCGTCATGCAGGGGGGTTTGACGCGTGGACCAATGGTCGGCGCTTTTTGCCAAACCGTAACCCTCAGATCACCCCACCAGCCACTAGCCAATACACCCGCGAGGGAGCATTAGATCGGGGTGTGGCAAAGGGGACTCTCGCTCTTGAGTCATTGAGTCTCGACAGTAATGACGCGATGGTCATGTTCTCACAGAGAGAACACGAGTCATCCACGAGCGCTGCTCTAGCATGCTCAATGCCCAAACACACTAGACAGCGCTCGTACCCTTCAGAGTCCGAAACCGACCTGCCACAACCAGAAGTACACGGGCGAGGCATCTTTAAAAAGACGTGCCACGTGCAAGCTCTTTTGTGAGAGAAACACTCAAGTGTTGAAGCGACCGGGGAGACACACACTCTCTGGCAAACCACTGCACAGATAAGCAGGAAGCGCGCGCTCGCCGGAGATCGCCGTCACACCAACACTGAGGAACTCGTTTGTGAAGCTGACAATTCAGAGATGGCTTGTGGAGTGAAGAAATAAACTTGGCTCCGAAGCGAAAACATATCTGCATGTTGCCGGACTTCCTCCTTTTATACCCACGAGGTGGGGCGGAGTTACGTCATGCAAATTCCGCAGCCCCATGGCATTTCTTTGCCATTGGCTCGTTTTGTATACTCGAAGTTGATAGGCTTTCTATGCGAAACCCCATTCGTCGTCATCCGACGGAACTCGGAGTGACGAACGAAAGGGAACTCTACAGCACCTTTGTTTTCTGAAGCTGTTACTGCTAAAGTAGTGTAAAAGCTGTGGCACATCAAGCTGGCATCAAAGAACTAGCGCCAACCTGACACCTAAAAGGTTTCTGGGCCTAAAAGCTGCACTCGAACATGCAGACCTGATTTCACCAAGTGCAACATGTTCCTGAATCATCATCTTTATTGATCCTGAAACAACATTCCAATCAACCAATCAGATTTGAGGGACACGTTAAGGCTTACGAACAGGGCTAGGTGCTTCTACATCAGTGTTATTAAAGAGGAATATTGTTCTAGGATCAACAAAATATGTTTTGAAAACACTGCAAAGACTACAGTCAACGGCCACTGTCTATACCAGCAGAAGTCACATTTATCATTCAAAAACGGAAACAGGGACTACGAGTGTAGATATACAAACCATGAACGAAGCAGTGCTTGCTTATCATATCCAATATGTTGATCAATACGCCTTCAATTTCTTCATTCCAGATGGCCATATCATTATGAAAATATTTGCATGTTGGAATGCTCAGATAAGATGAATATGTAAAATTAGAAGAGCCTTCTGTGTGTGCCCTCTTGACTTCGACGTTTGCTTGCTTTTGTCACTTTTCCTTTTCTTATGCAGTGGTTCGCTAAGCTAAACTGCCATTCAGATTGGTCTCTCTCATCAACAGATGGCAATTCAACTTGCTCACCCGGCCGAAAAGTCTCAGACTAGTGCCAATGCTGCAGAGCACACCACAAAACCGAGCCGAACGTTTCAGTTTATGTGTGCGAAAGGCTTGGGTTAGTTTTCTAAAGGTGTCCTAAATGTATCATTACGATTCCATCAAATATAGTCTGATATATTTCTCAATTTAGTCTCATGCTGGTAAGCCTTCCAAGCGTTCAGAAAAACTTTAAGTCTGTGTTAACTGTGATATTTGTGGCTATAATGTCTTATTAGATTACATGTTTGTGTATCTGCGTTGGTGTGTGGCTGTGTATTCTTGTGGGTTGGGGTGGGGGGGGCTCTGTTGTGTTTAGATTGTCCTCTGCAGTACAGGGCATGGGTCTATGTGTTTATATCTGTGTTTCCTCTCTGCGTCTGCTCACACAAAGCAGCTGTCAGTGTTAATGTGTTTTGAACCGCAGATAGGAGTCAGAGTCTGTCCTGGGAACACCATGCACTCAACGTTCACTTCTGCTTCAAGTTATCTACTCATAATCTTGCTGGCATTTTAAATATGCTTTAATTTTCTACATAACATTCAGAGTTAATTGCATCTTTTTATGGTGCACTTATTAGTGCACCATGGTATCCACAACTTCCAATGTTTTTAGTTATTGTTACGGTACAATATGTTGTACCTGTCTGCCAGGCCACATTAAGAAATAGTTGAGTCTGGTACAAAACATTCATCACAGGAACCCGTGCAATGACGTTGAGACCCCCATTGGAATTGCGTTACGGGGGGGCCCTTGGTTGACATTGCGATCGCTTACCACCATCCATTAAGGTGCCCCTCAAGCTCAGGCCCAGGACAAAAGGTTCAGTTGTCCCCCCTTTTCAGTGGCCCAGCCTGTCTGTAAAACTACCTGCCACAAAGCCAAGGTGTGCCTATTAGAGATGCGCGGTTGGTAAATTCAGGCGAGTGGCGGGCGGTTGAACCAATCAAATGAAAAATATATGTATACATAGTTACATTTTGTTATCTGACTATACCTACATCGACTATTTAAACATTGTTTGAAGCTAAATGTGACAAAATGTTGCTGTTATTTTCAGCGTGAGCCGCTTTACAAACACACTCCATACAATAGCAGCATGTTGAAATGATGTGCCAAAATGCATTTTCTATTAGGCTACAAGGAAACATTGTACAGTAGCCTATCAGATAAGGTCAGGTTTGCGGAAGTGTGTTTAATTTAGACTATTTATTTATTTTTGTCCCTGTGCGCCGATTGGAGACGGAGTTCACTGCTGATATTCGGAGACTTTTCTAGTCTCGCCGCTGTCATCAGCAGCACCTTGTATCGCCCAATCAGCGGATGGCGGGCGGGTGCGGTTTTGAAAATTGGTCAAAAACGTTGGTGCGGATGGACGGCGGACAGATGATGAGTTTTGTGATGCGGTTACGGATGAAATAATAGCCCATCCGCGCATCTCTGGTTCCTATGCAATTGCTACAGCTAGTGTTTTTAGTGCATTTCTATATAGTTGCTATGATGTTCTGGAGTGTGTTTACCAAAATCATCGTTAGCCAACTATGGTTGCAAGTTCTGTTGCCCGAAAACATATTTATAATGAACATTCGCAAAGAGCATCGCAAAGTTAAGTGGTTGGAGCGACAGCTCTCGAGCTGTAGTTAGAAGCAGAGATTATTGTTTGCATGACATGACTCAAAATCCTTATCATGAGCCAAATAAGCAAGCTGACATTCAGTACAATCTGTATCTTTTATTTAGAATATATACAATTGTCATTTACATCTCTTAGTTTGTCAAGAGATTTAAAGCACTATTTTTGAAGAGTGCATATGTGCGTAATTAAGAACAAGCCTATGAGTGAATCTGGAAATAAAGCAAAATAATAGAAAAAGTCCTCAGATACCATGTCTGTAATTTATAGAAAAACATCTAGCATTAATTAAATTTCAAACAATACATTAAAAGTAGTTATTACTTCAATCAATCAATCAATCAATCAATCAATCAATCAATCAATCAATCAATCAATCATTTATTTATAGAGCACATTTACGACACAACCAAGGTTGACTAAAGTGCTTTACAAAGATTAAAAGACACACAGACCTAGCACTTATAAATACAAACAAAAATAAGTAATCAATAAAAATTAATTTTCAAACAGAAGGTAGCTATATAGTGTTATATGCCAAAGAGAATAAATAAGTCTTAAGCTGAGTTTCAAAAGTGGAGATAGATGGAGCATGCCTAATAGACAGAGGAAGGCTGTTCCGCAGCCTCGGTCCAGCGGTGGCAAAGGTGCGGTCACCACGTTTTTTAAATTTTACTTTAGGGACAGTTAGAAGGCCATGGTCACTGGATCTCAGGTTTCTAGATGGGGTATACGGAACCAAGAGATGAGTTAGGTATTGCGGTGCCAGATTGTTAAAAGCTTTGTAGACGAATAATACAATTTTGAACTCTATCCTATACTTAACCGGAAGCCAGTGCAGGGACATTAAGAAACACCTGCTTGTCGTGACATCATTAACGAACGTGGGTTGAACGACCAATTTGCAACAATTTGGTTTCGGGACTAGCTAGTTGATTTCTTCAACAATGCATCATACTACGGTAGATAAGCAGCGAGAAACGCACCCCTGCTTGGTAATTGCTTACAAGTACAAGTCAAAATAGTCCATTCTCATATCTCTATGAAATTCTGGTATTTAGATATGTCTCAGGTCTCTCTATGCTATTTTCCCCCATTTTTTTAACTTTAATGGTATTTTGGTGGGAACTGTAGGTTCCAGGGTTAGTATTTGTAAGGGTTTGAGAAGAGTGTTGTGTTAAATTGAAGGCTTCTCCAGAAATGAGGGATGACGTCTAGAGTAACCACATGCTAGTACCGCGTGCAGGATGGGCCGCTCCCCGGTCCCTCCCCTGGTGATCCTGCTTTTCCCGCTTTCCCCTCCATCTGCAGCGAGGGACAGGAAGTGGACGAAGGATTTACTGTTAGGTCCTGACTTGCACAAATTCCTGGTGCTTTTTTCTCCCATCAGCCCCTTGGCCATACCAAAGGCCCCTAAAACAACAGCCTGTCAGGTTGTGACAGCTGGCTTCAAACAGCAAGGTTCCCAGGCGCAGCAATTGGCGATCTTTGAGGTGCTTTTGAGTGATCGTCTCTGTGTGTAGATGTTAAGGTGTTTTACTTTAAGACCTACTGCAGTGTTTGTTGAGATAAGATTTGTCATGTGATAAGAGGTTAATATTTTGCTTCTCTTTGACATTGCACAGTGTTTCTTGTGGTATGTCTCTCTCTTTGCACAGTGCATCGGTTGGGCGTGCTCTTGGCGCAGGTGGTCGGCTCTGCTTTGAAGTGTTGGCCGCTTCCCTGTGATTCCTTTTGCAGTGATTCCTCTTTCCAGGTGTAGGAGGGCTGGCCTGTCTGAGAGAGGGTTTTGTCTGGGTGCTGTCAACCAAGAAGAGACCATTGATCTTTGCAGCCCACCTCCTGCACCCAGTACTGCCTTAGATGTAGAGGTACACCTCTTCACACTAATGGGATAATTGTTGGCAATCCAAATGAGGTCACAGCTCAAGTGTGGCTCCTTTGGAGTTGGGAGAGATTAGAATTCCACAGAGATTTGATAGACGTGGGAAATGCATCTACACGTGCATGAGAAGAAGGCGGCGAAAACATTGTTAAACAACTATAGACCAGGAACAGATGAACCCCATGGAGGTCTCAGAGTGTTGTTTCTATGGCCCTGTTTGCCTTCATCTCCATCCAGGGTAATCTAATCACATCAACAGTGCTAAACACATACAAAACGCTTTGCGATCCGCTCACTCAAAACACGTTTGGAGGTAATTGCTAATGTAAAACAAATGGGACCTGATGTGTCCTGAGAAACGACAAAGAGTTGACTACTGGTTTTTAAACTTGGCCAGCTATGTATGACTTAAAAGAACTATCCAATGGAAATATTTGGACAAGCCCATCCCCTCATGTAAGCCCCGCCCCACATATTTCATTGCCGGAGCAGTGGCCCATTTGGACTGTCATCCAGGCTTAGGCTGGTTTAAGGCTGCCATCTGCCAAATTTCACTCCCAAGGACTGGAGAAAGTGAGTTTCAGCGCTTCTTTTGATCACTTTATAATCTATAACTGCACACACCCCACCACAGTGGACACAGAGATCTATGTGTGTAACTAACCTGGCGGTACAATAGCCGTGTTTCCACTCTCGGGCCAAAACATGCATGCTAGTGCTTGCCAGGGCCAGACGCGTTTTGACTGTCACTTCCCGTGCTTGATCGGGCCTCGTCGGGGCTTCCTCGGGGCCAACGGCCAGGGGTTTTAGTGCGCCTAATACCTTGGTCCAAAGCGGGCCAACTCAAGCTTCAGGAGTGGTTACAAACAGAGGTTTAGTCTGGAGACGGCAGCGCCGGATGATTTTATATACCAGCTATCATCAGCATTAAAGACTTCATTTTAGCTCAAAACTCACTTTTAAACAGCAGAGAGATCTGATCCGATGTGGATTCTGATCACCGTATAAGGCAGAAAGATTTATATGCGATGCAAGAGACTAACACTATTACCATAGTAAACATGGTAAATACGACCGCTTGAAGAAATCAGACAAATCATATAGGCTATCACAATCATGTATTTATTTTATCTGTCTTATTTTTGTCTCTTTTGCATAAAGTAGCTGTAACTTTTCACAAGCCGTTGTGACTTCCGTATATTTGTAATGTCAGAACTACTCAGTCCCCGCCTTCAGTCTCCACCCCGACCAATGGTGGGTCACTCAGAAAACAACAGGCCAATCAGAAGAGAGGCTCATGAATATTAAGTAGACAGGCCAAACTCCAGCTGTTCTTGGCAGAGCTCCCGAGAAAGGAGCTGTAAAAATATATTGAGATGGTTTTGGTACTTATACCGCAAATATATATTCTTAAGGACATCAAAACCTAAAATAAAACTTCAGAAAGTTGTACAATATGGGACCTTAAAGTTCAACTTTCAAAAAAACTTCTCTAGACGTGCTATGTGAATGAATTAGCATCAATCAATATTGTATACAGTTGAATTCTGTTGATGTTACACATGGCTAACTCTTTCAAAATGACATGGAGGTTTATGGAAGACAAATGTCAGGATTGGTTCAAACAACCAAAATGGCTAGAAAAAAGCTCTTTAAAGCAATGTGGTGTTAAAGGTTAAGAGTGGTGCTTTTCTTCCCTCTGCCAGCCAGTCTATACTTCCCTGAACCTAAGACACCACGATGGCACAACACGAGCATCCCGTGAATCAATTTCAGCATATCAGAGTCAAGGCGTCTGGGTCCTTAAAATATAAAGGATTGGACATGCAGACAAGATGGAAAGAGAAAGAAAGAGAGAGAAAGAGAGACAGGGAGGATCAAAGTCAGCACAAGAGTTCATTTCATTAGATGTGATTGAATCAGGCGAGCGTCAGACTGGAGCGTCCATGTAAAATCAAATATGCATGTCTGGTTTACCCTGAAAACTTATCTGAATGAAGACAGGGTCACATGAGGGCAATAATACACATTTTACATTGTAAAAACAGCAGAGTGGAACTAGACTGTTGTCTACACTGAACAGTTTGAACTGTTTCAGAATGTGTCAACTGAAGTGAATGAATTGAGACATTGTTATGCAACATGACATGTTTTTATACAAATTATCTCAAGATTTGAACCCTAGTAATTACCTAACAATTGTCCAGGAACCATTTACCGGTAGATTACCCTCCAGCTGCCCAGAAGTGCCATAGTCACCATGCAAAAAACACTGGTTAACCTATTACAGTTTTTTTTTTATTTATTGCTAACAAATCATTGAAACTATAGCCATATTCGCATGGGATAAGTATTACCTGTTGACCTCTAGTCATTTGTAATAATTGCGGAGTTTGTCTGTGATCTTCATCCCGTGCGAATCGGCCATGTCTGTAATTTGTAAAGTAAAAATTCCCCCACAAATGACCTACCATATTTCGCCGAACACCGAGGTCCTGTGATAATATCAGTCCTGTGTGAATCGCCATCTGTGTGATTTGACGGGGTCGTATATCATTTTTTCAAGGTTTTTGTTTCATGTGCGCCTTTTTATCCATCTTTTACAAAGAATGGAGGCTGTGTTTGAGTGTTTTGATAGTATTTTGGGTGCTGGGTCACATTGCTATACACCACAACTATACAATTTGCAGAAAGAGAAAGCTGAAAACCATCAGAAGAGCAAAAACAAAAAGAATGATTATATGGAGATGAATGACATGTATAGCAGCGTGCGGTGAGGAACTTTATTCTGTTTATGTCATGATATATCATACAGCTAGACCTATAACGAAAAGACATTTCCAAGCAATAGCCTACTGACGTCATATCCGGGAGATAAGTCTGTAAATTTGAGTAAAATCACAGGCTTGGGTTATCCCGTGCGAATGCGCCACACAAAATTCAGATGTGGGTGGGTAATTTCTAATTCACACGAGGTCCAGATAGTACTAATCCCGTGCGAATAGGGCTCCATTTCTCAAAACCACATAACATACACAACATGCAAACTGTCACAAATCTCTTGCAAAAGCAAACATTTCATCCAAAACTATTTTAACTCTTCTATAAATTTTGTTTTTGCATAGTGACTTTACACACGAACCATAAAATGATTAGCCGTATTATACACACCATTTGACACACGTATGTAAAAAAAATGTAAAACACTACTATATAATAGTGTGTTTTGCTTGTTTGGTTTGGTGTGCAGTGACGCACCAGTTTGTCTTAAACAGCTTTTCTTTTCTAATTACCTTCAAAAGCTGAAAAAGGTTCCCGGCCTCTGCTTTAAGCCCTTGGCTATAGCACATTTGTAAATCCTCAACATTGTCACTCTATCTTTTAGGCACAAATTCCCTACACACCCCATGCTGAGGACCATTTCACCACACACACACACAACACACACAAACACACACACACACACACACACACCACACACACACACACACACACACACACACACACACACACACACACACACACACACACACACACACACTTTTACTCAGTAGACTGACCTTTGACCTCCAGTTTTTTTTTACTCTAACTGTCTAAGCAAGCAAAACGTGCTGATGAGAGTGCATGAATAATGTTGATGTGGTTTTATGTTTCTGACAAGCACTGAGATGGGCCGACTCAAAACACTATACACACTACACAACACGCATCACTTCCTGTGTCCGCTCAGCTCTCAATGATAGACATGACTTCACAGTAATTAAGGTTAATATGGATTTATGTTTTTGAAAAAGGTATCTTATGCTCACCAAGGCTGCATTCATTTGATCAGATTATTAAATTATGTATTATTAAATTATTATTACAAATTAAAATCATTGATTTCTATGTGAATATATAGTAAACTGTAATTTATTCCTGTGATCAAAGCAGAATTTTCAGCATGTGATTTCAGTGTCACATGATCCTTCAGAAATAATAATAATATGCTGATTTTCTGCTCAAGAAACATTTATGATTATTATCAATATTGAAAATAGTTGCATATTTTTGTGAAAACTGTGATATATTATTTTCAGGATTCTGTTTAATGAGTTCAATTAACAGCATTTATTTGAAATTGAAATCTTTTGTAACAATATAAATGTCTTTACTGTCACTTTTGATCAATTTAATGCATCCTTAGTGAATCAAGGTATTCATTTACATTTCCACAAAAATATTAAGCAGCAAAAACTAAAATTACAATTTCAAAAACAATTATTTAATTGCTATTTTTTTATATAGATTTTACAAACTGTTGAACCGCACGACACCATTTGCTTTTTTCCCATGATAAACCTGTCAGTTACAATTGATAAAAGAGGAAGTTGATCATTGTCAGATGAGTGTGTGTGTGTGTGTGTGTGTGTGTGTGTGTGTGTGTGTGTGTGTGTGTGTGTGGTGTGTGTGTGTGTGTGTGGTGTGTGTGTGTGTGTGTGTGTGTGTGTGTGTGTGTGTGTGTGTGTGTGTGTGTGTGTGTGTGTTTGGGGGGTGATGAGAGAAGGTAATGTCATACGTATTGTAGTATACAGGGGTCAAAAGGGTCTCCAGACAGACCCCTGTCCTCACCTACCTCTCTCACAATGTTTTCAGAAGGGTTCTTTCAGACCTTGTATAGAAGTTTAGTGGGAAACCCAACCCAGCAATAATAACCCAACACAAAGCCAACGGGTGACATGTGGTCACCAGACCTGCGGACCCCAAATCTCCCCCTCACCTCCCCTGGAAAAAACATACATGGCTTCCTCTTAACTGTGTGTGTGTGTGTGTGTGTGTGTGTGTGTGTGTGTGTGTGTGTGTGTGTGTGTGTGTGTGTGTGTGTGTGTGTGTGTGTGTGTGTGTGTGTGTGTGTGTGTGTGTGTGTGTGTGTGTGTGTGTGTGTGTGTGTGTGTGCTGTCGTGGTGTGTGTGTGTGTGTGTGTGTGTGTGTGTGTGTGTGTGTGCGTGCGTGCGTGCGTGTGTGTGTGTGTGGAATGTTTGATGAGGCCCAGGACAGCCATTGATGCTCTTTCAAACTGTCTAACACGCAGCATAAATTTATTTCATAGCATCATAACTCTGGCTGTTGTATCCAAAAGAGAAAGTGGCCCAGATGGACATTATTGAGCATAAACACAGCTCTGTTCCTGATCTGTGTTGTGTGTTATTCTCCACACTGTGTTATTCTCCACACTCTCTTGTACTGTGCTGCCCTCGTGTGGAAACACACTCGTATAGCATTCCCAGTCAACTCTAAACAGCTTCTTGTTCAAGATCAATGATGTTTTCCTCACAAACAATCACCACACTCTTAGAAGATGCAATCCTTTAAGACATTCCTCCTTATATATAACCTTTCTGGCATAAATGGTTCTAGTCAAGAACCCTAAGTTCTATATAGAACTCCACTGAACCTTCAATATTACATTATGATTGTATTTTAAAACCAATCACGCCCTTTAATTGCTATTTATTTAAATTATATAATAATATAGACAAGACAACATTGAAGTGTAATGGAAACAGCATTCAATGTGTAAAAATGTATAGACATCCCATAATTGTTATGGTACAGGGACCCGGAGACAGAAGGGCAGGTGAAAGTGTTTATTAGCAGCAGTGAGCAGACAAACAGTTAAGTGGTGAACACAAGGTTAAGGAGAGCACAGGACACAGACGCTGGAGAGGATCGTCTTGGAGGTTTCACACACATTGGTAAAACGAGACTAGACAAAGCAGTGCTGTGGCTGTGGTGACTATGGTGCTGGTGATTAGCTGTGCTGTTTGCATGCAGGTGGTGGTGATTAGTATTCGGGTGATGGCTGATGATGTGCAGGTGTGGGTCAAGGAGGATGGAGGCGGAGGAGACTAGATGGTGACTGTGACAGTACTCCCCCCAGTAGTCCTCGTGCCGTAGATGGTGCAACCAGGGATGGGCGTCCTGGAGTCTTTATCCGGAAGGTATGCCGACTCCAGGGCGGTGCAGGCTGTACTGGCGGCCAGGAAGGAGCCGGCAGTTCAGGGGACCAGGGCGGAGACAACCCTTCGGGCGGCCATGGTGGAGACGTATAGCCCCCAAAAAAAAAATGTTCTTGAGCGGAACTATGGGCTTAGACTCAGGTACAGGCTTTGAGGGTTCAGGCGCCGAGGAGGCCATCTTGTATGGAGGAGAGGGTTCAGTGGAGGCTGACCAGGTCTCTGTCTTGGCAGGATTGACGTGAACAGTCTCTGGCTCTGGTGCATGACGTGAACAGTCTCTGGCTCAGTGGGCATAATGTGAACAGTCTCTGGCTCGGCGGGCGTGACGTGAACAGTCTCTGGCTCGGCGGGCATGACGTGAACAATCTCTGGCTCGGTGGGCATAATGTGAACAGTCTCTGGCTCTGCGGGCGTGAGGTGAACAGTCTTTGGCTCAGTGGGCATAATGTGAACAGTCTCTGGCTCGGCGGGCGTGACGTGAACAGTCTCTGGCTCGGTGGGCATGACGTGAACAATCTCTGGCTCAGTGGGCATAATGTGAACAGTCTCTGGCTCTGCGTGCTTGACGTGAACAGTCTCTGGCTCAGTGGGCATAATGTGAACAGTCTCTGGCTCGGCGGGCGTGACGTGAACAGTCTCTGGCTCGGCGGGCATGACGTGAACAATCTCTGGCTCGGTGGGCATAATGTGAACAGTCTCTGGCTCGGCGGGCGGGATGTGAACAGTCTCTGGCTCTGCGGGCGTGACGTGAACAGTCTTTGGCTTGGCGGGCGTGACGTGAACAGTCTCTGGCTCTGCGGGTGTGACGTGAACAGTCTCTAGCTCGGCGGGCATAACGTGAACAGTCTCTGGCTCTGCGGGCATGACATGAAAAGTCTCTGGCTCAGCGGGCGTGACGTGAACAGTCTCTGGCTCAGCGGGCTTGACGTAAACAGTCTCTGGCTCGGCGGGCATGACGTGAACAGTCTCTGGCTCGGCGGGCATGACGTGAACAATCTCTGGCTCGGCGGGCATAATGTGAACAGTCTCTGGCTCGGCGGGACTGACGTGAACATTCTCTGGCTCTGTGTGCTTGACGTGAACAGTCTCTGGCTCGGCGGGCATGACGTGAACAGTCTCTGGCTCGGCGGACATAACGTGAACAGTCTCTGGCTCTGCGGGCATGACATGAAAAGTCTCTGGCTCGGCGGGCTTGACGTAAACAGTCTCTGGCTCAGCTGGCATGACGTGAACAGTCTCTGGCTCAGCAGGCTTGACGTAAACAGTCTTAGTCCGTATGGACAACATGTCAGTAGTGGCTTACATAAATCTCCAGGAGGGCATCAGGTCATGCGACCTGCATGCTATGGCGAGAGACCTCCTCTTATAGGCACAGACCAATCTAAGCTCTCTGAGAGCTGCGCATATCCTGGGTGTCCAGAATTTGGGTGCGGATATGCTCTCACGGGGCAACACTCCGCTCGGTGAGTGGTCCCTGAACCCACAGACAGTCAGTCTGATATGGAAGGTGTTTGGCAAAGCCGAAATCGACCTTTTCGCCTCGAGAATCAACAACCACTGCAAAGTGTTCTTTTCGAAGAACAGGGACGCGCTGACCCAAGCCGTATTGACCCAGAGTCATGTGAGATATCTGGGGTTCTCTCATTCCTGCAGGAGCTGTTGGACGCGGGCCGCTCCCCGTCCACGCTCAAAGTGTATGTGGCAGCCCTCGCAGCACATCATGCTATGGTGGCTGGCCAATCACTGGAGAGAAACGACCTGGTCGTAAGGTTTCTGAAACGTGCTAGGAGGATCAACCCCTCCAGACCTCCCTCTGTGCCTCCTTGGGACCTCTCCACAGTCCTGGGGGCTTTTGAGACTGTAAACAGTCTCTGGCTCGGCGGGCGTGACGTGAACAGTCTCTGGCTCGGCGGGCATGACGTGAACAATCTCTGGCTCGGCGGGCATAATGTGAACAGTCTCTGGCTCGGCGGGACTGACGTGAACAGTCTCTGGCTCTGTGTGCTTGACGTGAACAGTCTCTGACTCGGCGGAACTGACGTGAACAGTCTCTGGCTCGGCGGGACTGACGTGAACAGTCTCTGGCTCGGTGGGACTGACGTGACGTGAACAGTCTCTGGCTTGGCGGGACTGACGTGAGCAGTCTCTGGCTATGTGGGCATAATGTGAACAGTCTCTGGCTCGGCTGGCGTGACTTGAACAGTCTCTGGCTCTACGGGTGTGACGTGAACAGTCTCTGGCTCGGCTGGCGTGACTTGAACAGTCTCTGGCTCTGCGGGTGTGACGTGAACAGTCTCTGGCTCGGCGGGCATAACGTGAACAGTCTCTAGCTCTGCGGGCATGACGTGAACAGTCTCTGGCTCAGCGGGCATGACGTGAACAGTCTCTGGCTCAGCGGGCATGACGTGAACAGTCTCTGACTCGGCAGGACTGACGTGAACAGTCTCTGGCTCGGCGGGACTGACGTGAACAGTCTCTGGCTCGGCAGGACTGACGTGAACAGTCTCTGGCTCGGCGGGCATGACGTGAACAGTCTCTGGCTCGGCGGGCATGACGTGAACAGTCTCTGGCTCGGCGGGACTGACGTGAACAGTCTCTGGCTCTGCGGGACTGACGTGTACAGTCTCTGGCTCGGCGGGTCTGACGTGAACAGTCTCTGGCTCGGCGGGCATGACGTGAACAGTCTCTGGCTCGGCGGGCATGACGTGAACAGTCTCTGGCTCGGCGGGACTGACGTGAACAGTCTCTGGCTCGGCGGGCATGACGTGAACAGTCTCTGGCTCGGCGGGACTGACGTGAACAGTCTCTGGCTCGGCGGGACTGACGTGAGCAGTCTCTGGCTATGCGGGCATAATGTGAATAGTCTCTGGCTCGGTGGGACTGATGTGAGTAGTCTCTGGCTATGCGGGCATGACGTGAACAGTCTCTGGCTCGACGGGCATAATGTGAACAGTCTCTGGCTCGGCAGAACTGACGTGAACAATCTCTGGCTCGGCAGGACTGACGTGAGCAGTCTCTGGCTATGCGGGCATAATGTGAACAGTCTCTGGCTCGGCGGGCTTAATGTGAACAGTCTCTGGCTCGGTGGGACTGATGTGAACAGTCTCTGGCTCGGTGGGACTGACGTGAACAGTCTCTGGCTCGGCGGGACTGACGGGAACAGTCTCTGGCTCAGTGGGACTGACGTGAACAGTCTCTGGCTCGGCGGGACTGACGTGAACAGTCTCTGGCTCGGCGGGACTGACGGGAACAGTCTCTGGCTCGGCGGGACTGACGTGAACAGTCTCTGGCTCTGCGGGACTGACGTAGAGCACAGGATTTTGAATGATTCATTAGAATCACACTACAAGCAAACTTTTATAAGTCTTTTGAAAGCAACACAAAAGCTTTGTGTGATAAGCCAAAAAAAATTTGATTGACTATCATTTCCTGTTTATATTGTCTTTCATGAGTGATGATGACATTTATTTGGGAATGTTTCTGCTCACGCTGACTGGAACTCTTCAAATAATGTCTGACAACAGCAACACCCACCCAAAACATGTTTCTCTTGCAGTCTGTTAGTGATGGAACACCCTGGTTGATGGACAGTTTAAAATAATGTTATCTGGATGGATGGATGGATGGATGGATGGATGGATGGATATAATTTAAATCTTTTTAATAAAGTAGATTTTAAATGCTAAATTTACGGAAAAGGTTATGTCTACAAGCACTCTGCACAGATCCTATGGCCAGCTTCAATTTCTCCCCACCATATGCTGACGTTGATGTATCCCAATCTTCAAGCAGGAGGAATTGGATGAAATATTCTGAATAATACCAACCCACAATCTAACTTGTGATGCAGTCTGAATCCCCCCACTGAGCCTGGTTTCTCCTGTTTTTTTCTCCATTTCTGTCATTGATGGAGATTGGGATCATTGCCAATGTCGCCTCTGGCTGTCAACATAATGTTCAGTTGAGTTTTAGTCTATTTCTCACTGTCATTGTCCAGTATCTAAGTATTTAAATCATGTGAACACCTCAAATTATCTGATTGAGCTCAATCCCAATGAAGTTTTGATTAGAGTGGAAGGAGTGGAGTGGACCTGAAACAATCCGATCAACTGGGAAAAATTAGGCATGTGAATGCTTCAATTTGATTATTGTCTTAATCGGATTCAAAAACACCTTGCGCACATTCACAGTGCCATGATGAACCCCTGTGCCATGAATCTACACACCACTGAACCCCTAGCGCCCTTTCCAATGGTAGATTGTCTTTCTTCAGATCCAAGTCCTTCACTGTCTTAGCTTTGCTCTCCCCACTTATGGATGCAGGTACAGTGCGACTGTTGGACATCCACTTGATCAAATTAAATCCTCCTGATGCACACATCTCCCTTAATTCATGCATTAGAGTAATACCCTGCTGTTCAGTAGCTGTAGCTGTAGATGAAACACCTTACTACCAGACTACCTGACCACCTGACTACCAGATTTTTTTGGAAAGAGGCAGTTGTAAAGAAATAACCATTGAGGCACTGTCAGTACATTTAACCTCTGCATCAAATTGCTCTGCCTCTTTGGATTGGAGTTTTACTCTTTCTACAAAGTGCTGAACTGCTTGAGACTTCGGTTCGAACCAGTGTAACTGATCTAAATATGTCTCATCATCTGACATGAGATCTCTCTGGTTACATTATTAATGTCTTGGAAAGCAACAAAGGACTGTGCAAACGCACCATTTATGCATTAAAACTAGAGGTGGGCATAGATTAATTTTTTCTAGATCTAGATTAATCTCACTGTAATCTTGGAATTAATCTAGATTAATCTAGATTAAAATGGCTCATTTGAATTCTGCCGAAGGCATTCAGAATATGTTTGCTACCTACCCAAATAATGACTAAAAGTAAGTCTTTGAAAATAGGTTTCTTCCATCTATCGCCAACAGCTCCCAACCCAACTTTGAGAATAGATTAACGGCGAATTTTTTTTTATCGCCCTATAAAAGTCTCACGTTAAGGCAGCACGTTAACGCCGATAACGGCCCTCCACTAATTAAAACAGAGTGTCAACATTACCAGAGTCCTCAAGCAAAAATGTTCTCTCATTTGCCTTGTTAAATGCCCCACCTTTGATCTTCCAGTTCCCATCAACTGATTAAGCCATTCCTCTTGTTTTAACAGTCATTTTCGGCACTCTTTTATATGCCGCGTTCAATTCCTGTTCATGTTCATCAGCGTGCATTGTGTTTATCACAAAAGCAGATGAGATCGCCCTCTTGCGATGCTGTGTGGAGACGCAAACATGTCGGGTCCATGACGCAGCAAAGTTCAATAATATCCAAAGTCCAACAATATCCCCGAAACGTCTGAAAAGGTTGTGGAAGTTCACTAAATCCAATCAGCTAAACCTATAGTGTCTGTAATCCAAATGCCATCTGAGAATCTGAGCCGTGAATCCTGCGGTCCGTTAGAATCCAAGTAACTTTATGGTCTCTGATGATGCTTGAATCACTCGATAATCTTCTTGTTAAAAACAAAAATATTGCTTGTTTCAGACGAAAAAGAGAAGTTCCCTTTCGAACAGTCACTTCATATTGTGTAGCTATACTCAGTGGGAAAACTCCTTTTCCTCGATTTACTGAAGCCTATATGTAAAATAGGGGTGCGCCAAAATATCGATATGGCGATATCTCACGATATTTACCCCCCATCCCCCCCCCCTGATTTTTACAGACGCATCCAACCTGGGTTGGGGAGCGCTGCACGAGGGCACGCCTGCCTCCGACCTCTGGTCGAGCACAGAGCAGAGCTTACATATCAACTGTCTGGAAATGAAAGCAGTTGGTTTGGCCCTGAAGACATTTCTATTGAACCTCAGGGGTCACCACGTCTTAGTCCGTACGGACAACATGTCAGTAGTGGCTTACATAAATCTCCAGGAGGGCATCAGGTCATGCGACCTGCATGCTATGGCGAGAGACCTCCTCTTATAGGCACAGACCAATCTAAGCTCTCTGAGAGCTGCGCATATCCTGGGTGTCCAGAATTTGGGTGCGGATATGCTCTCACGGGGCAACACTCCCCTCGGTGAGTGGTCCCTGAACCCACAGACAGTCAGAAGGTGTTTGGCAAAGCCGAAATCGACCTTTTCGCCTCGAGAATCAACAACCACTGCAAAGTGTTCTTTTCGAAGAACAGGGACGCGCTGACCCAAGCCGTATTGACCCAGAGTCATGTGAGATATCTGGGGTTCTCTCATTCCTGCAGGAGCTGTTGGACGCGGGCCGCTCCCCGTCCACGCTCAAAGTGTATGTGGCAGCCATCGCAGCACATCATGCTATGGTGGCTGGCCAATCACTGGAGAGAAACGACCTGGTCGTAAGGTTTCTGAAAGGTGCTAGGAGGATCAACCCCTCCAGACCTCCCTCTGTGCCTCCTTGGGACCTCTCCACGGTCCTAGGGGCTATGAGGGGTCCACCTTTTAAATCGCTCCAGTCGGTTGATCTTAGACCTCTCTCGCTGAAGACCGCTCTCCTGTTGGCATTGGCATCTATAAAGTGAGTGGGAGATCTGCAGGCTCTCATCCTCAAGCCTATGCATGGTTACGTACCAAAGTGCTCTCAACGCCGTTCAGAGCACCGGGGGTGACATTACTAGCCCTTCCTCTTTCTACAGAGGATGGGGAGGTGAACCTTCTCTGCCCTGTTAGGGTGCTGAGAATCTATCTGGAGCGTTCTGCGTCGTTTAGGCAATCAGAACAGCTTTTTGTCTGCTTTGGTGGTCGATCCAAGGGGGATCCAGTCACTAAGCAAAGACTGTCTGGATGGATAGTGGATGCTATTTCTATGGCTTATACCTAAGTGGGTATAGATACCCTATAGGTATCAAGGCCCATTCTATATATATATATTTATATATATATATATATATATATATATATATATATATATATAAACCCGCTTTGGCCGGTTATATTTTTCATACGCTAATAACCTCGACAGTGTCCGGGTTTATTAGTGTAATATGTTGGTGGATTACTGACTCAGATGTGTTATTCTAGACCTGATGCTGTCTGGTCTGTTATATACATATTTATATAACAGACCAGACATGCGGTTTATGGCTTGTTCTGTATGCTCAGGGATCCTGAGTTGCAGTGGCAACCAGTTACTCAGTGCAGCGTTTTGCATAGCGTTCCCACTGCGTATAGCTACGCAATACGAAGTGACCGTTCGAAAGGGAACTACTTGGTTACTCACATAATCTCAGTTCCCTGAGTGAGGGAACAAAGTATTGCGTAGCTGGCCGCACTGTAGTAACATGGCGAGTTGTTGCTTCAGTCATTAAACCTGCTATAATGGCAAATTCGGGGACTAATATAGGCTGAGGCCACGCCCCCTTGGCGGGCTCTGACGTGTAATGACGTAGAGCTGTCTCATTGGTGCGCCCGCGCCATTGGATGTGCAGTTGCTGCAGCAAGCCTTTGAGCGAGACGCTCAATGTGCCAGCTGTGCAGCTGCAAATGCGTTTTACATATAGGCTTCAGTAAATCGAGGAAAAGGAGTTTTCCCACTGCGTATAGCTACGCAATACTTCGTTCCCTAACTCAGGGAACTGAGGTTACGTGAGTAAGCAAGTAGTTTTCTTACTTTAATATAGATGCAAAGTCTTAGGTTAACTTAGTGGCAGGAAAAATTAGTTCTTACTCATCACAGAAGTCAGTCAAAAATCTGTAAATAAGTGCAAGTTTAATCAAATCACAAAATTTCAAAAATATACAAAATCCTGTTGGCTCCTGTAGCCTATCCTATGATTTCACTCGTTAATCCTTTAACTTGTGTTACCTTAAAAATGTAAACATGCAAAACGGTAAGAGAACGGTTTTCTCCCTTTTTTTTTTAACTTATTCAAGTTCAATCTTCCGCCCACTAACCATTAAATAAACCGAATATTAAATATTAAAAAATACTTACAGTGCATGTAAACGTATTGTCTCTAAACCTTTCATTACAAGCACTGCACAAACAACACATAACACCATATGGATGTCACCCTCTTGTGATATAAACTGTAAACATCATGTTTTCTGAACTTTCCAAAGAATGTACTGTATTACATAACATCTTTTTTCACTTAGGTCCATCAGTGATGTGAACATCTGTAGCTCTCCATCCTGTTTATATAGTCTCGCATGGTTTACTGCTTTATGAGGGAAGTTTTCCCTCACTTTTATGCAATAGAGATCAACAGTTTTCTATGACAGCCATTATTATGACACACGATTTTTTGCAAGGAATATACACAATATGAAATATAGTCAATATGTATTTGTAACTTTTGAAAATGAATATGCCTGTGTGTTGTCTGTTCTGCTCTGGTCAAACTCGGGCACTTCAACTTTATTAACTACAGTTACACAATGACAAGAGAACAAACAATAAACACCTGGAATGTTTGTGAATAATTTTTAAAGTTTTTCTTTTTGTAGTACTTGTGTATATGGCAAACATGGCAACACAAAGCAACGAAAGATGTTTTATAGGACAAAGGTGCCCAGCTAAAGGGAACGCTCTGGGCTGTGTCCCAAAAGCATCGCTAGCCAACTATGGTCGCATGTTCCGTCGTCATCAGCAATTCAACTAGTCAATTTTTTCCCGAAAACATATTTCTAACTAACATTCGCAAACAGCATCGCAAAGTTGTGTGTTTGGAGCGACAGCTCTCGACCTGTGGTTAGAAGCAGAGTTTCTTGTTTGCATGACATGTGGACTCAATAAATCCTTGTCTTGAGCAAAATAAGCAAGCTGACATTCAGTACAATCTATATATTTTATTTAGAATACGTACAAATGTGATTTACGTCTTTTAGTTTGTCAAGAGATTTAAAGCACTATTTTTGAAGAGTGCGCATGTGCGAACGTGCTTGAATCCTATGATTGAATCTGGAATAAAGCAAAATAACTGATCAAAATTAGAAATAGTCCTCAGATGCTATGTCTGTCATTTATAGCAAAACAAACTGTATAGCATTAGTTCGATCTCAAACAGATTCATTAAAAGTAGTTATTACTCCACCACCTGCGTAACCATCGTGGTTTAACGAGCAATTTGCACCAAAATAGTTTCCGGATCGTGACTAGCTAATTGATTTCTTCAACAATGCATCATACTATGGTATTCAAGCAGTGGGTTGATGGGTCAATGTCATTGTACGGGAAACGCATCCATGGCGAAAATCTCTCATAGTTATGGGCAAACATTCTTCAAGAAACAATAATAAAACATTCATTCATCTGGTCTTTAATAATGTTCTTAAAATGTTAGCACAGGAGCATTTATCATTCATGAAACATTTTAGTTGGACGTTAAATCTAACGTTTACTACTTTTTTAGAGAACATCCAAAAGTAACGTTACAATGATGTTTGCAAAATTCTAAAAATTAATTCCTTAACGTTGGAATAAAACCTTTTAGGGATGCACCGATAGGATTTTTTTTGCCGATACCGATACCGATTTCAACAAACAACTACCGGCCGATACCGATACCGATACCGATACCGATATTTGTCACTTGCATACAATACTATTCAGTACTAGCTAGTTTATTTCTGCATCAAATTATTTTCACTGAACATGGATTGATCCATTTAACATTCATCTGACCAGCATTATAAGAGAGGCACAATGATAAAAAAATACAATAAGACAACATTCAGAGATGATTTTTGCTATCCAATATTTATTTATTTAACAATATGAAGTCATATTTTATTACTTCTTAACAATAGAATCATATTTAAAACTATTATGATAAAATGGCTTAATAACTCATGAACAGTTCATTCAGTTGTTGTGCATGTTGGACTAGAACATTAAATAATTTCAAATGAACATAGATCTGTTTAACATTAAGATTAAAAATATGACATGACAAACTTCAAAGAGTTTTTTTGCAATAAAACATTCCTTCTTAACAACTGAATCATATTTAAAACAACTTAGCTTAAAATCTCATGAACAGTTCATTCAGTCGTTGTGCATGGTGCACACTAAACATTAAATCTTTTCAAATTAACCTGTTTAACATAAATATTAAAAATATGACATGACAAACTTCAAACTCATGAACAGTTCATTCAGTCGTTGTGCATGGTGCACACTAAACATTAAATCATTTCAAATGAACCTGTTTAACAAAGATTTAAGAATATGACATGACAAACAGTTCATTCAGTCCATTAGCTGTTATCAAGTAGGCTATTAAGGTTGCTGCTTTAGAAACAGGGGCAGGTTCTTCTTTATAAAAAGAAGCTTTTCTGCTTTTTCACAGTGCAGTCGGTTTCTTTTACTGTCCAAGACATTGGACGCAGCACTGAACAATCGTTCACTTGCGTGCAGTTTGCGCAAGAGACGGAAAGCGACCTTGATTGACACACCAGTATTGAAGAGGATTTTCATTTCTTTCAATTGGGATTTCTGCGAGGTAGGCATCAATTTGTGGCATGGTGGGGTTAATCCTAAATCCATGTGATAAATTTTCCTCCAGAACTTCGTCGAACATGTCACACAGACTGGGTGCATGTTCACTATCCTTGCGCGACTTTTTGGCTTTTGGGTTGTCCTCTGGGTGGCGCACCGCGGGGTTTCCGTCTCTTTCGTCGCTCAAATCCAGCTGTGCTTGCAGCATCATGCGAACTGCCTGCTTTTTGTCCGTGTCGAAGTAGTTATCTTTGTATCTTGGGTCTAACAGTGTTGCGATACAATAAAGAGGTTCTGAGTCATTTTTAGCAAAACGCTTTGTCACCGCATCTAGTAGTGTTTTTTTTGGCGGTTTTTACTCCCTGGTCAGTTTCAAGGTCCTTGCTCAGTAGCCGCTTTAGCGCAACAATTGATGGAATCACATCTGCTGCAGATGCTCCAGATGAACTCATCTCCCTCGTTAGTTGCTCAAATGGGTAAAGAATAGAAACTGTGTTCTCAATTAGACACCAATGATGGGCAGTTAATGTCACAGGCAGAACATAATCTGCACTATAAGCCGCGATTGCTTGTTTTTGATCCAAAAGGCTTCTCAGCATATAAAAAGTACTGTTCCACCTTGTTGAAACGTCTTGCTGAAGAATTTTTGGTTGCTTCTGAATTTGTACCTTATGTAAACATGCAAACGTAGAGGAACGGTTTCGTCCTTATTTATTCAGTTCAATCTATCCGCCCACTAACCATTAATAAAGCCTTGATATTAAAAAATCTTACAGTGTGTAAACGTGTGTCCAACCGTTCAGGTTAAACACTGCACAACATCACTAACACCATTGCACCTTTTGTAAACTGTAATTCATGTTTTCTGAACTTCCCAAAGATGTACTGTTGTCATCATTTTTTTCATTAGTCCTTTGTGTGTGAATGTTGGTAGCTCGCCATCCTGTTGTAATATATCTCCTGTGACTGCTAGAAATTTATTTTTTGCAATTTGAATAACTTTTCATAAGCCATTGACCAGTGAGATTTGAAAGGAATATACAAGTAGATATATCAATAATTGTCTTGTTAAAATGATGCTGATTGTCAGTTCTGCTCTGGTAATCGGGCATTCAACTTTTTAACTAAGTTCCTGCAAGGCAAACAAGTCCGAATTAAAATTAAGTCGTAGTATTTGGTATATGGCATAACATGGCACAATAGCAACAAGATGTTATAACAAAGGTCTCCAGACTAAAGGTGAACGTCTGGGCGTTTCCAAAGTATTGTTAATCCCTTTGCTTTGTGTCTGTTCTTTCCGAAAACTTTTTTAACTATTTCCCAAACACATCGCCAAAGGGTGTAGGAACTCTCGATGTGGTTAGAGCAGTTTTTTTTGCAGACTGAGGACTCAATAATCCTGCTTGGATCAGAAGTGACATTTTCAGAGCAGATTATAATTGTATTGTAGAAATACTACCGTGATACGTCCTCTAGTTTTCAGGAAACACTATTTTGAAATGGCGATTTGGTCTTGAATCCTAGATTGAATTGAAAAAGGCCCAAAAAGAGCCTCAGACATGTTTCTTCTCCATGTAGCTAGCGATTCTCACGTTGAAAGTAGTTAACTCCCCACCCGACCACCGTTTACGACATTTATGACCAAAATATTATGTTTATTTTTCTCGAACAAGCATATTTATGTTTAGATTTGATGGTAAGTATTTAAAACTCACCCAGACGAAAATCTTCATATTATGGCAAACATTCTTCAAGAAAATTTAATTAAAAACATTCAGTTATCTGGTCCTTTATAAATGCTTTGTAGCCGAATTTATCCGAACATTGTGGATTAAATTAATCACAAAAATCCAGTAACGTTACAATATCGTTTGCAAAATTCTAAAGTGATTCCCTTACTTTTTAAGTCTTGATTTTGTTTTTGGGGTGTACTAGAATATGCCCTACATAACCACGAGCCCTACTCAGATGTAAATATTAACAATGGCGTCAATTTCAAACTATTTTGAGCCCGATTCAGACCCTGACAATGTTAACAAACAAGAGGATCGTTATAAACAGATTTCAATCATATTTGTTGGAAAACTATGGAAATTTACAAACCATAATCGATCACAAAATCGTGGATAATTTTCCTAAGGGGCGGTGAACAGACTAACAAAAGCTACAGTAAATTTTACAGTATCAGTATTAATTTTACAGTTTTACAGTATCAATACTGTAATGTTAGTTAGCAGGCTAGCGGAGGCGAAGATGTGCCCTTTATCATAGCAACTACATAATGCTTATAATTGGAACTGTTAATAGAAAACTACAGATCATTTTACCAACCCAGAAAGAAATACTAAAGTCGTTTGTTGTAGTCCTTAAAAAGCGATTTCTGTAAAAGAAAATATCGCCCTTTGCTTTGAACGTCATAACTTTGCAGATGTTTTTTATGCTAAAACAGCAACATCACACACTAAATACATTTAATAAAGTGAAATCACAATTAAGGTGTCACGTGTGGTTTCAGGCAGACAGAAGTTAGTTCCAACACAAAGTTTAATGGCAAATATCCAAAAGGCAAGGCAACACACACATGTATAGCAAACACAAATGAGGATGATTAATATAACACAGCTGACACATATTAACTATTAACGAAGAACGGAACAAAGGAACACGTGATGAACATGAAAACAAAGTCCACGATAATGAAACTAACTGAACATAATGTGACACAAGGACCCCTTTAAAACATTTGCATTTTCATAACTTAATAGAAACATTAGCACAATATTCGGTTTCACTTTATTTTGATTGTCCCTTTTACACATTCTGTTGACTATAAGTAATGTTGCACCAACATGTCTACTAACTCTCATTAGAGTATTAGTATTACTAGTAAGGTTAAGGTTCAAATAAGTTAAGATACAGTTGTAAAGTTACTTATAGTCTGTTGGAGAACCATCGCGATAGAGGGCTAGCAGATATTAAGCAGATTATATCACTAGTTGACATGTAGGTGCAAAGTTACTTATATTTAGCAGAATGTCTAAAGTGGACTATCGAAATAAAGTATTACCCAATATTATAACATATGTTAGCTGGGAAGACATCTGCCAGCATCTGTACTGCGTGACCAGCTTGTAATAGTGAGTACGAGCGAGTGCACACTAGAGGAGCGTTCTGCTTTCCATGTGGACTCAATGATGCTGTCCGGAGCATGCTGCGTTCCTATGAAATATGATCCCCTGCTTGACCCGAGCGCGGACAGACCACCTGCGAGCGTGGAATGTGGCGAGCAACAGATCCGATGTCCGGCACACATGCAACATCACTTACGCAAACACACAATTTTATCTCATTGTATATTAAAGAGGTTTATTTCCTACGGTCAAATGCTCTTGACATGCACAAACACGCACATGTCATAAACAGGAAGATTCAACATCAATTCCGCATTTTCACAAACTCTCCCTTCCTCCATTCGAAAGACTCATACCAGATGTGCCCTATTACACCAGACATTTATCGTAAATCAATTAGTGTAACCTAATGCAGCTTTTGGGGATTAAAGTAAACAAAAGCAATGTGTTTAGCTTTATTTAACTCGTATATCAGCAGAAGCTGGACCGTTTCTGTTGTTGTAATAATGGTGTATGTGTATAAACATCGCAGGCAGTCTGATAACAGCTGCACACTTGTAGAACATTAGCTAGACAGTTGAACCAAAGTCAGTCTCACAGACCATGTAAACAGTATAAGCAGACACATCCATTTTGTTCTCTGCATAGAAATCACGAGATCCACAAGCCCTGGACTGACTGAACACAAATCACAGCAAAGTACTATACGAGGAGCAACACACAGGCATAGCTTTAGCTTCCATGGAAACATGGCTAAAAGAACAATGGTGTACATGGGGCCTGGTTGGGGCCTTTTGACATTCCCACATGAGCCCGAGTTGTTGCCCCAAAGTAGGTTTCATGACAGCAGCCTATAGTGCCTGTAGTACATAGTCCTCAACATTAATATTGAGGCACACCAATCTAAATTTAGGACTGCACATCCTTGGACAGCAGGTTTAAACCAACCTGAGGTGTGTTTCCCGAAAGCATTGTTAGCCAACTATGGTCACAAGTTCTGTCATTATCAGCAGTTCAACAGTCGGTGTTTCCCGAAACCTTCGTTCGAACGAACATTCGCAAACAGCATCACAAAGTTGTGTTTGGTGCGACAGATCTCGACCTGTGGTTAGTTTCTTGTTTGCATGACATGTGGACTCAATAAATCCTGATATTGAGCAAAATAAGCAAGCTGACATTCAGTACAATCCATATATTTTATTTAGAATACATACAAATGTCATTTACATCTTTTAGTTTGTCAAGAGATTTAAAGTGTCGTTTTAGAAGAGTGCGCATGTGCGAACGTGCTCTAGTACTGTACGTATGAACAAGACTATGATTGAATCGGGAAATAAAGCAAAATAACCAGTGGTGGAATGTAACGAAGTAAAAATACTTCGTTACTTTACTTAAGTACATTTTTCACGTATCTGTACTTTACTTAAGTAGAATCAATAGTGCATACTTTTTACTTCAGTACTTCTTCCACCACTGAAAATAACTGAGAAAAATTTGAAATACTGTAATCCTCAGATGCCGTGTCTGTAATTTATTGCAAAACTTCTAGCGTTAATTCGATCTCAAACAGTTTCATTAAAGCAGCACTATGCAGGATTTCTGTTTTTGTCAAACAGTGACCCCTAGAGTCGCTGTGGGATACTTGTACTGTCGTAAATATCACGAACGCAGAGATGTCTCTCCACTCACGGCCGGATCCCCTCCCCCTGTACACCGGTACCGGTTCAGTAGGATGAAAGCTGTAATGAGTGGAAATAAGGTGTGGCCCCTTTAAGAGCTGCGCGCGCCCTGATGAACTGTCGGCAGTCTGTATTGTATGTGCACGTCGAACACCACATGTATACGGCGCCGGGTTATTTCTGTTTGATGCTCATTTTAGCAGATCTTTCTTGCCGTAAAGCAATTCGTTACATCGCGAGACCTGATATCACGCGACACTTCCTGATGGTACGGCTCAAAGTTGCAAGTGCTTTTTTTCCGCTCACAGCCAAGGGGGGGGGGGGGGGGGGGGGGGGGGGCGAGACGACCACCATTCAACACGAAATCAGTAATATAAACATAAAAAAGTTACTTAGTTCACCTTTAAAAGTAGTTATTACGCCACTACCTGCATGACCACATTAAATGATGTTTTATAAACAAAGTTCGGGAGGAGCACGTTCAAAACAATCATTCCGATCAACTTGTCATCAAACAATTACCATGTCTACCCCATCAGCACGAGAGGAAGCATATATATATATATTCACTCTGTCAACTCACCTAACATTCCTTGACAGTTTCAGCATCCCTCCACCACCTCGATTCCTCACTCTTGGCTTATTTTTTCACAGCCAGGAATACGGGGGAGTACTCTGGGTTCGGGCCGAATACCTAACCCGAAGCCCTCTCCTCGGACAGCACGCCAAATACGCATTTAATCTATCTGACTTATTTGTAAGTGCGAACTTGTGAACAAACATGGTTGAACGACAATTTTTTAATTGCGAAAATATGGTTTTGGGAAAAAGTCATAACTAGCTAATTGATTTCTTCAACGATGCATCGTACTATGGTAGTGAAGCAGCAAGTTATGTTGGGCTTCATTCAAACCGGAACCATCACCCTGTCCTTCCCTAGCAGAGATAATGCCAAATTAGACGATTTGCTCAATTCAGTACATCACTAAAGGTGTGGCTCTCTCCACCTTAAATGCTTATACCTTGGGCTTTGTTTATATTGTTTTCCTTTTCTTTTCAGATTCATCTGTTTCCCATTCATGACCGTTTGTTTCTTCCTCATCTACAATTACGAAAATCCCAATTTAAAAATTTCTTCCATTCGTAGATTGCTTCATAGATATCATTCGATGTCCTGCTAGAAGCCTCCAAGCCAAAGCCTCGGCTAGAAGCCGCTTTTTAACAGCGTTTTATGGCTTCATGCATCCAGGGGAATTTACTTCAGAATCGAAACATTTCAATCCTGCCCGCGATCTTTCTTTAATAACTATTACGTTAATAACGTTCCCAAAGGGAAATGGCTGCTCTTGTGTGAAGCAAACGCAACATTTTTCATCTTTCGAGTAAGAAATATGTGACTTTTTTGCAACGAAAATGCATGGATTATGTACGGCGAAAGTACGGCGTATTTGAAAAATTGCAACCTCCAGTGAAGACCAGTTGGGCCTCCAATCTTCGTCGAGTAAATTCCTTCATCACCTAGATCTCCCCAAGAAAAAGTTTTGGGGGGGCCATATTCCCGGGCCCCGGGATCTGCCCTCGTCCCCTGAGCTGCCATGGACTCCTGAACCGCCAATCCCCACCCTCCCCCCCTGGGATGTTATACGGAGGATGCGCCTTCCTGGAGGGGGGCTAATGTTACATGTTTTCCCACTCTCCGCTATCTCGGAGTACCACTATAGCAACAGTACAGATACCATCATCAGACCTGACAGAAGACGCTAGTCACTCAAGTGACATTATGACACCTTCAGATGAAAGCCCTGCTAGGGAAATCAGAAGCTTGAATGTGAGTTTGCAGGGGCCTAAGTCTACAGTCCGTCTTGGTACTTGGAACGTGCAGACTATTTATGAGACATCAAAGAACTGGACAGATATAATCTGGACAGACTGGGTATCTTGGCAGCATCATTAGCACTGATAGCAGAGCCCAAAAAGACACCAAGGCCTGAATAAATAAAGCAAGGAGAGTTTTAAGCAGACTCGTTAGATAGCTAACCATCTGGAAGTCTAAACAACTACGACTCAAAACAAAGTTCAAGCTTTACAACAGCAAAATTAGTGCTCCTGTATGGCTCTGAATGTTGAAGAATAGTAAAAGTAGACATGAGCAAAGTTGATGGCTTCCATAACAGTTGCATTAAGAAGATCTGCAACATACAGTACACTGGCCCAATACAATCTCTGATGTCAGCCTGTACAAAAAGACAAGATCCAAGAACATATCTCAGGAGATCAAGATATGCTGATTAAAGATGGCTCGGACGTGTACTCAGGATGTCTCAGGAAAGCATACCTTAAGTGGCTTTGCGTTGGACAACTCTTAACACACCTTTCTGATTAGATAATCTGTAGAACCATCAAGATAATCGGGACTTCATTTAGGATTGTTGAATTGTCATAATATGACCCATCTCCCTTTTTTTAGTAAAAACATTTAGTAAAGTTTACTAAAAAGTGTTAGTTAGAATCACTGTTGGACTTGTGTAGCCTTTCTTTACAAACGCCTCCCATTACAATTTTAGTGATCGTAAACTATGCAGATAATGCAGAAATAATGGGTAACATAAACATATCTGTTATTTTGACACAGTTTACAATGTCTGCTTGAAGGGCCCATTTCTTTTGTTCACGCTATTTCTCTGCACATTTGCGTTTCATCTCCATCTCTCTGACTATTTTGACAGATACACACTGACACTGCACGCTCGCTCAGAGCCCAGAGGGGGAGGTGTTTAGAGATGGGATTGGGCCAGCCCAGTGTCAATCAAGAAAATAACCAATGGGCCGCTGATCTACGTGTTTCATGGGCCGGTCTGTCAGTAGAAGAAATCCTACGCTGACTTTTTTATGACCAATGCATTACACCGGCACAAAGACCCCAGCGCCCCTGCTTCTGATTGGCTTTAAGTTTGTTGTGGTGCTTTCCACTTTCAACAGTTTCTCAGAAATTGCTTACTGCACCTTTAATTGATGAATGGTTAAGTCGGCATGAAATGGCAGTTGCGACAATCTTTTCTTCCTTCGCTTCTGGAAAAAGAGCAAATGTAGGAATTGATTGGATGGTTGTGGTTTGCTATTGGCTGATCTCATGTGAGTGACAGGTTATAGCCCCGCCCTCGTCATCAGAGAAGTGATGCTGCAAGAGGGAAGTTATTCTGATTCAAGATTACCAGGAACATTAAAAAAAAAGTATGTGCACGGATCAATTATTTATTATAAATACATTATAATATATTCCATCATAAAATATGCGGATGACTCAGTTATTTTGAGTTCACTTAAGGAGAATGAGACCTCACATGGCCCAATTATTGAGGATTTTGTCAACTGGTGTGAGGAATCTTATTTACAGTTTAATATATCCAGTGATGTAGTGGTGCCTGGAGAAGTGGGTATACTCTTAATTTATGATCCCAATATTTTTTTAAGCATCCCAGCAAAGGATGAACACTCTTTGTTATAAATAGTGACATGTAAGACTAGTCTTGCATTCGTATTGAATATGCAAGACTATAGAATATAGAATATAAAGAATACAATAGAACATATAGAATCACTAGTATTCTTGCATATCAGGGCCGTACGTAGGGTTTTCTAAATACCCAGGTCCTATAAATGATATTGCTAGGGGGGTTGGAGAATATTTTGATTTTCCTGATCTCGACATGAGCATTTTAAGATGTTTTGATGGCCAAAAAAACGGACAACCGTTTAAAAGCATGAAGTATTTGATCAGATTCTTAAATATGAGAATCAGTTCCAGTTTCACCTACTTTTTCTTTCCTAAATTAATCAATGTTTTTGGAATAATCTGTTCATTTAATGAATGGTTCAATTGCTCACTCATAAAGACAGTCACTTGTCGCCGCCTTCTGGCTTAATGATGCAAGTTGCGCAAACACAGACAAAAGCGGAGTGATACAAACAGTGAAAAGTCGAACAGATTCGAGGATACGTTGTGCAAATATATAGCCTACAATAATAATGGCAATATATTTAAAAGGGTGCTTATGTTGTTAAATTGAGCTTATAATTTCCACTGTCTTTGATCAAACTGATTATTTCTGTCGGTCATTTAAAACTTCTATCAAAAAACAGCCGTATATTTTAGCTACTTGCATCTTATCCCGCACTGTATGATCGTTAACTGAAGTGAAGCGTCGCGTTGGGATTCGCGCTCGGCGCGCGCTTCTGTGGACAAAAATCCTACTTGCTTTGGTCTCAAACATTTAGCGCTAGACATTGACGAGCGGGTGTGTGCTGAAGCAGATCAGATGAGAAGGTCAGTTATCGTCGCGATGGGAGAATCATTGCAGCAACAAATTAGAGTTAATATTAGGTACGACCCTGACTGGGTGTTTTTTATTCACGAGATTGGATTAGCAACTAAATGATGCGCATCCGAGGGGATTTAGAAGTGGGTATACGCAATGCCGACGTGCAAGCTCTAACCTGTTAACATGGAAGCCGAAATAAAAACGGAAACACCACGCAGCTGAGACGCGCACGCAACACAGCCAGTGCGCTCTTTTCAGATGCCTTTTGAAAAGAATACAATGATTCAACCCGCCAAAGTGGCTAGTTGGAGTGACTGCGTTACCCGGCACGAGCAAAATCCACCCGCATTTGGCGGGTGTTAATGTCAAGCCCTGTTTGCATTCCCACTGAAAAACAAGTGTTCTAGCACGGAAATCTTGCCTATAAATAGTGTTATGTGCCTTCTTATCAAATTCACATGATTAACTTCTCCTCTATTTTGCTTGGGAACTAATGTGGTCGGTACCAAATGGCGCTTTTCCACTGCATGGTACGGTACGGTTAGGTACGGCTCACTTGTGGTGCTTTTCCACTGCATGGTACGGTACGGTACGGGGCGCTTCGGCGCGCTTAAATGGTACCTGATCTGTTGAGGTTCCAAGCGTACCGTACCGGTACTAAAATGTGACGTGAAACACTGCAGATCACTGATTGGTCAGACAGACAGACAGAATCGTCACTACCAGCGTCATTGGATTTGCGACCGCTATACAGAGTCATATAACCAGTAGACAACAGCCAACACGGTAGCACCTGTGTTTTACTTACTTGAAAAAACAGAAGAGATCAACACTTTAAAAAGGAAATGGCTGAATCGTGGTCGAGGTGCAGACAATCCTCTCGTTGGTTGCCTAGGAGCGGGTCCAGCGAGAGCTGGATGGGGCAAAACAGAATGAAAAAGTGTTCCAAGTAGCAGCTAGCTCAGCTCTTAGCCGCACACGGCTATCACCGGACCTACAAACAGTGTAACGATCAGTCCCACCCACTTTGAATGGGTACTAACTGCAGTGGAAAAGCAACCGAGCTAGCGAACCGAACCGTACCGTACCGAGTCGTACCACGCAGTGGAAAAGCGAAGCCGAACCGTACCGTTCCGCGCCGAATCGAACCGTACCGAACCGAGCGTACCATGCAGTGGAAAAGCGCCAAAAGTTTACAGGACTTTCAGCTTTACAGTTTACAGCTTTCTCTGGAATCCTTTCAAACGGAGCACTTCACTCCCATTGGTTGCCGCCGAATTGCATCATAGCTCATTACCATAAAGTTGACCTGACTTCAACTTCTCCTCGGTGTGAACGCGCAGTTAAATGTTTTTCTTTAACTCTTGTTTTCTTGATTTACCTTGAGTACCATGTTTTACTATACCTAATATTAGTCTATCTCACTGCAGTGTGTGACAAGTGTCTCATAGTAACGAAAGCACAGAGTAGCATAGCATAACATCACTGTTACCTCACATATATGACCGGAAGAGTCTGAGGCATTATAAGCTCCACTGCTCTTGTGCCAAAATCCCAGATTCATCAAGCGCTCTCTTGTTTAGTATGAGCAACCTCTAGTGGCAAAAAAATTACATAGTGTGCCTTTAATGCATAGGTGAATAAGGTACAATTATTTTTATGAATTCAGTCTTCAAAACTATTATTTAATACAGTCATATTTTTTAATGAGTCCTGACTGACTTACAAGCCTATACAGTACAGGCACTGAAGTCTCATCCAGTTTATAAACCTAATTTCACTTGGGAGCAACGTCTTCAAACTTTGCTGTGTCGATGAACCTAAGGGTGGAGGATGAAAGACCCTGGATAAAGAGGAACAATGAGCTCAATAACTCAATAAAAATGCTCCCTACGTCCCATGACACAATATGCATAGAGACAAAATGCACAGAAAGTGTGTGAATTTAACAAACATGGTGCCTTTTTATCAAAATGTCCACTTATCTTAATATAGGTAACAAAATTGTATGCAAACATTTCTCTCAATCTAAACTTGACACCCTTATACAAGATACATAAATGCATGTCAGTATCATAAATTACACGTAATGCCTTTAGTCTTTGTGTTTATGTGTGTGTGTGTGTGAAGACATTGTAGCAGGTTTTCTCAAGCCGTCCTGTTGTCCACTCATGAGATACAGGCCAATTTAGTATTATGGGCCACAACCAAACATATATCAGCCCATATCTGCCAAATCATAAGGAAACATATGCATATAAACAAGTGAATTAGAAGCATTGAAGGATTTATAGTCAAGACATTTTATTATTACAGTTACAGTTATTGGGGGGGGGGACACATTTTGTTTATACCACCAAATTATGTCCAATTCTCAATTTATTTAATACACAGACTCAAGTTATTATTTGATGAAATTTGATTGGCTGCTGGTGGCTTTTTTGTTGACATCTTCAACTGATTTTTCATTGCTTGGTTGACACTTGCCCTAAAGAAGACCTACATCTAACTTTCTTTGAACAAGGGTTGCGGACAGTGTCAGGCTTTTAACAGTAGTGCCATCCATGGGCAGAATAAGATTAAATTTGGCATGCGTCCTCAATCTCCTGCTGTACATGTGTATCAAGTTTCATTAAGATCGGACAATGCGTCAAACTAATATGATATATCATTAAATAGGTGACGCCAGGCCTTTTAATTGGCTTAAATCTCTACATTGATCAATGAAAATTTTTTTAGTAATTCTTTTGGTATTACATAGTTTGAGAATTCAGAACAAAAAGCTAATATTTTGATATATTATGCATTATACCACCACCTAGTGTCGGACAGATGTGTGTGTGGGATTTGTACCCATCCCAGCATATTTGAGATCTCTATGACTTGGCTTTTTTTAGACCACCCCAGACTTTTTTACAGAAGCATATTGCATTCACTTGAGAAAAAAAATCGACTCTGTTTTTCTGAATTAACGAGTTAATTATCTCAAAATTATGAGTAACTCATTAATTCAGAAAAACAGAGTGAAAAAATGTTTTTCAAGAAAAATTCTCTCGTTAATTCAGAAAAACAGAGTCGATTTTTTTTCCTCAAGTGAATGCAATACGCTTCCGTACTTTTTTAGGGCAGAGGAAATTAATTATCAAAACTGTACTGAAATTATTCCACAGATTCCTGGAGTGGATTGCCAAGTATGTCATACAAACTCTACATGACCCAAACACTTCCACAAACCACACAAAACTGCAGGAGAAGATCTTTCCACACAACAAGATGACGACAGTGAACAGGTTTTAAGATAGAATTCAAAACCTTTATTACAAAAATAAGTTACACTCACCTCATTTTACAGTATAAAACAATTTATTTGCTGGAATGCAAAAACATTGTTGGCCACCAACAATAGTTTAAAACTGCTCACATCTTTTCAAAAGGTTGCAATGTTACAGCTTTATCGAGAGGGAGTTAACTGTGTACAAAACCGGTTGAATGGTTCGGTCACCTGCTTGCTATATATGGAATATAAACTGAAGCTGCAGTGTCCCTTTTTCTTCAGAAATAAGTTCATCTCATGCCTGTGATCGCAGCCACTGAAAAGATTGATCGCTCGACAATAGTCATGATTGATTATAAAACCTACATAATTCATTGAACTGGCGTTCGTAAGAACTGACGGGGAAAGAAGGACACTGCAGGGCTTAGCAAACGCAGCGGGTGCATTTGTGATGTTTAAGCCAATACAAAAGTAACATTTTATTCCAAACTATCATACAATCATACACCCAGTAACTACATAATCTGAAGAAGCAAGGCAGCTAATTCAGTTGAAAGGAGGATAAAAGCAGGGCTTGTTCCAGCTCATCATATGAGATTCGTTTGCATGCCCAGTTTCACTGTTTGCAATGTCAGAGCAGCAGCGGATTGACTATATTACATTAAGAATATCTTCTGAGCTGCTGCTCTTGTGCATATTTCATAAGGAACAAGCCCTGCTCCTATGCTTTTTTTTGTTTTTAAGTGTCCCTATTTACAGTACAGGCAGGGTAGTTGAATCCTCTCTACTGAGGTAGTAAACCGACCCTTAAAAAGACAAGTTCTGAAAAGAACCACGTTCCTGGAATGCCTGACTTGTCCATGTGAGCTGGTTACACCAAAACCCCAGAATCCAAACGTTTTAGGTTAACATGGACATTCCCACCAAAAAATTGTAGTTAGCACAAAAATATACATCAGCATCAAGCTCCTTTGAGCCACTTCAAACGCAGGAGTAAAAAAGAAAAAGTGCAAAACACATCTGACGTATTGGTATCCTTGAGAGTCTGAGCTTCAGTCCCAAAATGTGGCATGCTTAGGCGTCGACTATGTAACCGGGGGGGCAATTGTGTGAGTTCATTTATTTAGACGGGCTCCGAATGTGAAAACGGCACGTTGGGGATTTTGTGAATTCTTATGGTTTGTTGGGAGTGGCAGTACTGGAGATATGCTTCAATACAGGCTGGAATATCATTGAGTTTGCTTTAACCTTATGAACACTGGTAGCATCCGGTGTAACCCCATACAACAAGTCAGTCTTCATACTACCTGGTCAGGACCAGCCTCGACCCCCTTTCCCTGGTGGAACAAAAGACACGCATGCTTTATTTATGCAAACACAAGGAACGCTATATAATTAGTCCGGTTCATGCAGGACCTTCACAACAAAAGCACAGGTTATCAAAAGTCTCGGAAAAATACAGTTACCAGAGCATTTTAAAAGGAACATTATATGAAGACATCACTAGCCAAGTTTCCATCCACTTGTCAATCGAATTATCTGAAGTTCGGTAAAAAAGCTCATGTGAATAAAGCTGGTGAAAGTGTGTTTCCATCCAACGGCTTTAAAGCGAATATAAACCTGTGCGTAATGACGTCACATGCTGTTTTGCCATCAAATTGGTATTGGGCCAATTTAGGGACAAATTTGAACGGTTATATCAAGCAATGTATTTGAATATATTCGAATTTCTACGAGCCAAAAAAAAAAAGAAAAACACAGTAACGGAGATTCAATCACAAATGTATTTACAGTCTGACAGTCATAAACATGACTCAGGCCTGTCTGAAAAAAAAAATCTTTGACTTCATGTTTTAAACAGCAGGTTATCAACTTAATCTATATGAAGTGCCACTATGCCAATCACAAAATTAGGCTACATGGGAAAAAAACTGCATCGGAACGGCACGGCACAAACAATAACGTGACAGCTTAAACAGCAGCAGGAGTAAGGCCTATAGCCTGGCCTAATTCATTTCTTAATATTGTTTCCTAGAAACACCAATTTATCAACTTGATCTGGATCAAGTGCGGCTCTCTTTTTATTGGGGATGTTCCCCGCGGTGGAGAACGCGCTCGGAGCGCGCGCGCACAGGTATTTGCGCGTCAATGTTGAGAGAAGTGGTATCTACGGTGTAGAACCCAAAATATTTGAGTTGGGGTCGTAATTGTCCGCTCAGGCTGGCCGTTCTGTGCGTTATCTTCCATTTTCAAAACAGGGAGACTATTGGCAATTATTCGCTTGATTTGGTCATGGGGCGACGCTACAATACGTTTAGAGCGCCCGCTCCTGGATGAGATGGCAAACAATAAAATAAAAAAACAAACGGTCTAATCATAGACTGTAAAAAATGCGCTAAACATGGCACTTTAAAAAACGGATAGTTTTTTTTATAGTTTGAATACGAATTTCTCACGTCATGTTCGAATGCATATTCGAATATCGAATAAAAAGTGACAGCTCTAATTGGTATATCGAATTGATTTGAGACATTTTAAGGGGTTTCCATTCATTTTCGCACTGAATTGCACAACATTCAAGCAAACATTTGCCAACAAAGTTTTGCTAGACAAAATGGATCGCGCCATAATAACGTTTCCATCAGCGTTTATCGCATAAACCGTATATCCATCAAGATAAAATCCCATGAGACCGAACGCATTTCATCGAGTCGATATTCATGAAATTCAATCGAATTTTACTGTTTCCATAAGACTTTTTCATTCAATATCACTTAATGCGGATAAACACGTGTGGATGGAAACATAGCTAGTAGCACAATATCTGCTAACACTTTATTTTACAGTGTCCGTGTTACATGTACTTACCATAGTAATAACAGTAAATTAGGCATAATTACATGCAACTAACCCTCAACCTAATCCTACCCTAACCCTATAGTAAGTACATGTAGTTACTTAATATTACTCAGTACTTTACACTGTAACAATGACACCTTAAAATTAAGCGTAACCCAATATCTCTGTGGATCTGAATCTGTGTGCTAAAGCAGCTCAGTTCAGTTGCAGGATTGATTTTGCTGGAGTGCACCTGCTACTCATTTACAATATAGTGGCAATGAATTTTGCTCATTAAGCTTCATTAGGAGTCAATCTTTGAGCGTATGAGTGTGTTAATACAGGCGTTTAAAAGCCTCCGATTTAAACTTCAGTAGCAAAAACAGTTTGTAGGCTAAATTTGATTTACTTTTGTTTAAATGGTAAATTTACATGATGATTGAATATTCTTCCATTTAAGTAAAACATGCAGGGTTGTTTTTTAACTTGATTTTTAGTGTTTTACGTTTAATTTTGCTTTTGGAGAACCTACTTTGCTGAAACGGTTCTTCAGGAAAAGCACCCGAAGCCATTTCAGAGCAAATACTAGTGATGCACCAAAATTAAAGTTCTGATTTAGCCGAAAACCAAAAATAAAGTTACTTAATCAATCAATTAATCAAGTTTATTTAATCAACACTCAAAAAAACATTCACAATGCAGTTTTTTTATACAACTTTTTGGTTTAATTATGTTTCTACTCCATTTTGATGAAATATAAACATTTAAACGGTGTGCTGAAAACAGACTAAAAGATCTCCGTTCATCAAAACGAACGACAAATCGATATCATCAACCCTTTAAAACCATTCCAGCTGAAACCGAATATTAATTTTCAGCCGAATTTGTTTAGCTGCTGGAATTTCATTGCATAATTTGCGCAAAAATAAAAATATAAAAAAGCTGAAGAACAATGATATTTTAGCTATGTCCAGTCCTCATTACTCAGAGCACTTGAAGACGATTTGCATACGCAGCAGACTAACACAAACCAGTGTACGCAAGTGCTGTGAGTTAAATTTCCATGAATGAAAGGAAAGTGCAAACCTTTGGTCCGTTTCGTCCACAAGGTGCCTTGCATATGTAAGCAATATGAAAAGGAGGGGAAGCAAAAACAAAGGCCAAAACATGTGTTTTGATCACTACGTCCTTTGCCATGATAAAGTCTACTTTAAAAAGACTAAAAAAATCTAGCCTACAGGGTTTCAAAACCTCCTGCCAACACTGCAGGAGTGCTCCACCCACACATCACGTACCACTCGACATCTCTGCTGGACTCCTCGGGATCCTCGGGCTCTGCTGGAGCCCAGCGCGGGCGCGGGGAGAAACCGGCCCGTCCGCGGGGAGCGCTCGAGCCCCGGCCTCTGGACAGTGTGGGGCCACGGGATCCTCTGTTGCCTCTTCCTCGAACGTGAGCTTGAAAGTCATCGTAGCCGTAGTAGGGATCGTCGTATCCGCCTCGGTAGTTGTGATAGTCATAGCCGTAGTAATCGTAATAATCTTCATAGCTGTAATAGTCATGAGGATACGAATAACCTCGAGCGCCTCGGCCTCTCACTCTTGTTGGGGCATGCATGTGCGGTGGGCCGTAGTAATAATATTCATCATACCTGGGGGAAAAAATGCACATGTTTACAAACTAAACTAATTCAGTCTTCTATTATGCCCTTTTACAAAGTCTTGATGTTGTTTTGGGGGGTTTTCATGCTTGAATGTTGATTATTTTCCTCATATTCTCTATTGTTGCGGCTCCTCTCTTCCCAGTCTGTCAGTAACGCTCTGTTTAGTTCCTGTCTGTATGAAGCCCCTCCTTCTAAAGCACACTGTGCTCTGGTTGGTCAGCTGGATTAGTGTGTTGTGATTGGTCGAGCGCTTTAAGTGTGTTTGGAAATGTCCCGCCCCTTACCATAACCCCCAGTTTAACACACTCTAACTAACTCAACCAGGCCCCGCCCCTTTATTATCCATATGAATTATTGAAATGAGGAATATTGTGACGTGTTCGTCCCGGAAGAAACTCAAGACTACAATGGAGGCGTTTCAGAGTTCAGAAACACTGACACTGATATAGAGAATATAGAGTACATATAGATAGTTAATAAATAAGCAACAACCACAAGTCCTGTTTTCCTGAATACCATCATGATTGAAAACGAGACCCTGACTTCATACAACAGTTCAATAAAAAAAGTAGTTAATATTAAGTCACTTTCATTTTAGATGCGATATTGACTGTTTTTATTCCGTTTCAGCAGCAAAAATATTTCCACAGCAACACTTTTCATTACTCAATGATTCAGCGTTTTGAATAGTAGATTGAATAAAAATTAAATTACCAAATCATAAACTACCGCCTCATTCTTGAACAAATCGGCCGTTTGAAAAATAGTTTGAATGAATGATTCAATGACTCACTCATTAAAATGCTCACTTAATTGATCAACCTTTATATATGGGGAAAAAAAAACTCTTCATATTATAAAGTGATCTTTTGAGAAGGCATTTTCAATACTTTCAATAGAAAAAAAAAAAATATATATATATATATATATTATATGTATAGACAGTATATGCAGAGATTCTTTAATCGAATATCTATACATCTTGTTGTGTCCCTGGCTTTTGTTCTGATACTTTAAAGTCACTTTACATTGTCATTTATAGACCTTGAGAGGACCTGGAAAATACTGCCATGTTTCTCCATTTGTGTTCAGGGGAATGTTAAAGTTATGCGACAACGCTCATGAATGTCTACAAACAGTCTTACATTTGAGTTTTAGCAGCTTGTCTCTGGGCCTTTCGCTCTTTCCTCTTCTGATCCGGTGGCTTTGCAAAGACGATTTCAATTTGTTCCCCTTCCAAATCCTTCCCATGCATTTCAGCAAGAGCCTGTGGAAAAAACACTGGTTCAAATCTGTGCATAAGTTACCAACAACCTCTAAAACGATGCAGAGGAGAGACGATTACCTTAACAGCACCATCTCTCTCCTCGAAGTGGATGAAGGCGTAGTCTTTAAGCTTTTTAACCCTTTCCAGTTTGCCAAACTGACAGAACGTCTTCTCGAGATGTTCTTCCGTTACTGTGCTTGCCAGGTTTCTTACAAAAAGGACTTTGACCTAAACGATACAAGCAAGATAAACTTCAGTATAATTAGACCATTTCTAATTCAAGGCTCTGAGAGGTGACTGTCCTGAGGAGAAAAAAGTACAAATATTTTGCTTTAAGAAAAGGCCACTTTAAGACCATCCAATCTAACATCCCCTTCAAATTATAACAAAAAAACTTTCACTGCTGTAATATGCCCAATGTCATCTATTATTTCTCATTCGCAGTTATTCTCATTATCGTAATGCAGATTTTAATTATTTTAAACTGTATTTATTGAGTAATTATGGTTTGGCATACTTCGTTATTCATTACACTGCTAATTTTGGCCTTCATCACTTTCCAGTCGTATTGTGTGTTACCTGGGCTTGTGAGAAAAACTGCAGATTTTAAACGCCCCTTAAGCGCAAGTATGGAGAAACAGGTGCTGTGCATTAATTATTGGATTATTGATGACTAACTAGATGCTTCTAAGGCCTCGTTTACACTGTCAGTGAAATGTGACCCAATTCCGATGTTTTGCTCATATGCGACACAGATCGGATGTGTTCTATGACCGTGTAAACAGGAAAAAAACGCATACATTCGGATATTTCCAGATCGGTTTCAGTCCTCATTCATATGTGGAAATAACTCGTATATAAATCAGATATGTGCCAATGCGACTGTCATGTAAACAGGCTGATCAGATTTTTCAGAGGCATTAGGCTTCGTCTCCGCGGTTTAATGACGAAAGAAACCCTGACGTGCGTCTGCAAAGAGACGGATGGCCCGACGAATGTGGAGACATGTTGACAACACATCAAAGGTTGGCTTCCTCATCCTAAAATTTCGGACCCACTGCTCCCCGTTAAAGCCCGCCACAATCTCATGAAAGTGCGTATCTATAGCACAAATTTTATTTCTCATGCCATTTACCCCAAAACTAGTTTTTGTGTGCATATTATATGCAGTTTATGGCGTGTAATACACAAATACCCTCCACACCGCTAATCCTACCCAAGGGGTTTACAGTGCGTATCATGCATGCAAAAAAATATAAATGGCATGAGAAATAAAATTAGTGGTATAGATAGTATTAGATGCGCACTTTCATGAGATCGTGTTGTATGTTCCCATCAGTCCTGAGATCTCTCTTGCACACAATAACTGAAGCACATGAGCAGCTGCAATGATGGACCTTTTCATCCTCCACCGCCTCAAAATCAGGCTGATGTTTGGTGAACTTCGCATACATCACAAAGCTAGCATCAAGCATATTTCGCGTTCGTCCATCTGGGCTAGAACTTTAAGCATGCGCGACGTTTCAGATAGTATGTCAAGTAGGGCTGGACGATTTTGGCTAAAATCATAATCGCGATTAATCAAACAAGTCACCTCGATTACGATTATTTTAAAAAAAATTCTCATGTCACTGGCAAAGCTTTTACTGTAAATATGTTTACGGTTATTTTTTCTAATGAGAGAGTGCATAATCCTATCTTTGTGATTCTAAAATAAGGAAACACACAGAAAGCTATGAATGCTTATTTATTAAATGTTTCAAACATTTGAATTAAACAAAGCATACAATGCTTGAAATAATAACGCCTTATAAAAAACGTAATTTAATTTTTAATGTAAAAATAAAGTTTTCTAAAAATGTAGAAAATAAAGAACTTTTAAAAAGTTATTTTTGTAAACAAAATAAATTATTGTATTAACGATGAGATTCGATTATTTTTCGATTAATCATCCAGCCCTAATGTCAAGTGTAAACACATGAATCAGATATGGGTCACAATTGAAAGAATGTGTAAACAAAAAAACAGATATAGGCAACAAATCAGAATTGGGCATCAAGACCTGCAGTGTAAACGAGGCCTTATTGACTTTTTTAGTGTGTTATGCATTAAAAAGAATGTGTGAGAGAATTATAAAGTAAAATATAACATGATAGGTTCTAAATCATGATATTAAATTAGTCATTGTGATGCAAGAGTTTGTCACATCGGCCACCCTCACACAACATGCTACTCTTGCATTGTGCTAACAGAACCCAGCGTACCTTGGCCATGACTTCGGGATCGGGGTCTTCTATGGGATCCGCCCATTCGACCGTCACCACGTTCCCCCAAACCTTCACCTTGCCGCTCATTAGCCGGCGTCGCGCCTGGGCTGCCGTTTTATGATCCTCGTACTCTAGGAAGCAGAAGCCTCGATTCTTCTTTTTGTCATCGGGCTGGTGGTATAAGATGACGTCGTTCAAGCCCTCTGTTGGGATTGAGGATGGAAAATTATTTCCTGGAAAACTGACGCTCTTTTAACAAATCAAATCCATCACACTTCAATACTCAACTCTTCAGATCATCATAAAATAAAATAAAATAAAAATAAACACTCTCAGGACTCAAACATGCTTTAAAACAATTACACAAACACACAGATGAAAATGCTTGACCAAGTCATTGCAGACATGCTGCTGTTTGAGTAGCAAACCTCAGTTTCTAGAGGCCAACGGAGCGTCCTTCACATGTCTGTGCCAATAAACAGGACACACACGAGCATGAACACACACCTACAGCATCAGCTGATTCCCTGTTCTTATAGATTTATTAGCATTACGATTGTCTTAACATTTGAAATTAAAGAATTGTGTAAAAAAGAAAAACTATGTTCTTTAATACTATTTTATAGTGAAACTTAATACAATAGTAATACGTATTGCATTTAATATTTTAATTTAGTAGTATTATTGTTATAGTCATATAGATAGAAGCACAAACATGTGGGACAAATGCATGCAGTCCTACACACAAAACTGGTGATCCTTAGAAAATATAAAATAAAACGGGATTTTAAATTGCGATCGCAATTTTCAAACCAATTTTTTTCCCTTTAAGGAGTAACCCCTTTTCACTCGTCTGATGCAAATGCATGTACACAATTTTTCATTTTATGAAATATATACTTGTGTTGTTATGCACATACAGAACATAAAATTGAGCTCGAGTCACTAGCAGTGTTTGTTTGTGTTCACATATCCATGATTGTAAAGTCCACATGAAAAGACAAACTCATTTAACTTTGAGTCTGAGGGTCACGTTCATCCTCCAGCTCCAGCTAGCCCAATGCAAACGCTATCATTATTTATGCATATTAGAGTTCACTGAGGTTCATTTTTACAATTAAAAGTGCTAAATCTGGCTGAGAACCTATTAATCAACCAATAGTTTTTAAAAACAATAATATAAACAAAAGCTTTCCACTTAATGTGAATAATACTGAATCTTTTTTAGAAAACTACCAGTAATTACTCTTAGATTAGTAATTATTAAATTAAATGAATTTGGAAAAAAAAAATAGCTATGCTTCATTACTATTTTATTATTGTCATATTAACTATACAAATGATGTGAGCAAAGTGAGAAATATTCAAAAGGATAAAAATAAAATCAATCTGGTCTTTTAAAGGAAATCTTCAATCGGCATTATGTATATATAATCACATGCTTTCATATGAATGTTATACCATGCTCGAGTTTTAGACGCACTTACATTTCTTTTTTCATACACACTGCTGTTCAAAAGTTTGGGGTCGGGAAGATTTTTAATGTTTTTAAAAGAAGTCTCTTCTGCTCACCAAGGCTGCATTTATTTGATTAAAAATACAAAACAAACCCAGAAGACAGAAAAGTTTGTAAACTGTGTACATGCACTCGAACAGTAAACTACGCACACAACAAAAACTCTGGCATTTGTCACATTAACATGATTGATATAAACATGAAAATATGATAAACTTAAGATCTACATAAATCCTCAACGGAGAGCTCATGTTTATATCCTTCCAATAACAAACTGGATCACCCTAGAGAATAAATGATGGGATCTGCATGAAGCACAAGCGGCATCTTTATTATTCAACAGTGAATTAAACACATTAAGATGAAAGCTAAGCAGACTTCGTAACATCGTTGCTAGAACACTCAAGTGCAACTATTGCAAACTATCAGTGTTGATTTTCCGGTAACACTTTACAATAAGGTTCATTAGTTAATGTATTACCAACATGAACTAACAATGAGCAGTACATGTGTTACAGTTTTTATTAATCTTTGTTAATGTTAGTTAATAAAATACAGCTGTTCATAGTTTGTTCATGTTAGTTCACAGTGCATTGACTAATGTTAACAAACCCAACCTCTGATTTTAACTAATATTAACTAAGATTTATAAATGCTGTGGAAGTATTGTTCATTCTTAGTTCATGTTAAATAAGGTATCTAACTAATGAACCTTATTGTAAAGTGTTACAGATTTGAGTAAACCTCTAATGTGAGTTAACACTAAACCTTACCAGTAACTTTGGCAAACTCCTCCACGATCTGGTCCTTAGTTTTGCTCTTCGGGATGGACCCCACAAAGAGACGGTTATTGGCAACGGAGATGCATACGCCGATGTGTTTACCGGGTCGAATTTCATTGTTGTTACACTGCAGGAAATATTACAATCAGAATCTAGAAGACAAGGGCTGTAACAATATATCGGGTCACAATATATCGCAATACAAAAATGCAACAATATGTATCGTGGATAGTTCACCCAAAATTATTTATTTTTTTGTCAGTACTACATTAAACTACTATATGAATATAATGTATAATAATGCAATGGGGGGGTATGTGTGTGTCCTGATAATGCCAAATGTCTGATGTTTCCAGTAAAAAGTGTCCAACATTATTATAAATATATCTAGTCAGTGACAGAGTGAAAGCATATTCATCTACAATAATTCTGTTTTCAGCTTCAGAATCATGAATATTGTTATTCTGGTGTCTCTATTGTCCTGTGCTTTGAGTTTCAGCACCAAGTCTGTTCATTTACACACACAATGCAACACCAAATTTAGCATTTTATATAAAAGTTCATTTTTTGTTAACCTTTTATCATATGTCTTGGAGTATCGCAATAATATCACATCGTGATATGTGTCGTATCGTGACATGAGGGTATCGTTACGCCGCCAGTAAAGACAGTCACTCGCTAGTAAAGACAGTCACTCGCCAGTAAAGACAGTCACTCGCTAGCAAAGACAGTCACTCGCTAGTAAAGACAGTCACTCGCCAGTAAAGACAGTCACTCGCTAGCAAAGACAGTCACTCGCTAGTAAAGACAGTCACTCGCCAGTAAAGACAGTCACTCGCTAGTAAAGACAGTCACTCGCTAGTAAAGACAGTCACTCGCTAGTAAAGACAGTCACTCGCCAGTAAAGACAGTCACTCGCTAGTAAAGACAGTCACTCGCTAGTAAAGACAGTCACTCGCTAGTAAAGACAGTCACTCGCCAGTAAAGACAGTCATTCGCCAGTAAAGACAGTCACTCGCTAGTAAAGACAGTCACTCGCCAGTAAAGACAGTCACTCGCTAGTAAAGACAGTCACTCGCCAGTAAAGACAGTCACTCGCCAGTAAAGACAGTCACTCGCCAGTAAAGACAGTCACTCGCCAGTAAAGACAGTCACTCGCCAGTAAAGACAGTCACTCGCCAGTAAAGACAGTCACTCGCCAGTAAAGACAGTCACTCGCCAGTAAAGACAGTCACTCGCCAGTCACTCGCCAGTAAAGACAGTCACTCACCAGTAAAGACAGTCACTCGCCAGTAAAGACAGTCACTCGCCAGTAAAGACAGTCACTCGCCAGTAAAGACAGTCACTCGCCAGTAAAGACAGTCATTCGCCAGTAAAGACAGTCACTCGCCAGTAAAGACAGTCACTCGCCAGTAAAGACAGTCACTCGCCAGTAAAGACAGTCACTCGCCAGTAAAGACAGTCACTCGCCAGTAAAGACAGTCACTCGCCAGTAAAGACAGTCACTCGCTAGTAAAGACAGTCACTCGCCAGTAAAGACAGTCACTCGCCAGTAAAGACAGTCACTCGCCAGTAAAGACAGTCACTCGCCAGTAAAGACAGTCACTCGCCAGTAAAGACAGTCACTCGCTAGTAAAGACAGTCACTCGCCAGTAAAGAAAGTCACTCGCCAGTAAAGACAGTCACTCGCCAGTAAAGACAGTCACTCGCCAGTAAAGACAGTCACTCGCCAGTAAAGACAGTCACTCGCTAGTAAAGACAGTCACTCGCTAGTAAAGACAGTCACTCGCCAGTAAAGACAGTCACTCGCTAGTAAAGACAGTCACTCGCTAGTAAAGACAGTCACTCGCCAGTAAAGACAGTCACTCGCTAGTAAAGACAGTCACTCGCCAGTAAAGACAGTCACTCGCCAGTAAAGACAGTCACTCGCCAGTAAAGACAGTCACTCGCCAGTAAAGACAGTCACTCGCCAGTAAAGACAGTCACTCGCTAGTAAAGACAGTCACTCGCCAGTAAAGACAGTCACTCGCTAGTAAAGACAGTCACTCGCCAGTAAAGACAGTCACTCGCTAGTAAAGACAGTCACTCGCCAGTAAAGACAGTCACTCGCCAGTAAAGACAGTCACTCGCTAGTAAAGACAGTCACTCGCTAGTAAAGACAGTCACTCGCCAGTAAAGACAGTCACTCGCCAGTAAAGACAGTCACTCGCTAGTAAAGACAGTCACTCGCTAGTAAAGACAGTCACTCGCTAGTAAAGACAGTCACTCGCCAGTAAAGACAGTCACTCGCCAGTAAAGACAGTCACTCGCTAGTAAAGACAGTCACTCGCCAGTAAAGACAGTCACTCGCCAGTAAAGACAGTCACTCGCCAGTCACTCGCTAGTAAAGACAGTCACTCGCTAGTAAAGACAGTCACTCGCCAGTAAAGACAGTCACTCGCCAGTCACTCGCTAGTAAAGACAGTCACTCGCTAGTAAAGACAGTCACTCGCTAGTAAAGACAGTCACTCGCTAGTAAAGACAGTCACTCGCTAGTAAAGACAGTCACTCGCTAGTAAAGACAGTCACTCGCTAGTAAAGACAGTCACTCGCTAGTAAAGACAGTCACTCGCTAGTAAAGACAGTCACTCGCCAGTAAAGACAGTCACTCGCCAGTAAAGACAGTCACTCGCCAGTAAAGACAGTCACTCGCCAGTAAAGACAGTCACTCGCCAGTAAAGACAGTCACTCGCCAGTAAAGACAGTCACTCGCCAGTAAAGACAGTCACTCGCTAGTAAAGACAGTCACTCGCCAGTAAAGACAGTCACTCGCCAGTAAAGACAGTCACTCGCCAGTAAAGACAGTCACTCGCCAGTAAAGACAGTCACTCGCTAGTAAAGACAGTCATTCGCTAGTAAAGACAGTCACTCGCCAGTAAAGACAGTCACTCGCCAGTAAAGACAGTCACTCGCTAGTAAAGACAGTCACTCGCTAGTAAAGACAGTCACTCGCTAGTAAAGACAGTCACTCGCTAGTAAAGACAGTCACTCGCTAGTAAAGACAGTCACTCGCCAGTAAAGAAAGTCACTCGCTAGTAAAGACAGTCACTCGCTAGTAAAGACAGTCACTCGCTAGTAAAGACAGTCACTCGCTAGTAAAGACAGTCACTCGCTAGTAAAGAAAGTCACTCGCTAGTAAAGACAGTCACTCGCTAGTAAAGACAGTCACTCGCTAGTAAAGACAGTCACTCGCTAGTAAAGACAGTCACTCGCTAGTAAAGACAGTCACTCGCTAGTAAAGACAGTCACTCGCTAGTAAAGAAAGTCACTCGCTAGTAAAGACAGTCACTCGCTAGTAAAGACAGTCACTCGCTAGTAAAGACAGTCACTCGCTAGTAAAGACAGTCACTCGCCAGTAAAGACAGTCACTCGCCAGTAAAGACAGTCACTCGCCAGTAAAGACAGTCACTCGCCAGTAAAGACAGTCACTCGCCAGTAAAGACAGTCACTCGCTAGTAAAGACAGTCACTCGCTAGTAAAGACAGTCACTCGCCAGTAAAGAAAGTCACTCGCTAGTAAAGACAGTCACTCGCTAGTAAAGACAGTCACTCGCTAGTAAAGACAGTCACTCGCTAGTAAAGACAGTCACTCGCTAGTAAAGAAAGTCACTCGCTAGTAAAGACAGTCACTCGCTAGTAAAGACAGTCACTCGCTAGTAAAGACAGTCACTCGCTAGTAAAGACAGTCACTCGCTAGTAAAGACAGTCACTCGCTAGTAAAGACAGTCACTCGCTAGTAAAGAAAGTCACTCGCTAGTAAAGACAGTCACTCGCTAGTAAAGACAGTCACTCGCTAGTAAAGACAGTCACTCGCTAGTAAAGACAGTCACTCGCCAGTAAAGACAGTCACTCGCCAGTAAAGACAGTCACTCGCCAGTAAAGACAGTCACTCGCCAGTAAAGACAGTCACTCGCCAGTAAAGACTCAGTCACTCGCCAGTAAAGACAGTCACTCGCCAGTAAAGAGAGTCACTCGCCAGTAAAGACAGTCACTCGCCAGTAAAGACAGTCACTCGCTAGTAAAGACAGTCACTCGCCAGGAAAGACAGTCACTCGCCAGTAAAGACAGTCACTCGCTAGTAAAGACAGTCACTCGCCAGTGAAGACAGTCACTCGCCAGTAAAGACAGTCACTCGCCAGTAAAGACAGTCACTCGCCAGTAAAGACAGTCACTCGCTAGTAAAGACAGTCACTCGCCAGTAAAGACAGTCACTCGCCAGTAAAGACAGTCACTCGCCAGTAAAGACAGTCACTCGCCAGTAAAGACAGTCACTCGCTAGTAAAGACAGTCATTCGCTAGTAAAGACAGTCACTCGCTAGTAAAGACAGTCACTCGCCAGTAAAGACAGTCATTCGCCAGTAAAGACAGTCACTCGCTAGTAAAGACAGTCACTCGCTAGTAAAGACAGTCACTCGCTAGTAAAGACAGTCACTCGCTAGTAAAGACAGTCACTCGCTAGTAAAGACAGTCACTCGCTAGTAAAGACAGTCACTCGCTAGTAAAGACAGTCACTCGCTAGTAAAGACAGTCACTCGCCAGTAAAGACAGTCACTCGCTAGTAAAGACAGTCACTCGCCAGTAAAGACAGTCACTCGCTAGTAAAGACAGTCACTCGCTAGTAAAGACAGTCACTCGCCAGTAAAGACAGTCACTCGCTAGTAAAGACAGTCACTCGCTAGTAAAGACAGTCACTCGCTAGTAAAGAAAGTCACTCGCTAGTAAAGACAGTCACTCGCCAGTAAAGACAGTCACTCGCTAGTAAAGACAGTCACTCGCTAGTAAAGACAGTCACTCGCTAGTAAAGACAGTCACTCGCTAGTAAAGACAGTCACTCGCCAGTAAAGACAGTCACTCACCAGTAAAGACAGTCACTCGCTAGTAAAGACAGTCACTCGCTAGTAAAGACAGTCACTCGCTAGTAAAGACAGTCACTCGCTAGCAAAGACAGTCACTCGCTAGTAAAGACAGTCACTCGCTAGTAAAGACAGTCACTCGCCAGTAAAGACAGTCACTCGCTAGTAAAGACAGTCACTCGCTAGTAAAGACAGTCACTCACCAGTAAAGACAGTCACTCGCCAGTAAAGACAGTCACTCGCTAGTAAAGACAGTCACTCGCTAGTAAAGACAGTCACTCGCTAGTAAAGACAGTCACTCACCAGTAAAGACAGTCACTCGCCAGTAAAGACAGTCACTCGCTAGTAAAGACAGTCACTCGCCAGTAAAGACAGTCACTCGCCAGTAAAGACAGTCACTCGCTAGTAAAGACAGTCACTCGCTAGTAAAGACAGTCACTCGCTAGTAAAGACAGTCACTCGCTAGTAAAGACAGTCACTCGCTAGTAAAGAGTCACTCACTAGCTTGACGGCTTCTTGCGCGGCCTCTTTAGTGCAGAAGGTGACGAAGGCGTATCCGCGGTTCAGGCCGCTGAGCGGGTCCATCATCAGGCGCAGGTCCCAGATCGGCCCCGCTTTCTCAAACAGAGGGACCAGCTCATCCTCAAACAGATCCCGGGGGATCTTTCCCACAAAAATCTATGAACATTTGAAGATAAACAAGATTAGTCATAATAAAAAGATTATAAAACGTAATACATTTTAGATGGTACAGAAGCCCTTCGTCATTTGCTGAGGGCTTGGCCAAAAAAAAAGTGTTTAATTAATCGTTTAATTAAATTAATCAATTAATCATTAATTAATCAAATTAATTAATAATTTTTTAAATGCGGTCGATTCAAAGACCACGAATCGATTTTTCCCATATTTATTTATCTATCACCCAAAAGCCAGTATTAGTTTTCCTACAGTTCATAGGCTTGCAGCCTCAGTGTTACGGCGAATGCTGTGAGATTTGATGTGTGTTTTATCTTAAACATAAAATAGCCTGATCCTGTTTGATCAATGCATGCGACTGTTCATCAAAATCCTGTCTATTCATTGTATGCATTTGAAATATAGAGTTGGGCTCTGTTTTAATGTCGAAATTGAATTTGAAATGGAAAATTAAATCGAGAATCTAATCTAATTGAGAGCTTGTGAATTGATATCAAATCGAAACACCTGAATCGATACCCAGCCCTACATGTGGTCTTACTGAAATAAAAATCATTCTCAGCAGATTTCCTAGCAATGGGAAATTTAGAAACTCGAGGGATTGTGCATGAGTCAACTACTCCTACAACTAGAGCTGTCAGGATTTCTCGAATAAATTCTTAAGGACTATTTAAAAGATTGAGTAACCGGCAAAATACCGGAAGTGTCTAAATCCACGGACGAGAACACCATGATGAACTGCATTATTACACCGTTCTAATGCTGCACTATATATTTAAACCATTTAAAAACCACACTATAGTATAGTGCTATTGTGAATTCACAAAGGCTACTAGGGATGCTCATTTCGGTTAATTTTCCCGACCGACAACCGCCACTCGTTAATCGATTATTAACCGTTAACTGATAAGATTATATTGGCATTAAATAAAAATAAAATGGACGCGTATCTGTGACCCATTAAAAATACCAAAAAAATATGTTTTTATCAAAGGGTTTATTTAACGTGCAAAGTGCAAACAGCAGCATACAGAACAGATCAACAACAGAACGGCTTCAAAAACAGGATTCAAATCAAATTTCCACGCACCGGCCGCATTTCTGACAGTGACAACAGAGAAAAACAGAATAAAATAATATAAATAAAAAACATACAATAAGCCTACAAAAAATATATATATTTTTAGCTTAAATAATTAACAAATTACGATGACAAAAAGAAAACACTGAATCAGTTTGAAGTGTTGAAAAACCGGCTTTTGTTTTTCTCCATCAGACTACGTTTTTCCGTCAATAAAAATAGCAGGCCTACCTCAATCCACAGCTTGTCTAGTTTTTATTTTAAAAAGTAGCATTACAGTCTACATGCTGTTGTTGTGTAAGTCTGGAGCGCAGCCTGAGGACTGTTAGACCCGCGGCGAAAACACCGTCTCCGATGGCACAGATGTTCGGGAACACAGAGATAACGTCTCGCTGGAATGGCCAGCTTCGGGAAGCGCCTTTCATTTGCTTGTGGGTGTTTGCTAAGCAAGTGATATTGCATTGTAGGCTACTAGCACTATTGCTTTATTTTAATACCCCATAGCATATTTTGCAAGTAACTTTGTCGCCCTTTCTGTCCACATAGTAGCTACTACTTTTCGCTGGCTTCATTTTGCTTGCTCAGGGAGAATATGTCTGTTCGCGCGTGTGGTTGCGCAACCCGCATATCGACGCGCCCGCAGTGAGTTAACAAATATTGGCTATATATAGTATGTTTTTTATTTAACCATGAAGCAAAAATATATATATAAAAAGCTTTAAAAAAAACAACAACAAAAAAAACGTTTAACTGATAGTATTAATCGGTCAAAAATTGTACTTTCGGTTAACGGTTAAACGGTCAATATGAGCATCCCTAAGGCTACAATTCAATTCAATAAATAATGCCCTGTGTGTTTAACATAAATGAGCTTTGCTTATTTTCATGTGTGTATGGTACATGCGCTACCACAGTAAATGCTGCTCGACATGAACTGCTATCATTTATTTATTATAACCTTCATCTGAGAACGCAATGTGTGCCATTTCACCAGATATATAACATAAATCATCTATAAACCTACGCCAACACAGGGGAATACATCAATGTTTCTAAATATGCAAAAAAATAAAAGTCCTGCTGGCGCCCTCTGCAGGCATTTCTTATAATACGTAATGTACATATGTATTTATTTTAAGTGTTGTTCTATAAAAACACTTGCTTTTGCTACTTTATCTACATTACTGCCTCATTGTATTAAGTCATTTGAAAGGCAATTGTTTTGAGTAGGTCTGTTTATATTACCACAAAAAAATATCCGATTGCTCGATTAATTATGAAAATATTTGACTGTTTACCGGATTACCAAAATAATCGTTAGTGACAGCCCATCAACAACAATTGATTTGCAACAATCATAGGCAACAATGACATTTACTGTCCAAATATAAACATCAGGCTTTTGAGGAAGGTTTATTTGTTCATCTCAATCATCATCATTGTATTGCATTATATGTTTTAAAACTACAGAGCTTTGATCATAAAACTAAGCATTTAAATGTAATCTTACTAAGACATTTTATTAGGCAGATATTGATATTTAAATGGATTTAATGAAAGTAGTTAGTTAAATGGTTATAAACATCTCACTAATTTACATTACAAGCACAAGCACCCAAATTTCATCTTACGTTTTGCATATTGTTGTTCGGTTTGGTGCTCTAAATAAACCTGAGGTTTTTTTTACTCCATAATCTATACATGAGCCATACAACTTTGATTTAAAGATTATTATTTTTTTCCTGACTATTATTTCATATGTCAGGGCTTAAAAATGTTTCTTGCACAGAAGCAAAGCAGACATAAGTCACTCACACAAACTAATAGGGCCGTTTACACCTGGGCACTTCATGCATTTCTCAGAACGGATAGCTTATTTATTATTTTATGGTTATTTCTAAACGTGACGGCTATATGCTGTTTTAACAAATTTATTACATGATCAATGAACGGTCGAATTCTTCCTACGTTAGGTAGTTTCAAGTTTCAAAACAGTGGATCCACAGACACACACACACAGCCTGAGTAAAGTAGCTGTGCCTTTTCACCAGCCGTTGTGACTTCTGTATATTTGTGATGTCAGAACTACTCAGTCACCGCCTTCAGTCTCCATCCCGACCAATGGTGGGTCACTCAGAAAACAACAGGCCAATCAGAAGAGAGGCTCATGAATATTAAGTAGACAGGCCAAACTCGAGCTGTTCTTGGCAGAGCTCCTGAGAAAGAGCTGTAAAAAATATATTGAGATGGTTTTTGGTACTTATACCGCAAATATATTCTTAAGGACATCAAAACCTGAAAAAAAAACTTCAGAAAGTTGTACAATATGGGACCTTTAAGCTATTTGTCCGGTCGGGCAAGACTTTGAAAAAGTCCACTGGTCCCGGACAAGGGTTACTGTCGAGCCCTGACTTCATTCGTGTTTTTCTGTGGTGCTGTAAAGCGGAACATGTGATCGGTTCACAGCGATCTGTGATACTGGCATCATTACAGCGCCAAAAATAAACATCACAACAGCTCGAAGGACGTCTATGGTCTCACTCCAGTCTAATTAGCACATTCCCAATTATTATTGTGAAGTGCTTGCAACTCATCAGATCTACACGATTCACAAAAATGACATATTTTGATTTAAAACGGCGCATTTCGCTGAAAAGCGACTAGTTTGCAGGTATGCACTGTGTGTTTTCTGGACTAGGATATCACTAACCTCAGTGCCGACAGTGGGCTGAACCCCCGCATGGGTCGACCCGGGAGGAGGACCCCCATACTTGCGCTGGCCTGTCGTCACATCAAGCGTATAGCCGGTTCTCTCCAGCAAAGCCTGCAGAGGTAGCACATAAAAAACTCGACGTGAGACGGTTCCTGAAGATACTGAATCAGCAGAAAGAGAGATATCAATGAACAAGCAACAGATGGGTTAAAGAAACCTGCCTTGATTTTGGCCTCATCGGGTCCTTTAGTGGAGTCTGACACTTTGGTCCCCTGTTTTCTCCCTTTGCCTGTACGTCTTCATCACGCCACAGAGGAACGCACTTTTATTCTGGTCAAAACATGAGCAACAGGTGAGCAGGAGTGTGTGTGTGTGTGTGTGTGTGTGTGTGTGTGTGTGTGTGTGTGTGTGTGTGTGTGTGTGTGTGTGTGTGTGTGTGTGCCTACAAGTGCATGGGAGTAAGTAAATATCCTTGTAAACTAGGGGTGTAACGGTTCACAAAATTCACGCACGGTTCGGTACGTTTTCGATACAGCAAAAAGAAAGAAATGCCAGAGAAATTTCCTATTTATTAAAAGAAAAATTATTTTTAAATGTGTTAAGTGTGTTTTCCTTCATCATGAAACTTTTAGTTTCATAAATAGGGGTAATCTTTGAAGGATGAACAAATAATGTTTTGGTCATCACATTAAAAATAACATGTAAATATGATAATATTTGAGTTTTGAAGTCTACATATCAATGCCTCATTGTCAGGTGATTGTGGGAATGAGATCGAACTTGTTGATGTTTCCGCAGCTAAATCAATGCTAGGGTGGCGCAGTCGCTACTTGCTATAGCTCTGTATATGAGAACGCCCCCGTCATGCCACAGTAAGTCCGCCTGCATTAGTTTGGCTCTCTCACACACACCTGAACATGTGACAGGTCGCTGTCTTTGAACTGCAGGAGCACTTGCAGCGCACCTTCTTCATTAAACTCTTTCAGCGCTTCTATCGCTCGATCGTCGAGATCGCTGTGAGACACCAGCCCTGCACACAAACACAGAAAAGAGAAAACAATTAATTAACATGCTAGTGTTTTTATGGTGATGTCGTGAAACATCGCAGACGCGGGTCAGTTGTGCAGACGCCCGGTATCGTTTGCCGAAGAGAGGTGGAGACTGACTGAAGAGAGAGAGATGGAGACTGACTGAAGAGAGAGAGAGATGGAGACTGACTGAGGAGAGATGGAGACTGACTGAAGAGAGAGAGATGGAGACTGACTGAAGAGAGAGAGGTGGAGACTGACTGAAGAGAGGAGGAGACTGACTGAAGAGAGAGAGATGGAGACTGACTGAAGAGAGATGGAGACTGACTGAAGAGAGATGGAGACTGACTGAAGAGAGAGAGATGGAGACTGACTGAAGAGAGAGAGGTGGAGACTGACTGAAGAGAGGAGGAGACTGACTGAAGAGAGATGGAGACTGACTGAAGAGAGAGAGGTGGAGACTGACTGAAGAGAGGAGGAGACTGACTGAAGAGAGAGAGATGGAGACTGACTGAAGAGAGATGGAGACTGACTGAAGAGAGATGGAGACTGACTGAAGAGAGAGAGATGGAGACTGACTGAAGAGAGAGAGATGGAGACTGACTGAAGAGAGACGGAGACTGACTGAAGAGAGAGAGATGGAGACTGACTGAAGAGAGAGAGATGGAGACTGACTGAAGAGAGAGAGAGAGATGGAGACTGACTGAAGAGAGAGAGAGATGGAGACTGACTGAAGAGAGGTGGAGACTGACTGAAGAGAGAGAGATGGAGACTGACTGAAGAGAGAGAGAGAGATGGAGACTGACTGAAGAGAGAGAGAGATGGAGACTGACTGAAGAGAGGTGGAGACTGACTGAAGAGAGAGAGGTGGAGACTGACTGAAGAGAGGAGGAGACTGACTGAAGAGAGAGAGATGGAGACTGACTGAAGAGAGATGGAGACTGACTGAAGAGAGATGGAGACTGACTGAAGAGAGAGAGATGGAGACTGACTGAAGAGAGAGAGATGGAGACTGACTGAAGAGAGGAGGAGACTGACTGAAGAGAGATGGAGACTGACTGAAGAGAGAGAGGTGGAGACTGACTGAAGAGAGAGAGATGGAGACTGACTGAAGAGAGAGAGAGATGGAGACTGACTGAAGAGAGAGAGAGATGGAGACTGACTGAAGAGAGAGAGATGGAGACTGACTGAAGAGAGAGAGATGGAGACTGACCGAAGTCAGATGCCTTCTGTTTGCTGATGATCTGGTGCTGCTGTCTCCCACTAAAGAGGGTCTACAGCAGCATCTAGACCTCCTGCACAGCTTCTGTCAGTCATGGGCCCTGTCAGTTAACCCCAAAAAGACTAAAATAATGATTTTCCAAAAAAGACCCAGCCGCCAAGAACAACATCATAGTTTTAAATTGAACAACATGCTCATCGAACACACGCAGGACTACACTTACCTCGGCATAAACATTAGCAACACAGGAAATTTTAAAAAAGCTGTTAACGATTTGAGAGACAAGGCACGGAGAGCTTTCTATGCTATTAAGAGAAATGTCCAAATTGACATCCCAATCAGAATCTGGCTAAAAATCATCAAAACAGTAATAGAGCCCATCGCGCTGTACGGGTGTGAAGTCTGGGGTCCACTCACAGACCAAGAGTTCACTAAATGGGACAAACACCCAATGGAGACTCTGCAGACCGAGCTGTGCAAAATCTTGCTACGAGTTCAGCGCAAAACCCCAAACAATGCCTGTAGAGCAGAATTAGGATTATACCCCCTTGTATTTACGATTCAAAAAAGAGCCATTAAATTCCATGCCCACTTAAAAAACAGTGATGAACAGACCCTCCATCACAAAGCCCTGGCCTACCGAGAGCTGAAGCCGGAGAAGAACGCCCTCGGCCGATTGGTCTTACAGCTGACGTCACAGACTGACAATAAAGACAGAGCCACACCAAACCAAATAATTAAAACACAAAAAGAGAAATACCTCAAACATTGGGACAGACGCAACAGCCAAACAGAGTAAACTGCAATGCTATTTGGCCCTAAACAGAAAATATGAATTGGCAGGATACCTGAGTAAAGTGAGCGACCCTAAACTGAGGAAAGTCCTGAGCATGTACAGACTCAGTGAACACGGTCTGAGCATCGAGACAGGCCGACACAGACAGACACACACACACACACACACTGAGCATCGAGACAGGCCGACACAGACAGATACACACACACACACACTGAGCATCGAGACAGGCCGACACAGACAGACCTGGCTGCCGAAGGAAGAGCGACTGTGCCCTCACTGCTCAGAGAACCAAGTGGAGACAGAACTACACTTTTTGACATCCTGCCCCAAATATACAAGCATTAGGGACACTTTCTATCCCCTTTTTACAACCTACCAGAAAGACTTCCATCAGAAATCTAATATGGACAAACTCCCACTCCTGCTCGGAGAAAGCCCAGCGAAACCTGGCAGCCAGGTACGTGAGGTCCTGTCACGAAGAAAGAGCCTCCTGCAGGACAGAGCTACCAACTACATGCCTATAGAGACACTATTATAATTATTATACTATTTTTAATGTAAAAACAAAACAAACAAAAATACTTTATTTTTATTTATTTATTTTTACAATTATTTATACTTATTTCTATTGTATAGTGTTGTGAATGCTTTGGCAATGTAAAGATTTCTTTCACCATGCCAATAAAGCTATTTGAATCTTGAATCTTGAGATGGAGACTGGCTGAAGAGAGGTGGAGACTGACTGAAGAGAGAGAGATGGAGACTGACTAAAGAGAGATGGAGACTGACTGAAGAGAGATGGAGACTGACTGAAGAGAGAGAGATGGAGACTGACTGAAGAGAGAGAGATGGAGACTGGCTGAAGAGAGAGAGATGGAGACTGGCTGAAGAGAGAGAGATGGAGACTGGCTGAAGAGAGAGAGATGGAGACTGACTGAAGAGAGAGAGATGGAGACTGACTGAAGAGAGAGAGAGATGGAGACTGGCTGAAGAGAGAGAGATGGAGACTGACTGAAGAGAGAGAGATGGAGACTGACTGAAGAGAGGTGGAGACTGACTGAAGAGAGAGAGATGGAGACTGACTGAAGAGAGATGGAGACTGACTGAAGAGAGATGGAGACTGACTGAAGAGAGATGGAGACTGACTGAAGAGAGAGAGATGGAGACTGACTGAAGAGAGATGGAGACTGACTGAAGAGAGATGGAGACTGACTGAAGAGAGATGGAGACTGACTGAAGAGAGATGGAGACTGACTGAAGAGAGATGGAGACTGACTGAAGAGAGATGGAGACTGACTGAAGAGAGATGGAGACTGACTGAAGAGAGATGGAGACTGACTGAAGAGAGATGGAGACTGACTGAAGAGAGATGGAGACTGACTGAAGAGAGATGGAGACTGACTGAAGAGAGATGGAGACTGACTGAAGAGAGATGGAGACTGACTGAAGAGAGATGGAGACTGACTGAAGAGAGAGAGATGGAGACTGACTGAAGAGAGAGAGATGGAGACTGACTGAAGAGAGAGAGATGGAGACTGACTGAAGAGAGGAGAGATGGAGACTGACTGAAGAGAAAAACGAGAGAGATGGAGCTGAAGACGTGGAGACTGAGGGAGAGAGAGAGGATGGAGACTGGCTGAAGAGAGATGGAGACTGACTGAAGAGAGGAGATGGAGACTGACTGAAGAGAGAGAGATGGAGACTGACTGAAGAGAGAGAGATGGAGACTGACTGAAGAGAGAGATGGAGACTGACTGAAGAGAGAGAGATGGAGATGACTGAAGAGAGAGAGATGGAGACTGACTGAAGAGAGAGAGATGGAGACTGACTGAAGAGAGAGATGGAGACTGACTGAAAGAGAAGATGGAGACTGACTGAAGAGAGAGAGGATGGAGATGACTGAAGAAGAATGAGAAGTGGTGGAGAGGAGGAAGCTGAAGAGGGGAGGAGAAGAAGGGGGAAGAGAGAGAAAGATGGAGTAGGGGGGATGCTGAAGAGAGGAGGTGAGGGAGAGAGATGAAGAGAGAAGAAATAAAAAAACTGAGGGAGGAAAGAAGGATGAGAAGAAAAGAAGAGGAAGGAAGAGAGAGATGAGAGAAAGGAGAGTATGGAAGAGAAGAGAGGCTGAAGATGAGAGTAAGGGAGAGAGAGGAGGAGAGGAAGGAGGGGTGAGAGAGGGGAGTGAAGGAAGATGGAGTAGAGAGGAAGCGGAATAGTGAATAATGACTTGAAGAAGGAGGGAAGAGATGAAGAGAGGGACGAGAGAGAGGAGAAGGAGAGGAGAGGAGGAGATGAGGAGAGAGATGAGAGAGAAGAGAGAGACGACTGAGGGGACGAGAAGAGAGAGATGGAGGAAGAAGGAGAGAGAGCGAGAGAGTGAGATGTGAGAGAGATGGAGAGTGAGAGTGGAGGATAGGAGGAGAGGGACAGGAGAGGTGGAGATGAGGAGAGAGGAGAGCGAGAGAAGATGAGAGAGAAGAGAGGAGAGGAGAGATGAGAGGATGAGAGAAGAGAAGAGGAGAGAGAGAGAGAGACGAAAGAGATGTGGAGAAAGAGCGTGAGAAGAGAGAGGAGAGAAAGAGTGGGTGAAGAAGGAGATCGAAGGAGAGATGGAGATGCGAGAGAGAGGGATGAGGAGGGAGATGAGGGAGAGAGAGATTGAGAGAGGGATGAAAGAGGTGGAGAGAGGAGAGAGGGTGATGAGAGAGGAGGTAGAGGAGGAAGAGAGGAGCTGCGAGAGATGAGTGATGAGAGAGGGTTGAAGAGATGGGCTGAGGGGGGGAGGGGAGGGAGAAGGAGGGAGGTGGAGGTGAAGAGGGAGACGCGAGAGAGAGAGACTGACTGAAGAGAGTGGACGAGAGAGTGGAGCTGAAGAGGAAGATGGATGACTGAAGAGGAGATGGAGACTGCTGAAGAGAGGGGGAGAGAAGAGAGAGATGGAGGCTGAGAGAGAGAGTGAGAGTGAAAGAGATGGAGAGTGAGAGAGGAGAGGGACTGGAAGAGAGGGAGACGATGAAGAGAGATGGAGACTGCTGAAGAGAGATGAGACTGATGAAGAGAGAGGAGACTGACTGAAGAGAGATGGAGATGATGAGAGAGAGGAGATGATGAAGAAGATGGAGATGCTGAAGAGAGATGGAGACTGTGAAGAGAGAGAGATGGGAGACGAGAGAGAGGAGGAGACTGACTGAAGAGAGAGAGATGGAGACTTGAGAGAGTGGAGATGCTGAGAGAGGAGACTGATGAAGAGGAGATGGACTGTGAGAGAGATGGAGACTGCTGAAGAGAGATGGAGACTGCGAAAGAGAGAGATGGAGATGCTGAAGAGAGAGATGGAGATGGCTGAAGAAGGGATGACTGAAGAGAGGGAGATGATGAAAGAGAGGATGGACTGATGAAGAGGATGGAGACGATGAAGAAGATGGAGATGACTGAGAGAGAGACTGCTGAAGAGAGAGGAGACTGTGAAGAGAGAGAGATGGAGCTGATGAGAGAGATGGAGATGAGAGAGATGGAGACTGGAAGAAGAGAGATGGAGATGTGAAGAGAGAGGAGACTGACTGAAGAGAGGAATGGAGAGTGAAGAGGAGAGAGGAGAGACTGAAGAGAGATGGAATGAAGAGAGATGGAGAAGAGAGAGATGGACTGTGAAGGATGGAGGAAGAAGTGAGACATGAGTGAGATGCTGAGAGTGAGTGCGAAGGAGAGGGAGTGTAAGAGGGAGAGAGATGTGAGAAGTGATGGAAGAGAAATGGGAGGCTGAAGAGAGAGATGATGAGAGAGAGAGATGGACTGACTGAAGGAGAAGGGACGGAAGAGAGGATGGAGTATGAAGAAGAATGTGAGAGGAGAGGGAGCTGAGAGGGGAGATGAGAAGAGGGAGTGGAGCGAGAGGATGAGTGATGAAGAAGGAGTGGATGGAAGAATGGAGATGAGAGAGGATGATAGAGGAGAGAGATGGAGAGATGATGAGAGGAGAGAGATGGAGACTGACTGAGAGAGGATGAGAGAGAAGATGAGAGGAGGACTGAAGAGAGATGAGAGACTGACTGAAGAGAGGAGATGGGAGGAGGAGACTGACTGAGAGAGAGAGTGAGAAGGAGAGACTGACTGAAGAAGAGAGAGATGGAGGACTGACTGAAGAGGAGAGATGGAGACTGACTGAAGAGAGAGAGATGGAGATGATGAAGAGAGAGAGAGATGGAGACTGACTGAGAGAGAGGATGGAGACTGACTGAAGAGAGAGAGAGGATGAGACTGAGAGAGAGAGAGAGATGGAGACTGACTGAAGAGAGAGAGATGGAGACTGACTGAAGAGAGAGGAGAGAAGACTGGAAGAGAGATGGAGAGACTGAGAAGAGAGATGAGAGGAGACTGACTGAAAGAGAGAGAGATGGAGATGACTGAAGGAGAGAGATGGAGACTGACTGAAGAGAGATGGAGACTGACTGAAGAGAGAGAGAGAGATGGAGAGATGACTGAGAGAGAGATGGAGACTGACTGAAGAGAGAGAGTGGAGACTGACTGAAGAGAGAGAGAGATGGAGACTGACTGAAGAGGAGAGAGAGATGGAGCTGATGAAGAGAGAGATGGAGAGCTGAGAAGAGAGAGAGATGGAGATGATGAGAGAGAGAGATGGAGACTGACTGAAGAGAGAGATGGAGACTGAGAAGAGAGATGGAGACTGAGAAGAGAGATGGAGCTGAGATGAGAGAAGAGAGAGAGATGACTGAGAGAGAGATGGAGACTGACGAAGAGGAGAGAGATGGAGACTGACTGAAGAGAGGTGAGAGACTGACTGAGAGAGAGAGGAGACTGACTGAAGAGAGAGAGATGGAGACTGGACTGAAGAGAGAGAGAGGAGACTGACTGAAGAGAGAGAGATGGAGACTGAGTGGAAGAGAGATGGAGACTGATGAAGAGGAGATGGAGACTGACTGAAGAGAGAGATGGAGGACTGGATGAAGGAGAGAGAGTGGAGATGACTGAAGAGAGAGAGATGGAGACTGACTGAAGAGAGATGGAGACTGACTGAAGAGAGAGAGAGTGGAGACTGACTGAAGAGAGAAGATGGAGACTGACTGAAGAGAGAGAGATGGAGACGATGAAGAGAGAGGAGATGGAGACTGACTGAAGGAGGAGAGAGAAGGAGGATGACTGAAGAGAGAGAGATGGAGACTGACTGAGAGAGAGAGAGATGGAGACTGACTGAAGAGAGATGGAGACTGACTGAAGAGAGAGAGATGGAGACTGACTGAAGAGAGAGAATGGAGACTGACTGAAGAGAGGAGATGGAGACTGACTGAAGAGAGAGATGGAGACTGAGAAGTGGAAGAGAGAGAGGATGGAGACTGACTGAAGAGAGAGATGGAGACTGACTGAAGAGAGAGATGGAGACTGGAGCTGAAGAGAGAGAGATGGAGACTGACTGAAGAGAGAGAGATGGAGACTGACTGAAGAGAGAGAGATGGAGACTGACTGAAGAGAGAGAGATGGAGACTGACTGAAGAGAGAGAGATGGAGACTGTGAGAATTCCATAGGAGATGGTCACACTTCAGTTGAGCTCCAGATAAATGACAAAAAATAAGAATATTTTTACCACGAAATGAGAGAAAAGTAGAAGATTTAACATAAAACAACGTCTAGACAAAGTTTTTGTTGAATTAGGACAGATTTTATTTATTTTTATTTTATTTTTTCACACCTGAATCTGAGGAAAATTCAAGAGAAGATCATCACAGGATTCCCCTCTACAGAAGAGGACATTTATAATGAAAAAGATGACATCAAGCAACATAAACAACAAACAACATAACAACTAAGAAGAAAACTTACAAGAAAGAAGAGAGGTAAAGACATTTTGAACAGAAAGTTCCATTTCATATCTCTCTGAGTTTTTGCTTAGAAGAACAGCACAAAGAGACATTTTGGACAAAACTGAAACTTGAACTTCAAAGAAATATATATTTTTATTTTTTTCTCACAAAATAAGTGAAAGTCATATTTTTTGCCTGCTTTTTTGGCTTGTTTATTAATTTTTATTTCACTGCGAGAAAATAAACAAAAAATTGGCAGTTATTTCAGTTGGATGTTTACATTCTAAATCAACTATGGCCAGTGCATCCTCCTGGCCCCGCCCCCAGAAGAGTTCTGAACACTCCAGCTACAGCACCAGGCCTAAACAACCCCCATATGTGGAGGCCATCCCACTGCACTATCCTCAAGATGTCACAAATGAATCGGCACGGAAAGTCTACAAAAACAAAAGACTGACAGACAACCCAGAAACCCTTTTTGCAGACCTACATAAAGATGGCAGCATAAGTAACCTGATATTTTATACCAACAAGCCCTATGCATGGCACAAGGCCATCATTGCACACTACCCCTCTGCTGAAAGAAAAGGCATCTGCGGGGGTTTCCAGTTAAAAATAAGAAACGAGGAAGACACAACAACCACGACCGTAAACATCTACAAAACAACGGGTACAGTGGTGGTAAAAAGCATCAATGGTCTCTTTGAACAAGACTTCCTCTGCATCAAAGACAGAGCACAGAAAGAGACCACTACCAGCGACCAACTTATCCCTCCTGAGGAGTCAGTCTTCCACACCTTCCACACAGACGAGGATCAGACAGAACACAGCGACCCTTCGAGCACAGAACAGACCAAAGACCCCCATCCACACTGCTATTGCACTGACCTGAGAGAGAGATTCACAGAGCTAGAGGGAGAAATGGTCCAGCTCAAGGAGATGATCTTCTCCCTGCAAACAGTTCAGACAACAGACCAGACCAGCAACAGCCCCACTGCCAAGCACAGAGATAGGGACAGCCTCAGGAGAGAGCTGTCTACACTGCAGACTGAGGTGACGGAGCTCCAGCAGGAGAGAGAGGGGTTAAGGGCTCAGCTGGAGACACTGGAAACACGGTTCTTACAACAGACTGAGTTACACAAGGCACAACTAACAGCAATGAGGATGGAAATAAGTGAACTGAGGCAGGACAGAGGAGCACAGCACAGCGAGTTCAGCTCATCAGAGGAACCGGTGGAGCAGGACACTCTTCACCCTGATCACAACTCCCAAACAACAGAGATTCAGCACGGCCAGAATCCTCCTCTCCCATCAGACCCTTCCCTCACCTCACAACCAGCCCCACACTCAGAAGACCCCTCCACACCGACAGAAGGAACACTACGACCGGAAATCGCTATTTTAATTGATTCAAATGGGAAATTTATAGATGAAAAGAAGCTTTTTCCCAAACACAGAGTGGCCAAACTCTGGTGTCCGAACACTCAGAGCGCACTCAAATGGCTAAGTGTTGTCAACCTGGGATTCCCAAGCCATGTAATAATCCACACCGGCACAAACGATCTGAGAGCCCAACAGGAGAGTAGTGTTGCACGGTGTACCGATACTTCAAAAGTATCGCGATACTCGGAAATTAAAAACGTCACGATACCTAAATTTATTAGTATCGATACTTTTTTCTCCTCACGCACGCAGCAGAAGAAGCTGCAGCTCTCAAGTGACAAACACTACAGCGAATTTTTGTCCCGCCAAAGTCTTATTTGATCGGTGAGTAATGTAACTTACTTGCACGTGTGACAGGGCGAGTAATGTAACTTAGATGCGCGTGTGACAGGGCGCATGTCTAACTGAGAGAGAGAGAGAGAGAGAGAGAGAGAGAGAGAGAGAGAGAGAGAGAGAGAGAGAGAGAGAGAGAGAGAGAGAGAGAGAGAGAGAGAGAGAGAGAGAGACCTGCATGGTCGCGCGCGCACGCACTCTATCTGCGGAGCCAGGCGAAAGTAAACAAGGCTTCCGTCTCAAAACTAAGCACTGTCTTGCTCTCTCCCACATATTAATCAAAATAAATCGACACGATGGTATGGTCTGAAAACTAAATTTTCATGTGGAGCATTCGGAGATTTGTTTTCCTGAATTACCGCTGGGTGTGAATTGTGCTAAAATATGTTGCCTTAATTATCTTCTCTGAAAAGCGCTCCGCACATTCAGCTGACATAAACCACACTTTAAATAAACGAAAACAAACCTATCCAGTGATGATGTTTTCTGTGATGACACAAATCTTGTGGGATGTCCTAAACTGCGGGGATAATCACACAACGCGCACACGTCCGATAATGACACGTCCAATTCGCGAACTAATGACTCATTTGAACCGATTCGTTTTAATGAATGGTTTAAACAACAGATCTGTCCAACACTGAACTCACGAGACATCTGAATCGGTTTATAACTAATTGGTAACACTTTACAATAAGGTTTCATTTATTACATAAATTACATAAAAATACAGTTTGCTTACTCAAGTGTAAGCTTTAAAACAAATAAAACCACTTGTTAGCATGAGACTTTTTCCACACACTGCTATCAGGAATCGATAAGAGAATCGTTAAAGAATCGGATCGATTAGCAGAATCTTCAGTGGCATGGATATTGATAAAATCTTATCAGTTCCTGTTAACTCTTATGTTGCTTATGATAACTGAGATAATGGTGCTAAATTTATTATTTTTTTTTACCTTGAATGTCATTGCTCTAATTTATTTTTTATATTTTGTTCAAATGTTTAACATATCTGCTGTTCATATGTTCATTTATTAGTGTGGTGTGTATGATTAGAATGTTGTCCCGGTTTTAAAATAAAGCACAGCAATGATATTTGAGAGTGTTTCTCCCTTTTCAGGAAAAGTATCGAAAAAGTATCGAAATCGCAATACTTGACTTGGTATCGGTATCGAAACAATAATTTTGGTATCGTGACAACACTACAGGAGAGGGTGGCTACATCACTACAAACAGTGATTGAAAAGGCCTCAACCACCTTCCCAAATGCTAAAATTATCATCTCCACACTGCTGCCCCGAAAAGACTTCCACACTGACACTATCCAGCGGGTGAACGCCCACCTCTCCCGTTCTTGTGCACTGAAACCCAATGTGCACCTGGCACACCACCCCACCCTGGACCCCACATGCCTCTACGACCATGTCCATCTTTACAAGACAGCTGTTCCTGTCTTTGCCAGGACCCTAAAAGATGTGGCCCTGAGTCGGCATCACAACAGCACCCCCAGGAGCAACAGAGCCCAACAACCTCCAGCCAGACCTGTAAGAAAGCACAATGTACCCACAGAGAGAACACCCAGAAGATTTCCATCAAGACGACAGCACTCTCACATGCTGAGACCACCCCAGCCAACACTTGAGCATCTTCTTCCAGCCTCTAATACCTCACATCCAGTGCATCAGGCCAGGCCAAAGCCCCTCCTGCCGACCCCCTGCCCTCCTCATACCCCGCAGGCCCCGGGCAGACACAGCTACGCTCAGATAGTGAGCAGAACATCCACAACAGCACCAGTGCAAGCCACATCAACAGAGCTAAGAGACATCCGTCAGATGCTCAACCTCATCTGCTCACACCTACTGTCATAGGTCAAAACTTATCTCCCAAACTAAAACCCCATGGATAACAATGCCTTTATCATTTCATGTTGGAACATTCAAGGCCTGAGATCATCTACCTTTGGCCTCAAAAGCAGAAACCGAGATTTCAACTCAGAAATCAAAAACTCAGACATCATCATCCTGCAGGAGACATGGAGCAGAGGAGATGGATCCACCGGCTGCCCCGAAGGCTACAGAGAACTCATCATCCCATCCGTTAAACTGCCTGGAGTGACACAAGGAAGAGACTCAGGAGGAATGCTTATCTGGTACAGATCAAATCTTGCCCATGCCATCAAAGTAGCTAAAACAGGACAATTCTACACATGGTTAGAAATTAATAAGACAGTCACCGCAACAGAGAAAAACATCTTCCTGTGTGCCACTTATATCCCTCCAGCAGAGTCTCCATATTTTAATGAAGACAGTTTCTCCATTCTTGAAGTAGACATTAATTACTTCCAGTCACAGGGAAGCGTGCTGCTCTGTGGAGACCTGAATGCCAGAACAGGTGAAGAACTGGACACACTGAACCCTCAGGGGGACAAACACCTGCCTGGAGGAGACGTCCTCCTCACACCCATACAAGCACAGAGACACAACTATGACAAAACAACAAACAAAAGCGGAACACATCTTCTTCATCTGTGTCGCACACTAGGTCTGTTCCTAGTCAACGGCAGGCTTCGAGGAGACTCCTACGGTAGATACACCTATAGCTCATCTTTCGGTAGCAGTACAGTCGACTATTTTCTGACAGACCTTAACCCAAACTCCCTCAGAGCGTTCACAGTCAGCCCACTAACCCCCCTGTCAGACCACAGTAAAATAACCCTATACTTAAACAGAGCAATGCCCAACCAAGAAGCATCTAAACAAACCCAGCTCCACTCACTTAGAAACATGTATAGATGGAAACAAAACAGTAAAGATATATATCTAAGTACAATTAGTCAACCGAAAATTCAAGCCCTATTAGATAAATTCCTTGCCACTCCTTTCCCGCACAATAGTGAAGGTACAAACCTAGCAGTAGACAAGCTGAACAGAATATTTGAGGTATCAGCAACATTATCCAACTTAAAAAACACAAAAAGAAAACCAAAAAGACCACATGCCACTGAGAAATGGTTTGACAACGACTGCAAAAAACTTAGGAAAGAATTAAGAATCCTATCCAACCAGAAACACAGAGATGCTGACAATGAGAACATCCGTCATCTCTATCACGAAAAACTTAAACAATATAGGAATACATTAAGAAAGAAAAAAGAACAAAACACAAAGAGTCAACTCAGGGAAATTGAAGAATCCTTAGAATCCGACCAGTTCTGGAAACATTGGAACACACTAAACAAATCCTACCATCAAGAACTAGCTATCCAGAATGGAGATGTTTGGATTAACCACTTCTCCAACCTCTTTAATAATGTAAACAAAAATCAGGAACAAAATGCCCTTTATGACAAACTAAGGGTTTTAGAATCAACCATCAAAGACTACCAGAACCCATTAGACTCCCCAATTACACTAACCGAACTATTAGACAAAATCCAAACCCTGAAACTGCAAAAAGCCTGTGGTGTCGATGGCATCCTAAATGAAATGATTAAATACACAGACCACAAATTCAAATTAGCCATTCTCAAGCTCTTCAATATCATCCTGAGTTTAGGTATATTCCCCAACATTTGGAACAAAGGTCTTATTACCCCAATACATAAAAACGGAGACAGATTTGACCCTAATAACTACCGTGGTATGTGTGTAAACAGCAACCTAGGCAAACTCTTCTGCAACGTCCTAAACAGCAGACTAGCCCATTTTCTCAGAGACACAAATGTCCTGAGCAAGTGTCAAATTGGCTTCCAACCAAAATATCGCACATCAGACCATATATACACTCTCCATACCTTAGTCGATAAGCAAATTAACGAAAACAAAACTAAAATTTTCTCATGCTTTGTGGACTTCAAAAAAGCTTTTGACTCCATTTGGCATGAAGGTCTTTTTCTTCAATTAATCCAGTGCGGCATTGGAGGAAAAACATATGACATCATCAAATCAATGTACACAAACAACAAATTTGCAGTTAAAATTGGTAACAAACACACAGAATTCCTCCCTCAGAGTCGTGGAGTGAGACAGGGCTGCAGCTTAAGTCCTTTGCTGTTCAATATCTACATAAATGAGCTAGCGAGGGCTCTGGATCAGTCTGCAGCACCTGGCCTTACTCTACTGGACACTGAAGTCAGATGCCTTCTGTTTGCTGATGATCTGGTGCTGCTGTCTCCCACTAAAGAGGGTCTACAGCAGCATCTAGACCTCCTGCACAGCTTCTGTCAGTCATGGGCCCTGTCAGTTAACCCCAAAAAGACTAAAATAATGATTTTCCAAAAAAGACCCAGCCGCCAAGACCAACATCATAGTTTTAAATTGGACAACATGCTCATCGAACACACACAGGACTACACTTACCTCGGCATAAACATTAGCAACACAGGAAATTTTAAAAAAGCTGTTAACAATTTGAGAGACAAGGCACGGAGAGCTTTCTATGCTATTAAGAGAAATATCCAAATTGACATCCCAATCAGAATCTGGCTAAAAATCATCAAAACAGTAATAGAGCCCATCGCGCTGTACGGGAGTGAAGTCTGGGGTCCACTCGCAGACCAAGAGTTCACTAAATGGGACAAACACCCAATAGAGACTTTGCAGACCGAGCTGTGCAAAATCTTGCTACGAGTTCAGCGCATAACCCCAAATAATGCCTGTAGAGCAGAGTTAAGATTATACCCCCTTGTATTTACGATTCAAAAAAGAGCCATTAAATTCCATGCCCACTTAAAAAACAGTGATGAACAGACCCTCCATCACAAAGCCCTGTCCTACCGAGAGCTGAAGCCGGAGAAGAACGCCCTCGGCCGATTGGTCTTACAGCTGACGTCACAGACTGACAATAAAGACAGAGCCACACCAAACCAAATAATTAAAACACAAAAAGAGAAATACCTCAAACATTGGACAGACGCAACAGCCAAACAGAGTAAACTGGAATGCTATTTGGCCCTAAACAGAAAATATGAATTGGCAGGATACCTGAGTAAAGTGAGCGACCCTAAACTGAGGAAAGTCCTGAGCATGTACAGACTCAGTGAACACGGTCTGAGCATCGAGACAGGCCGACACAGACAGACCTGGCTGCCGAAGGAAGAGCGACTGTGCCCTCACTGCTCAGAGAACCAAGTGGAGACAGAACTACACTTTTTGACATCCTGCCCCAAATATACACACATTAGAGACACTTTCTATCCCCTTTTTACAACCTACCAGAAAGACTTCCATCAGAAATCTAATATGGACAAACTCCCACTCCTGCTCGGAGAAAGCCCTGCGTGCTCAAACCTGGCAGCCAGGTACGTGAGGTCCTGTCACGAAGAAAGAGCCTCCTGCAGGACAGAGCTACCAACTACACGCCTATAGAGACACTATTATAATTATTATACTATTTTTAATGTAAAAACAAAACAAACAAAATACTTATTTATTTATTATTTTTACAATTATTATACTTATTTTATTGTATAGTGTTGTGATGTTTGGCAATGTAAAGATTTTTTCACCATGCAATAAAGCTATTTCTGAATCTGATAGAGAGTGGAGACTGATGAAAGAGATTGGAGACTGATGAGAGAGAGAGAGGTGGAGATGACTGAAGAGAGATGGAGACTGACATGAAGAGAGAGAGATGGAGACTGACTGAAGAGAGATGGAGACTGACTGAAGGAGAGATGGAGATGCTGAAGAGAGTGGAGACTGACTGAAGAGAGATGGAGACTGACTGAAGAGAGAGGTGGAGACTGACTGAAGAGAGAGAGATGGAGACTGACTGAAGAGAGAGAGATGGAGACTGACTGAAGAGAGATGGAGACTGACTGAAGAGAGAGAGGTGGAGACTGACTGAAGAGAGATGGAGACTGACTGAAGAGAGAGAGATGGAGACTGACTGAAGAGAGGTGGAGACTGACTGAAGAGAGAGAGAGAGATGGAGACTGACTGAAGAGAGATGGAGACTGACTGAAGAGAGAGAGATGGAGACTGCTGAAGAGAGGTGGAGACTGACTGAAGAGAGAGGAGATGGAGACTGACTGAAGAGAGATGGAGACTGACTGAAGAGAGATGGAGACTGGAATGAGAAGAGAGAGATGGAGGACTGAACTGAAGAGAGAGAGAGATGGAGACTGACTGAAGAGAGAGAGAGATGGAGACTGACTGAAGAGAGAGAGAGATGGAGACTGACTGAAGAGAGAGAGAGATGGAGACTGACTGAAGAGAGAGAGAGATGGAGACTGACTGAAGAGAGAGAGAGATGGAGACTGACTGAAGAGAGAGAGAGATGGAGACTGACTGAAGAGAGAGAGAGATGGAGACTGACTGAAGAGAGAGAGAGATGGAGACTGACTGAAGAGAGAGAGAGATGGAGACTGACTGAAGAGAGGTGGAGACTGACTGAAGAGAGAGAGAGATGGAGACTGGACTGAAGAGGAGAGAGAGATGGAGACTGACTGAAGAGAGAGAAGATGGAGACTGCTGAAGAGAGAGGTGGGAGACTGACTGAAGAGAGAGAGATGGAGACTGACTGAAGAGAGAGAGATGGAGACTGACTGAAGAGAGAGAGATGGAGACTGACTGAAGAGAGAGAGATGGAGACTGACTGAAGAGAGAGAGATGGAGACTGACTGAAGAGAGAGAGATGGAGACTAGGGTTGTAACGGTATACCGGTATGGCGGTTATCGCGATATTGACATGTACGATTATCATATCGTGCACATTTGCTTATCCGCGGTTTAAAAAAAAAAAAAAAAAAAAAGTTAAACCGCACTGCCGCACCCGCACTGCCGCATGCAACTTATTTCAGCTTGACTGCTTAGACTCCACCCATACCTGTACAGCGCTGAAAATGTCCGAGACAGAGGCTGCGAATCTCTATCTCCCGCCGAAAAAAAAACTGACTTTTGACTTGAGCTCCGCGGCTGAAGTTCCGCGAACGGTGACTGACTTTGGACTTTGGAGCTATAACCCGGTACCACGCCCCTGAGGAGGAAACACGTCGAACATGTTCTAACTAAGGCCATATTATTTCTGTCATGCTGAGGGGAATCCCGGTCTGTCAAAAAGACGAACACCAGTCTTTTTGCGTTAAATACAGATGCCACGTAAAATGTGCGATTTGATAGATAGATGGATGAATAAATCAAAATATAGCTGTGCAGTAAACCAAATCGCGTGTCTGTGAATACAGCGCAAAAAGACTGGTGTGCGACCCATTAATTCTTCTATATTCAGCGCGTCTCTGTATGAATGAGCAGCGCCGTTTCGTCAAGTAGATCTAGTACACACTCAAGTACGCATGGTGCTCATGGTTTTTAAAGCATCTGCTGTCCCACCCACTATGTGAAGACGTGAACACAAACATATCCAGACAGATAACACTTATTGAGCATTTTATAATTGTTTTTTAAAAGAATAATCATAAAATACACTGACTGAAACTCATAGGTGTTCAGTACAACCTGTAAAAAAAGTTTGGTTTAGCCTGAAGAAATAATGGCTAAAATATATTACTATTGTGTATAGTTTTTTGTCCATGTTTTAATTTAGTAAACCTCTCGTGTAGACAAACAAAAGTTGTTACATTTTATCTGATTGCATTTTCAAAAATACATTTTGCATTCAATCACACAGAATCCAGACCAGTTATATCAGACAACCCAGAATTTCTGAGGAAATAAATATACATTTCATAAAGACTCTTGTTCTTAAATAATGATTAATAAATTAAAAATGTTTTTTAATACAATTTATTAGACATGTTTCAGTATTTAAAAATTTTGAATTAGTTTGCCCCATCCAAGTTATTTAAATTTCCTATTTAAATCCATGTTGTTGGTTTATTATGTGTGTATTACAATAAACCATGTTCAACCAAAAACCATATCTGTTTTTATTCATTTAAGGGTCATTGTAGCTGAGGATGATAACAATAATGATAGTTTAATATCGTATACCGTGAAACCGTGATATTTTCTGAGACGATTATCATACCGTGAAAATCTCATACCGTTACAACCCTAATGGAGACTGATGAAGAGAGAGTAGATGGAGATGACTGAAGAGAGAGCGATGGAGACTGACTGAAGAGAGATGGAGACTGACTGAAGAGAGAATGGAGACTGACTGAAGAGAGAGAGATGGAGACTGACTGAAGAGAGAGAAGAGATGGAGACTGACTGAAGAGAGAGAGATGGAGACTGACTGAAGAGAGATGGGAGACTGACTGAGAGAGAGAGAGATGGAGACTGACTGAGAGAGAGAGATGGGACTGATGAAGAGAGATGGAGACTGACTGAAGAGAGATGGAGACTGACTGAAGAGAGAGAGAGTGGAGACTGACTGAAGAGAGAGAGAGATGGAGACTGACTGAAGAGAGAGAGAGATGGAGACTGACTGAAGAGAGAGAGATGGAGACTGACTGAAGAGAGAGAGGTGGAGACTGACTGAAGAGAGATGGAGACTGACTGAAGAGAGATGGAGACTGACTGAAGAGAGATGGAGACTGACTGAAGAGAGATGGAGACTGGCTGAAGAGAGATGGAGACTGACTGAAGAGAGATGGAGACTGACTGAGAGAGAGATGGAGACTGACTGAAGAGAGATGGAGACTGACTGAAGAGAGATGGAGACTGACTGAAGAGAGATGGAGACTGACTGAAGAGAGGTGGAGACTGACTGAAGAGAGAGTGGAGACTGACTGAAGAGAGATGGAGACTGGCTGAAGAGAGAGGAGGAGACTGACTGAAGAGAGGTGGAGACTGACTGAAAGAGAGATGGAGACTGACTGAAGAGAGATGGAGACTGACTGAAGAGAGAGATGGAGACTGACTGAAGAGAGAGGATGGAGACTGACTGGAAGAGAGATGGAGACTGCTGAAGAGAGAGTGGAGACTGACTGAGAGAGGTGGAGACTGACTGAGAGAGAGATGGAGACTGACTGAAGAGAGATGGAGACTGACTGAAGAGAGATGGAGACTGACTGAAGAGAGAGAGATGGAGACTGACTGAAGAGAGGGATGGAGACTGATGAAGAGAGATGGAGACTGACTGAAGAGAGTGGAGACTGACTGAAGAGAGAGATGGAGACTGACTGAAGAGAGATGGAGACTGACTGAGAGAGAGAGATGGAGACTGACTGAAGAGAGGATGGAGACTGACTGAAGAGAGGAGTGGAGATGACTGAAGAGAGATGGAGACTGACTGAAGAGAGATGGAGACTGACTGAAGAGAGAGAGAGGAGACTGACTGAAGAGAGGAGAGATGGAGACTGACTGAAGAGAGAGGAGGAGACTGACTGAAGAGAGATGGAGACTGACTGAAGAGAGAGATGGAGACTGACTGAAGAGAGAGAGATGGAGACTGCTGAAGAGAGATGGAGACTGACTGAAGAGAGAGAGATGGAGACTGACTGAAAGAGAGAGATGGAGACTGACTGAAGAGAGATGGAGACTGACTGAAGAGAGAGTGGAGACTGACTGAAGAGAGAGAGAGTGGAGACTGACTGAAGAGAGAGAGATGGAGACTGACTGAAGAAGAGAGATGGAGACTGACTGAAGAGAGTGGAGACTGACTGAAAGAGAGATGGAGACTGACTGAAGAGAGATGGAGACTGACTGAAGAGAGAGAGATGGAGACTGACTGAAGAGAGGGGGACTGACTGAAGAGGAGTGGACTGACTGAGAAGAGAGAGATGGAGACTGACTGAAGAGAGAGAGATGGAGATGGGATGAAGAGAGAGAGAGATGGAGACTGACTGAAGAGAGATGGAGACTGACTGAAGAGAGGATGGAGACTGATGAAGAGAGATGGAGATGACTGAAGAGAGAGTGGAGACTGACTGAAGAGAGAGAGATGGAGACTGACTGAAGAGAGATGGAGACTGACTGAAGAGGAGATGGAGACTGACTGAAGAGAGAGTGGAGACTGACTGAAGAGAGAGAGATGGAGACTGACTGAAGAGAGATGAGACATGAAGGAGATGGAGACTGATGAAGAGAGAGAGATGGAGACTGACTGAAGAGGGAGAGAGAGAGAGACTGGCTGAGAGAGAGAGATGGAGACGATGAGAGAGATGGAGACTGACTGAAGAGAGAGATGGAGACTGACTGAAGAGAGATAGCGACGAAGAGAGATGGAGACTGACTGAAGAGAGAGGGAAAGATGGACTGAAGACTGATGAGACGAGAGAGAGATGGAGACTGACTGAAGAGAGAGCAGAGATGGAGACTGACTGAAGAGAGAGTGGAGACTGACTGAAGAGAGAGGGAGATGAACTGAGAGAGATGAGATGCGAGAGAGAGAGTGGAGACTGACTGAAGAGAGAGAGAGATGAGTGAGAGAGATGGAGACTGACTGAAGAGAGAGAGATGGAGGACTGACTGAAGAGAGTGAGAGAGACTGGATGACTGCTGAAGAGAGAGGAGAAGATGGAGAGATGGAGACTGAAGAGAGAGAGATGGAGACTGACTGAAGAGAGATGGAGACTGACTGAAGAGGAGGAGACTGACTGAGAGAGATGGAGACTGCTGAAGAGAGGATGGAGACTGACTGAAGAGAGAGGTGGGACTGACTGAGAGAGAGAATGAGACTGAGAGAGAGATGGAGATGGAGACTGACGAGAGAGACGAGGAGATGATGGAGAGATGGACTGACGAGAGAGAGATGGAGACTGACTGAAGAGAGATGGAGACTGACTGAAGAGAGAGAGTGGAGACTTGACGAAGAGAGAGATGGAGACTGCTGAAGAGAGACTGATGAGAGAGTGGAGACTGACTGAGAGAGAGATGAGACTGAGAGAGAGATGGAGACTGACTGAAGAGAGAGAGATGGAGACTGATGAAGAGAGAGAGATGGAGAGACTGACTGAAGAGAGAGGATGGAGACTGACTGAAGAGGAGAGAGGATGGAGACTGATGAAGCGAGAGAGAGATGGAGACTGACTGAAGAGAGATGGAGACTGACTGAAGAGAGAGAGATGGAGGACTGACTGAGAGAGAGATGGAGATGACTGAGAGAGAGGAGATGGAGACTGACTGAAGAGAGATGGAGGACTGACTGAAGTAGAGAGAGAGTGGAGATGACTAGAGAGAGAGATGGAGACTGACTGAAGAGAGAGTGGAGACTGAATGGAGACTGACTGAAGAGAGAGAGATGGAGACTGACTGAGAGAGAGAGAGTGGAGACTGACTGAAGAGAGAGAGATGGAGACTGACTGAAGAGAGAGAGAGGTGGAGACTGACTGAAGAGAGAGAGATGGAGACTGACTGAAGAGAGAGAGAGGTGAGACTGACTGAAGAGAGAGAGATGGAGACTGACTGAGAGAGAGAGAGATGGAGACTGACTGAAGAGAGAGAGATGGAGACTGACTGAAGAGAGAGAGATGGAGACTGACTGAAGAGAGAGAGATGGAGACTGACTGAAGAGAGATGGAGACTGACTGAAGAGAGAGAGATGGAGACTGACTGAAGAGAGGTGGAGACTGACTGAAGAGAGAGAGATGGAGACTGACTGAAGAGAGAGAGATGGAGACTGACTGAAGAGAGAGAGATGGAGACTGACTGAAGAGAGAGAGGATGGAGACTGACTGAAGAGAGAGAGATGAGACTGACTGAAGAGAGAGATGGAGACTGACTGAAGAGAGATGGAGACTGACTGAAGAGAGAGAGATGGAGACTGACTGAAGAGAGGTGGAGACTGACTGAAGAGAGAGAGATGGAGACTGACTGAAGAGAGAGAGGTGGAGACTGACTGAAGAGAGAGAGATGGAGACTGACTGAAAGAGAGAGATGGAGACTGACTGAAGAGAGAGAGAGATGGAGACTGACTGAAGAGAGATGGAGACTGACTGAAGAGAGATGGAGACTGACTGAAGAGAGAGAGATGGAGACTGACTGAAGAGAGAGAGAGGTGGAGACTGACTGAAGAGAGATGGGAACTGACTGAAGAAGATGGAGACTGACTGAAGAGAGAGAGATGAGACTGACTGAAGAGAGAGAGATGGAGACTGATGAAGAGAGAGAGAGATGGAGACTGACTGAAGAGAGAGAGAGATGGAGACTGACTGAAGAGAGAGAGATGGAGACTGACTGAAAGAGAGAGAGGTGGAGACTGACTGAAGAGAGGTGGAGACTGACTGAAGAGAGATGGAGACTGACTGAAGAGAGAGGAGATGGAGACTGACTGAAGAGAGAGAAGATGGAGACTGACTGAAGAGAGAGAGATGGGACTGACTGAAGAGAGAGAGAGGTGGAGACTGACTGAAGAGAGAGAGAGACTGACTGAAGAGAGAGAGAGATGGAGACTGACTGAAGAGAGAGAGATGGAGACTGACTGAAGAGAGAGAGATGGAGACTGACTGAAGAGAGAGAGATGGAGACTGACTGAAGAGAGAGAGATGGAGACTGACTGAAGAGAGATGGAGACTGACTGAAGAGAGAGAGATGGAGACTGACTGAAGAGAGAGAGATGGAGACTGACTGAAGAGAGAGAGATGGAGACTGACTGAAGAGAGGTGGGGAGACTGACTGAAGAGAGATGGAGACTGACTGAAGAGAGAGAGAGATGGAGACTGACTGAAGAGAGAGAGAGATGGAGACTGACTGAAGAGAGAGAGATGGAGACTGACTGAAGAGAGAGAGATGGAGACTGACTGAAGAGAGAGATGGAGACTGACTGAAGAGAGAGAGATGGAGACTGACTGAAGAGAGAGAGATGGAGACTGACTGAAGAGAGAGAGATGGAGACTGACTGAAGAGAGAGAGATGGAGACTGACTGAAGAGAGATGGAGACTGACTGAAGAGAGAGAGATGGAGACTGACTGAAGAGAGAGAGATGGAGACTGACTGAAGAGAGATGGAGACTGACTGAAGAGAGAGAGATGGAGACTGACTGAAGAGAGAGAGATGGAGACTGACTGAAGAGAGATGGAGACTGACTGAAGAGAGGTGGAGACTGACTGAAGAGAGAGAGATGGAGACTGACTGAAGAGAGGTGGAGACTGACTGAAGAGAGATGGAGACTGACTGAAGAGAGAGAGATGGAGACTGACTGAAGAGAGGTGGAGACTGGCTGAAGAGAGATGGAGACTGGCTGAAGAGAGAGAGATGGAGACTGACTGAAGAGAGGTGGAGACTGGCTGAAGAGAGATGGAGACTGACTGAAGAGAGAGAGATGGAGACTGACTGAAGAGAGGTGGAGACTGACTGAAGAGAGAGAGATGGAGACTGACTGAAGAGAGGTGGAGACTGACTGAAGAGAGAGAGAGGTGGAGACTGACTGAAGAGAGATGGAGACTGACTGAAGAGAGAGAGAGGTGGAGACTGACTGAAGAGAGATGGAGACTTACTGAAGAGAGAGAGAGAGATGGAGACTGCGTTCCTTTACTGCAGTTATACAGATATACAAGTTTAATCTGCGGGGCCACAATCTTATTACATGCTTGTTTGATTACTCTGGAGAATATTTTTTTATTTATTTCTTCACGAATCCCCCACAACATCCTACGTCAAACGGAGCATGCCAAAATTGTGTGAAAATCGTGTAATCTCAACCAGGCACTAGTTAATGCATTCACAAATGAGACCTTATTGTAAGTTACCAAAAAATATATTGCCTAACAAAAAAATAATGCAAACTAGTTATTGTCAACCATTTAAAACAGCATTACTAAAAAGAATCAAAATGCATGTGCCATGGATAAATAAAATGTATGTTTTATCTGGCTTTTAAATTCTGGCTTTCAAATAGTGCTGCCTGATTAATCGTATCGCAATCGTAATCGCGATGTCAAGCCTATGTGATTATTATGACGCAAAATGCTGTGATTTTATATGAAATAAACAAATTAGGGCTGTTAACACAAAGCATCTGTTCTTTTTTGTCATCCTTTGGCTAGTGTTACTTACATGATCCCGCTTTTATTCATGCGAGACAAGTTAAAGACTTGGAAAAGATCACCTGGGGGAATATAGATCTGCAATTGAGTCTGCCAGATCTGTTTATTTTTCCCAGATAATAGATAATAATCTAAGTAATCCAAGGCATCTCTTTCATACTATAAACAGACTTCTTACAGTTAGTGCTGGTACCTCTCTGCCTGTTTCAAATCAGGTGTGTAATGATTTTCTTCATTTTTTTAACTCCAAAATTGACAATGTTTATAAAATTATTCATGCTATACGTGTTTCCTCTTCTGTACTATGCTTGCCTAGCTTCGCTGGCACATCCTTTACTACCTTTTCTGAAGTTGACTCTGAGCTGCTCACTAGGGTGGTATCATGTATGAAAGTTACCACTTGCTTACTTGATCCCCTCCCTACTAGCCTGTTTAAATCTTGTTTTGACTCACTGTGTCCAGTTGTTCTTGGCATTGTCAATGAATCTTTGTGTACTGGTGTTGTCCCAGCAGCATTGAAAACTGCTGCTGTAATGCCTGTTCTGAAGAAGCATGGTGCAGATTTGGATAACTTAAATAATTATCGCCCTATATCAAATCTTCCATTTCTGGCAAAAATTTTGGAACGTGTTGCGGCTTTGCAGCTACACAGTCATCTCACAGCAAATAATCTTTTTGAGCCCCTTCAGTCTGGTTTTCGAAAATTTCATAGTACTGAGACAGCCTTGGTCAAGGTCACCAATGATCTGTTAATAGCCTCAGATTCTGGTTCTCTGTCTATTCTTATCCTTCTTGATCTTAGTGCCGCTTTTGATACTGTTAATCACAATCTTTTACTCAACCGTCTGGAAACTATCTTTGGTGTTTCTGAGACTGTTTTAACCTGGTTTAGATCTTACCTCTCTGATCGTAAACAGTTTGTTTGTATGAGTGGTTTTAGGTCTGAGATCGGCTCTGTCTGTACGGGTGTTCCTCAAGGTTCAATTCTAGGCCCCTTACTTTTTAGCATTTACATATTTCCACTTGGACTGCTACTAAGATCACTTGGGCTTAATTATCACTGTTATGCAGATGACACTCAGATTTATATTCACTCTAAGCCTGGTCAAAATCTGGATGTTCCTTTTTTAACACATTGTATTTCTGAGATAAAAACATGGATGTCCCAACATTTTCTGTGTCTCAATAGTGATAAGACTGAGCTCTTGCTTATTGGCACTCCTCATCAGCTTCGAAAGGCTGGTTCACTAATTTTAAACATAGATGGCTCTGATTTGGAGGCACAGACTAAGTTAAAAAACTTGGGAGTTATATTTGATTCTAGTCTGTCCTTTGACTCTCATGTGCGGTACATTGTTAAGAACTCTTTTTTTCATCTCAGAAATATTGCTAGACTCCGCTCTATGTTATCCCTCTCAGTGACTGAAAGGCTTATTAATACTTTTGTTTTTTCTCGCATTGACTACTGCAATGCACTTCTTGCTGGGGTTCCTAAAACCACACTGAACAAATTACAATGTGTACAAAATTCTGCTGCTAGGATCTTGACTGGAAGCAGGAGAAATGAGCATATTACACCGATTTTAAAGTCTTTGCACTGGCTCCCGGTCAGGTTCCGAGTTGATTTTAAAATCCTTATGCTCACATATAAGGCACTGCATGGTCTGGCACCTCAGTATTTGTCTGCGCTTTTAACTTTATACACACCCAAGCGTAATTTACGCTCCTCACAAGCTGGTCTATTGGCAGTCCCACAGACTCGGTTGCGTACTGTAGGGGATAGGGCTTTCTCATCCTATGCTCCTAGGCTTTGGAATGCACTCCCTCCTAATATCAGAGATGCACAGTCTTTAAGTATTTTCAAATCTCTTTTAAAAACGCATTGTTTTAGATTAGCTTTTCCTTGACTTTTTTTTTTTTTTTCTTTTTTTTCTTTTTTTTCTGAGTGTTGTATTTTAATGTTGTATTTTAATTTTGCTTGTTCTGTTATGTAAAGCGCCTTGAGAAGCTGCTTTAACCCTCTGAGCCCGACGGCATCGTCGACGACGCCACAAATCACCTCCGAGAAATTTTGATATTACTAAATGACAGATGTATCGATTTTCTTACCGTTTTTTTCCAGCAGAAAGCTAACGAGCTAGCCATCACGGGGGTGTCTTTGGTGTTTTTCTAGCCTTTACAGAAGGTTTTCTATCCAGCCTGGAACTTGTGCATCCTTTCGGAGTTTTTCAGCAATAAATCCAAACGTTTATATCCAACTTTGATACACTTGAAGTCCATAATCTATAAATATTCCGTCATATTTGCCGCTAGCTCGATGCAAGCTGCCATTGTGGATATCACGTGATGGTTTTTGACCAATTACAGGCTGATCCGTCGTAAACATTGGGTGCGTCACTGGGTCATTGCGCAATGCGCTCTCTCCAAGGGAGGGAGGGAGAGAGAGATACGCACGGAGACGCAGGTTTCACAGAGGAGCACAGAGACATTGATGTATATCAGCGCTGGCCTTTTTTGCCATGAAGGATGATAGATTTTCAGGAGAACAGAGCTTTTTGACAGATGTGGAACTAGATTACCAGGACAGACCCAGCTGAAGTGCCATTTATTTATTTACTGTAAAAAGTATTATAGTAGTATAAATGTAGTATAAAAAGAATATAATAAATAAAAGAATAAATAAAATAGAAATGCAAAGCCTGTGATGTGGCCCTCTTTGTGATACTAGGAACTGTTTTGAGGCTTGGCACCAGTGAATTTCATGAAAACGCCTGGACTTCTTTTGGAAAAATGTAAATAGTTTTGGTTCTGTACAAGTTATAATGTTTATTCCTGTGCTCCAGGACTCCAAAGACATGAACAAACTGTTTTCCAGAGGAAATTTGCTTAGCTTTTATTTATTTGTGTGTGATTTCAATAAATATTTGAGTGATTCAATTTCCGATTTATTTTTTCATTTGTCTTTATGGTCCCATAACTTATTTTACATTCAGGTGACATCAATGTAACACAAATATGCTGAAAGTTCAATTTGTCCTGAAAAAAAAGAGGTGTGTCAATTGTCTGTGCACAAAAGGGTTGATGTTTTACAAGCTTTTTTAGTTAATAACACCAGACGGAAAATTTATTGTAAAAATACCCTTAGGTCTCTGAGGGTTAAAGGCGCTATATAAGAATAAAGTTATTATTATTATTATTATAAAGAGAGCGCGCTGCCTGTAAATGTCCTGACTGAAAGACGCGCGCCAGTATCATGCGCATGCACAGACCGCGCGCCAGAATACAGTTCTCTTTCGCGCTTGAACGAACAATAACACACACAATTATGCCAAAATGTCGTTTGTCGAGTATCTTCATAACATAAGAGCAGTCTTATGATGAACGTGAAGTTGTGAGAGAATGAGGCTCGGGTGTGTGAGATCACACAACAACGGCTGCTCTTAAAGGGCCAGTAGCCAATAATGCTCTGTCAGTAAAGTTAATCAAAGAACAAAGGGAACAGAGAAAATGACCCACTGCTCTTGACTAAAGAACCTGTTTAGCTTAAATAAAAATTGTCTATATATAATTTATAATTTATGCAGCGCATACTGTTTGATAACTTTATTCAATTTCTGTATATGTCTACATGTTGGAAAGGAAGGGCACAGGTAAATATGACATTTATTGTTTATGTGAGGATTGTTTGAAGTTCACTTAAATTAAAAGCTGTTATATTTTTTGAAGCCTAATAAAAAAAGTAAAAGTAAAAAAAATCGATAGCTTTCAATTGTAATGATGTAATCACTGTAATGTTGGATGGCTATAATTAATGTTTAAAATGGGGGGGGGGGGGGTTATATGGCTTATTGATCATTATAGGTGTTATCAATCATTTAGTTTTTGTTGCTAGTTTGAGTTGAGAAATACACATTTCAGAATCATTACTAATCTGTGTGTGCATTTTGCTTAAGAACCAAGCAAATTGACTCATGAAACCATTTGTTTATTATACGCAATCGCATATCGCAATCGCAATATTGACCTCAATAATCGCAATGACATTTTCGTGCGTGTTCCAAATCGTGCAGCCCTACTTTCAAATTATACGTGTGTTTTTGTCACTCTTTAATGTGTGTAGACAGATCACATGATCATCTCGTCCTCTATTCTACTATTACAGCACGAAATAAACATGAATGAACATCAACGAGTATGTAGAAAGAGAGTACAGCGAAGCGTACTGAAGTGAATCATCACTCGTGACACTTACGAGAAGAGAAAGACGTCAAGAAAACAGCGTTTATGTCATTCATCTCAGGAAAGACATCCAATGACCATAAACTCGACAGCATGTTTAAAAAAATAACTCTAGAGGAGCATTTTTCAAAAAAATATGCACTATATTACATTCATATTTTTACTATTAAAAAGTTATTTTTAGAATTATTATAAAACTGCATTATATGTAATTGTATACAAATCAGTGGTTCATTTTAACCTTTAATATTATAGAACAGTACTAGTGTCTGGGTTCCCCGTTTACAGCATTTTAATATGTTTTTTCCTTGAGAAAAATGATGCATTGTATATGCAAAAGAATCAATAGCGAATCTATATCGGAATTGAATTGCAAACTTATGAATAGAAAATTTGTGTCATTGACCAAACTTAATAATTAGGGCTGCACTATTAATAGCAATTAACACGAAATCACGCTTAAACCTTAGTGGAATTATGAAATCTCGAATCTGCGATTTTTTTTATAAGAATATTGCTCCGGAATAAATTATATTATAATAATACAAAAATAAAAAAAATTCCAGACAAGCAACTTTTTTACTTGACAAGCGAATGACAGAATTAATTGTCCGGAGGAAAAGCACATGACTTAAATGTTGAGCCCTGCTAGTTATTAATAATAATGCATCAATGTTTTGGGGAAAAAAATATTTTAAAAAAAATAATATTACAGTAATATTAAACTTGTGGGAACACTTTAATATTAGGCCTGCTGTTTCAGATGACATCATTGCTGTTTGAGATAAATCAGACATTTATACATAAACATAATATTTCAACTTATATTTGCACAAAATCACGCAGAGATGAACTTGAACTAAGTTACATAGTCAGAATGTAGTCTATAACTCCTGTTGTGGAGAAAACTGAACCCAAAGACATTATTACAATAGTGTGTGCAATTATAATATTATGTACATGACAGTCCCAATCATTAGTTATTAATGTTGTGCATTGCTGTTTGAGCGTGGGCACTGAAGCTAAATGCTAACTGGTAGACTACAATAGTGGGTTATTTACCTTAAAGAAATGCATCCTTTATTACATAAATCAGATATTTATATTAAATAAAATTAATATCACAACTTAGGCTATATCTGCACAAAATGACGCTAAAGCTAAAGATGATCACCGGTACAATGAAGCGCTTTGCAGCATCGTTCATTAACTCAAACAAACACATCCTATCTGAGGTTAATATACACAAAATAAACATACTAACTAATACACAAAATAAACATAATATTACAACTTACAATGGCACAAAAGGCTGTGAATGCACAACTGAACTTGACTGTGCTAGTCATGAAAGTGGACGCGCTCTTTACGCAAAAATGCGCTGAACAAGAATTCACACCATATTTGTACAATCATGTTCTAATTATAATTTTATGAAGCCAACATGACAGATTTGCGTTGCACTTATCAGTATCTTCCTTTTCCTAAGTGATTCCAATAATAATTCAAGCAATTCAAAAGCATCATGTTGAACAGTGCATCTCTTATCGCATCAATTACATAAAAAATTTGCATTTACGGGCTGATGTCGATAGGTGGCTGATACATTGGCTGACACAGGGGCGGCAGTGGCTCAGTGGTTCATGTAGATTGTCTAGGATCCCCGGTTCCACCTGACCAAGTGTCGAGGTGTCCATGAGCAAGACACCGAACCCCAGCTGTGTGTGTGTGTGTGTGTGTGTGTGTGTGTGTGTGTGTGTGTGTGTTGTGCTGTGCTGTCCGCTAGAGACCTGCGCGGGACTGATTTTTCCGTCCCGCTCCCGCCCGCTCCCGCAAGATTTTGTCCCGCTCCCGCCCGCTCCCGCAAAAATATATGTTATTTTCTCCCGCTCCCGCCCGCGACAATCAAGTTTCGTCCCGCTCCCGCCCGCAAAATCCCGCCTAGTTTTTTATTTTTAGGAATAGCATGTCGTTCACTGATGAGGGCTTCAGATTAATCCGTCTCTGCTCCAGTATGCGAGCGACCGCAAATACTGAAAGCCCTCTCCGATGCTGTGCTGGAACTTGGAAGCTTGCACATTTTTCTGTTACATCTTTTAGTGCACTTGACACTTTCGACTGACTTGCCGTAAACGTCAGGGAAGTTTGCCTTTCAAAACGGTGCACACATGACACTTCAGACCTGAAGTTACAGACTTACGTGAGTATTTTGTTGCATTTGTAACAGCTCGCAAAAGGACGGTGCTTTCCATTGCTGTCGCATTGGCCTACTAGGCTACTAAAACATTTCCAAATATCAGACTTTTTCTTTGTTTGGTTTTGTAGTTTTGCATGTTCCTTTCTTTAATAATTATATCTGTAGCACTAAACAATCCACCTGTCATGTGGTGCAGACATTGCCTCTGTGTGGTAGGTTTGGCTGTTCTGCTGCGCCTATGAATGAACCACGCGAGAGTTAGCTTCCGACCTTGCGCCAGTAAATCGTTTTCATTTTAGTTATCCTTGTTGCTTGTGCATTAGATAAATAACGGTTTATTTGTTTCTAGTTGTTTTATTTCCCGCGGTAGTCCCGCGGGAGTGCAGGTCTCAGCTTTACACTCATATTTAATTTGCGGGAGTGCAGCGAATCCTCCCTCCCGCCCGCACCCGCAAGTGCACCTCATCATCCCGCCCGCTCCCGCAATGACCTTTCAAAATTTGTCCCGCGCCGCACTGTTTTGCGTCGCGACCCGCGGGTCCCGCGGGACTCCCGCGGGAGTGCAGACCTCTACTGTCCGCTCCTTGTTCGCAGCGCATTCTGCTCAATGTTCCGCTGCAACCTCCGTGTGTGTGTGTTTGTGTGAGTGTAAGAGTGTGAGAGAGTGTGTGAGTGTGTGTGTGTTTGTGTGAGTGTAAGAGTGTGTGTGTGTGTGGGGGGGGGGGGGGGGGGCTCACGGCCCAAACGCATGTACCGCTCACACTCACCAGAAAGGCAAAGTCCGCTTAAAACGTGCCGACACTAAATTTCTCTGGACTTGTTTCTGTTTGCCATAGCACTACTGCGCTGTCACATGGGTGTGTGTGTGTGTGTGTGTGTGTGTGTGTGTGTGTGTGTGTGTGTGTGTGTGTGTGTGTGTGTGTGTGTGTGTGTGTGTGTGTGTGTGTGTGCGTGCTCTCATTCACTGATCCCCTCACTGCTATCTGCTCACATGCTCTCATAATAATAATAGCTTTGTAGGACTTTATTTCGATAATAGGTCAAAAAATAAATCTGCTAAATCTGACTCTGCTGCATAGAGCTGGATGAAGAATAATACACTGATAAAAATATATACTAATATATAATATTATTTTAATATTAGTCTATTTTCTGTCCAGTTTTTGTGTTGCTTGAAATAAAACTGTGGTTATTTTATTTTATTCTTCTAAATTTAATTTAAAAAGTGTAATAATGCAATTATACAAAAATAATTATAAAAATACATTTTTAAGTCATTTTCGGGTTCGGTTTTCGGCCAAGTGCATCCAGTGTTTTCTGTTTCGGTGCATCCCTAGTAATAATACACAAAACACTGGAAGTTGTGCAAGCTGCTTCCAATAGGCACAGACTAGGGCTCCACGATATACAAGGAAAAATGCGATGTGACAACTCATCAAATAATGCAATATGATGTTTAAAGTGTGTAAAATAATCTTAAATTATCTTTGAAATATATTTAAAGGTGCTCTAAGCGATGTCACGCGTTTTTTAGGCCAAAACATTTTTTGTCACATACAGCAAACATCTCCTCACTATCCGCTAGGCTGCCTGTCCCCTGAACACACTGTAAAAAAACGCGGTCTCTGCGACACCCCAGGCTCCACACACGGCTACAAAAACAAACTCTAGCGACCCGCTCTACGAAACATAACAAACTGTTCCAGCCAATAACCGACAAGAAGTGTTTGGGGGGTTAGTGCGCGGATGAGGAGGAGGGAGGGTCTAGCTAGCCTCCGTTTTGTTTGACAATACTTTAAACGTCAACAAGAAGTGATGTCACCCAGGATCGCTTAGAGAACCTTTAAAACTATATAACCTACATGCGTGTCTCACATTCTCTTTGTGACAAGAAAACATCCCTACAGCTTCTGAAAGTGACCAGCAGTGTTTTACTGTCGCATAAGAAGTGTTATTTTGACATCAGTGTAAACCAACATTAGGTTTTTTTACAGAAATGTAAAAATAAAACACTGCTTAGTTTTCACTGTATGAATTAAATATATCCTGATTATTATTAAAGCTTCAAAGGTTATGTAGCCAGGAGCAGCGAGTGGTTTTCTCTTTGTGTTTTGTTCATTGCGATATGCATACCACGATTAGGGCTGGGTATCGATTCAGACGTTCCAAATCGATTCAATTTCGCAAGCTCTCAATTTAATTTGATTTCGATTCTAAATTCGATTTTGATTCCCGATTCGACTCAATGAATATATATTTAATACAAATACTATATTTAATAAAAAAAGAACAGTGAACATTCGTTTACAAGTGGTTAATTAATAAAAAGCCACAAACCTGTATTTTAAACTTTTTTATTTTAGGTACATTAAAACAGAGCCCAACTCTATATTTCAAATGCATATAATGAATAGACAGGATTTTGATGCAAGATGAAAAATTGGAGAAGTCAGACCAGTCGCATGTATTGATCAAACAGGATCAGGCTATTTTATGTTTAAGATAAAACACAGATAAAATCTCCCAGCATTCGCTGTAACACTGAGGCTGCAAGCCTATGAACTGTAGGAAAACTAATACTGGCTTTTGGGTTATAGATAAATAAATATTGGGGGAAAAAAATCGATGCGTGGCCTTTGAGAAACGAGTTTGAATCGAGCACTTTTTAAAAAAATTGTTTTTTTTGCCAAGCACTAATCGCGATATATACATTGTCGATATATTGTGCAGCTCTAGCCCAAAGATCCTGCAATCCCAGAGCGTCAGCTGCAGACTCTCACCTGCGATGTAAATCTCGTCGAGTTTGACGGCCACTTTCCTGGGTAATCCGGCGTCCAGCAGCGTCTGGAAATGCTCCGAGTGTGTCAGCGGCACCGCAGCCGGCGACTCCACCGGCTCATCCGTACCGTTCCCATTTATATGCTCCGTGGCCATGTCTCGGGACCTGTGCGGATCAAAGGGACACATTAATCCAAAACTGGGTCAAAGTTGAGTGATCTTACACACTGCAGGAATAACTCACTGTGAGAGGAGTTTAATGATGGGCTGATGATATACAGTCACACCAAAAAACATTCAGACACCAAATATAATTTGATATATTTTAACTAGTTCCGAAAATTCTGCATACAATGACTATCAGTAAAATTTATAAAAATGTGGGACACTTTCACCTGGTCATGTTTTTCTTTAATTGCTAATGCTCTTTTTACACACAGACTGAACAACATGAAGCATTGCTGGGTCACTGGTTGAGCTAAACTGGTATTATCTAATTGTGCAGTTAAATTTAACATCTGACAGATATTCAACATAATTCATGTGTGAGAGTCTTACAGAAGGACGGACAAAACCAGTGAAATATCCACTGATCGGATAACTCTGAGTTCTGCTCATATATTAACATTTTCTAAACTATAGAGAATAAACTGAGATAATGTAAGAAATGTTGAAGGTGTCTGAATAAAGTTTGGTTTGACTGTATATCATTACCACACAGTATAAAATGTTTATTTTTAGAGATTTTGCTATATCATGTATATCACAGTATTTAGGCTAGATATAGCACTATTGACACTTCAGTCAGAGTGATGAAATACATGAATGAGAATATAAAGAGCGGGACGTGCTCGTGTTAAAGTGTTGGAAAAGAACGTCTCTCATCATGTGATCGCAAATTCAGTTCTCGTTCACGTCTTATTGCACATATGCGACTAATGCCGAGTTCAGACTGCACGATTTTCAAAATAATCGGGTCACTGTTGTTTTCACACTGCATGACTATCTGGGGTAACATTCAGTTGCTTCTGTGTTCATACTGCACGATGGGTCGGCGACAGGAGGTTTCACACTGCATGACTTTACAAAAGAAAGAATCGCCGACAACCTCTGCCTGGTCCGCAAACTACGTTTCACAACCAAACAAACGCGAGAAGTGATACGGAAATAACGGAAGATCACGCGTGCGTGAGACTGGAGTTCTCGCGCGACACTGAGTTTGTTATTAAAAATGATAGCCTACAAGAAGATTGCGATCCAAATTGTCTGTGCACTGATTTGTAGCGAAAATGAAACAAATAAATATTCAGTTTATGCAGGAGGAAATGTTTGGGAAGACGAGGGGAGCAAGGACTGTGTTTTGGAAAGAGAGTTGGGGGTAAATAAATAATAATTTTGCAAACGTCCTGCTGTTGCTGCTGCTCATGCAAATGTTTGTGCTTTGTTTCTGTTTGATATAATTGTAAATATAGGCCTATCTATCTATTAAAATACTGATATTCTGGTCTATAACTCCTCCTCGAACAGCCTGCTGTCCTGTATCATGCTCTCTCGTTGGCTGTCGGTCATCGCCGATGTAGTTTTCAGTCAGAACACTTTCACACAGCAGGATTGTGAATCGCCGACAGGTCCAGATATTTAGCATGCCAAATATCTCACGGGCGTCGGCGACTCGTCGGCGATTCTCTCAGATCGCGTCTTTGCTCATTCACACTGCGTGATTGTCACTCGCGTGAACGAGCACCGATTTGCCTGTGATTTCGGGCATTTGTCGGCGATTTCTCAAAACCTGTCGGCGAGCCAAAATCGTGGCTAAAATCGTGCAGTCTGAACTCGGCATAAATCTTCACTCTGGGCGACTAAATGTCATTGGCTAATAAATTCTCTGGTTTTACTCGCCAGCGTGTGTGTGTGTGTGTGTGTGTGTGTGTTAGAGGCTAAGTATAAGTTTAGCATAGATATATTTCACTCGCTGAACACTGAGCGCTCGAGAGTTCACTCTCACGTACCACGCAGAATCGGCGCGCTACATGTAAACAATATTCGGTAACGCTTCCTTTTACAGTCCAGTTACCCATGTAAATATTATGTACTTATTTTAGTAACTACAATTACTGGGTAATAACTAGTACTAACCCTGAACCTACCCCTAAACCTACCCATGTTCCATGTACTTACCTTATATTAGCCAGTACTTTCTAGGTAAGTACACTGTAAGTACACTGTAAGTACTGTACTGTAAAAGGAAGCGTTACCCAATATTCTTTGCTGTATTTTCCTGTCAAAATAACAGACTTCATTTGAAATGATTCAGCTTTTACGAAGAAGCAGAAGATAAGCCGGCTTCTCCGGGAGTGGGCGGGACTAATGCGCGAACGGCATTCTCATTGGCTGGCGCTCATCGCTGTTTTGATTTCAGCAAATCATTTCGAGCGAACGCTGACAATGTGATCAATATTCTTGAACATAGCAGCTCATCAATACTTTTATATGGTTATTAGTAGTTGGGCTGTGAAACGATTAATCGCTTAAAAGTTTGTTTAAACATGCATGTGTGTATTTATTTATATACACAAAATAATTTAACAGTACACACATATATCATGTAAACACAAACATGTTCAATGGCTCAAATGTAAAAAAGCAGCATCTATCACTATAATATATCTAATATAACAATTACTACAGTAATTGTATTTATAGACATTATATAAAGACATTGGTAATGTCAACATCTGTTACAATGGCAGACATAGTAAACAGATGGTCTATCAATGTCAATATGAGTCTACTGATATACATTTCTTGTATTTTATGTACAATAAGCAGAATAAGTATGCAACACATAGCAACACGCAATGGCAACAACATCTCGAGATAGTCTAAAAATTTTTGTCCATCTAAAAATAAACTGACGAGTTATTTGTTTCAAAAGTGCACATATAATATGCTAAGTACGGATGCAGACCTCATTGGTTCTCACGCCTCACGCATACTTTCAATATTTTAATCGCACAAACTGCTGCTAGGACAAAAAGCTACTCATCCCTTATAGTAAATCATAGAAAACAGCCCAAATACTGAACGGTAGAGAGATGGTCTCAGATAATATCATGGAAACGAATGATTGTCACTGATATACAGCTTTTTTTTTGCCATATTGAGATATTGAGGCTGCATGAGGCATCGACTCACGGCATTGACTGTTTTATTTATCAATATAGCCAAAACTGGCAAAACTCTTACGTGTATAAACATTACCTTTTAATGTTACTTTTAAAATGTAGGTTACTAACAGCTTTGATATAAGCACATGCTGTAAAGTTTTAGTCTCAACTGTGAGAATGGATACAGTAATTATTTATGCACAATTAATTCTCGATCGTATGTTCTATCCTATTGTGACATATCTGAGTGAAATACAAAAAGTAGGGCGTGGCTTGATTTTGTCCGTTGGATGGGCGTGGTTTGCTATTGGCTGATCGATTGTGAGTGACAGGTTATTGCCTCGCCCTCGTCATCAGAGATGTCGCTGCAAAGGGAGTGAAGTTATTCTGATTCGGGATTACGAGGAAAATTAATTTAAAACAATAATGATGCATGAATAAAACAATTACTGAAATATTCCACAAAAAAGTTCACTTTTGAATTCATGAGGACAAAAATGTGTTCATGTCTGAAATTATTTTTTAGCATTAAATTCAGGCAGAAATGCTTACATACAGACACCGAAATGACACCATGTGGTACTGTACAAATATTTTAAGTGTCCCTTTTTATACGGTCCCTTATTTTCCTTTACCGAATCCGGCAACGCTAATTCTGTAGAGAAAATTCGTGTTTGCCGAAAATAATAATCACATTCATGTTCCATTGTATTTATAGTAATATTTTATATGTGCAATAGTACTTTAAAGAACACCCTCGCGGTTTCGTGGTTTTTATCTGTATTTCATCACTCAGACTTCCACGTGTTCCGAATATCTCCCGCTTCACGAGCACGAGCATATGACGTTTAGCGAGAAAACGGTCACTTCAGTCACGATATCAGTGCAGTTTACAAACCTATGACACATCAACGTTGACAATTCATTACTTTGTTGAATAACGTGATTGATTTCGTTTATTTATATAATAAGCGGCATACTCAAAACGTCTAAATTCAACTTCAAACACAAGTCAGGGTGGATAAAATGAGTAAATGTCATGTATTCTCATCGGGCCGTGTCTCTTTGTTGTGTCAGTGATGACAAGAACACACTCGCTAGGCCACAACACACACTCGCTACGTGGACACTCTGATAAAGCCTGTTTCAGCACCTCCACTAAGTCTTTCAATCAGAAATCACACGTTTTTTTCCTTTAAAGACACAATAACAAAACAAGTTCACAACAAACTTTAGTCATGGCTGGATGTGTTAAATGTGTTTATTTGACAACGTGTGTGTCTGTGTGTTTGTTAGGGGAGGGGAAGGGAAGGGGGGCGACATCGTGTTTGACCAGCAACCACATCATGACTCTACCACACTACTTTTACGTGCACAGAAAGCAAACAATAGTCCGTGAATTATGAATAAAACGTGTAAGAATGCCGCTCGTCTGATATGTGATGAGTTGAGCCGCGCGCGTGCCGGTGCGATCACTCTCTACTCGCTACGGAAAGCCAAAGCATCACTTCACCGCGTTTATGAAATCTGAAGAGAGTGTTCTCATACCTGTCAGTTAATATCTTGGATTATGTTGGGATAAATCCAGAGAGAAATGTACTGAAAGAGGATAAAGTGGCCAGATCCCGCCGTGTCTGCTGATATCTCACTCTTTTCAATAGGTCTGATGCAAAATGGCGGCGAAACTCATGCCGCGGGAGTTTTTTTTCCGCTTCCGGTTGTACGGGGTTTCTCACACAGCCATTGGAGGGTCACATTACACAGACTGACTCACTGCACACTGCGAAGCGTGTTGCTTACTATTTTAAGAACAACAAGAAAAAACTGTACAATATATATCGTAAGGAAGCCCATGTCCACCACATAAGACAAAAAATAGTTGGTAACACTTAATTTTGACAGAAAAAGTGTTAGGCCTATATACAATGTCGATATTATGGCATACTAATTCATAATTTTGACTTTTTATTTCACAGTTATGACATAACTATGACACTTTTAGGAAATAATTATTAGATTTAAAAATGAAAATTATGACATATGCCTTCCTAAGTCATAATTATGGGATTAAACAGTCCAAGTCATTAGATAAAAAGTAAAATGAATGACTTTCTATACATAATTATGACTGTTTAAGAATTTCCGAGGGACTCTTATATGAAGCATTGTGTGCCTTCAGGAACCAAAATTAGTTTGTTTTACTTATTTTTTTTTTTTTTTTGTTTGTTTTCTTGTATGATTATTAGACCTATAATAAATAAAAAATAAAATTTTGTTTACGTTATAGCCTACATTTTAATACATAGGCCAACGTTAATACACTTGGAAAAGTTAGTAATAGACTGAATAACAATACATTATAAAAAAAATTGTATAATACATAACATGAATAATCAACCATTTATATACATACAAAAGGCTACAGAAGAAAATACCTTGATCGACATCTTGACAACACTAATTAAAAATGCATCAAATATTATTGTAAACTTATAACTTTAAAACATTTATGTCTCAATCCGCTTAAATCTGACGTCATCAGATGCCAAAAGCAAACAACAAACGGTGCTAATATACACGTGCTGTAATGTAATGTGCACTATAAGTTTATAAAAGTGTGCTTAGCTTACTGTATTATAAAAGTGTGTATTATCTCATAGCTTAAATGTGTGATATGAATCAACAGTGCTCATAAACGGCTAAAACGAGTAGAGGCTTCAACCGGGAAACAGTATTTCACTGTGAATTACAGTCGTTTCTACAGTCGTTGAGCACTCGAATTCACCGCATTGACCGTCAGAAAGCTTGAAGAGACTTCTGTGTGAGCTGTGCTTTATTGACATTGTACAATAGACCTTTTTTGTCAAACAAATTTCACAAATTTGCTACATAACATGTAATCATTATGAATAAAATATTCACAAGGGACATTTGAGGTTATTGACGAGTCAGAAAAGTGAAAAGGTACAGCAGCTTTAATCGTTTTTTCCTATTTTCTGGTATGGTCCTGCACTTGATTTTCAGATAAGAGTTTTTCATTCCTGTTCAAACTTGTATTGCAACATGCTAAGATCCCTGCAAAGTAGGCAACATTATTTTGACATTTTTAATTGTTGACAGGCCCATACGCAATGTGACAGCCACAATTGTTATGATGTCGAACCAGTGAAAACACAGGATTAAAGTCTTAAAGTCCCCCTGTGGTGAACATTAAGCTTTTAATGTTGTTTATATGTCTATGTGGTGTTTTTAATATCCTTTAAAGCCCTATTCGCACTGGATCAGTACTATCGGGACCTCGTGTGATTTAGAAATTACCCCGCCACATCTGAATTTCGTGTGGCGTATTCGCACGGGATAGCTAACCCAAGCCTGTGATTTTACTCAAATTTACAGACTTATCTCCCGGATATGACGTCAGTAGGCTATTGCTTGGAAATGTCTTTTCGTTATAGGTCTAGCTGTATGATATATCATGACATAAACAGAATAAAGTTTCTCACCGCACGCTGCTATACATGTCATTCATCTCCATATAATCATTCTTTTTGTTCTTGCTCGTCTGATGATTTTCAGCTTTCTCTTTCTGCAAATTGTGTAGTTGTGTACGACCCAGCACCCAAAATACTATTAAAACACTCCAAACCAGCCTCCATTCTTCACGAAAGATGGATAAAAAGGCGCACATGAAACAAAAACCTTGAAAAAATAATATACGATCCGGCCAAATCACAGAGATGCCGATTCGCACGGGACTGATATTATCACAGGACCTCGTTCGGGTAGTTGGTCATTTGTGGGGGAATTTTTACTTTACAAATTACAGACATGGCTGATTCGCACGGGATTAAGATCTCAGACAAACTCTGCAATTATTGCAAATTACTAGAGGTCACCATGTAAAACTTATCCCGTGCAATAGGGCTTAAGACAAACCATGTGTAAACTCATAAGTCGACAGCATTGCTGAGTATTTTCTCCTTAAAACTGCAGTGAACCAAAGACAGTCTCAAAAACACGCTTTGAAATCGCTGGTGTTTCGGACGTCACAAACTACCTTGTAACCAATCAGATCATCGTGTGATCGTCAACCAGTGGATCTCTGAGTGAGTGAGTGAGTGGAGGCGGGGCTCATTTGCATATTCATAGAACCGCACATACTAAATGAGGCGAGGGTGTCGAGTTACATTCAAGATAGTCTTGCGTAGCCAGACCTTCAGACTGACGGCTGAAGGTCTGGAATTCATAGCAGCTTTCTTTGGCCAAGGCCCGCCCATAAGGCCGTTTGACCGACATGTCAAACAACCAATTGCAGTTCGTTTCGTTCAGCGTCACGTTTCGGGGCGTGGAAATGTCCCCACAACAACAGACCAGCGTGCAACAAGTCAGTCAGCTAAGTGCCTCAAACAAAACTCCTTGACATCTCTTAAAGAGTCTGTGCCGTGAACCTCGCATACTTTTGAGAATCCTACGTTTAGCTGATCTTGATAAATGCTCATTGTCACTCATGTAAACACAACAGTTTTTTTTCCGCGATCAAACGTCTGCGCTTTGTTTCCCGGCGGACCGAAAAATAAACGCGACACTCGCGCCCCCCCGGAAATCCGATAAAATTCAACCAATCAGATGACGACTTCGACATTCCTGAAGTGTTTCCATTTAAGTGTACCATATGCATCAGACGTTTAGCCAACGTTCCGTGGGCGTGACGTCTGAGGCTGAGACCACATTCAAGATATTTTAAGGCATGAAGACATTTTTTACAAGGAACATTTTTTATTTTGGTGATCAAAGATGACTGCAGGGGACTTATTCAAAACAACACAGACAAACAACATTAAAAGCTTGATTTTCACCACAGGGGGACTTTAAGATCGACAGGCTGTTATGAGTTGAAATTCCTTCAATGCTTTTTTTACTCAGTATTTTTGTCTTGTTTCCAGTCCAAATATTCTTAAAAATTCCTAAACATTCTTAAATTAAGATGCATTTATTAAAGTAGTAAAAGGCCATAAGATATTATGCCTTGTTTCCTGGGGAAATAAATCAAAATTAAGTGAGTTGTTGCTTAAAAGAAAGCAAAATTATCTGCCAATGGGGTAAGAAAAAAAACTTAATTCAAACAGAAACAAGATTTTTTTTCTTACCCCATTGGCAGATAATTTTGCTTTCTTTTAAGCAACAACTCACTTAATTTTGATTTATTTCCCCAGAAAACAAGACATAATATCTTATGACATTTTACTTTTCTGGCAAATGCTGCTTGAAATTATGCTGCTTTATTTGTTTAGATATTTGGACTGGAAACAAGACAAAAATACTTTTTGTAATAGTGTAATACATTTCATTGAGTTACAAACCTATTTCCAGAAAAATTGGGACATTTGGTAAAGTGCAAATAAAATGAAAAATCTAAGATTTGTTAATTCTCTTTAACCTTTATTTAACTGACAAAAGTACAAAGATGTTTTCAAACAGTGTTATTCTGTAAATATAAACAAATCTAGATTTTTATGGCTGCAATACACTACACAAACACAACACAAAAGTTGAGACAGGGGCAAAATAACAGTTAAAAGATTATAGAAGTTAAATTGTTTTGAAACCAACTAACTAATTCTGTGCCAAATATCATGAGAGAACAGTTTAAAAATCACATTTCTCAATGCAAGATTGCAAACAATTCATGTCTTTTACCATCTACCATACATATTGTGAAAAGATTCAGGGAATCCAGAGAAACCTCAGTCTGTGATGGGCAAGGCAGGAGACCTCGGTGAATGTGTGACCTTTGACCCCTCAGACGGCATTGCATGAGAAACCATCATGTGTTAAATACAGCCACATCAGGAGTACTTTGGAAAGGCGTTTTCACGTAACGCAGCATCAAGAAACGCCACTGGAATCTCTGTTACTGAAAGAGAAAGCTTTAGTCAAGTCACATTTATTTATAGCACTTTTTACAATACAGATTGTTTCAAAGCAGCTTTACAGAGATAACAGGGAAATAATGCAACAAAGTTTGTTTTTTAGAAGAGACAGGCCAGCTTACAGGTGCATTGTGTAATATTTTATCATGGATTCAAAATTCACTCTGCAGAATGTATTATGCCCTGCGAAGAAATTATGTTTTGATTTTAAAAAGGGACAATCCCATTACAATCTCCCACAAAAAAACTTAAAGATAATGTTGATGGTTTTGATGGCTGGTAGTATAAATCCAAATCCTGGTCCAGTGGGAAATTGTCTTTGAACTCCTCTGGGATTGGCAGATAGGTCTGGCCTTGGTGTCCTGCATCTGAATGTTTGTAGTTTAATGCCCGAATTATATCAAGTAAAAATCTGGGCCAAGACGCGCAAAACTGACATTTTGGTCTTGTCTGAGAGCTGGCTCAAAAATCTATTGCAGATATTGATATAGAGGGATACCAAAAGTAAGGGAGGAGGAGGTGTTGCAATCTATATAAAATCACAATTCCATGCAACTGTTATAAAGTCCATTCCAAAACAGTTTGAGCTATTATAGCTATTGATTTACACTATGGAAATGATTGTCATCTGAATATTGTTGGCTGTTATAGACCACCCTCAGCATTAAATGACACTCTCACCTCACTGACAGTGTTAGCTGAGTTGTTGCAAGAAAAATAACTCTTACTGCTGGGTGATTTAAACCGGGATTGGTTGTCATCAGTGCAGTGTCGAACCAGTTTAAAGAATTTTGTGATTCAGTGAATATAACGTCTCTGGTTACTGGTGTAACCTATGTTCTCTGAATAGGGAACGAGACGCTGCGTAGCTTATGACGCAGTGGGAACGCCCTCTGGGTGTGCCGATTGTCTGAAGCCCTTATAGAATCACGCCAATTCCATTGGCTGATGGCGCGGCCGCGCCCTTGACGCCGATGCGTCATCATACTATAACAGCGCGCGCGCGCCATCTGCTCCTCAGATTTCTCTGCCGAAAAGGATTCCTGTCGGCAGCGCAAGGAGCTTGGCAGCAAACGCAGCGTCTCGTTCCCTATTCAGAGAACATAGGTTACACCAGTAACCAGAGACGTTCTCTTTCATAGGTTCACTCAACGCTGCGTAGCTTATGACGCAGTGGGAACGATATACCAAACTCGCCAAGCTACAGTGCTGCCAAAACTAGAACAAAATCAGATCACGCGTACTGCTGGTTCAAGCAGACAAAACCTGGGAACCTGGAGTCGTATCAAGATCCAAATTGTAGAATTTGACAAAAGTGTGTGGAGAGGACCATCCTGCCGCCACACAAATGTCTTCCAGGAGAGCACCTCTAAAAAGAGCTTGAGAGGCAGCCACGCCCCTGGTGGAATGCGCCCTGATGTTAAGAGGTGAAGGCAGACCACGCACCTCGTAAGCCAATGAGATAGCGTCCGTGACCCAGTGGGAAATTCTTTGTTTGGATGCAGCAAGCCCGCGGCGGCCAGCACCAAAACATACCAAGAGCTGGTTAGATATCCTCCAGCCACTGGAACGATCCATATACATCTTTAATGCCCGGACCGGGCAAATCAAGTTAAGCTTAGTGTCTTCCTCAGACTCAAAAGGAGGAGGGTGGAAAGAGCGAAGGTTGACAACTTGGGACCGGAATGCTGTGGATAAAACTTTAGGCACATAACCAGGCCTTGGTCTCAAAGAAACCTTGACCAAGCCGGGAGCAAAATCAAGACATGACTCGCTAACGGAAAAGGCCTGCAGATCCCCAACCCGCTTCAAAGAAGTCAAGGCTAACAAGAGGGCAACCTTGAGAGTCAGAATCCGATCCGGAGCTGACTCCAAGGGCTCAAAGGGGGCCTCCGTTAAGCCCTCCAGGATGATCGAGAGGTCCCAGGAGGGAATACCAGGGGAGCGTACTGGTTTCAGGCGTCTAACCCCACGCATAAAAGCAGAAACTAGCCTCAATTTACCTAGGGGAATCTCATCCGATTCCCTGTGAGCAGCAATGGCAGCAACATAAACCCTTAAGGTAGTGGCTGCCGCCCCCGAAGCAAACTTATCCTGTAAGAATTCCAGTACTGAACCAACTGGGCAGTCGACTGGGTCTAAAGCGTGTGCTGAGCACCATGATACAAAGACCCCCCACTTAGAGGAGTACAACTTTCTTGTGGAGGGAGCTCTAGCATTGGCAATGGTCTCCTGGACATCAGCGGGAAGCCCAACGTCCAACGCTAACGACCCCTGATGGGCCACACGTACAGTTTCCAAATCTCGGGACGAGGATGCCATATCCTGCCCTGAAGTTGGAGCAACAGATCCTCCCTGACCGGAATCTCCCAAGGGGGGAGTTCCAAGAGGGGAATTAGTTCTGAAAACCATGGTTGGGACGGCCAGAATGGAGCTACCAGGAGGAGACGAACTTCGCTCTCCCTCACCCTGGAAAGAACTGCCTGGATAAGCTTGACAGGAGGGAAAGCATAAAGCCTCTTCCTCGGCCAAGGGTGGGCGAATGCATCTATCCCCAGAGGAGCTGGGGGGCTCAAGGAGAACCAAGGAGGGCACTGGGACGATTCCTGGGATGCAAAAAGGTCCACTTCCGCCTCTCCGAACACTTCCCAAATTAGAGCTACCGTCTGACGGTTCAATGTCCATTCCCCTGCCCTGAGTTTCTGCCTCGACAGAAAATCTGCTGCGAGGTTGAGGGCTCCTGGAACATGGACTGCCCTTAGCGACAATAATTTGTCCTGAGACCAAAGGAGTAAGCGGCGCGCATGCCTGTCCAGGGTGCGCGACCGCGAGCCCCCCTGTCGATTTATATGAGACACCACTGCCATATTGTCCATTCTGACAATGACGTGATGACCTCTGAGAAATGGGAGAAAGTGAAGGAGGGCCAGGGAAACAGCTCTCAGCTCCAAGCTGTTTATGTGCCAATCGAGAGTCTCTCCAGTCCAAACCCCGCTTGCTGGTCTCCCTTCGAAAACCGCACCCCATCCGGTTAGAGAGGCATCCGTCGTAATTATCTGGCAACGGAAGACTGCACCCATGCTGACCCCCCTTTGAAGGAAAAGAGGGTCCCGCCAAATTGAAAGTGCGTGGAGGCAGCCACTCGACACCTTCAACCGGCGAAAAACCGGTCCTGTGGACTGGGCACCCGAGAGTCTCATCCACCAGAGAAAGTGTCTCATGTGGAGTAACCCAAGGGGAAGCACTGGGGATGCTGCGGCCATGAGGCCCAGCAGCCTGCGACAAGTGCCCACAGAAACATGATGACCGATTGAAAAACGGGCCAAACATGTTAGAATGCTGGAAATCCGGGCAGGAGCCAACTGGGCCCGCATCAGAACAGAATCCAGGCGCACCCCTAGGAAGACTGTGCTTAGAGCTGGGGCAAGAACACTCTTCTCCGTGTTCAATCTCAGGCCGAGAGACTGAATGTGACGAAGGACAAGGTCCCTGTGGTGAGTCAGTAATTATTTGGAGTTGGCTAAAAGGAGCCAATCGTCCAGGTAATTGAGTATCCGGATGCCCTGGAGCCGCAAAGGGGCCAGAGCAGCATCCATACACTTCGTGAAAGTTCTTGGTGCTAGGGCAAGACCAAAGGGGAGGACCTTGTATTGGTATGCCTTTGCCCCGAAGGAGAACCTGAGGAACCTTCTGTGTCGTTTCACTACCTGAATATGAAAATATGCATCCTTCAGGTCTATTGTTATGAACCAGTCCCCTGCTCGAATTTGAGAGATGATGGCCTTGAGCGTCAACATCTTGAATTTCCCTTTGTAGAGACAAAAATTCAGCCGGCGCAGGTCTAGTATTGGGCGCAGACCTCCGCCCTTTTTGGGGACCAGGAAGTAACGACTGAAGAGGCCCTGCTCGATCTCCTCCGGGGGAACCTCCTCGATGGCCCCTTTGAATAAAAGGGAGGAAATTTCCTGCTGTAGAACAGAAGCCTCTGAGGCGCTGTTGACAACAGTTGGGCAGACCCCGTTGAAGCAAGGGGGCGGGCGACAGAACTGGAGTGTGTAGCCGAGCCGGACTGTGCGGAGGACCCAGGGCGACACCCCTGGCAGACGCTCCCAAGCTGGAAAGGATTGAGAGAGAGGGGGTAGAGTGGTGCAAGGCGGCGGACATACCTGAAATAGGTTGATGTGTTGGCTTCCGTGTGGCGGAGCAGTCCAACGTGAAGGAAAGCCGTTGACGTCCTGACACGTAGAGAGGGGCACTACTGCCTGGTTGGCTAGGACCAATGGTTCCGCCTGTTGCTGAGAGAAAACGAGAGTGTCTCCTACGCGAGCGATAGGAATCGGGTGTGCCGAAAGGGAGGGGAGAAAGCAGAGCGCGTCTCCTTCCTCCTGCTCCAAACGGTTTGGACATCGTTGAGGGGTGGCTGCACTTCGAAACACGCTGGGTGGCGAAAGTGGCCGGTATAGAAAAGGAGAGCGAGTGGGAGGTGGACAGAAACGCTTGCGCGGTCTGATCCAACCTCACAGATCGAGAGAAGCTCTCCTTTTTCTGACCTGCAGGTCAGGAGCGATTCGAGGAGGCCGGAGCGAAGGGCTTGTTAGACCGCTTCAGCTCGAGGCGCTTATGGGGCCGTTGGCGAGGGAACGGGCGACCAAGGGCTCCCCAGACCGTAGCGGGTGGGGGATGAGCCGAGTCACTTCTCCTAGCAGGAAACTCCGATCTATGAGAAGAGCGTTCTCTGGGCAGGGCAGGGGCGGGTTTGGAGGATTCCCTAGCCCTCCTGGGCATAAACTGCCTGAGGGCAGCTGACTGGGACTTAGCAGCCCGAAATTTTTCCACCACTGTGTTGACTGCCTTTCCAAATAACACTGATTGAGATACTGGAGCGTCCAAGAGGAAGACCTTCTCCTTGTCGCGGATTTCAGTGAGGTTCAACCAAAGGTGGCGCTCTGCAGCAATCGCCCCCGCTATAGAATGCCCTACGGCGCGTGCCGTATGCTTGGTGGCCCTCAAGGCCAGATCGGTAGCCATGCGCAGCTCCTTGACGGCCTCCGGAGTGATACCGTCACCCTCGTCCATCTCCTTCAAAACATCTGCTTGGTAGGCCTGGAGAATGGCCATGGTGTGGAGGGCCATGCCAGCCTGACCGGCTGCCATGTAGGACTTCCCGATAAGAGCGGAAGTAGTCCTGCATGGTTTAGAAGGGAGGAGGGGACGAGACTTCCAAGACGGAGCTGACGACAGGGAGAGATGAGAAGCCAGCGTGTCCTCGACCGCTGGAATGGCGGAATAACCCTGCTCCACAGAACCAACGAGGTTGGTGAAGTCAGCGGCTGCCGCGTTAGTAAGGCGAGCGGAGAATGGCTGTTTCCAGGATCTGGAGATCTCAAGATGCAGATCAGTGAAAAAGGGGAGCTTTCTCCGTTCAGGCCTAGAATTAGGGCCGCTTAAAAACCTCTCGTCGAGTTTAGAGGACTGTGACTCGCGGGGCTCGTCTGGCCAGTCAATAGAGAGTTTCTCTGTAGCGCGCGAAAGTACGTCAACAAGCTCCGTGTAGGCCGCAGTAGGCCGCGCTTCCTGGCCGCTAGGCGGGAGAGCATCCGAAGCTAAAACAGGCCCGAAATCCTCGGAGTCGGAAGCCGTGGTGTAAATAATATCCTCCAGTCCGAAGGAAACCGATTCGCGTGCTCTCGGGCTGGGACACAAATAATCGTGAGAGACCTCGACTGGTTCGGCAACGCGTGCGTGCTCAGAAGACGGAGGGAGAGAAAGGGCATGGCCCGTCTGCTCAAACTCCATATCCTCGAGCTCTACATCCGAGCCCCAGGTCGCGGACTCAAACGAGGCCTCAGCGGCCTCGGGAGCGCGACGGGGGGGAACGAATTACTCCTTCTCAAACACCGCGAGCCGCGAACGGAGGGTTTTGAGAAGGAGGTTGTCACAAAATTTACATTTTGAAGAACCTAAAATAGCCTCACGCGCATGCGAAAACCCCAAACACTTAACACACTTACTGTGCGGGTCGTCGTTCGCGATAAAGCGAACGCATGGCGGCGGGCAACGACGATACTCCATGGCACTTCACCGCAAGGAGAACAGGGTTCCACTGAAAGCAGTCGCTGAAGTGCAGATGAAGAAAGTAGAAGAAATCCGTCGAGATAATTCGAAATACGGGCTTAGAAAAACCGAAACCGAAGGGCGAAATGGCCGCTTCGTTAAGGCAGAGAAATCTGAGGAGCAGATGGCGCGCGTGCGCTGTTATAGTATGATGACACAGAGGCGTCAAGGGCGCGGCCGCGCCATCAGCCAATGGAATTGGCGTGATTCTATAAGGGCTTCAGACAATCGGCACACCCAGAGGGCGTTCCCACTGCGTCATAAGCTACGCAGCGTTGAGTGAACCTATGAAAGAGAACTCAAATCATAAATACACCCACAAGACCTAATCTTAAAAACCCAAGCAAATCCACTCTAATTTATGTCATCCTAACAAATAAACCCCATAAATTCACCAACATAGGAATTTTTCCAGACGATGTCAGCTATATGAAATTGTAAGATTATAAAAGTAAACCCTCAAATTATATAAAAAAAAAGGTGTTTTAAGAACTTTGATATTTTCAAGGATTTGTTTGCAGCAACATTCTAATCTGATCAATGAAGCCTACCCGGAAGTGCGAAAAACTGCAATACATGTAAAATCCGCTAGGGGCCGGTCCCAAAAGAGAGCAAATGTCCATAGACCCCATGTTAAAATGTCCGTTTTCACAGCATAAATTCATGTTTTTACAGGTTGGTCCCATGGACTTTTATTGTATTTTTAGATAGTTTCCGAGTGCCTGACAACTGTGAGGGGGTGATTTTTTTCTAACTCGTTAGTTTAGATCGTATTTAGATATAAAATGTATGAGAAATAAGGGTGTGGTTAACTTTGATTGACAGCGTGATTGACAGCTGATAACGGGCTGCGCCGAGTGGAATTCCTGAAATGTGACGTCTCGGCCATGATCTGACACAACACATCACACCACCTCTATATCCTTTCTGAAAAGATTTTCAAAGATGGCGCCGCCCATACCCCCCATAAACGGCCTCAAAACCGTTCTTCAGAAAGTCTATGGGTGACGTCACAGACGCTTTGTCCATATTTTTTACAGTCTATGGTTGCATGTGATTGGGATGAACTTGTTTTAGTGCCTGATGTGAACTATTCTATATTATATCTACTATAAGTATTTTCATACATTATTTTTAAAGGTTATGAATAAGCATGCACCTATCAAGAAATTTAGAGTGAAGGGCCGCGATAATCCTTGGTTCACTGATGAACTGTCTGACCTTTTTCATGAAAGGAATTCATCTTGGGCCAGAGCTAGAAAAACTGGCCAAGAAAAGGACTTGGTGGCTTTTAGAGCCATGAGAAATAGATGCATAGCCCTGGTTCACAGGGCAAAATCTGAGTTTTATCTTAGGGTGCTTTCACACCTGGATCGATTTGTTTTGTTCCGGAACAGATCCGAAACAGAATACTTTGTTCCGAATCAATTTAATATGTCACTCTGTTCACACCACACTGTTGTAAAGCGTTCCAAATCGCGCACCCTTCCAGGGCTTTCCTTACGCCATTACGTCACAACCTCATGCGTGCAGTTCGCGCATTTCATTGAGGGACATCGCCATGACAACCGTAGCCTAACACAAAATGAATCGCGGGTTGACTTGGTGCTACGAAGAGGTGAAATGCCTCAGATATTTGGTCGGAAGAACACATCACACGTCCGAGAGGGAGAGAGCGAGCGAGAGACCATGCGTGTGTGTGCTAGAGTAGCTGCTAGTAATTACACGCGCGCACGACAAAGAGAAGGAGAGCGCGAGAGACCTTGCGTGTGTGTGCTAGTGTAGCTTACGCATTAATACGCACGCGTCTCCCCCCCGCAACAAATCAGCAAAATACGCTGATATTGGCGTATGTTGCCAGGCTACATATTGATTTGTTCTGGTTCGTGGGTCGGTTGTGTTCTCATTACAAACGAACCGCTCCAGGGTTCGTATGGAATTGAGCCGAGACCACCTCTTCTAGGCGGTCTCGGCTCGGTTGTTTTGTTCCGATTCAGAGTGCGATTGTTGTGTTCACATATGACCAAACGAACCGGGCCAAAAGGGAAACGCCCCTTTGTTTCGGAACAACGTCTCCAATCGATCCAGGTGTGAAAGCACCCTTAATGAAACAACAAGAAATCTAAATAACCATCAAATCGTGGTCCCCCACTCAATCATCTAATGGTTTCCCGAACCAATTAACAATAAATGAAAGGCAAATAACCGATAGACCAGTAAATTGCTTTTGTATCAGCTGGATCTATATTCAGTGGATTGTCTGATCAAAATGTATGTCACTCAAGGGAAGACTATAGTCCTAGATTCAATTTTACGCTTATTATGAGTAATGAAGTCTTAATTGCACTGAAAAAATTTGGATATTCGTAAATCTGCAGGGCCTGATGAGATTGAGCCCATATTTTAAAAATTCATAGCAGAAATTATTGCTGAGCCATTGACCTATACCTTAAACTTATAACTGGAACAGAATATTGTTCCTGAAGATTGGAAATCTTGTTCTACCAATACTGAAAGGTGGTGACCCATCTAAATTGGACAATTATCATCCAATCTCTAAATTATCAGTGATAGCTAAGATTTGAAGACAATTAAAACAGTTCCTGGTTAGTAATAGTATTCTATCTGTTTTTCAATCTGGCTTTAGAAATATCATACTACTACCACCGGTACTATGAAAGTACTTAACGACATAATCGTTGCTTTAGATGATTGTTAATCATGTGCTGCGTTATTTATTGATTTAACAGAAGCCTTTGATACAGTCAATCATGCTATCTTATTATCACGGTTGGCTTGCTGCTATAGGTTGGGTCAAAAAAACATATGTCAACGTGTACTTCTAAATGACTACATGTCTGAGAAACTTACTGTTAGCTCTGGAGTACCACAGGGCTCTATTTTGGGGCCCTTGCTGTTTACAGTATATATTAATAACCTCAGTGAAAATGTTAGTAAAAATACACCTGATACCATTATATATTGCTCTGCAAAATCACCTGCTGAGACAATTTTAAAACTAAAAAAGCATTTGAAAATATTCAGCTCAATATGCATGCATTAAATTTAGTTTTAAATGATAAGAAACTAAATTCATGTTTTTTACTAGAACCCGTAAGCCTGGGTCTTCTTTGCCTCAGCTCCACACATTACAGGGAAGACCAAGAGAATTAGTGTCAGGATTCTGCCACTTCTTCTATTTCTTGGTTCTGTGACAGAGCTCTGATACTCCTGTTTTGTCTTATCTGTGTGGCTTGTTTTATGTGCTTTCGTGTCATGTTTTGTCTTGTGCTGTGTTGCATGCAGCTTGTGTTTATCACTGGCTGTGTGCTTTCATGTTGTCTTGTTTTCTGTGAACATGTGGCTTATGAGTGCTCTGATTGGCTGCGTGTTCATGTCTCGTTTTGTGTGAGCACATGGCTTGTGATTTGTTTTACTGGCCATGTGCTTGTGTTCTTGTCATGTTTGGTGTGAGCACATGGCTTGTCATGTATGTTTCCTTGTGCCATGTGCTCACCTGTCATTGTCTAGCCCCTCCCATCTTGTAACTTGATTATTGATTCATTTGCCCCACCTGTCCTCCCTTGTTACCCCTTTGTTTGCTCTCCCTATTTATTCTCCCTGTGTTTGCAGTCCTGTGCTGTTTCGTCGTCGAATGTACCTCTTGTGTCCTGCCTGTATCCTGTAGTCCAAGTCCAAGTCCAAGTCCAAGTCCAAGTCCAAGTCCAAGTCCTTCCCCCACGGGGTAGTTGTGTTTGTATTCTGTTTTATTTTTATTATTAATAAAAGCCCATTGTTCTGCATTTGAGTCTCGCTACTTCCACCTACCCGAAACCCTGACAGAATGAACCAGCCAACTGAGGACTCAGCAAACAATGAGCATATTCCTTTTCCCGTCTCCCTGCCCCTCCGCTCATCTGATGGTGGAGAAACATACAGTTCCTGTATTTAGCGGAGGGGCTCAACATCAGCGACGCAGTGCTAAAAGACATGTTCAACAACAGCCTTAATGAGCCTGTCCATGCCTGGGAGATGGGAATGCTGGGGATACTGTCATCCTGGCAGTTTGTGGGGTATGTTTACAATCGCGGAGAGGAGGGTGGCCTACCGACCTCTTGGCCCACCTCCCATTCACCTCACAAACTGCCCAGTCCTCCGATGGAAGAAAAGGTTTGCCTCATCTGCCACCTATCCAGTGGTGACTGAAGAAGCTGCAGCGCCCCCAGAGGCAATTATTCCCACACTGCATTTTTACATTTTTAAAAAACATCACTAAGGGCCCTTTCACATCTACCTTGTTTGGTCCGGATTTTCAAACTTCTCAGTTTGATCCGAATCACAATGGCAGGTGTGAAACAGAGACACGTGGTCTGATGAAAAGAGGAAGTCTCGGTCCGGATCAAACTGCACAAAGGTTTGGTTTGTTTCTAGTGTGAACACATTTTCTGTTTGTTCAGACTTTCAGAGCATTCACAGGAAGTTCCGGTGGTTCCCGCGGGATTGCTTGCGGTCTTCTCCTCTTTCCTGCCGGCGACTATTAAATGTTTTTTCACAACGAGGACGTTCATTTAAAGCAGTCTGGAGTATAGCTGGTGCTGAGGCAGTAATGCTGTAATAATATCACTATAGTGGCAACGACATGCGTCTGTTCATTCATTCTGGTCAAAGTTGTTGTTGTCAAAGTTACCCGCCGAACTGACACATGCTGACGTCAGACGCACGTCCGTTTACAAACCAATCAGTGTCGCACACAGATGATGACGACAGGACGCACGTGTGTCATGTGAAGCTCTTTAGTGCGCTCGCATAATTGCAATGTGAAACCAAACCAAAACTTACTGAATGTATAAAATTGATCAAAAACATGAACTTTGGTTCGGACCTTAAAGGGATACTCCACTTTTTTTGGAAATGGGCTCATTTTACAACTCCCCCAGAGTTAAGCAGTTGAGTAATACCATTTTTGAATCCATTCAGCCAATTTTCTGATATTTAGAAGAATATCAGTAAGCAGACAGTTTCTGGTCTCATTGACTCCCATAGTATATATTTTTTCCTACTATGGGAGTCAATGAGACCAGAAACTGTCTGGTTACTGATATTCTTCTAAATATCAGAAAATTGGCTGAATGGATTCAAAAATGGTATTACTCAACTGCTTAACTCTGGGGGAGTTGTAAAATGAGCCCATTTACAAAAAAAGTGGAGTATCCCTTTAATGTGGACTTTCAGGTGTGAAAAGGGGTGGTCGATTATGATTTCACTTTTCTGAGTTCAAAGCAAAGGGAGATATTTTCTTTTAAAGAAATTGCTTTTTAAAGACTACAACAAACGACTGATAGGGACTACAACAAGCTTAGTGACATCACTAACCCTAAAATTTACATTAACCCCGCCCCCGGAACACGATTTATAGATTATCATGACAGAATATGCTAATCAATGACTAAAAGATAACTACACATCAGGGGCTCGTTCTTCGTACGTTGCTTAAAACATCCGAGATCAAATGAGACATCCAAGATAATATCATCGGGCTAATCATGATCCGGCTAATTGGGTTCTTCGAACACACCTGTTGTTTATGATTAGTATCGCTGGATTGAATTATCTGAGATAACTGCGCGTTCATGCGCTGGGTTAAAAGGGGATATGTATCGATAGTAGAAACATTGATCAGCTACGCTGCTATTGGCTGCTCACCGAGCCCAAAGAGCGCGCTCAGTTTTTTTCTCCACAGAAGAGCAAGAGTTATTGCTTGAAGGATATGCTGAATTTGAAACTTAATTAAAACGCCAGGGAACACCTTAACGTGTGCAAAAGCCAGAAGAGAGGGCTGGCAAAAAGTAGCAGACAAATAAAGTTTGTAGTTAGATGTTTTTATAACTTATTACAGTATATTTTTTTATATTTGAATAATTTCTAAATAATTAATAACTTTGTTCATTGTAATGTCAGAGTCACCACCCACTACTAGAACATAGGAACAAGTAAAAGTGAAGTACTAGATTATTCTACATAATAGTAATTTGTACTTATACTAATCTCTTTTAAAAAGGCACTGTTAATAAATGTTTGCCTGTTTATAAAAGCAACCATGAAAAAGGCTGAGAAATAAAAAGAAAAGAAAAACAAACAGGTGGTGGTCTTGCACCCCTACATTATACCCAGGCAGAAGAGCTGGCCCTTGGGTTAAATGTGACCCATAGTGGAGGGTATCCCTGTGTCCAGCTCTTCCTCAGACCCACAACCAGGAGCAGCAACACCTTCACTAGGGGTGGGAGAAAAAATCGATCCATCGATGCATCGCGATTCTCTCTCCAACGATTCTGGATCGATTCTGAGAATTCCAGAATCGATTCTGAGCTTAGTTTTTAACCAGATGTACGATGACGTTGAGTTTGCTTTAACACCCGAATTCTGCTTGCTTCCAATTTCTTACACGCATACACCACTCGAACCTTCCGAAAAATAATCTTTCATAAAGTTCGGAAAGGTTGAAGCGAATTACAAGGACATTCACAGGCTTCATTTCACAGGATACGCTGTGAGAGACGCGCGCTTTCTTTGATGTTACACTTGAAGTGTGCTGTCTCGCCCGTCGGTATTTTCCTTACAAATGCTCTACGAAGTCATCATTTATGTGGTTTGGAATGCAGTGGACTTATATATTTTAAATATGAACCTCACTAACAGAAGGCTGCTTTCAATTTCAAATGCTGACGCGCGCTTTGTTTGTGAGACTGCTCGCGCATGCGGCTGTGCGACTCCGTGTAGTGGTTTAGTGTACTTGTGCAAAATTAACGTAAACACAGCCAGTTATGTCTTAAGGGATTAAACGGACAGGACACACCGCATTACTACTTTTATTTCAAAAGAGATGCGTGCGTGAATGCAGCTTAATAGATCTCCCGCAGTCTATGATGTCATAGTAAAAAAACAAGTAAAGTAAAGATAAAGAAAAATCACTCACAGTTCTTGAATGGAAAACGTTCAGATAATCTATAGGCTACTGAAAGGACTTTTTGTTTGTTGTTTGTTATATTTTTCTATGCTCCTCTGTATTATTTGTTAAATTAGTTATATTAGTTTAAAATTCTTAACATACAACTGTTTTAATAAAAAAAAAAAAAAAAAAAAAATTATATATATATATATATATATATATATATATATATATATATATATATATATTAGTGCTGTCAAACGATTAAAATATTTAATCGCGATTAATCGCATTAATGTCATAGTTAACTCACGATTAATCGCATTTAATCACACATTTTTATCTATTCTAAATGTCTCTTGATTTATTTTTGTCCCATTATCTTTTCTTATTTTAATGCTCTTATCAACATGGTAAAGTGGATCGGCTTGCTTTGTGCAAAGGTTTTTATTGAAAACAACATTGGCATATACTGTGTTCAAATTCACACTAAAATTCTCACTTAGAGCAAATAATCTCTCACACAATGTAACACTGTCCATCAATAAAAGGGTGAAATAAATACTGACGAGGTCCTGATATTGACGCATCAGCTGTGTGTGTGTGTGGTGTGTGTGTGTGTGTGTGTGTGTGTGTGTGTGTGTGTGTGTGTGTGTGTGTGTGTGTGTGTGTGTGTGTGTGTGTGTGTGTGTGTGTGTGTGTGTGTGTGCGTGCGTGCGTGCGTGCGTGGCCATCATCAAGCGGTATTTCAGACTGGACGTGCTGCGATAGCGCAGTTCACAACGACAAAACACACAGATCACTTTGGTCTTGTCAATGGAACCATTTGGAAGTAAACCTTCCATTCAGAATCTCATTGGCATCCATTTCGGCGTCTCGCGCTCGTCATCCACTCAAACCAGGTTAACTATTTGGCCGGCTCGCAAGCCCAAACGAGTGTGTGCGGCGTGCCTGTTGTTTTGTTTACGGTCTAGATCCGCTTGCGCTTTGGTCAACGAAGCACTCGCGCGGCGCAAGCCTTTGAAATGAATGGGTTTCATAGCGCAGCGCTCGCATGCCGCGTCCTGTTGCAAAAGCATGTGAAAGAAAACTACAAAGTTTGCAAGGTAAAAAAGACCGTTAATCGCGCGATAAAAAAATTGACGCCGTTAAAATGGGTTTGCGTTAACGCCGTTAATAGCGCGTTTGACTGACAGCCCTAATATATATATATATATATATATATATATATATATATATATATAATATATATATATATATATATATATATATATATATATATTATTTTTTTAAAAAGTACTTAATTACTTATGTAAACTAATGAATTAATAACGGCCGTTTCACACCGCAGGCGTGAGCGGCGCGTGAGCAGCGCGTATTTTTTTCGGCGTGCATGTTAATCAATGAGTGCATTCACACCAGGAGCAGGAGCGGCGCGTGAGCGTCAAGCAGGAGCGGCGCGTGACAGCAGCAGTGAGCGGGTTTCGGCGCCAAGTCTATTTTTGCTGCGCTGCTGACCTTCAATTAAAGTGAAAGCACACTTTTGATGGAAAAAATAAATATGATTTCACACAAAAAGTGCCCGAAATGCACAGAATAATGTTTAATGAGTTTAAACAAGAACTGGAGTAGGCAAAAAAAAGAAAATGAAGACTCAAAAATATTTATACCCATTTAAATTTGTTATGAATTATTCAGTTTGTGAAAGCATGGTGTACTATAAAAAACTAAACTAAATTAGCCAGAAAATAGTATATATAAACATTCTTTTAGTTTATGTAATACACAGACAGCTACAGGCTGGCACAACCCAAATCAAACCAGAGTGTGTGGTTTTTTTTTTTGTTTGTTTGTTTTTATCCGCGGAGTTTGCAGTCTTGTAAACATATCGAAAGTATGACTGAAACGACAAGATTGGAGCTGTTTTATGTGTTGTTTTGTTGTTTACCATTTAAATATGCGAATGTTGTACTATAACAAACTTTATAAATTTTATACATAAACTACAACAAACAACTATCAATTTTATAAATGACCAACTTCTAAAATCAAATTTATAGTTGTCTTTGTAAATAATTGTTCGCTTATATAGCTTTGGAGCCGCTACTGTGACGCTGTACAAACGCTTCCAGTGTGAATACTCTTGCGCGTCTGCAGCTGCAGTGACGGTGTAGTTACGCTGACGCGCTGCTCAAGTGCCGCTCACGCTTGCGGTGTGAAACGGCCGTAAGGGGGAAAGGTAGATAAAGAATCGTTTTGGAATCGAATCGTGACTCCCAGAAACGGAATCGGATCGGATCGTGAGGTGACCAAAGATTCCCACCCCTAACCTTCACTGCTGGTAAATGAGCTTTAAATGATCCTAGTACACTGTAAAATAATTTGTTGCTGCATTAAATTAAGTAAGCCTATAATCCCAATGGCTGTCCAGTCATATCAGCTGTTAAACCTTGTAATGAATTGCTTTGACTTGTGAAAGTCTACATGTGTGACTGTGAAACATAGTTAATGTAAAACAAATGTAGAAATGAGTTATTGATCACATTTCCCCCCAGTGTACTTCATTGTAATGCAATTGTGTTTTCCTCTTTTGTGCAGTTTTAAACAATACACCAACACTTTTATGTGTTCCCAAGCAAGTGGCTGAAGCATGTGCAGTAAGACTTTTCATAACTTTACATCAAAAGGGAAGAAAGTACAACACTTTACAATGCCCATTTTTCCCCCAATGCACAGGACAGTGAAGAAACCCTCTCAGGTATCTTTAAGTGCATAAATAACTTTACTTAATTTACACTTGAGTTACCTATTATTTCTGAATGCAATATGAGTTGCAGGAGTCCACATCTACAGAAGAGTCTGCACAAAGCAGTGATGCAGAGGTGGGCAGTGTTGTACTTTTCCTTGTCATTTTTGTTGCATAAGGCTTGTGTTGACAGGTTTAACCCAAGCCCCCCCAATATAGAGTATATATACAATCTAGAGTATTTTTTTCTTGGGGGGGCACTTGACAACTTAGACTGGCACTAGAGATATAGTTGCTTCAAATGAACTTCTAAGAGTAAGTGCTAATATATTATTTCACACAGAGAACTATTGCTGACCTTGCATAGTATCTCTTATTGCAGGCAAAATATGACTTGATCACTGGCTTTTCTTTACAAAGAACAACTGAAATAAAACTCAAAGAACTAAGCAAATTTGTCTCGTCTTTTATTAAACATTTAATGTAATGTTTTATATTTTTTTCTGATGGTGGTTGTGTAATATGACACATGCAATGTCACAGGTCCTGTCAGGTGCAACCCTCAGGCTTTTCAGACACTGAAATCTCCCCTTTAGTTGGCCAAAGTTCATTGCATTGTGTGCCCTTGTCCTAGAGCTGCATTGTAACTGGAGTGTATGTACAGTAATACAGTGAGCTTGATATTAATATTTTCCTTACCACGTTCAAATATTTGCATAAATGTGAATCGCTGTGCTTCCACATTTGTGATATGAACAGTCACACACCATCTAAGAGATTTTAGTCTGTCAACTGCCTTTTTTTACAATTTGATGTAATATTAGGCTACTAATCTGGAATATTAAGAATCGTAATAGTAACTTGGCAGCACATTTACATTGTGATCCCCCTTTCAGTTCACAAAATCCCCTTCATTGTGGCCTTGATGGGAACACATGTGCAGTCTATGGCATCAATCACATTAGGGAAGCCTGAGGAATATATTGTACTGAAAGTCATAATCATCATGCTAACGATTACATGATCGACATTAAAAATTATAATGTAACGTTAGGCCTACCTGCGTTGAAAAAAAAACTGCTATACAACCAATTGGGTCTAAAGTGGCTTGGAAATGCCCTAAAACCTGCTTAACCCTCTACTGCATGCATTTTGATGGCACATGGGAAAAAATTATTCCACATCATTTCTTGGCTCATTTAGGACCATTTTATTGATTTATTGAAAATTTCCCTCCCCTGACCCCCCCACCCCAAAATATTTTTTTGTTGCCCGAGGGCAACGTTGTGCAACAATGGTAAAGAATCACAGAGAAAATTATCATTATACAATTCTCAGAAAGCAATACAAAAATCTATTTTTTTCTCCAAAAATGTCAAGAAATAATTTAAGTAAAAAGGGAAAAACACTTGAAACTCATTGATCTATTTGATTTGATAGAGACATAGGTTTGTATCATGTAGTGCGTCGTCATATCATGTACTTTATGTATCCTAATCATCCCCATATAAACTGTATTGCCATAAGTTTTGGGACACCCCTTCAAATAATTGAATGCAGGTGTTCCAATCACTTCCATGGCCACAGTTGTATAAAATAAAGCAGCTACTGTAGGCATACAGACGGTTCATCAAACATCTGTGAAAGAATGGGTCACTCTCAGGAGCTCAGTGAATTCAAGCATGGTACTGGGGTAGGTTGCCACCTATGAAATTTCCTCACTACTAAATATTCCACGGTCACTGTTAGTGGTATTATAACAAAGTGGAAGCAATTGGGAACAACAGCAACCCAGAGCGGGGTCAGCGTATGCTGAGGTGCACAGAAGTCGGCAACTTTCTGCAGTGTCAATAGCTACAGACCTCCAAACTTCGTGTGGCCTTCAGATTAGCTGAACACCAGTGAGTGCGTAGAAAGCATCATGGAATGGGGTTTCCATGGCCGAGCACCTGCATCCAAGCCTTACATCAACAAGTGCAATGCAAAGCGTGGGATGCAGTGGTATAAAGCACGCCACCACTGGACTCTAGAGCAGTGGAGACGTGTTCTCTGGAGTGACGAATCAAGCTTCTCTGTCTGGCGATCTCATGGACAAGTCTGGGTTTGGCGGTTGCCAGGAGAACGGTACTTGTCTGACTGCATTGTGACAAGTGTAAAGTTTTATGGAGGGGGGATTATGGTGTGGGGTTGTTTTTCAGGGGTTGAGTTTAGCCCCTTAGGTCCAGTAAAAGGAACTCCTAATGCTTCAGCATACCAAGACATTTTGGACAATGTCATGCTTCCAACTTTGTGGGAACAGTTTGTAGATGGTTCCTTTCTGTTGGTGTTACTTTGGTGACTTTGGGTGTTCCTGTGTACCCAGGAACCCTGCATCTTCCCTTCTTGTAACACATTATTTGCCATTGTAAAGTATTGTTCAAAACATCCTTGAAAAGTACCCCTTATTGCACAACGTTGCCTTGAGGCAACAAAAAGAAAAACTGAATTTGTGAACATGCAAAATAAAAAAAGCGTAATAAAACCTGCCAGAAGGCTTCTCTACACCTTCATACACACACATATATTTTTTATGTACAGTTAATGTCATTTTAAATAAGATCACCAAAGCACATAATCTTGCTTTCAACTCACAACATGTGCTCCTGTGACCATGTGCCAGAAAAGGACGTCCCACCTTCAAATGGTGCTTGATGGTGACTCCCAAACCTTATTGGACTGTAATTTGATACTTTTTCAACCATTCTAATTGGTTGCAATCATTTAAAGAAAAAATTACTGAACATAAGGCTTAAGAAAACTTTCTGTTGCCTGAGGGCAACGCTATGCTGTAGAGGGTTAAGAGGCAGGTAAACTTTGCGAATGGCACGACAGACATTATTATCACCAAGTTCTCCGCATCTCCAATGTAAAGTAAAGAGCCACTAGCAAAGAATCTCTATATGCTGTTTATTTGTGCTGTTATTAAAGCCCGACTCCGACGAGTCGAACATTTATGCGTTTCCAACAAATTAATGATGTAACGACATACTCACGAGTCATGAGAAAAAAATATATATATCAAAAAGTACACCATCGCGCTGCGTTAAAAGACTTCCCGTATCAGCTCTGCTTATAAAGCCGCGATCTAATCCTGTTTACATGAAATAAGCCTGCTCGCGAGCAGGTTCAAGCTAGCGCACCTGTTGCTATGACAGCAAGTCTAGGATGAGCTTCGAAGAACCAAACGATCCAAGATCATGCCAAATCGCCAACAATCAAATCCAGCTAACTGAGTTAGCGACGTACGAAGAACGAGCCCCAGCTACATAAATTCATCAACTAACTTCTACATGTAGATACAAAAAAAGCTCTTGTAGCTCCGCCCTCTTTGTCGGGAGCAGCAGCTCATTTGCATTTAAAGGGACAGACACAATCACCGTTTTTGCTCACTTTCTAAAAATTTACAATTTTAACATGCTATATAAAAATGTCTATGGGGTATTTTGAGCTAAAACTTCACACACACACTCTGTGGACATCAGAGATTTATTTAACATCTCGTGAAAAAGGCATTATGCCTTAAACCTGTTTTCCTCATGGGGACCAAAAAATGGTTCTAGAAGGAAAATTATTTACGATACTGTCATCTTTGTAGGGACATTTTGTTAAAACTAAATATAAAAAAGTGTATAAAATATAAAAGTGAAACTCCTCATGGAAATCTGTGGGCATGAGTAGCCTGTTGTGTAACTTTCAACTAATGAGTTGAAAGATAGTAGGTAATTATGTGATTTAATAGTGTTGTCCAGTTATGTCCTCTTCAGTGTCTGTTTACCAAAAACACTCATGTTTCCAAGTCCTTCCCTGATTTCTTCTCCTCTCTTTTCTATCATTACACCACTAGATGGCGATGAGTGAGTGAGTCAAAATATCACAGACAACCACGGATGGACAAATAAATCATCATAAATAGCATTTAACAAATGTCACAATGTATCATGAACAAACATGAGTTCACAATAATCAATAGTTAATTCATAAAATAACAAATGCTGTAAAATGCTGATTGTTTGTTTCCTGATATTGCATTAAATAATTTGAACAAATATAGTGTTAACAGTCTTTTATTCATTCTGTATATTTAAAAACATTGGGATGTATGGTGTCAAAGGACAAAAATTCAGAAAAACAAAAACAATGATATGACCGAAAATGTTGATAACCAAACAATTGCATATTATGAAAAAAATACTATGGAAGTCAATGGTGCAAAAACTGTTTGGTTACCAACATTATTTAAAATATCTGATTTTGTGTCCGACAGAAAAAAACTCAAACAGGTTTGAGGGCGAGTACATGATGATCAAACACTTTAAACTATAGAAAGCTCTAGTAGAGAACTACTAGTAAAGCAAAAAGACAAATATTATTTAAAATTGTAAATAAAAATGTAAACATTAATTTGTGAGATTGATGTTTTATTTATGAACATAAATCAGTTTACCTTCAATGACATACTGTAACTTTCAGAATAAGTACTGAAATGATTTACATATATATAGTACCTGGCTACATCAAAGGCTTCTGACTGAATTTCTTTGTTATTTTGCGTTTGAAGTTTTGTTACATTAGTATAAAACACTATCTAGCATATAAAAAGCTTTTATTATGTACAGCTGATATGGTTTCAATGGCATGAATCATGTTCACATGTTTATTTATTATTATTATTCTGAGGTTTTCCAGAACAACAGCGCTAGATTTCACCCTATAGATGTTATGCGAGTGTAAATGTGATATGGTTTCAATGGCATGAATCATGTTCACATGTTTTTTATTATGTTTTTTTTAAATTATTATTATTCTGAGGTTTTCCAGAACAACCGCACTATATTTCTCTGTATAGATGTTATGTGAGTGTAAATCATGTTCACATGTTTTTTATGTTTTTTATTATTATTATTATTCCGAGGTGTTCCAGTCAAAGTTTTCGAACCGCACCATATGTCCCCCTATAGATGTTGTGCGAGTGTGAAGTGCATCTGCTGTTGGTGTGTCACCGTGCCGTGGTCCTCCTGGCGCTGCTCTGCGGGGGTTTCGGAGGCGCTGGTCTGCTCCTGATGTTCTGGCACATGGGCACGTGTCTCTCGGCCGGGCCCGGGGCGAATCTCCGGCCACAGTGAGGACACGACACATACTCTGGGTGGAGATCGCACAGCGGCTGTGGCTTAGGATCTCGACCCTGACGCATGGTTTGAATGAAGGCCTGGTGTTTCTGCCGCCACTTCTTCTTTATAGGCTGTGGGTGAAGACAGTGGGACATCAGTGAAGAGTTAATATCACCACAGCAGAACAATATCTCAATCAGACTAAAGATAACAAATAACACTGTCATGAACGTTTTTTCCACAATCAAGGTTAAATGTGCATGAATGAACAGTATAAAGGCAAAGTGAATATTTTTTAGATTAGATTGGTCATCATTTCGTTGTATTTTAAAGTTTGTGAGGAACATCCGATGATTGTAATGTGAATTAGTGAAATATTTAACAGTTTAGCAGATACTTACATAAACTGTAAATAATTATCAATATCTGCCAATAATGTCTTAGTAAGCTGATATTTAAATGCTTAGTTTTATGATCAAATCTCAGAAATTTTAAATCATATAATGCAATATAATGATGATTGAGACATGAACAAATAAACCTTCCTCAAAAGCCTGATGATCATATTTGATACTCATGTTTTTTCTATAAATGATGTATGATAATCAAGAAAAGCGAAGCTGCTTCAGTCCAGTTGAAATATTACTAACAATATCAAAGTTATTCTTGCGTTTGCTTGATAAATCAGGGCAGATTTGACACAGAAAGACTCGTGAAGCTCGAGCTGAAGGAGGACGCTTCTACAATTATAATAAAAGACTTTTACTTGATAAAAGAGTGTAAACTCTCAGTCAGAGACAGAAGGACTGGAGGAGATCGGTGCGACAGGTTTATCAGGGGCCGGTTGCATAGTCATTACATTAAGACAGTGTCTTAAGTTCTAGTATGACCCACTAGCAGTTAGTCAGGGGCAGTCAGTCTTACTTTTCGGTATCAAATTAGGCCAATCTACGTTTTTATGTAACTGACTTAAAAAAGCTATGAACAGTCTAAAAGAAACAAATTTGATGTCTAACTTTTAAGACTAGTCTGAGAGGTTTATGCAACCAGATCATGTTCGTATCAAACATGTGACCCTGGACCACAAAAACAGCCACATGATGTCGCACGGGTATATTTGTGGCAATAGCCAACAATACAGTGTATGGGTCAAAATGATCAATTTTTCTTTCATGCCAAAAATCATTAGGATATTAAGTAAAGATTATGTTCTATGAAGATATTTTGTAAATTTCCTACCATAGACTAAATATATCTAAAAAAACAAAATTGTGAGTGGATGCAGCAAAAGCGTGAACATAAATCTACAACTTTAAAGGCGATTTTATCAATGTTTCGATTTTTTTGCACCCTCAGATTCCAGATTTTCAAACAGTTGTATCTCTGCCGAATACTACAATATCCTAACAAACCACACACCAATGGAAAGCTTATTGATTCAACTTTCATATGATGTATAAATCTAAATTAAAAAAAAAATGACCCTTGTGCCTGGTTTTGTGGTCCAGGGTCACGTGTGTGGTGATGGTTCTCCTTACTTCCGGCGTTTTGCTCCTGCCGTTGGTTTTCAGGAACTCCTCGAGATCGGTTCCTTTGGCTCTGTACCGGGACATGTCGAAGATCTTGCGCTCGGGCCTCTTTTTCTCACACACTCTCATGTGTGCCTCCAGCCGGTCTCGAGCGAAGCATCGACCGCACACGTTACAGGGAATCAGCCGGTGAGGAGCGTCGGGATTCTCCTCCGGACTCAGTTCGACACGCGGCAGGCGCTTTTCCTTCGCTTGATCAAATCCCTCTTTATTTTCCCTCCTCTCATGTTTGAGGTGACATCTGTCCCTTCTCGTAGAGTCACATGTGTTTGGTTTTCTCACGTCTTCATCTTCTCTGTTCAAATAGCGGTCGTGCATTTCGGTTCTTCCTCTGGCATTATCATCCCATCCCATTCCTCTCTCTCGTCGCCCGTTCCCTTTTCCGGTGTGTTCGTAGTCATCACCTCTCTCTTTTCCTCAGGCTTGTGACCCTTGGCCATGTCTAAAGCCAAAGGTCGTCCCCGTCCCTCACGTTTCACACTTTCTCTTCTCCTCTCTCGCTCCCATTCCTCCCATCTTTCCATATCATCTCTTCCGTTCCCATATCTGTCCCTTTCCTCATCCCATTCGCCATGTCCATTACCATTGAACCTGTTGTCCTCGAAATAACATTGATTTATTCTCTATTCTTCTCTTTTTGAACTCTTCGTACAGTCTCTTCTGCTTTGAAAATCTTCTGCTGGAGTCTCTGGATTTCTTTCGGGAAGTGTGTTTGCTTCTCTTCCTGATGTTGTTGTTTTCTCCCTGTTAGATGGGATGAACTGATAGGATCTAGTTTCCTCACAGTCTTCTGTTGCTGTCTGACCGCAGCTTGATCATTCAGTGTAGGCAAACGCGAGTAAAGCACCTCTTGATGTTGTGATTTAGTGACATTACTCAAGCTGAACGCTCTCTTGTGGAGGACTGGTTTTAGAGGGAATATTTTGCCTAATGCTATCCGTGAAGGAACGTATTCGCTCTGCTCCGTGTTTTTCGTCCTGTGGATGTTGTCTGGATGTTGCCAGGGAAGTTCTCTCTCTTGATTATCTAAAACGTCCATTCTGGAGCTGTGATGGGTTCCCGAGGGACGGCGCTGTCTGCTCATGCTCTCTCTGTGTAATATCGGTAGTTTTGATGATACGGTCTCTCTTTCCCAAAAGTGTTGTGTGAGGTGATGTTGTGGCAGCGTTTGCATGTTTGAGAAACTCACACATGCAGAGGTTGATCGGATAATAACAGCGTTGTTGACCTGTGGACTGATAGAAAACGTACTCGGTTACTAACGTCACCTCGGTTCTCTCTAGAGAGGGAACGAGTACTGCGTAATATCTTACGCTATGGGGAAAACTCTTTTCCTCGAGATATTGAAGCCAAAAATTATCCTTAATTTTAAACATGCAAAACGCTTTGCAGCAGCAAGCAGACAAGGGCGAGACGGCTCGCGCGCCCATTGGCTGCCCTGCTGGAAAAGCTGCAGCCTATCGAGGTGAGGCACTGCGTGACGTAATGACGAATGGGGACGCTTCGCGCCCATTTCGTCATGTCCCGCCAGTAGAGGCGTGGTCTCGCCCTATAAATACCCCCTCGATAGCTGAATTTCCTCTGATTTTTCAACGCCGAAGCGAACCAGAGCGTATTCCAAGCACGGCAAGATACGCAGTACTCGTTCCCTCTCTAGAGAGAACCGAGGTTACGTTAGTAACCGAGTACGTTCTCTTACGAGAGTATCTCTCGTACTGCGTAATATCTTACGCTATGGGGAACACCATGCAACACGCCGTGCGGACAGGGATCCAACACCAGAGTCCCGGGGCCAAGGCCGGGGCGCATCTAGTGCACAATCACCACAACTCACACAGAGTAGAGGAGGAGAGGCTAGAAGCATCACTCCCTCATAAAGGTCCCATAGGGGTACAGACCCGTAGGGGTACACATAAGCCGCATGGCGGCCAATAAGCCCGAAGTTCAGACCGCCAGAAGCTTAGCTTGTAAGGCGGGCACCTCCAGGTTATAGTACTTGATAAATGTAGACGGCGAGGCCCAGCCCGCAGCCGTACAGATATCTTGCAGGGAGACCCCGCTATACCATGCCCACGACGAGGCCACGCCTCTCGTGGAGTGCGCCTTGACACCCAATGGGCACTGCAGGCCCTTGGAAGTGTAAGCCAGCGCTATGGCATCCACTATCCATCTGGATAGGCTCTGTTTTGAAGCGGCAAGTCCCTTAGAACGGCCGCCAAACAACACGAAAAGCTGCTCGGTCTGTCTGAAACCAGCCGAGCGGGACACATAAGCCCTTAACGCCCTGACAGGGCAAAGGAGACTCGCGTCCCTCTCCTCATCGAGAACCGGAAGGGCAGACAGGGAAATTACCTGGGCCCTAAACGGTGTATTGAGGGATTTCGGCACGTAGCCGTGCCTCGGTTTGAGTACGACCTTTGAGTCGTTAGGCCCAAACTCCAGACATGACGCGCTTACAGAAAGCGCCTGCAAGTCCCCTACACGCTTCACTGAAGCGAGAGCCAACAGAAACACCGTCTTAAGGGACAGGTGCTTCATGTCCGACAGCTGGATCGGCTCAAACGGGGCGCCTTTCATGGCCTCCAAGACCGTGGAAAGGTCCCAAGCCGGGACTGAAGGGGGCCTGGGAGGGTTTAACCTCCGGGCTCCTCGTAGGAAATGCACGACCAAGTCGTTTTTCCCTAGTGACTGGCCAGACACCGGTTTAGCAAACGTTGCTATGGCCGCCACATAAACTTTGAGCGTGGATGGGGTCCTACCCTTATCCATCAGCTCCTGAAGGAAGGCAAGCACTTCCTTAACTCCGCAGTCCACAGGTGCAAGGCCACGGGCTCGACACCAAGTAGAGAACACCGACCATTTCGAGGCATAGAGCCGTCTGGTAGACGGAGCTCTAGCCTGCGCGATCGTGTTTAGCACTCCTTCCGGGAGGCTAGCGGGTACCCGTTGATGGCCCATGCGTGCAGGGACCACAGATCCGGGCGAGGATGCCAAATCGAGCCCTCTGCCTGAGAGAGGAGATCTCTCCTCAATGGTATAGGCCACGGGGCAGTGCTGGCCAGCCGCATCAGGACCGGAAACCAAACCTGGTTCGTCCAGAGCGGAGCTACAAGCAGCACTGGGCATCCATTTTCCCTGATCCGCTCTAGCACCTGAGGCAGGAGCGAGACGGGGGGAAAAGCATACAGGGGACCGCTGGGCCAAGTATGGGCCAGCGCGTCCCTGCTTTTTGAGAAGAATACTGGGCAGTGAGCGTTCTCGCGGGACGCGAACAGGTCCACCTGCGCTCTGCCAAACGTCTCCCACAGCAGCTGGACCGTCTGCGGATGCAGCGACCATTCTCCTGTTGGGACGTTGTCTCTGGACAGCCTGTCTGGACCCGTATTCAGGTGCCCAGGCACATGCGCCGCTTTCAGAGAAAGGAGGTTGCGCTGGGCCCAGACCAAGAGGGGTTCCGCCAGCCTGCAAAGGCGTGTGGACCCGACGCCGCCCTGGCGATTTATGTACGCCACCACTGACGTGTTGTCCGATCGGACCAAGACGTGGTGGCCCTTTATCAGGGGACGGAAACGCCGTAGCGCTTTGTCGACTGCTATCATTTCCAAGCAGTTTATGTGAAGGAGCTTCTCCCGCTCTGACCATAGGCCAGCCAGCGGTCTGCCCTCGAGCAGCGCTCCCCACCCCGTGGTGGAGGCGTCCGTAGACACCACTTTCACCCTTGAGGCGGTCCCCAGACTCACACCAGTCTGATACCAGCTGGTTGCTTTCCAGGGTTCCAGGGCCGAAACACACCATCGGTCGACCCTGAGGCAACACCGGCCCGTGGTCCAAGCCAGGGGCGGGACCCGTGGTTTCAGCCACCTCTGCAGTGGGCGCATGCGAAGCAGGCCCAGCTGGAGTACAGAGGATGCTGCGGCCATCAGGCCCAGCATTTTTTGAAACTGTCTGAGCGGGACTATAGAGCCGCGGCGGAAGGATTCCGCGACGCGCTGAATACTTAGTACGCGCTCCGGTGACAGGCGTGCCGTCATGGACAGCGAGTCTAACACTGTTCCCAGGAAAGAAATCCTCTGGCTGGGACACAGCGAGCTCTTTTCCCAGTTGACTGTCAGGCCCAGCTTCTCGAGGTGCTCGAGCAGTGTGGCCCTGTGTTCTATGAGCTCTGACCGAGATCGAGCTAGAATCAGCCAATCGTCCAAGTAGTTCATAACTCGCATGCCCTGAAGCCTCAGGGGTGCGAGAGCCGCGTCCATGCACTTCGTAAATGTACGGGGTGCCAAGGACAGGCCGAACGGCAGGACTGTGTATTGATATGCCTGGCCCTCGAACGCGAATCTCAAGAATCGCCTGTGATGGGACGCTATTTGTATTTGGAAATAGGCGTCTTTCAGATCTATTGACATAAACCAGTCCCCTTGGCGCACTTGCGCGAGGATTCCCCTGGTCGTAAGCATCCTGAACTGGCGTTTCACAAGCGCTCTGTTCAGCTGTCTCAGATCTAGAATGGGCCTGAAGCCCCCATCTTTTTTCGGTACCAGAAAATATCTGCTGTATAAGCCCCCTTCGCTCTGATCCTGAGAAAGGGGCTCTATGGCCCCCTTGCTCAGCAGTTTCGCTATCTCGGCTCGAAGTAGATGAGATACATCGCTTCTCACCGTAGTCTCGACGCGTGCCGTATAACGGCGGGGACGTCGTGCGAATTGTAGCGAGTATCCTCTCTTTATAGTGTTCAGCACCCAGTCTGATACCCCGGGTAGCTTTGACCACGCTTCTGCGTGAATAGCTAGAGGTAGAATGCAGACCGGGCTCTGGCCGTGACGAGGCAACGGCTCGAGAGCCCCGGTACCCTGGGAACACAACGCCGTGTTCACGGCGTTCGAGGCGGGGGGCGCGCTGAACACAGCGGGCAGCCTGGCCGCGCTCAAATTCTCTATGGCGGGACGCACAGCGAGAGTGAGCGGGGCGAATCCCGTGGGATTCGGCGTGCTTGCGGGGGGATGTGGGCGCAAACTTACGGGCACATCTACTGCATTGTACACGCTTTCGGTCGGAGCCGATAGAACGTGTGTTGGTTTCGTTTTTACAGAAACCAAGGGACACGCGGCATGTAGCGTGAGCGGGCATTGTATGGGCGCTTTGACTACATTGTGTGCACAATCGACCTGAGTCAGATTTATGGGTAACACTTTATTTGAAGGGTGTGGCATAAGACTGACATGACACTGTCATAAACATGACATAACACCTGTCATGAACATGAAGGAGTCTTTATGAATGTTTATGACTGTTGTCATTAAGTGTCATTCGGTAAATTATGACACTTTTAATGCAAAGTTGACATTGTTTAAAATGTCTTTGTTATGACAACTTGACATTAACAAAGACAAAAAATGTCTTTGTTATGACAACTTGACATTACCCAAGACAAAAATGTCTTGATTATGACAACTTGACATTAACAAAGACGGAAATGTCTTTGTTATGACAACATAATATTAACCAAGAAATCATAACCTGTCAACCTGTCACAAATATGTCATAACAGGTCTAGTTATCAAACTTCAAGCATTTTACAGTGTAATAACCCTTAATGACATCTTTATAACTAGTACAATGTGTTCCACTTTACTTGAGGACAAGTAAAATATTCATGACACAGTTATAATGGTGTCATGACGGCCAAAGTTGTCACAGGTTGACAGGTTACGATTTCTCGGTTAATGGCAAGTTGTCATAACAAAGACATTTCCGTCTTTGTTAATTTCAAGTTGTCATAATCAAGACATTTTTGTCTTGGGTAATGTCAAGTTGTCATAACAAAGACATTTTAAACAATGTCAACTTTGCATTGAAAGTGTCATAATTTACCGAATGACACTTAATGACAACAGTCATAAACATTCATAAAGACTCCTTCATGTTTATGACAGGTGTTATGTCATGTTTATGACAGTGTCATGTCAGTCTTATGCACACCCCTTCAAATAAAGTGTTACCGATTTATGTGTGCTAGCCTCGCACCGTGGCGGGCTGTGTCTGGGTGGGGAATGGGCACTGGGGCGTGGGCATTCTTACAACACTCATAACACCATCGGCCGTGGCCGGTATACCAGAAAATACACTCTTTATTGGATTTATCTGGGTAGCCATGAAAACGGCTTTTGTGTGCAGGCAAGCGGGCTGAGACACCGGCTGCTTCACTGCTAAATACACTGGCACAGTCACATCGCAAGGAACTGAACGAGCGAATCGTTTCGGTGGGGAACCGGCCGCAGCGGGATCCGAACACCGTCGCTTCCCTAGAGTGGCTAGGAAAGCTTCGAGGCCTCGGGCTTGAGCTCAATCTTAGGCCGGGGCCCGCGCTGAGCGGGGCGGCGTCCAGCAGAGCGAGAGCGCGGTCTCTGATCCCGGGACTGGCGGCGCTGTGAAGCGGCGGCTGTGGGCGATGCAGGCCGAGGCTGCGAGCTGCGAGCAGACGGCTGCTTAGAGCGACCTGCAGCGGAGCTCGAGCGCTTCGGAAGGAAGTGCTTCATGGCCTGCGAAGTCTTCTGCACCTCAGAGTATCTGTCCGCGAAATCTTTGACGGCAGATCCGAAGAGGCCCGCAGGGGAAATGGGCGCGTCGAGGAATACAGAGCGCTCAGCTTCCATCATCTCAGACAGCGTCAACCACAGATGTCTCTCAGCAACGGCGAGAGAGGCCATATTCCGCCCCATGGCCTGAGCAGCGGCTTTAGCGGCGCGTAGAGCCAGGTCCGTAGCGCCTCGTAAATCCGCCACACTGACAGCGCCCGGCCCTTCCTCGTCCAATTTAAGGAGAAGGTCGGCCTGGTAGATCTGCAAGATCGCCATAGTATGCAGCGCTGAGACCGCCTGTCCAGCGGCTGTGTAAGCACGCCCGTGCAGCGATGACGTCACCCGGCAGGCTTTAGAGGGAAGCGTCGTCTGCACGCGCCGTCCCGCAGAGGGCGGGCAGAGATGCGACGCGACCGCCGCCTCCACAGGAGGAATGGAGAGATATCCCTTATCTCCCGCGCCGACGACAGAGGAAAAAGCCGCAGAGGTGGAAGTGCACATCCTGGCGAGAACGGGGCAGTCCATGACTTAGCGACTTCGTCGTGGAGCTCAGGAAGGAAGGGGGCGGCCCTAGACCTAGACGGGGCTTCGTCCTTCTTGAGAAAGCGCCCGTCGAGTCTGTTGCGCGGCGGCAAAGCAGGCGCCTCCCACTCGAGGCCGATGCACTCCACGGCCTGGGTGAGCAGACGCATCAGCTCAGCCTCAATGCCGGGTCTCTTTCCAGAGGGTTGGCTAGATAAGTCAGCGGGGGGAGGTCCACAGAGCTCGCCCAATCCTCGCTATCAGAAGCCACAAGAGAGCATACCTCAGCGGGTTCGTCCAACTCGGGAGCGGAAGCGGCGGCAGACGGCGGGCGCTGTCCGTCCGGGAGCGACTCAAGTGAAGCCGGCGAAGCAGGCGGGCGAACCGGCGAGCTTTGGCGGGCTGGAGAAGGCTCGGGAGCGCGCTGGGCGCGACGCTTCTTGCGGCGCTGCAGAGAAGGCTGGGACGCGGGCTCAGAGAACGACGCCAGGCGAGTCCTCAGAGTCACCATGGGCAGAAGTTCGCAGTGCGGGCATCCACCATCCGCGAGCGCGATAGCCGCGTGCTCGTGACCCAGGCAGGACACACAGATGACGTGACGGTCCTCATCACTGAGTTGGGAGCGGCACGAGCCACAGAAAGGCATCTTTAAAAAGACGCAGCTCTTTTAGAACAGAGAATAGGTGTTGCGTCATGTAAGCAAACACACACACACACTTAGCAGAGTAAAAGGATATAGTACGCCGGAAAGCGCAGCAGGTACGGCGGTTGAAGGCGGCTGGGCCAGCGACTTCAGAATGGCACGTCCCGCTGATAAGGCTACAGGTCAACGGCGCGGCTTCTCACTCTGGATCCAGCGATGCGTGAGCTTCGCGTGAAGAGTAGAAAAATCAGAGGAAATTCAGCTATCGAGGGGGTATTTATAGGGCGAGACCACGCCTCTACTGGCGGGACATGACGAAATGGGCGCGAAGCGTCCCCATTCGTCATTACGTCACGCAGTGCCTCACCTCGATAGGCTGCAGCTTTTCCAGCAGGGCAGCCAATGGGCGCGCGAGCCGTCTCGCCCTTGTCTGCTTGCTGCTGCAAAGCGTTTTGCATGTTTAAAATTAAGGATAATTTTTGGCTTCAATATCTCGAGGAAAAGAGTTTTCCCCATAGCGTAAGATATTACGCAGTACGAGAGATACTCTCGTAAGAGAACACATATGGACATTTCGGTAACACTTTACAATAAGGTTCATTAGTTAACATTAATTAAATACATTAGTTAACATGAACTAAGATTGAAAAATACTTCTACACCATTTATTAATCTTAGTTAATATTAGTTTCAACATTTACTAATACATCATTAAAATCAATGGTTGTATTTGTTAACATTAGTTAATACACTGTGAACTAACATGAACAAACAATGAACCGCGGAATTTTTATAACAAAGATTAATACTGTAACAAATGTATAGCTCGTTGTTAGTTCATGTTAGTTATATAGCTGCATTAACTAATGTTAACTAAAGAACCTCATTGTAAAGTGTTACCAACATTTCTTTAAAAAATAGCCCAGGTATCATTTGTTTCTGTTTGTGCTCAATTTGTTCTGTAACTTAGATATTTGGTTGCTGCTTCTGTAGTCTAAAACCATCCATTAATCAAAAGTACATCTGTCTGAGTCCAATATAATGTGGTTATATTAAACTGTTAATCCAGGAAAAACTAGGTTATTGTGGAGCTAATGAAAATTATTATAGACTAGTGTTAATGTCTAGCATGTCTTTACATTGCCCAGTCCTTGGGCCTGACAAGCTTGACTGTAAATATCTATATCTATATATTCACCAGTAAGTTACTGTCTTGCCATTTTCTTTAGCATTTTCATTCACCTTTTGATTGAAGATTGAATGTATTTTGACTTAAACTCACCGGCTCGTCTTGTCTGTGAATGTAAACTGCTTGATCACCTCAGGTTTCAAGTTGTGTTTACACTAGTTGCTTAGGAACAAGACAGCGCAAACTCCCTTCACATTTGCTATTGGCCAGTTGCGTCAGACGCTGGTCAGACGTCATGCCGTGGTGACGTCACCCGGACGAAGGACGCGCCGTGGTGATGATGGTGCGCATGCGCCACTTCATGAGCGAAACTTGTGTTTTGAGGTTGAAACGATAATAAAGTCGATTTCACTGCGGATTTCAGAAACTAGAAAGCCGTTTATTATCGTCCATCCACCGGTACGTCATACAGTGGTTTGAGTTGAGATACAGTGTTGAGAAAGTTGTGAATGGCATTGGTCAGATAATGTCGGAGCTGTTATAATGATGTTGTGAGTGTTGCAGGTGCTCATCATCATCATCATCATCAACATCATCATGTCCACTGAAGAAGAACTGCTGTCTGTGGATTATGAGGTGTATGGGAGAGTCCAGGGCGTGTTCTTTAGGAAACACACACAGGTAATGGGCATATCACTGTCGTGCGTGTGCTGGGGCTAGTTGTCACATCAATATACAGGCAAACCAAAATGTATTCAGACACCTTCAACATTTCTCACGTTATCACAGTTTATTCGCTATAGTTTTGAAAATTGTAATACAATATGACAAGAACTCCGAGTTATTAAATCAGTGGATATTTCACTGGTGTTGTCCGTCCTTCTGTTAGACTCTCACACATGAATTATGTTGAATATCTGTCAGCTGTTAAATGTAACTACACAATTAGATAATACCAGTTTAGCTCAACCAGTGACCCAGCAATGCTTCATTTAGTCTGTGGTGTAAAAAGGCGCATTAGCAATTAAAGAAAACATGATCAGGCCAGTGTCAGAATATTTTTTGGTCCCAAATGTTTATACATTTTACATGGGGTATAATATGTCACAGTTTACTTTATTTTGCTATCCTCACTTCCATAAATTAACTATAGTGTCCTGCAGCCACTAGTTAAAGGGATAGTTCACCCAAAAATGAAAATTCTATCATAGTTTACTTACCCTCAAGTTGTTCCAAACCTCTATGTGTTTATTTGTTCTGCTGAACACAAAGGAAGATATTTGGAAGAAAACAGATCTCATTCCCCATTGACTACCATAGTAGGAAAAAATACATACTATGGTAGTCAATGGGAATGAGATCTGTTTTCTTCCAAATATCTTCCTTTGTGTTCAGCAGAACAAATAAACACATAGAGGTTTGGAACAACTTGAGGGTAAGTAAATGATGATAGAATTTTCATTTTTGGGTGAACTAACCCTTTAAAAAATATTTCTGAATATTTTTCTATTGTCTGAATATTTTTAGTTTTGACTGTAGCTATTAGAGGTGTTTCTGTGTATCAAACAGCACGTTTCTATCAGCAGATGGCACAGATACAAATGCATACTTGAAATGTAAAGTAAGTTGATGTGGATCAAAGTGTCTGTCCAAAGCAATTGAATATTTCTTATTTTTGGAACATTTCTGTAGACAAAAATATTAAGGTCTTGACTATGAAAAATGTTAAACACAAGAGATGCAGCTCATTTTTATACTTTTTTTAACACTAAAATAATTATGAAATAAAAAACATTTTGGAAAACTGCAAAAATATAAAAGATAACAAAAACTGTGGTTGATGAATTGTGTAGAATAGAATTATTACAACACAAAACGACTCGTTTACTAACGTAACCTCTGTTCCCTGAGGTAAGCGAGTATTGCGTCTGCTAGACGCTATTGGGATAACTCCTTTTTCTCCGAATACTGAAGACTAAAATAACGCTGTGCTACACAGCCATCACAGTGCAGAGACTAATCGCACGCTATTGGCTAGTCAGTGGGAACTGCACGACTCTATGGCAGAGCGGCGTAACTGCGCGAACCAATCAGTGCACCTCCCGCCGGAAGGGGCGGGGCATCTGCCGATAAAAAACGCTAATTTCTCCATATGATTCAGGTTAATCGACTGAAGCGACGAATGCCGTGACGTGTGCCATAGGGAACCGAGGTTATGTTGTAGCTCAAACAATAGAGCTTTGACGCTTGCAACGTCGAGGTCATGGGTTCGATTCGCAGGGAAAGCAAGAACTGATTAGCCTGACATCGTCATACTCATATTCTGGTCAGAACATGAGTCTGATACTGCTCCATAGGGCTTTGATTATGAGGCGTGTCTTAACCGAACCAGGAAAACAACAACTCTGCACTCAATTGGATAGACCGACAACCAATCAGAGGAACGCAGTAAGTGACGTATGTTGAGCAACGCATAGTTATCAACAGAACTAAACTGCACGCACTCTGGAAAAAGTATGAAAAAAATAATGAGTGTTAACGATCTTTGCCGGTGTTGCAAAAAGAATTTAAGGATTCGCGGAGTAGGCCTACTTGCATGCAAACACGAAAAGCATTTTTGAGAGAAATACGTGACTTTGAGGATGTGATGATTACGTTATTGGATGGATTATCTGTCCATCATCGTATAAAGCCCGCCCTGGCAATTTGATTGGCCGGACGATTTCTGAACCGGGCATAATTACTCCTCAATGGATCGAGTCCAGACCGAACTTCCCGACCAAAACATGTTGTGGGCGGGGTTCGGGCTGGCATCCAGGCTAAGAACTGATAAGAATGTAATATGTATCTTAAAATGCAATGTAATCGCTTTGGATAAACGCGTCTACCAAATGCAAAAAAAATTCATAAATAGCGAATTCCTTGTTGCATAGCTTGCACACAACCATGCTCTTATCGACGCTTCCATCCGTTCGTTTTTTATAACAAAATTTCCCATCCACGGGGCCAACCAAAGCGATCTAGGCTATCTATGAAGCTACGACTTCACTCGTACGAATTTGTGCGATTTTTGCTAAATCGTACATATTTTACGAGTTGCCAAATTCGTACGAATGACCTATCCCTGACCCCGCCCCTAAACCAACCCATCACGTGGGTTTAGACAAATCGTACGAATTAGCCACCTTTTTTTTTTTTTTATATATATGATTTATTTATTGAAATGTTCACAACAACAGACAAACACTCAAAAAATAAATGAATAAATAAAGTAAAACTACATAAAACATTTTTTTTTTTAAATACAAAAACACCAACACAAAGTCCTTCACCCCACTAACAGGTTTAGTACAGTATATAATATATTATAAAAGAACTGCATGTAATAATACAGACATAGGCCAAAGTGAGCCTTAACTAGGTCCAGTGAGTAAAGTTGAGTAACCCAAAGATTAATAAAGTGTGCTACCGGAACAACCAACACTGATAGGGCAGGGTGGGTGGTCAGTCCGTCAATTGGGACTGCATCCAGCTGCAGAGATTTAACATGCACTAAAGAATTAGCCACCTTTTAATCACTCGTACGAATTGGTCGTGACATAACGTTGACGATCACACGTTGATCTGATTAGTTACAAGGTAGTTTGTGACGTCAGAAACACCAGCGATTTCAGTGTTTTTGAGACTGTCTTTGGTTCACTGCAGTTTTAAGCAGAAAATACTCAGCAATGCTGTCGACTTATGATTTTACACATGCTTGACTTAAAGCATATTAAAAACACCACATAGACACATAAACATTACAAGCTGGATTTTCACCACAGGGGGACTTGAATGATTATTTTCTTAAATGTGTATGAAGTACGATGCTCATGCGTCGTGTGTGTGTGTGTTGTGTGTGTGTGTGCAGGCAGAAGGGCAGAAGCTGGGTCTGGTGGGCTGGGTGCAGAACACCGGCTCCGGGACGGTTCAGGGGCAGCTCCAGGGTCCGGCTGGTAAAGTCCAGCAGATGCAGCGCTGGCTCCGCACCACCGGCAGCCCGCAGTCACGCGTCACCAAAGCAGAGTTCAGCAACGAGCACGCCGTTCAGAAACTGGATTTTAAGGACTTCAAAGTTGTTCGTTAATGACAGAACAACTCAAGTATTTATTTACATGTACTATTTATTTTAGTGTTTACAATTTGTTTGTGACCTGTTGTCTGTTACTGCTCTAAATATGAGGGAAAACACCTTTATTGACATTATATACCAGCTTCTCCCAGATTTCTGTAACACTCACAGCTAATATAATAATACAATAGACTCCACCCCTGTTCCTCCAGTGTGTTTGTGTTTTATAATGGCTTGGCTTGTATCATACACTGTTAATTTCACATTGGTTTTTACTAAGGTCTATACATCAGTGGTTGTGTTAAACCATATTCCTAGATCTTCCCAGCTGTGTAAACATGATGAGATTTATCCAAATTTCTGTGAAATCTGCAATTTAAATGTTTTAAACTCCTGTTGTCAATAGTTTTATTTAAACTCATCTCTAATCAACAAAATGACACATTTAAATGGTTTCCTTGTAAAGAATGTCTTCATGCCTTAAAATATCTTGAATGTAACTCGACACCCTTGCTTCATTTAGTATGCGCGGTTCTATGAATATGCAAATGAGCCCCGCCTCCACTCACTCACTCACTCAGAGATCCACTGGTTGACGATCACACGTTGATCTGATTGGTTACAAGGTAGTTTGTGACGTCAGAAACACCAGCGATTTCAGTGTTTTTGAGACTGTCTTTGTTTCACTGCAGTTTTAAGCAGAAAATACTCAGCAATGCTGTCGACTTATGAATTTACACATGTTTGTCTTAAAGCATATTAAAAACACCACATAGACACATAAACAACATTAAAAGCTTGACGTTCACCACAGGGGGACTTTAAAAATACCATATCACAATAATATCAATAAAAGATGAATATGTTAAAAAAATTCAACAAACAAAACTAACTTGTGCAAAACTAATGTGTTTTTTTTCTCCAAATATTTAAAACCCAAGACAAATAAAACATTGTGATATTAATGTCTATAATATTTGAGGTCTGTAAAACTCATTCCGGTATCAAAAAAATATTTTTATGTAATTAGAGGGAAGTTTTGATATAATTAGATTGTAAAACAGATTATAAACAGACAAAAAGTAGTATAATAAAATATTTTTTACTTACCTTGCCAATATTTTTACTGGAAGTAATACATTTTTATTAAACATCATTTTGCAAAGTAATAAAGGGCCTGCAAAATAGTGTAAAATTATAATGCTGTAAATGATTTGTTTGGGGTGTAGACTCTGGATGTTGAGCTCTCCAGAACAATAAAACATTCAGACAATAAAATGTGATTTTCTAACATTATAGTGGATTTTTTTTTAAACAAATGTATCACTCACTTTATTAATGTTTTTCTCTACATTTGTGCAGTGTGGGGGTTAAGTTAAGTTTTTTAATGTATATGAATATTTTTATTTAAAAAAGGTAATTTATATATATAAACTTTTAATGTAAAATTCACTTTAAAAAATATCCACATTTCTCAATTTCATTCATGGAGATTTATGACACATTACAGTCAACCTGAACATAGTGTTAAATATGTGTTTTATGTGTGTATGTTGTGTGTGTTTGCATTTGTTCTCCATGGTGGATGTGTTGTGGTGTCACTCCATCGTGTGTGTGTGTGTGTGTGTGTGTGTGTGAGAGAGAGAGAGAGAGAGAGAAAGAGAGAGAGAGAGCATAGTCTGCATTTATTTTTTACAAATTATGCAACAGAGAGCAACTTATGGCAGCCCATTTTTCATTTGTGAGTTTTGGGGGTGTTGTGTGTGTTTCCTCCATTAAGGGTGTGTTGTGGGATCACCCCTTCATTTTGTGTGTTTTCGGCATTTTTTATTATTATTATAATGTAACAAAAAAGCAAGTTTTATAGTCTCCCATTGATATATATGAAACATATTTTTTAATATATTTGTATAAATTAAAAAATCCTTAAATCTTAAAACCCCTAAACACTGCACAAATGTAGAGTAAAAACAGTAATAAAATGTTGTTGTTTTTTCACGCTAACAAACAACCAGATATCATTCCAATTCATTTTTTTGTTTGTAGAGCTAGCAAATGTACACCACCACGTCAAGTTTCATGTTTTTAATGTCAGCAATGTCATTTAGGGGTCAAAAATATCTTACAAGGGTTTAATAGAGATCATTCTTATAGAAAATTATGGCATTTTTGTATCACTTTCAATGGATTCTAACTGATGCGTATAGCAGATTATCATTATAGGATGCTTCTATCAGAACACTTGTTATGGTGACCGTTCCTCTCAGATCTAAATTATGTCTTATAACGTATTTTTTCATTGACGAAACAAGTAGTTGCAAAACCAGCATAATTCATATTCCACATATGCTGATAGCTGATGGATTGATGCACATAATGAGGAATGGGTTTTAAATTTAGTAGTAAAAGGCAAAAAGAAAAAAATCTCTCTCTCTCTCTTGAAATGAAATTCAGAGTTTGGCTGAAGGTGCACCATGACGTGGCAGTGTCCATGAAACACATGATTCTGTGCTCTTATGCCATGTTTCACATGTACATTGACCTGCGTGTCTGGTATTCTCCCAGAAAGTCTCCAAGATGAATGAATGTATTGTGAAAGAGCCAAACATTCCGGGAAATGAATGTTCCCCACCCTCGTCTCCTTCCAAAGCAGAGCCCGGTTTATTTCTACAGCAGCTTCTCAAGGCCCACACACACACACACACACACACACACACATCTCTGCATTAACTGAGACGAGTCCTGATGACGTACACCAACGACTGGAGCTTGTGCTTATAAAGCCTGGATATACAGTCAAACCAGACCAGACACCCTCAACATTTCTCACATTATCACGGTTTTTCACTGTAGTTTGGAAAAATGGTAATGCAATATAAGAACTCGGAGTTATTAAATCCGTGGATATTTCACAGGTTTTGTCCGTCCTTCTGTTAGACTCTCACACATGAATTATGTTGAATATCTGTCAGCTGTTAAATTTAACTGCACAATTAGATAATACCAGTTTAGCTCAACCAGTGACCCAGCAATGCTTCATGTTGTTCAGTCTGTGTGTAAAAAGGTGCATTAGCAATTAAAGAAAAAAACATGATCAGGTCAAAGTGTCTGAATAATTTTTGGTCCCACATTTTTATATAGATTTTAGTGGTAGTCTCTGTATGCAGAATGTTTGGGTATAATATGTCACAGTTTACTTTATTTTGCTCTCCTCACTTGCATAAATGAACAGTGTCCTGCACGCCCCACTAGTAAAAAATATCAAAAATAATTTTTGGTTTGACTGTACATCACTTGTCATTATTACTACAGAGTTCAGCATCTGATCTGTAAGACCTGCAATCTGATCTTTGGAAGAGAATGTGTTTTTTAGTTAGTAAAATGGTGGATCACACTATTTTGTTGTACAATATTTTAGGTGGTATTAAACCGTCCTTTAATACCTGCCGTTAATACACAAGAATTAATTAAACTGCGGTTCTAATACTGTTTTTAAACCATCAGTCGTTTCTTTAAAGTCACTATGAAGACAGAATATTTCAGTGCTTATTATAAATGATTGATCTGTGCACATCCTTATTTTTTAAAGTCCCTCTGTGGTGAAAATCACGTTTCTAATGTTTATATTTCTATGTGGTGTTTTTAAGACAAATGTGTGTAAATTCATAAGTCGACAGCATTGCTGAGTATTTTCTCCTTAAAACTGCAGTGAATCAAAGACAGTCTCAAAAACACGCTTTGAAATCGCTGGTGTTTCTGACGTCACAAACTAACCAATCAGATCAACGTGTGATTGTCAACCAGTGGATCTCTGAGTGAGTGAGTGAGTGGAGGCGGGGCTCATTTGCATATTCATAGAACCGCGAATACTAAATGAGGCAAGGGTGTCGAGTTACATTAAAGATATTTTAAGGCATGAAGAAATTTTCGTCAAGGAAAAAACGTTTAATTATGTCATTATGGTGATCAAGGATGAGTCATGCGCACGCGTAATCTTTAAAGGATAAGTCCGGTATTTAGCACTTTGAGTCTATGTTCTAGTGTGTTTTGGATGAGCTAGAGTGTTGGACACAGAAATGTTGACGATGGGTCCTGTCTCGACTTTTTGACTCTTTTAGAATCGCCTCTGAGCGCTTCAGAGTGGCTGTCTATGGGCATGCACAAACATGTGCTTAAAACAACCCAACGTTCTTTTTCAAAACTGTGACACTCACCGAGTGGTTAGTGGTGTTTTCAGCCGTCTCCGTCCACCCGGCGGCGGAGGAGTGTCGAGCCATCCACCGAGGGCTATCCAGCGCCACCGCCAGGCACCGCGGAGAAGATCGCCCCGCTGGTGGAGGACCAGATGACAGCGCGTTGTGGGAACCGGACCAATATTTGTTTTTTTCTCTCTCCCCTCTCTCGTCTTTGTCTCTCCTCATGTTTCCGTCTCCTTTTCTCTCGCCTCGTCTGTCCATACCCCCAAGTACCGCAGCTGCCGTGTTCTGTCCAAATACTTTTGTTTTGTATTTGTTTTATTTTGTTATTAAATTGTTTGCTGGTTCCCCCCTCCTTCTTCCCGTTCCATCTAATTTCAATAGACTTCTATAATTCAATGTTAGACTGCCTAGTTTAGATCAGCCAGGACCGGGAACACTTCCCATAATTCCTCATGTACTTTGTACATCATAAGAAGGATGGCGTCTACGCTAATATCAGTCTCTCTGTTTATCCCAAGGTTTACCGCAGTCCGCCGGATCCAGGGCATATCCAGATCTGAGGAAGGACCTGCGCCTGTACATGACGACAACGCATCCCTGAAGTGTCACTAGTCTCTCCTTCCTTTTACCTCTGTACTGATAAAACGTTGTCAGGATCATTTCGGTTCACATGTATTATAATTTTTAAAGGCCAGACAAGTAGTTTGTTGAGGGTTGATTTGTGAAGAAGGACTACACGCCTGTGCACATATATATTCAAACGCGCATTGCTATCGCCTAAACACATGATGCACATGTGTGCGCCGTCTGCGTTTTTGAGGTTTGCGCAGAGAAAACGGATAATCGTTTGCACCTTCGAACCTATTTCAGGAAGTGCGTTCTCGAGACACCAGGCACTGTTGTTGTGTGGATGGGCGGCTGGAGCGCGTTAAGGGTTTTTCTGTTAGATCGGTGTCGTGTTAGCAGCAGAAGTTAACAACTAATGATCTTCGCAACACAAGTGAATCAATCAAGACTATCTTTAGCTGGACAATAACTTCATCCTAGAGCTGTGGTAAAGCCTAAATAATCTGTTACGGTAATTTCTATTATCACTGTTAAGCTGCTTTGAAACAATCCACACTGTTAAAAGCGCTTTATAAATGAAGGTGACTTGACTTGACAGACAAATGAGGAGACTAAGTGACAACAGGTGCACACGGTGAGTGATGATGACTGATGAGGATGATGACAGGTAACAGGGGAAACTGAGGCCTTGTCCACACGGACACGGGTATTTTTATAACCGTGACTTTTTTTTATGCGTTCGGCCATTCATTCACACGGAAACGCAGTATCAGGTCACTGAAACCGAAAATTTTTGAAAACCCCTGCCAGGGTTTTAGCTCAGAATATCCACCGTTAATTGTTGGTTTTATGTGAGAGATGGAAAATCATCCATCCATCTATTTTTTATTCCACCCTATTATTAATTTGCCCACCATGTTTTTTTTTTGTTTGTTTTTTTACAATAATTTTTGTCAGCACACACAAAAAAACTAATAAAAAATTCAGTGCACACATGATGATGGGGTTGATCTGTTGTTTGTGTTTAATGGTCTGCTGGAGTGTAGAGCCTGAGCTTCGGTCCAAAAAAGACCAAAAACACTGATGTTATGCGGCATGTCGCTTTCTTTAAAAGCCGTAACTGTGGAGATGCTGATGCTATGATAAGCTGGTTGCTAGTTAATTAACAAGTTAAAGCTACACTGTGTGATTTTTACCCCCATCTAGCGGTGAAACGGTATATGACCATCCAGTGAATATTAGTTTCTGTTCCTCTCAATTCCGATTTCGTTTTAACTCCTACGGTGGCCAATGTAGTCCAAGATTAACATGGCTTCCAGTACGACCTCGTCCACATTCGACACGGTGCCATCGAGTGTTAAAACGCGACAGGCGAAGCTTGAATTAATGGGTATGTCCCTCTTTGGCTAATGTACTTTCAAGATGGAGGGGCAACATGGCGACCGACATTAGAACCCCTTACCCGTATGTATTTTCAATGGCATATTATACACTCACAAGAATACTTTATTACTTGAACGAAGTAAATATACATTAATGAGCACATATATTTTTGAAAGAACTAAGTGTTTTTAGCTAAGAATAAACTAAAAAATTACACTGTGTAGCTTTAAATTGATTTTTTGAATGATTTTTTATTTTATTTGGGTCACTTTTAACCTTAGACAATTGACATGAAATAATTTCACAGTTTTAATATCCTCACATTATTATCACACTGTTTTTGTTTATAAACTTAAATGGCAATTGGTCATTTTATGGCAGTCAGTTTCAGCAAATGAAGTGAACTAACTTTCATTTTAAATTTAGTTCAACTGTGCTGTCAGCATTTGACAGATAAATTACAGTACACTTTTTACAGTAAAAACTGTAAAATCAATACTTTGCAGGTGAAGCTTCTGCCAGTAAATTACTGTAAATTTACACTACAAAGTTTTACAGTGTGGTGTGTGTGTGTGTGTGTGTGTGTGTGTGTGTGTGTGTGTGTGTGTGTGTGTGTGTGTGTGTGTGTGTGTGTGTGTGTGTGTGTGTTGTGTGTGTGTGTGTGTGTGTGTGTGTGTGTGTGTGTGTGTGTGTGTGTGTGTGTGTGGTGTGTGTGTGTGTTGTGTGTGTGTGTGTGTGTGTGTGAAATAACACTGTAAACTTAATTCACAGTTAAAATAAATTTCGTTAATGTGTAACATCAGTGTTACTGTTAATGAGATAATTAAGTGATTAATTAAGCAATTATTAAACATTAGTGAACACCTGCAGTTAACAAGCAGTATCACTGAAGGAAAGAGAAACAAGAAGAACAACAACTGACTATAAAATAATAAATTCAATCTCTAAAGATCTCAGTAGAGGATTAAAAAACTCCACAAACAGCATTACTTCACTTATTCCTATTTATTTACTTATTACTAACCAGGGGTGCGTCTCCCAAAAGCATTGTTAGCAAACTATGGTCGCAAGTTACATAGGTATAACGACAGACAAGAAAGCCCCAGTTTGACTTTATTTCTGTCATAAATCTACAGAAGCTCTTAGAAAGAAATAATAAAGATTTAGATGTTGCTGTTTTTTTAATGTATGGTTACCATTACAGTGATCGGTGTTTGATTTCGTTGCATGGGCAACTAATCTTTGATTTCTGTGTATTAGTTAGTTTGCTGTAATGTGCTTAAGACAATGGCAAAAACAATAAAGCAAAGAAAAAATGTGATGTTGGCTACTTATTGATTTAATCATGTCATCTAGTGTCTATACTGTTATTGAGAATGTAATGCACTTTAACTTTACATTACCACAATATTGATACTGCCACAATCAATTTTCAAACACACTGTACACAAAAGATTTGAAATAAGGTGTCAGCCAATCATAACAATGGTGATACAATTACTCATGCTGCAATGGGAGTTTTGTCCTGTGTATTTTTACAGTCTATGGTACCCATCATGCATTGTGACAACTTTTAATGTCACCATCGTTGAGATTCATATGCTGATTATATGTCTGTGTGTGTCTGAATGTTAGAGTAGTTCAAAATATGTTGTGCGCAATGTGATTTAAGAAACCTTCATAACTTATTACCTCAATTTTGCTGGTTCTCACACTGTAAAAACCACATGTCTATCAAAAATATAAATTTAACCATACAAATCATATATTAATCATATAAACTAGATTCAGGATGAGAGATCAGTGAATCTGGCCACTCAATCTTGATTATATCACTGTCAACACATGACCAACATCACCTGACTGTATTTTTGTTGGTTTTTCTTAAAGGTGCTCTATGTAACTTTTAGCGGCCTCTAGCGGTGATGTTTTAGATTGCAACCAATTTTTACAAGAGCGCTCGTGCTCGAACTCATAGACAATACCGTCTATTACGCAAATATCTCAGCGAATACTAGGCGGATTCGGTGAGCACCGAGCTCGTTGGGACCATCTAGTCGAGCTGAAAAGAACCATATAAGTTACATAGTTGTTGGTTGTGTTTTCACGGAGATATTAGCAGAAAACCATCGGGCGCGCTGCAAAATTGCGGACGCCGGTGACGTCACGATCTCAGAAGAAAATCGCTCGTATCTCTGGAACGCAAAGACCCAGAGAGCTTGGGGAGGAGGTCCCAGCGGGACCCTTGCCCGAACGCTAGAGTGGCGGATGCCCCCTACCAGATCGCCATTCGCTGGGAACCCCCCGATTTCGAACAGCTATAACTCGGGGAGCCGGGCGAGTTGGACCTCGGGGGTGGGCTCGTTCGAAAGGCCCCGTCCAGCACTACGAACGATTAAAGTCTTGGGAATATTGATCAAAGATTGACTGAGATATAAGCCGAAAAACGTGCGCCTTTAACCGGACGTAACTCCCTGACCGTCTACAATAGACTGTATATAAGGAGAGAGGCTCGGGAGCGCGCATGCACGTCACATCCGGTGGATTTCGCGGTAAATCCGACCCGGAGACTTCACATAGAAATAGGAATACTGGCCTTCAGAGGTAATAGCAAAACTCGACAAGTGGATCATTGTAACGTGTGATTACAACCCCTTCACACGCAGGCAATACAAAAAGGATTCATTTTAGTAGAAAAGTTCCATTTAGCACCTTTAACAAATGTGCTTTAAAACACAAAATCAGCTTAAGATAAAGAGATGTTGAAAAGTCAAGGGTCAAGAGCCCAACAAAAGCAAACACTGTTCACCACAATGGTGACTTCAAACAAATCCATTATTTATTTATATTTAAAAACGTCATAATCTAAACCACTGATAATTCTCAATGAGAACTTCTTTAGATATCTGACAGAAATAAATTCAAAGTAATAATAAGTGAAGCTGATAATGCTGTTTGTGGAGTTGTTTAATCGTCCTCTGCTGAGATCCTGGGAGATTTAAAGGGTACCTATCATGGAATTTTGAAAATTACCTTTCATGTAGTGTGTAACATAGATCTAAGTGAACAAAAACATCCTGCAAAGTTTTAAATATGAAAGTTCACCGTATACAAAGTTATTGTCTCTCAAAAGTAAGAGTCGACTCTGAGTCGCTGATATGAATCGATAGACGAACGATGCACTTTCGTACGTCACTTGCACAAGTTATTTGAATTCGACACGCCCACTCAGTGCGCGCGCCGAGCAGACAGAGAAACCTGACAACAACATGTCGACGAGACTCTGTTCTGAAGTGCGAATCAAAAGCAAACTTTTTTTTTCACTGCCCAGGGACAAGCATGTGAAGACTCAGTGGCTAGAGTTTATATTTACAACTATACCACACAAGTATAGCCACCTTGAGCTGTGTTCGCGTTATTTTAATGACGATCGCTTCACAAACACAAATGCTTTCAAGTGTGGATTCGCGAGTCGCCTGATACTGAAGGAACGTTCAATACCAAGTTTATTTGGATCAGCTTCCTCCTCCGAATCACAACCTGTAAGTACTATTAATAATTGTTGCTTTTGTGTGTGTGTGTGTGTGTGTGTGTGTGTGTGTGTGTGTGTGTGTGTGTGTGTGTGTGTGTGTGTGTGTGTGTGTGTGTGTGTGTGTGTGTGTGTGTGTGTGTGTGTGTGTGTGTGTGTGCGTGTGTGTGTGTGAGAGAGAGTGAGAGTTACGCTCAGCAGCTTCTAGGTCTCCAATGTTATTTTTTTTGTTTTTTGAAATTATGTGAAATTATGTGAAGCGTATTGTAGTACTGCAGTGCTTTATCAATATGTTTAAGCTTTGGGCTAACGCAAAATATAACTGACTGCGTCATCTGACCAATCACCGCCGATTAGCGTCACGCAAAGGAGGGGTTTGGACAAATGAGTCGTCAAACGAATCATTAGGGAGTCGGTGAGCAAATCAGGTAAAAATAAATGCATATTATAAGACAACAAAAGTGTTTTTTGTCATTGCATGCATGTAAAACTGTTGTTGGGGACTCCCAGAACATTATTAGGAACATTTTAAAGGCCATAATAGGTACCCTTTAAGGCCTTTTATCTTCAGTCAGTTGTAGTTATATTGCAGTTATCATGTTACCCAGCATGCATTGTTTTCTATGGTATATTACTGTTTTAATGGAAAACGGTATATTACTGTTAAAATTTGGCCATTTTTTAAATCACAGTTTTACAGTGTATTCAACTTGGGTGGCCAATTAAAATCACACTCATCGAAAATTGAAAGTCAGTCAGTTCTTCAATTCTGAATTTTGCATCATTTCAGACAAGTTCACTAAATGACATTCATATTTGAAGGTCGTGGGAGGGAGCCACTTACAGGAGTCATTTCAGGACAAAAAAATCAATTAATTTATATTTTACATTTTAAAGGTAGTGGTGCGCATTTGTCTGCAGGCGTGATTTGTCCAACAGTTTGCATTATAGGGATTATACAGTTGGGCTATTTATACACAAATCACATAAATCACTTTAATAACACAAATATTATTTAACTCACATTTTGTCTAAATGATCATTACATTATGCCGTTCAGTGAAGAAAATGTCTGACATAATACCATCAGATATCGGCCATAGAACCTTTATTTCAGCTTAGTTGTGTTTTGCTATCTGCGCAATATGCTCGTTTGTATTACTGCCAGGTTTTTGCAGAGAAAAGCACAAATGCACTGCACAAAACACAAATCAGCAGCTTCAGCCCAGAGTCAGACACATCCTCACATTGCTCAGCACTGGAATCCCAACACGTAGTTCTCCTTATATGGCCATTTTCCTGTTTGGCAGTGTGACGTCACTGCGTGACGCGTGAGCAGGTGCAGATGCTGAGACTGGCGAGGATAGAGACGCACATTAAAATACACTGATTATACGCGATTGCAAAACATATAATCATCAATAAAATAAGTTCGACTAGAAAGTTGGTCCAATGTCTTTTTTTACCTTTCTTTCACTCCCTCATTTTCACATGACTCAATAGTTTTCTTTGTAGCTGAATTACATGACAAAAGAACATTATGCTGTAGTCTCGAATATGAGCATCAGTTTGCATGACATGATTGCCTTTTTTAAAAAGCCATGCATTATTCAAAAGGACTTAATGCATGTCTTTATGCATATATCAGGGTCCATCAGAATTTTTGAATGAATATGTGGCACGCACCACGTTTCGTCCTCTCAGGGGTTCGCCATCGATTCAGCGCGCGCAGCTTCACTACAGTAACATCTGTTTTAGTTTTTTTAGTTGGATATGGATGAAAGTATAACAATTCATATAAAACTCTCACAGACAACTCTTTTTTCTTTGCATGTCGTTTAGAGCAGCTCCCCAAGCGCGGAATGGTACGGCCCGTTTCATTCATAAAATTCAGGCGGACTATAAATAGGAGCTCGCGGAGCTGAGTGCCACTGACCAGGTTTATAAACCTGGAGAGAGCGACTGCAACATCACGAAGCGAGGGATTCGGACCACAACAGCTGGAATCCAGTCAATATAGTTGTGTTTGTTTGTGCTGGAGAAATGTTCCTGAGCAAAGCTAATTCTGATCCGGATTCCTCGTCCTCTTCTGCCGGGGACGCGCGCGCGCACAGACCGATGGACAGCAGCAGCAGCAGCGCACAGGTATGATGCTTTCACTTTCATCCATACATCATAATAACATACACGCCAGGATCGATGCATGTGGTTTAATATCTAATACATGATACAAATGCATTCCTGGAGACTATATTGTTTCATATTCAAACATTTAGGCTATTATTCTGAAGTGTTATTAAATATTTACATGTTTTAAATACGCAATAGCACACTATTGCAATGTTGGTGCTTCATCTGTTTATCAGATGTTGAATGTGATGTTGTGTAGCGCATCATTTGCTACGCAGTGAAACAAGCGTTGTAAAAATGCAGCTGTTCATTGAGAAAAATAAATCCAGCGAGGAGAGCCCACAGCAGTCTGCGTAAGCATTGACGTCAGAGACAATGCAAAAGTTAAATATTGATCAGGAGGCTATTTTTAGATGCTCGGGTGTATTTAAAGAAAAAGTCATAAACTTAAAAAGAAAGTCATGCATTAATAAGAGACCTGGTATAAATAAGTGATGTGTTTATGTAGTTATAAGATATATTTCCGTCGCATCATCGCAGGGCTCGTGCGTGGATGCTGAGTCTCCGGGCTCGTTCGTCCCGACGGTCACCGCGATCTCCAGCACGCCAGACCTGCAGTGGATGGTCCAGCCCACGGTCATCACGTCTGGGTCTCCGTCTCTGGGAAGAGCCGAAAGCAACGAGCCGACAAAGAGCAAGATCGCAGGGAACAAGGGGAAATGCGCTGGCAGAAAGAGCAAGAGCGAGCAGGTATTTCTGCGTTCACTGCATGTCTGGCACGCGTGGTGATCTGTGACTGTGAAGCATGTGCCTGCATGGGATTGATGGGGATGCAGCTCTAGCTCTGGCATGTTGCCTAGACCAGCAGCATCCAATTTATATTCAGGTCACAGCGAGTCTGCACAATAGACTATTTTTAGACGCATTGCAGAGAAAGACGCTTTTGCCATTGCGTGAATAATTGGCGATAGAACTACGCATTTTAGCGAGGCGCGCACTGATTCTTCGAGATGACAAGTGCAATTCATCTTGCTTTGACTAGCTCTCTCCGGAGGAAGAGGAGAAGAAGCGGATCAGGAGAGAGAGGAATAAAATGGCTGCAGCGAAGTGTCGCAATAGACGGAGAGAACTCACCGACACCCTGCAGGCAGTGAGTACAGACATCAACATAACCTTTAACAGCTACAGTTCATTAAAAAAACTGAACACTCTCCTGTTTCTGTTTACTCACCCACTATTGAAAAAATGAACCCATGATACGACGCTGTTTTGCGCCATTAAAGCTAACACAATGTTACATTTAGGCCTAATGTTGCTATTCTGAATGTTCTCTGAACGTTCGAAACTTTAAAATGTTCCCTCGTTTTTCGAACGTCAAGGAAACATTCGATTTTATAATTTTCCAAACATTCTAGGAACGTTACTTTGGAATGTTCTGAAACATCTAGCAAATGACAGACAATAAACCTTCCATAAACTAGGCTATGTATAAATAATGTTTTAGTGCCTTTAAGTTTTAAGAACATCATTAAAGACCTTGATACATTTTAATGAACATTCTATTAAAGTTACTGGAAGAACGTTTGTGATAACTTTGCGGGAACCATGCCAGAACATTCAAGTTCTGAGAAGTTCCCTGTGGGATTGTCCAAGGCTTCTTGAGACATATGATGTACATACCAAGAACCAGTGTTGGGGGTAATTACAAGTAACTTGAGTAACGTAATCTGATTACTTTTTTCAAGTAACTAGTAAACGCATTGCTTTTAAATTTAAAGCAAAATATCTGAGTTACTTTTTCAAATAAGGCAAATTACTTTTTCATATATTGACTGACAGCTCACCTGTTGAGAAAAATTGTGAGTAAGTGCAGAGACGCTGTGTTTGAACATGATGGTTATTGTCGTTCTAAATGTGAGCATGCACAAAAAGGATTTAGTATTCCTCAAAATATAACTTTTTTGTTATACAAAAATAGCCCAGCCCTCTTGTCAACTCTTGTCATTGCTTGAGTCACAGATGTTGTGTGGTTCAAACAAACAGAGCAATATTTACAGGCTTATCCACCTTTATTTTTAACGTAAGAGCTTAACATGAATGTGTGGCGTCCGTCACTTTTTAGCTGTTGGCCTACAAACAGATTGTTATGTTGCTTGATATTGCAAATTCTGAATGTGCGGTTTTATTGTTCAGAGATTGTCTCTTTCAATAGGCATCCACATGGGTCAAGATTTTCACATGTGGGCAAAATGTTTCCCCATGCAGGCTTTGCATCAGGGTTCGAGTTGGTCACACTAATTTACTCCGTTGATTAACTGAAAGCTGTTTGGTTTGAAAGTAACTTCTGTTCTGTGCGAGCAGTGCTTCATACATCGCCACACTATTGACCTTTTTTCATTTGCTATTGGGGCAAATGGGAACGCAAGAATTATATCTGCTTTCGTCTCCCATTCAACACTATAGGCGTTTACCCAACTATGACCATTTCACCTTCTGAGAAAGCTGGAAATCTGAAAAGATTCCACAGACTTTTTTGCCCACCAAATTGTGCTGACAATTCGTTAATGTGAACACACCCCTTAAATGTCAATAGTTCACCAAAAAAAAAAAACATCATTTTTTTTCAATATTAAAATTACTTTTAGAATTAAAAATTTGGTCACAGAAGCTCGAGCATAAGAACCAATGAACTTCATTCTCGCACATCACGTCTAAGCTTTTGCAAAAAAACAGTGAGGTTGTTTTTGTGTGTAATATGGTCGAGCTTCTGTTTTTGTTCGCTGATCAATATTTATACGTGAATAAAAACCTAAATTAAATCTGTTCATTTGATAAAGTGATTGTGTCTCTTCTGAAGACTTGGATAAAACTGCTTGATTAATAAAGATTTATTTTTGCGATCTCTCTTAATGAACGTTTTGAAGCATCAGAGTTTTGGATGAACAGACTTTCAATCTCTCATATTTCATTAATATCTTCATTTGTGTTCCAAAGATGAACGAAAGTCGTACAGGTTTGGAATGACATGATGGTTAATAATTGATGACAGAATTGAAGTGTTTAAGTGATTATTGAGCCATAAAGTTTTGGAACGACATGTTCATTCCATGTTCCGAAAGATACACGAAAGACTTTTGGAATGACATTATGGTTTCGTAATTGAGTGAACTATCACTTTAAGGTTTGGAATGAGATGAAGGCGAGTTAATTATTTTTGTCTGAACAGCTCCTTTAAATCTGCCTGTTTGTGGAATAACCCAGTTTTGCTTTCTCCAGGAAACAGACAAGCTAGAAGAGGACAAAGCGGCCCTCCAGACTGAGATCGAGAACCTCCTGAAGGAAAAGGAGAGGCTTGAATACGTTCTCGCCACTCATAAACCTCTCTGCCAACTGCCTGAAGAGCTGGACTGCCTGTTTCCAGAGTCTCCTCAGCCACTTCCAACTCCCGAAACGGCCAGCAAACTCCCAGAGGACAGTCCACAAGACGCCTCCTCCCTGCAGGACTTGGAGATCCCAACAGTGCCGTCCACCGCTATTTCCGGGAACTCCAACATCTTGTTGTGCTCCAGTGCCGAGGTCAGTTTGTGTGACCTCGAACCCTCTCTGGACGTCAGGGATGATGAGTTCCTCTCCTCCGCCGACGAGGACCGGGTCTCGGCTCGCTCCGTCCCGGACATTGACCTGACCGGCTCGCTGGGCATCACAGACTGGGAAACCCTATACAAGTCTGTGGCCAATGATCTTGAACCTTTGAGCACGCCTGTGGTGAGCACTTCCACACCCAATTCTTGCAGCAACTATCTGTCTGTGTTCACCTTCGCCTGCCCCGAGCTGGACTCCCTGGCCGAGGGACTGGACGGCTGCAAAGGTGGCGTGACCAAAGCAGAATCTGGCGTCGATATTCTCAACTCTCCAACCCTTCTTGCCTTATAAATGCAAGTGTAGATGATGTAATGTCACGATATTGTTCTTAATATCTATTGGATATCGCAGTGTTATGACGTCCAGATGTGTGATGTTGGTGTGAAGCCTATGGAAATTTGTTTACGCCACGGAATAAAAAATGTAAAAGGTAATTGCAACTTTTTATCCCACAATCAGGGTTTGCAGGGTCTGCACAACAAAACCTGCCCAATCGCAAATCAAATCTAGCCCAATCATGGCCAAAACAAGCGCCCAATCATGTTCCAGAGGGGTTTCCCGGAAAAATTGGCTTCAACCCACGTCTACAAAAACAGTTTATTGTCCAAATTGCGAGATTCAAACTCGCAATCCTGAGAAATACAGCAAAGTCACAATTGCAAGTTATAAACCCGCAATTGGGAGTCATAAAGTCTTAATTTGAGTAAATATAAACTCACAATTCTAATAAAGAAAAAATGCCTGTAATATTCGGACTTTATAACTTAAGTTATTAAGTGGGTTTATATTCTGCGATTCTGACTTAATGCAATTGCAAATTTATATCTCACAATTCCAAGAAATAAAGTCAGTTGCTAGTTATAAAATCAGAATTAGCGAATTACAAAATCAGAATTGGGAGTTATAAAGTCAGAATTGGGAGTTTATATCTTGCAATTGTGTCATTATTGCGCAATTCAGAAATTTTTACTCACAAGTTAATTGATCAATTCTGAGAAGAAAAGTCACCTTAAAGTTCTGACTTTATAACTTGCAATTGCGGGTTTATATCTTGCGATTTTGACTTTATATAACACTAAATTGCGACTTTATATCTCACAATTCTGAGAAATAAAGTCATAAAAAGTTATAAAAGTCAGAATTGTGAGTTTATATCTTGCAATTCAGACATTAGTACTCACAACTGTGAGTTTGTTTCTCAGTTCTAAGAAGAAAAGTCAGAATTGCGCAATGTTAACTCACAATAGTGAGAAAAAAAGTCACAATTGTGAGATTAAAAAGTCACAATTACTTTTTTTTTATTCTGTTGCGGAAACACGCTTTCATTGAAGCCAACTGTTCCATGTAAAATGTGAGGGTCGGGATATTACTTTCTTCCAGATACATTTGATGTAGCCCAAATACAAGAGCATGGACAATTATCTTATTCGAGCAGATATGAACTATGTTCTGGTTTGAAAAGCATGCACAAGATATCATGAATATATATATATATATATATATATATATATATATATATATATATATATATATATATATATATATATATATATATATATATATATAAAACATATAGTATATGTGTATCAGTTCCATATTTGTTTGATCTGGTGCTAAGTTCTGTGGAATTGACTGCAGTTTTGTGTTTGTTTTCTATGGCAATAGATTATCGACTCGTGTTGTGCTTTAATATACAGTCATCATCGGAGTTATCACATACCTCAGTGTCATCATTCGACTGTGTTTTCACATTGTTCTTAATGTTTAGAGTTTTCCATGAAAACATCCAGTGCTATATCGATGGAGATGTATTTTATGATAATTTATTTTTCTACATTTTAAATTTGACTTCTTTGTCAAATGAAAAGAACAGAAAGAGCATTAATTGCTGAATAAATATTCACGATATACAATCATGCACTGGTGTTCTAGTGTCCTTTGTTTCTAAATAAATTGCTGATTGAAGCCTAATATTTGACGTGAAGAGTTCATTTGCAAAAACAGATTTTATTCGTTTTCATAAATCGTAATTTTTATTGTGCATATTTCAAGTAATATCAATCAAACTGCAGTTGGGTTGTTTTTATTAAGTAGTAGCCTAATAACTTACAAAATTAAATCTCATTAAAAGTCTGTTTTTTGATTTATTAAAAGTTTTTTTTAGCAAAAGCAGATAACTCCACATTTCATGTTTCAGAGTGAAACAAAACCAAGTAATTGCTTTGTAATTGCATTTAAGTGCAATATTTAATTTTTTTAACTTAAAACGAGTAGGTAAAGTCAAGAGCAGTAAAAATAGCCCATTAATTAGCTAAATTAAATAGTATATAGATGACAGAATTTTCCCTCACCAGTGTAACTTCTTTAGCAAGGTTTCAGAGAAAGTTTCAGCTTTTATTTTCCTTTTAAGATATTTTATATTTAATAGCCTATAAAATGGGTTCATCAAGTTCGCCGAAATGATCCATCCTCTATCACTTTTAGTCAGCTTTGACGAACATGTATCTTTGGAGAATAACTTTTTTTTTTTAACGTGTCGTTTATCGGTTTTTGCAAATTAACTCAATTTTCATCCAGCTAAATCCCCTAGTCTCGTGTAACCAGACCTTCAGACTGACGGCAGAACATCTGGACCAATCGCACTTCATTATGTTCTGCGTCATGTTTAGGGACGTGAAAACGTAACGTTGATGTCCTACAATAACAGACCTATGTGTAAAACTCTTGGATGTGTTTTAAAGAGTCTATGCTGCCAACTTTACATACTTTTGAAAATCCAACGTTTAGTTAATCCAAATCCAATGTAGAGTGCTCATTGTCACAGTTGTAAACACGACAGCTTGCTTTTTCCATAAGGGGGTTTGGCATCACGACATCTTTGACCGTTAAAGAATGCAACACACACGTCTCCCGGAAATCCTGTAGAATTCAACCAATCAGATGACGACTTAGAAAATCCTGAAGTGTTTACAATTTTGTGTTGCCATTTGCATCAGATGTTCAGCCAGCGGACCGTGTTCAGACTACAGTCACCCTTACACCAACATGTTCAGTTATATATTATTAGTGGGTGCTTGCCAAAGGCAATGACCCAACTACTACTATTCTTTTTATTATTCCGCCACATTATAAATGTTTGACACACTACTCCTCCCGCAGCTTTTGTCACAGACCCACGAATTAGGCATTGAATAGTGCGGATTATTTGGAAATGGTGTGCTATGACTTTTATAAGCGATCAGGGGTACGATATTCGCCCCAGGGCCGAAAAAGCGAGATGGTCCTCACTGCAGAACATGAAATCCAGGGGGAGGAGTTGGATCCAGATCCAACTCCTCCCACCTTACATACACCTAATCCTACTCATCTCTGCCCCCGATCCCTAAACCCACCCCTAACCCTACCCATCTCCGCCCCCATCTCCGCCCCTTATATCTGGATCCAACTCCGCCCCCTGGATCTCGTGTACTGCAAAAAGCGGCTGAAAAATCCCATAGACTTAACATTGTGACAAATTTTGAAGATTTATAGCTCAGAGCTCAGATTTCGCAGAAACATGTGATTTAGCACATTTGAAGAGGCTGGCAGGCTCTGTAAGAACATACCTCACAATGGGGTAAAAGTTTCACCCCTGGGGGGCAGGAGCTGCCCAAAGCTTCCCCATTGACTTACTATGGGGAAGGAACGTCCAGTGAAACACACATGCTTTTCCTACTATGGTAAATTGCATAGGGATTTTGTATTGAACATAGCTCTGGATCACAGTGTCATAGAGACCAGGGGGCGGGCTCATTTTACTCAGACGACCAATCAGTCTCTCAGGATCATTGTGAAGCTATTAAGCCACGCCCTAGCAACCATTTAGAGCACATTAGCAACAAGTTGCATAGACTTCCATTGAAAGAAATCAAAGGGATATCTCCAGACTGAATTGTCATAGAAACACAACAGTGGTCTCGTTTGACTCGTGGCAGCAAACAGCCAATCATGAATCACCTCTGTATCAGAACATCGTATAGAGATGGGGGTTGGTTTATGTCATTCATACTGACAAGCAACCTTTGGAGTTTCATGATTGGCAGCTGCCAAGCCACTCCCTAGCAACCAAACAGAGTACCCTAGCAACCATTTTGCAAGACCTATATCTCTGCATCAGAACATTAAATAGAGATGGGGGTTGGCTCGTTTGTTTCGGTTGGGAAACAGTCTGTAAATATCACCATGTTAACTGTGCAAACACACCCTGGCAACCATTTAGAGCTACCTAGCAACCTTATTGCAACATATAGAAGCCATATTTCAGCTCCACAACATTGTACGGACATGTTTGTTGGCTCGTATGCAATCATGTATAACACCCTAGCAACTGCAAGCACCCACTCACATTTTCTTCAGGAAATGTACATTCTAGTTATTATTATTATTATAGGCTGCGGGATTATCTTATTTCAGTGTGATTTTATTTGATATGATTGACAGTATTATCTAACAAATATACACTGTAACAAATTGCTGTAGATTCTACAGCAAAATTCTACAGAAATTTATTGTTTTATCATTTTACAAGTTATTACTGTAATTCGCAATGCATTATGGGTCAAAAAGAGTATTACAGTTGTTTATAGTATATTTCCTTGTCAACTGTAAATTGATTTACAGGTAAGAGGTGTTTTCACTGTATTCATACGTTTTACAACAATTTACTGTGATGTGGCATTATGGGATTGCGCGGGCTGAATAACAGTCAGTTACAGGTTTGAAAACTGGCGAACTGGAGCATGCAGAGCAAGAAGAGTTGAAGAAGATAAAAACCACTATTTACTCAATTTTTGGTAAGTTAACTTAAATTTACGTCCATAGATATTACAATCTAATGTATTACTTAATGCTGTTTAAGCGATTATGAACATAATTCATAGGCATGTCATGCAATTAATTTTATCGACTTGTTAACAACTGCGTGTTATCATGACATGTAAAAGTGTTTGATTCCAATATTCCCCCCTCGTTTATTTAGTAGAGGAATGTGTCTTTAATTTAAAATTTCTTGTTTCAGGCGAGGCAATCGCGACGGCGCGCGCCATAACAGTATTGAGACGAAGCTGAACTACAAGGTAAAACCATCGTAAATGTTGTGGATGAATGCTGCAGTTTGTTACAGTTTTATTCGCATGTGCTCTCAAGAGAGTATTTTTTAGAGCATTTGCAGTTTGGCAGACAAGACAAATTCACTGAAGTGTTGGTGCTATACGCACGTGCAGTTAGCTTTCTTGACGAAAACAAAATAGAATAGGCTATGATATTAACATCGTTGGATGCTGCTATTTCTCATTTAACGTTACTTCACCAGTTTTTATTTCTTATTGAGAGCATGTAAAACCAGTGTTTAACAAAGGCCTGCGTAACTAAATTTAACGCAAATAGCAATTTGCTGCGAACATGATAGGAATATGCCTATTGCTATTCGCCTTTGCTCTCGAGAGTTTTTTTTTGCGCATTTGCAGTTGTTTGGCAGACAAGACAAATCCACTGAAGTGTTGGTGAGACAAAACTATACGCACGTGCAGTTAGCTTTGCTGATGAAAAACATTAGAATATATGATTTTAAGATCGTTGGATGCTGCTATTTTCTCTTTTATTTCACTAGTTTGGATTTCTTATTGAGAGCATGTAAAACGTTCATTGAAAGTTGAAAGTTCATTTTATTTTCTGTTCAAAATTCCCATAGTTATCGTTTTCTTAATATAACTTGAACCTAAATCTAAATGAGAAATGTATCACTGTAAATTGTCAACATGACAGCAATACCATTGTAGGTTTTACTAAGCATAATAGGTCACAGTAATGTTCCAAACTGCTGTTTTACCTGTGATGTACCTGACTGTGCCCGTGCATTTACAAAATTTGCAGCTTTTAAATCTCATTTATAGAGACCATATACAGGTTATCAGAAGTCTCGTAAAGGTGCCAGATTTGACCAAATAGACACAACACTGATTTGCCAGATTGGATATTTTCCTTTCACATGTACAACTCTGAATAACTTTAAGGGATAGTTCACTTTGAAATAACGAACAGTATTTATATCGTTTTTTACCTCTTGTAAACACAGCCATGATCTCAGATCACTTGGACGTGGCTCTGTTTACAAGAGGTAAAATCGATATAAATACTGTTCGTTTTCTCACACAAACCGCTCGTTTCCTCACACAAACCGCTCGTTTCGTGTCTTATGCCATCAATGTGTACTTACATTTACGTGTCATTAAATCATGTTTAATTTGGACTTCTCTGTGTATGCTCTTTGAGGTGGACCCCATAGACCTGCATTATATGACTGACAGACAAGAACGGTTTGACCTAAAAATATCAAGTTTGAAACTACTGCGGAAACAAAGACACCTACATCTTCAATGCCCTTGAGGTAAGCTAAAACATACCAACAATGTATTTCAAACTGAACTATCCCTTTAATTAGGCATTTAAAATGCCATATTGATGAGGGCAGGGAAATAAAATGCCCCTTTAAGAGTTGTGAGAGGACATTTTGTGTAAAATCCACATTTGCATCTCATATCTCAAGACATTTTTTCCTTTTTTTTTCTTTTTCTTGTAGATGTCAGCAACAGCAGCTGATGTGGAAAAAAGTTCTACACTTCCAGACTCTCCGAGACTGATTGTCTTAGGTAATGTACGTTCTAAAATCTTTAAATTACTTAATACATTTTGCCTGTGGTATTTTAGCATACATTTTTAAAAAGTGTTTCTTATATTTATTATTTTTAGGTGAAATTCTCACTGCAGCCCAGTGGATGCTGAGGATTGAGGGTCAAGTCGTTATCAATCCACACCCCAATTTTATGGCTGGATTTGCTGCTTTGTTTGCAACTTACTACAACTTTAATCTGGTGTACCAGCACGAGGCATCCTACACACTTGAATTTGTTCAAAGGTAATAGATTACTTAAATATAAATGTGTATGTTAAAGGATTAGTTTACCCAAACATGTAATTTCTGTCATTATTTAACTACTGACCTTCGTTCATTTTCACAACACAAATTAAGATATTTTTGATGAAGTCCGAGAGTTTTCTGAACCACACATAGGCAGCAAAATGATTGCAACTTTCAAGGTCCAGAAAGGCAGTTAAGACATTGTTAAAATAGACCATGTGACTACAGTGGATCAACCATAATGTTATGAAGCCACATTAATACTTTGTGTGCGCAAAACCAAAAATAACAACTTAATTCAACAATCTCTTTTCTGTGTCAGTCTCTGACGCTGTTAATGTAGTAAACACAGTGCAGTGCTTCCAGGTTTTTCGTTAGAACAAAAATTATTCTCATCACTTCAAAACATTAAGGTTGATCCACTGGAGTTACATGGACTATTTTAATGGTGTTTTTTACTACCTTTCTGGGCCTTGAACGTTGCAATGACGTTGTGGTCTATGTGTGGTTCAGAAACCTCTCTAATTTCATCAAAAACATCTTAATGTGTGTTCCTGAAAATAAATGAAGGTCAGTAGTTAATTAATGACAGATTAATGAGTAATTAATTACAGAAATGTCATTTTGGGGTGAACTAACCATTTTTAGTAGTGCAGCGAATGCTTATTGTAAAGTGGTATATTTTCATTAGTCTGCACGTGATCCTAAAGCTTCTGCTTGTGTTTTTCTGACTGATTTTTGTGCAGATGTTTTGTTGAATCCAACCCATGCACTGGTACCAAGACAGTCAAAAAAAGTGGAAAGAGCTCAGAGAAGAGGAACAATACAGTCAATCCTCATGTGTCTACTCTTCTCAGAAGGCTAATGGACTTTGAGTGGTTAAGCATGTAAGTTGTCAAATGTATATAAAAAAAACTACAGGAGGAGATGTCTATAAAATGACACCTAAAGGGTTAGTTCACCCCAAAATGAAAATTCTGTCAGTAATTACTCTCCCTCATGTTGTTCAACCCCGTAAGACTTTCGTTCAACTTTGGTACACAAATTATGATATTTTTTATTAGATCTAGACTACAGTGTATCAAACTCGAGATATTCACGTAGTGTAACAGCATACTGCTTCTGTGTTGTACGTCACATGTAGGCTCACTATTGGCCAACGCTGGTCATGTGTGTGTGATGCGTGTGACGTATAACACAGAAGCAGTACGCTATTACACTACGTGAATATCTCGAGGCCAACAGAGAAGGAAATGAATACTTGAATAAAGTCGTTATTTTTGTTGTTTTTTGCGCTCAAAAAGTATTCTCGTCGCTTGATAAACTTAAGATTGAGCCACTGTAGACACTTGAACTATTTTAACGATTTCTTTAATAACTTTTCTGGGCCGGCAAGTTTCAATCCTTTAGAAGCCTATGGAGGAGTGATCCAGCTCTCAGATTTAATCAAATATATCTTAATTTGTGTTCCGAAGATGAACGAAAGTCTTACGGGGTTGAACAACATGAGGGAGAGTAATTACTGACAGAATTTACATTTTGGGGTGAACTATTTCTATACATAATCTTGTTCTTCTGCCAAAAAGTGTTCAAATTACACACAATGTAAAAAAGTACTTTACATTAAAACAGTTTAAATGTTTTAGAGGGAATGTTGTCAATCACCAGCATTTGTGTTGTGTATCACAAACATTTATACAATTTTTTTTTTTTTTAAAGCAGAAATGTGAGTTTTAACAGGAGATGTGAGTTAACCATAATGACATTCTGTTGATTGAGCTTAAATGGTTAGGTTCACCCAAAAATGGAAATTCTGTCATCATTTACTCACCCCCATGTTGTTCCAAACCTGTATGAGATATTATTTTAATAAATATTTTTCTACAACAGCTTTGACTTTGTGTTTTTTTTTTAAAATGTTTATTTTAATGCATTTACATCAATATACTGGTAAATAATAGAGTACAGTTTACTGTTAAAATGATTCTTTTCAGCTTTTTAAATGTTTAACTATTACAGCATCTTCTTGAATTTTGGGGGTATTTACAGGATTTTATTGGCAACTTTATTGCCAGGTAAATACTGTACTTTAGTGAAATTACAAAACATTGCTGTAAAATATATTTACAGGATTTTATTGGCAACTTTATTGCCAGGTAAATACTGTACTTTAGTGAAATTACAAAATATTGCTGTAAAATAAAATACAAGTTTAATTCAATGTTACTGTAAAAAAAGCTACAAATTACTGTATTTGATATGCAACAATTAACTGTAAATTGCTTTACAGTATTATACTGTAATCAATTTTACAGCAATTACCAACATTTTTACAGGACTTTATTGGCAACTTTTTTGCCAGTAAATTCCTGTAAATTCTACAGGAAATTTTTTACAGTGTAGCTATAAACCAGAGGTCTTCACTCCTGCTCCTGGAGAGCCACTGTCCTGCAAAGTTTAGTTCCACCCCTAATCAAACACACCTGAATCAGCTCATCAAGCACTTCAGAATCGCTTGAGTATTCAAAGGCAGGTGTGGTGAAGCAGGTTGGAACTAAACTCTGCAGGACAGTGGCTCTCCAGGAGCAGGAGTGAAGACCTCTGCTCTAAACCATGGGTCCAAGCACCAATGGCTCATGTGGATGATTACAATTGAAATTAATATTTTCAAATATAATGTTGTTTTTACAGCAAAGTCTGTCTTGAATGTTCACTAATAGTTAGAGTTAGATGAATCAGGTTCAGCAATAAACACCCGTGTATAAAGAGACAAATGACTTCATAATAGATGTGATCAAAAGAAAGGCAGTGTACGTGGACTCAAATTGCATGTCATAGAACATTTTCGAACGAGAACAAATGTGGGCGGGGCTTGATTGTGTCCGTGGGGAATTGATTGGATGGTTGTGGTTTGCTATTGGCTGATCTGATGTGAGTGACAGGTTATAGCCCCGCCCTCGTCATCAGAGAAGAGTAGAGATGCTGCAAGAGTTATTCTGATTCAAGATTACCAGGAACATGAGTTTAAAACAGTCGCCAATACAGGCATTTTCAAGTGCAATACGACGAGAAAGAGAGATCAATTCAGTATTCACAGATATGGATATCTGTGTTTGTGCTTCGGATTTTGCGCAGAGAAAACGTCCCACACAGCGTGTAACATTTATTTTTGTGTCTTCTTGCTCTTCTTGCTCTTGAATTTTTCATTTTTTTCCAAGGCTTAAACTTTTGTTATGATGCAGCACTTGCCCGTTCATGTTCTCGCAACATTGCATTGCTAGAATTCATAAAAATATGGTGATTGACACATTTCATATAGCTAATTCGGTAACACTTTATTTTACGGTGTTATGTTACATGTACTTAACATAGGCCTATAATAAATTATGCATAATTACATGCAACCAACTCTCAAACAAATCCTAATCCTACCATACTATATGGTATGTAGTTACTTAATATTACTCAGTACTTAACACAATGTAACAATGACACCTTAAAATAAAGTGTAACTGCTAATTCATATAACAACGATTTTTCCTAGCATTTGGTGCTTTGTTATAGGCCTATATATATATATATATATATATATATATATATATATATATATATATATATATATATATATATATCATATTATTTTAATTTATTATCGTAATCATAAACACACTAGTTTGTAATGCAAATAAAGTTTATTGTTAAACGTCACACATGCAAACATAAATTACTTCTGTGTTGAAAATTAGGTCTTTTCCTCAAGAAAACTGGATTTAAAACCAGAATCTGAACTCATATATTGAAACAAAATAGGTTAAAAATTTCAGGAGGATTACCAAAATTTTTTGGTTGTCATAATGTTCCCAGAACAGACATCTTAATGCTCTCTGTTGGTTAGGCAGAAATGTTGTATTTATTTAAAGAAAACATTCCCTGTTAGTTTAGTTTTCCTAACATATTTTAAATTCAAGAAAACTGAAACCGAAACAAATTAGGTTAAAAATTATGCAATGTTTAGGGTTATGGGTTGTTTAGGAGAAGTAGCCTATAAAGTAGATATAGTAGCCTATAAAGTGCTAGTACATACAAAAAAAAAAAAGATATGGTCATATCTGCGGTCCTGAAACTGCATCATCCAGGATTGCAGGGCAAGCTATACTGCAGTTTAAAACAATTTATATTCATATATCCATTAAAAAAGATCATCAATATAAGGACCCTTTTTGATGGGGTTTTGAAGGGGTAGCTGCTGATGAACGGCTAGAATCGCTGGAACATCAATCAACGTTTGAAAGGAACTTGTGCTTGTTGCGGGAACGTAAAGCGCTGACGTTGAACGGAATGTTTGTTTTCTGGTTTCTAAGGGGTGGAGCGAGTCTCTGCTCCTCACTTCTCCACTTCTCCATGAGTGTTTTCCCTGCAGCTCATTTCTCATCCTCCCTGCTGACGTCTGACTTCCGCATTCCTCGCTCTTCCCGATCAGGGATCAGCGCTCGCGACTCGAGCTGATGCAACGATTCCCGCTCTTCAAGATTTACTCGCGACCTCCGGCTGACGTCACAAAGGGAATCCACTCGCTCACCTCGAGACCAAAGTCAGGTAAGAGGCCAACTTTGACAACTTTTGCACGGCTTCGAGTCCTAGGCTCTGCATTTCACATCGGCTGTGTCTCAAAGCGCAGAGAGACGCCTAGCGGAGCGCGTTTTTGCGCATCGGACGCGCGCAGGAGCATTCATGGACATCGCGCGCGCGCTCCGATTCAGTGATGCGCAAAAATGCTGTCTATCTAGGGGACTCACTAGGTTTTGAGACACAGCCCGAGTGTATGCAAGCACGGAATGTAACGTTACATTGCAACATCAGCAACGTGCGTATTTATGTGAATGACAACAGTAGATTCTGTTGCAGGAGCTGCATGCGTTATGCAATTAAATACCTCTTTATTTCTAAGTTTGAACGCATTTCTCTCAGGCATGTCCTTCTCTAGTTGTATCCTACATAGGGAATGTTCACTGATGATGGGACAGACAGACAGACTCAGCACTGAAGTTCGTGTTACATAAGAGAAACTTCCGCTTTGAGATCATTTTGAGTCACTGTAGGGCGTGGTGCAAATGCACATTCATATTTTCATCATCGTTACCTTATTATTTTAATTTTGTCCGGTGTCACACACTAATGCATTAAGCTTGTGTAACATTATAACCCTTTAATTTCACTTCCTACACTAATCAGTGAAACGGACGCATGTGTGGTAATGGGCAGCAAAACTGTAGAACAAAAACTTATTTAAATTCAAAATTAATATTGTACGGTGGGTTTAAATTCAGGTTCAAGTTCCAGTTTTACAGTATGGAGTTGGATTTATCCATCATCCGAATGTGGTATTAGTGTTTTCGCCTCAGTATATTTAAAAGATGATCTAAAACTTAAGTGCTGCATGTTACATCACAATAAAGTGAAATGAACGGTGGTGCTCTCTGTAGATCATCAGCATTTTCAGCTGTTCAGAAAAGGGTTTCACTTCCACTCAAAAAGAAGTGGGCGATCAAATCTGGAAGCAATGTGCGAAACTGTTTCTCATTGCATAACAGTGCTATTATAACTGCATGAATAATGCAACGAAATGACACTGACCTTTACAGATGTAGGACCGTTGATTATGACACAGCTCATACGCGCAATGATGTGATATATGTCCCTGTCAGTAAACCACTGTTATACTGGGTATCAATGTGCATTATGACGCTTTCAGCATTAACAACTGTGTAAAAAGATCTAAATGTATTCGTTAAAATGTGAAGAGTGTTTAATGTTAAACATACCATGTGGTGATGTTGCTATAGCCTACTTCAATCAAACGACTATAAACAGTTTTCATTTATGAAACAGAGCTCAACGCTGAAATCTGTTGTCTCTGAAAACACCTTTTTCAATGCACAAATGTGATTCAGTGTTTTAAGATTGATCTAAACATTAATTGATGATTGAAAAAGGTTTGCTTAGTGCCAGTTTGACTTTGAACGACAGTTGTATGATGAAATTTCAGTGACTTTTATAATTATAGCAGAGGGAAATCACTCTTAAATCTTTGCCTTGTTTGGACTAAATGAAATCTCATGGTTAATTGAAATGCTGTTAAACACGACTCACATGAAGCGACGTGCAATCAGATCTGTTTATGTTGCTATAACAATATGATACTGCAGCAATCATAAAAATACACAGACAGCACACACACACATATTTGTAAAATAGGTTTTTGATTAATCTGAACTGTTTTAGCAACGCTTGCTACAACTACTGAATCTAATTTGTAGGAAAGCTGCACGATTAATCGTTAAAAGATGGCGATCTCGATTCAAACACAAAATGTCAACGATTTGGCTCTGTCTATTAAACTTTAAAAAGTAGGCTATGATCACGGCAATCTGCGTTCTGACCGCTGTCATGTATATGAAACTGTTTGTGAAGATGTCTTTTCAACACACACAGTGTGATTTCAAACACAGTGTGTTATACACACAGTGTGTTACAATAATTCAGATGATCAGAAGTACCTGGATAAAAGTTTACAGTTCGAATATAAACACTGATGTCTATGGTAGCGATCAAAAACCGAGTAGGCTAAATTACTTTTTGAAAGTAATAAAGATCATTTAATTGTTACACCAGTTGGTGGCGACAAGTGACTGTTAGAAAATGTATTTGTCATTGAATCATTCTCTCAAATGATTCTTTCAAAAACGCTGATTCATTCAGTAATGAAACAAAGAGGTTTTTATGTGTGTTGGACTTGAAACAGCGCTGCAGAGACGACCGCTGTATGACATTAAAGAGCCTGAGAGCGATTCGAGAGCGTTAGACGTCTCCGTGTGCTTTCAGATCGCTCTCACTGATGAGATACAACACAAGAAAAGTCCAACACACATAGTATGAGTGAGTCATTGAATCATTCATTCAAACAGACTTTAAAATAAAAAAAAATATTTAAATCAATTAAAGTCCCCTGTGTTAAAAATCCAGCTTTTAATGTTATTTATATGTCTATGTGGTGTTTTTAATATGCTTTAAAACAAATCATGTGTAAATTCATAAGTCGACAGCATTGCTGATTATTTTCTCCTTAAAACTGCAGTGAACCAAAGAAAGACCAACGCTATCTCACGACCAATTCGTACGAATTTGTACGAATGATTAAAAGGTGGCTAATTCGTACGAATTCATACGACCTCACTCGTACGGATTCGTACGATTTGTCTAAACCCACGTGATGGGTAGGTTTAGGGGCGGGGTCAGGGGTAGGTCATTCGTATGAATTCATACGAATTTGGAATTCGTAAAATATGTACGATTTAGCAAAAATCCTACAAATTCGTACGAGTCAGGTCGTATGAATTGTTACGAATTAGCCACTCGTACAAAGTCGTACGAATTGGTCGTGAGATCGGGTTGGAAAGACAGTCTCAAAAACACGCTTTGAAATCGCTGGTGTTTCTGACGTCACAAACTACCTTATAACCAATCAGATCAACGTGTGATCGTCAACCAGTGGATCTCTGAGTGAGTGAGTGGGTGAGTGGAGGCGGGGCTCATTTGCATATTCATAGAACAAAGCATACTAAATGAGGCAAGGGTGTCGAGTTACATTCAAGCTACAGTATTTTAAGTCATGAAGAATTTATTTTTTCAAGGAAAAAATGTCATTTTGGTGATCAAAGATGTGTTTAAAGGATACAATTATTGACTACAGGAGCATTTGTATATAGACGGCAGCAATTAAGGTTTTGTCAGAATCTCTAAATTATATGTTATTTTGTTTAGGCTTGTTGTTTGTTCAGAATCATGATCGCAGTGTGAAACAAAAAAATTGCGATTCTCAATTTATTCAGATTTGTGCAGCTATAATTTATAGCCTTATTAAATATTAACTCTTAAAGTCACTTTTATTTATGGCTTTTATAGACGTAGTTTAAAACCAGTTACTTGCTGAACAAAATTCCTCGGTTTCTATGGATGTGTTGTTCAGCTTGGTTGTGCTGAATTTAACATATGGACAATAGATTGATTATTGTATTTATTTAGCTTGTTGTCCATATTATACTTGGACAAACAACATAATCATGTGTGTCATGTTTCTGTAGCGTGTTAGACAGCATTACTTGGATATTTACTGAAGAACGGGGCAATCAATCAATTAGAGCAACACTTTATCTGTGATAATGGATCAAAATATTAATATAACATGTGGTAACGGTCACAGTGGGGAGAGCGTCGGTTTGCACGGCTCTGAACTAAAGCGCTCTATAGAACTTTCCAGTCAAAACCTAAACAAAGAGAACAGTGTTGTATTCTGTTTATTTTTCCAAATCCTTCATGCTGTCATTCCCTCAATACATACTTGTCTTGACTGGTCGGTATGAAGTTTTATTTGGAAGTGTGTTGAAAGTTTCAAAGATGGTGATTTTTTTTTACTGTGGAAATCATTTTTCCATTGGGCTTTTGGTAAGATGGCTTGTGTTGATTGAGTGTGTGGTTCTGTAGACACACACACCTCACACACACCTTCTGAATATGAAACACGCTTGATCACATTTGAAAATGTTCCTGATTAATATAATGCAGACGGATTTGGGTTATTTGATATATGCCTATACGGGAATACATATTTTGTGAGTATTTTTCTTTGAGGTTGTAGGGTTTTTTGAGTGTTCTTTGTTGTTCCTAGATGGATATTTTCTAGCAAATACAAAAGATCCCCCATGTCTGTCTGATATTGTGTAGTGATAAATGTTTTTTTTTTACCAAATCAAAAAAAAATAATAATTTTTCTTGGTTATGAGAACGTTAAGGGAACATTCCATTTCATCATTATTCACACATGGAATGTTACTTTAGAATGTTCTCTGGTCGTTCTGAAACAAGTTGTAACATTTAAAAACATTAGACAAACGTCCAACTAAAATGTTTCTTAAAAAACATTCCATAAACAATGTATAAATAATGTTTTTGTGCTAACGTTTTGAGAACATTATTAAAGGATTAGTTCACTTTTTAAATATAAAAAGTGAACTGATAATTTACTGATAATTTACTCACCCCATGTCATCCAAGATGTCCATTTCTTTCTTTCTTCAGTCGAAAAGAAATTAATGATTTCGATGAAAACATTCCAGGATTTTTCTCCATATAATGGACTTCAATAGTGGCCAAAACGGTTCAAGGTCCAAATGAGTTTTCAGTGCAGCTTCAAATGACTTCAAATGACAAATGACGATACCAGACGATGAATAAGGGTCTTATCTAGCGAAACGATGCGCCATTTCGAAAATAAATAAAACAGTTAAAGTATTATTAGCACAAATGCTCGCCTTGCTCTGTCCTGAGATGCGTGTTCGTGATTCTCCTGTTCGAACTCGTTCATTAAAATGAACAAATCTTTTTTCGAGTCATTTTATTCATTCAACGAACGAAATGACTCGAAAAAAGATTTGTTCATTTTGAACGAGTCTTTTTTCGAGTCTTTTGTTCATTCAACGAAAGAAATGACTCGAAAAAAGATTTGTTCATTTTAATGAACGAGTTTGAACAGGAGAATCACGAACACGATCTCAGGACAGAACAAGGCGAGCATTTGTGCTAATAATACTTTAACTGTTTTATTTATTTTCGAAATGGCGCATCGTTTCGCTAGATAAGACCCTTATTCATCGTCTGGTATCGTCATTTGTCATTTATAGTCATTTGAAGCTGCACTGAAAACTCATTTGGACCTTGAACCGTTTTGGCCACTATTGAAGTCCATTATATGGAGAAAAATCCTGGAATGTTTTCATCAAAATCATTAATTTCTTTTCGACTGAAGAAAGAAAGACATGGACATCTTGGATGACATGGGGTGAGTAAATTAACAGCAAAAGTTTTTTAAAAAATAAACTAATCCTTTAAAGACCAGATAACTTTGAACAAACGTTATTAACTTTGAACAAACGCTGTGAGAGAAACTTGTCACATCTCATTAAAGGTTCTCTAAGCGATCCTGGGTGACGTCACTTCTTGTTGACGTTCGAACTATTGTCAAACAAAACGGAGGCTAGCTAGACCCTCCCTCCTCCTCATCCGCGCACTAACCCCCCAAACCGTTCTTGTCGGTTATTGGCTGGAACAGTTTGTTATGTTTCGTAGAGCAGGTCGCTAGAGTTTGTTTTTGTAGCCATGTGTGGAGTCTGGGGTGTCCGCAGAGACCGCGTTTTTTACAGTGTGTTCAGGGGACAGGCAGCTAGCGGATAGTGAGGAGATGTTTGCTGTATGTGACAAAAAATGTTTTGGCCTAAAAAACGCGTGACATCGCTTAGAGCACCTTTAATTATTGGCCAGCAACATGTGCCTCTCCATTCCCTCTCTTAGAGCTGATTAGGAACAGCTTAACAATAGCATTCCTGTGAAATAATAAATGATAATAATAATCATAGCCTAATAATAGTAAACAGAAAACTCTTTATCAACAGAAAGTAATCAAATGTAAAACAACACTGCGTAGTCTTCACCATATAAATGAAATATTGATTAACCCTAATAAATCTACTAAAGAGCAGTGATTGATTTTTTCTGTCTTTTGTTGTTTGACTAACATTAATGACACAGACAGCAGGTTTATTAGGCTACTGTCACTTTAAGACAGTCCTTCCAGAGTTTTTTTGTGATTGTTGAGGGCAAAAATCCTTGATTATGCGGCATGTTTTCTTAAAAAATGCGATGGAATATGTGAAATATTTATGCAGTTTTATGCGATGAAATTGCAGGAACTTGTAAAAACTGCGGTTTGATGAAAAAGAGAGAAAGTGATTCCCCTGTTCCCTGTTCTCACTAGGCTACTACCTTAATGTAAAGAGTCATTTCTTATTACTTCCTATGATAAGCAAGCACACTACATCACAGAAAGTGCTGGAATATTTCAGTTCATCTTGTTTTATTTCAGATCTTAATAAACACATCAAACTTACAAAACATTGATGAGTCAAACAAGTTCTGTAGCTTTACAAAATGAGTATGCTACAACTTCTGTAAAAATGAATAAATAGAATACAAAAAAATAAAATGTGTGCTTCCTGTTTTACAGCTTTTCGATGATGTTCAAAATCGTGTCCCTCCTTAAAAAGGCATATTTTTTCTCATTTTATATTGTCTCCCTGACAAAAGTCTCTTACAAAAGTAACATTTCTGAACAAGCCGCATGATTTAAATGCTCTCTCTGTGACAGTGCATGTCGAGCGATGTGCTTAAGTTAGTAGGTTAAGGTGTTTGTTTAAATGACTAACTTTCAGTATGAGCAATGATGGCTTGCCTGAGCAAAGACTAATGAAACTGAGTCACAGCGGTTGTGTGTGCCATGCAGAGCTTCACACACATATGGCAGTGATTTCTGGTGTCGTACTGAGGGCGTTTCTTCAAGAAGCTCATTCATGCCGGGCACTTTCTGGAGTTCATCTCTCTGTAAGAATGGAAAGACTTGAGAGTGTTTTCTTTAAAATAGTTCTTCTGAAGCCATAGAATGCACATGTGAAGGGTTTGTTTGAGGCCGATGACATTGCCCTGTTCCTCTGCGGCCACATTCCTCTCGGCTGACACGGAGAGCTCAAATTCGGACGGGGAACTCGGGCAGCGGGCGGATCTTGGCTCGGTTCTCAGTTCTGCTCTCCACGGCTTTAAGGAGAATGTGTCTGGGTCTAGTTTTGTGCCTCTCGTAAAAAAAAAAAAGGAGGGAAAAGAGCAGCTTATCTTGCCAAGGGTCTGTAAGTGGTCGTAATATATATACATGTCGTGTATTGAATATCTAATGTGCTGAATAGACAGTGCTTGGGCACAATGGACATGTGTTCAAAACAATAACTGGAGACTTTGTGTGTATGTAACATTTCTGTTGGTTAAAGAACCCCTAATGTGCTATTTAAGCGGTTCCTGATTTCAAGGATCAGGGATTCAGTCTCTCCTTTCTGAGAGTCTACTCTGCTCTGATTGGTCAGATGGCCCAGTCTGCTGTGATTGGTCTACTCTGCTCTGATTGGTCAGATGGCCCAGTCTGCTGTGATTGGTCTACTCTGCTCTGATTGGTCAGATGGCCCAGTCTGTTGTGATTGGTCTACTCTGCTCTGATTGGTCAGATGGCCCAGTCTGTTGTGATTGGTCTACTCTGCTCTGATTGGTCAGATGGCCCAGTCTGTTGTGATTGGTCTACTCTGCTCTGATTGGTCAGATGGCCAGTCTGTTGTGATTGGCCTACTCTGCTCTGATTGGTCAGATGACCCAGTCTGTTGTGATTGGTCTACTCTGCTCTGATTGGTCAGATGACCCAGTCTGTTGTGATTGGTCTACTCTGCTCTGATTGGTCAGATGGCTCAGTCTGTTGTGATTGGTCTACTCTGCTCTGATTGGTCAGATGACCCAGTCTGTTGTGATTGGTCTACTCTGCTCTGATTGGTCAGATGACCCAGTCTGTTGTGATTGGTCTACTGTGCTCTGATTGGTCAGATGACCCAGTCTGTTGTGATTGGTCTACTCTGCTCTGATTGGTCAGATGGCTCAGTCTGTTGTGATTGGTCTACTCTGCTCTGATTGGTCACATGGCTCAGTCTGTTGTGATTGGTCTACTCTGCTCTGATTGGTCAGATGGCTCAGTCTGTTGTGATTGGTCTACTTTGCTCTGTTTGGTCAGATGGCTCAGTCTGTTGTGATTGGTCTACTCTGCTCTGATTGATCAGATGGCCCAGTCTGTTGTGATTGGTCTACTCTGCTCTGATTGGTCAGATGACTCAGTCTGTTGTGATTGGTCTACTCTGCTCTGATTGGTCAGATGGCTCAGTCTGTTGTGATTGGTCTACTCTGATTGATCAGATGGCCCAGTCTGTTGTGATTGGTCTACTCTGCTCTGATTGATCAGATGGCCCAGTCTGTTGTGATTGGTCTACTCTGCTCTGATTGGTCAGATGGCCCAGTCTGTTGTGATTGGTCTACTCTGCTCTGATTTGTCAGATGACTCAGTCTGTTGTGATTGGTCTACTCTGCTCTGATTGGTCAGATGGCTCAGTCTGTTGTGATTGGTCTACTCTGCTCTGATTGGTCAGATGACTCAGTTTGTTGTGATTGGTCTACTCTGATTGATCAGATGGCCCAGTCTGTTGTGATTGGTCTACTCTGCTCTGATTGGTCAGATGACCCAGTCTGTTGTGATTGGTCTACTCTGCTCTGATTGGTCAGATGACTCAGTTTGTTGTGATTGGTCTACTCTGATTGATCAGATGGCCCAGTCTGTTGTGATTGGTCTACTCTGCTCTGATTGGTCAGATGGCCCAGTCTGTTGTGATTGGTCTACTCTGCTCTGATTGGTCAGATGTAGGGTTGTAACGGTATACCGGTATGGCGGTTTATCGCGATATTGACATGTACGATTATCATATCGTGCACATTTGCTTATCCGCGGTTTAAAAAAAAATAAAAATAAAAGATTTAAACCAGAATTCACCCGCACTGCCGCATGCAACTTATTTCAGCTTGACTGCTTAGACTCCACCCATACCTGTACAGCGCTGAAAATGTCCGAGACAGAGGCTGCGAATCTCTATCTCCCGCCGAAATAAAACGGACTTTTGACTTGAGCTCCGTGGCTGAAGCTCCGCGAACGGTGACGGACTTTGGAGCTATCCCCCGCCGCCCCTGAGGAGGAAACACGTCGAACATGTTCTCCCATATTCGGGAACACCCCTCCGTGAAGATAAAGGTAGCCTAATTCATAACTTTTACAACTTAAGGCCATATTATTTCTGTCATATGCTGAGGGAATCCCGGTCTGTCAAAAAGACGAACAACAGTCTTTTTGCGTTACAATAGACCCCTTATCAGTTGGTAAACATGGTGACGTTTTTCTGTGGGCGGAGCTTAGGTGGCTGCAGAACGATCCCTCTGGCCGCTTCCCCCAAATGTTATTTTGCAAGTTTTGTTAGCTTGTTTTTTAACAAATGACTGGAGAAAATCCGGTTTTATCTTAATGTGCAAGGTCACTCAGTGTCCAGGACCGCGATTTTTATTTCCAAAAGTTAATTTTAACGGACAGAACCAGACGTAAAAAACGTTTCACGGCTGACCCGTACACGCTCACTCAATGGACGATCTGACAGGATTAACGCTACCTCCGGTTGAGTGGCCTGACTTCTACACCTACCTGATAGAGAAACCGAGCGTAAAGAGAAACTGAGGGCATATAAATCTTTAGATGCCTATAACTATGTGCTGAATGGTCATGTACAAGACTTGTGTGTACGATCCGCAGTTCTGCCGAGCCAGCGCCGAGAAGACGACAGTGTAAACAGTGACAGTACGTGCAATGTTAATGATGTGAATATTTTCTAGAAATAAATATTCTAGATACAGCATACTCATTTTTCATTGATTCTTGCACCCAACAACACATCAAGATGACATTTAACAATAATAATAATAATTTAAGCTCCTTATTATGTAGCCGAATCTGTGCTGGTTTGTATTGGCCGCCTGCAGTTTTCCGTTTGTTTTGCCTCCAGCTAGCGCCGTGACGTAACTGTGACGTCGGCTGATAAGGGGTCGATTCGGTAAAACTTCAGACCTTTGTTTACAGATGGTCGATTCTGGCAACCCACTGCACAACACGACACTTTCCCGGGTTTGTTTCAGTGCCCAGCGCCCAGCTTCTGCTGCCGACATGCGCAGTTGCACCTGCGTGACGTCAGTGTGACGTAGTGTGATAATTCCCCTATACAGATGCCACGTAAAATGTGCGATTTGATAGATACTAGATGGATGAAGAAATCAAAATGTAGCTGTGCAGTAAATCAAATCGCGATGTGCGTGTCTGTGAATATACAGCGCAAAAAGACTGGTGTGCGACCCATTAATTCTTCTATATTCAGCGCGTCTCTGTATGAATGAGCAGCGCCGTTTCGTCAAGTAGATCTAGTACACACTCAAGTACGCATGATGCTCATGGTTTTTAAAGCATCTGCTGTCCCACCCACTATGTGAAGACGTGAACACATGAACATTTCCAGACAGCGAACACTTAATGAGCATTTTATAATTGTTTTTAAAAGAATAATCTTCAAATACACTGACTGAAACTCAGGTGTTCAGTACAACCTGTAAAAAAAGTTTGGTTTAGCCTGAAGAAATAATGGCTAAAATATATTACTATTGTGTATAGTTTTTTTGTCCATGTTTTAATTTAGTAAACCTCTTGTGTAGACAAACAAAAGTTGTTACATTTTATCTGATTGCATTTTCAAAAATACATTTTGCATTCAATCACACAGAATCCAGACCAGTTATATCAGACAACCCAGAATTTCTGAGGAAATAAATATACATTTCATAAAGACTCTATTGTTCTTAAATAATAATTAATAAATTAAAAATGTTTTTTAATACAATTTATTAGACATGTTTCAGTATTTAAAAATTTAGAATTAGTTTGCTCCATCCAAGTTATTAAAATTTCCTATTTAAATCCATGTTGTTGGTTTTATTATGTGTGTATTACAATAAACCATGTTCAACCAAAAACCATATCTGTTTTTATTCATTTAAGGGTCATTGTAGCTGAGGATGATTATAACAATAATGATAGATTAATATCGTATACAGTGAAACCGTGAAACCGTGATATTTTCTGAGACGATTATCATACCGTGAAAATCTCATACCGTTACAACCCTAGTCAGATGACCCAGTCTGTTGTGATTGGTCTACTGTGCTCTGATTGGGTCAGATGGCTCAGTCTGTTGTGATTGGTCTACTCTGCTCTGATTGGTCAGATGACCAGTCTGTTGTGATTGGTCTACTCTGCTCTGATTGGTCAGATGCTCAGTCTGTTGTGATTGGTCTACTTCTCTAATTGGTCAGATGGCCAGTCTGTTGTGATTGGTCTACTCTGCTCTGATTGGTCAGATGGCTCAGTCTGTTGTGATTGGTCTACTCTGTTCTGATTGGTCAGATGGCCAGTCTGTTGTGATTGGTCTACTCTGCTCTGATTGGTCCAGTCTGTTGTGATTGGTCTACTTGCTCTGATTGGTCAGTCTGTTGTGATTGGTCTACTCTGCTCTGATTGGTCAGATGGCTCAGTCTGTTGTGATTGGTCTACTCTGCTCTGATTGGTCAGATGACCCAGTCTGTGATTGGTTTACTCTGCTCTGATTGGTCAGATGGCTCAGTCTGTTGTGATTGGTCTATTCTTCTCTAATTGGTCAGATGGCCCAGTCTGTTGTGATTGGTCTACTCTGCTATGATTGGTCAGATGGCTCAGTCTGTTGTGATTGGTCTACTCTGTTTCTGATTGGTCAGATGGCCCAGTCTGTTGTGATTGGTCTACTCTGCTCTGATTGGTCAGTCTGTTGTGATTGGTCTACTCTGCTCTGATTGGTCAGATGGCTCAGTCTGTTGTGATTGGTCTATTCTTCTCTAATTGGTCAGATGGCCCAGTCTGTTGTGATTGGTCTACTCTGCTCTGATTGGTCAGATGGCTCAGTCTGTTGTGATTGGTCTACTCTGTTTCTGATTGGTCAGATGGCCCAGTCTGTTGTGATTGGTCTACTCTGCTCTGATTGGTCAGTCTGTTGTGATTGGTCTACTTTGCTCTGATTGGTCAGTCTGTTGTGATTGGTCTACTCTGCTCTGATTGGTCAGATGGCTCAGTCTGTTGTGATTGGTCTACTCTGCTCTGATTGGTCAGATGACCCAGTCTGTGATTGGTTTACTCTGCTCTGATTGGTCAGATGGCTCAGTCTGTTGTGATTGGTCTACTCTGTTTCTGATTGGTCAGATGGCCCAGTCTGTTGTGATTGGTCTACTCTGCTCTGATTGGTCAGATGGCTCAGTCTGTTGTGATTGGTCTACTCTGTTTCTGATTGGTCAGATGGCCCAGTCTGTTGTGATTGGTCTACTCTGCTCTGATTGGTCAGTCTGTTGTGATTGGTCTACTCTGCTCTGATTGGTCAGTCTGTTGTGATTGGTCTACTCTGCTCTGATTGGTCAGTCTGTTGTGATTGGTCTCCTCTGCTCTGATTGGTCAGATGGCTCAGTCTGTTGTGATTGGTCTACTCTGTTTCTGATTGGTCAGATGGCCCAGTCTGTTGTGATTGGTCTACTCTGCTCTGATTGGTCAGTCTGTTGTGATTGGTCTACTCTGCTCTGATTGGTCAGTCTGTTGTGATTGGTCTACTCTGCTCTGATTGGTCAGTCTGTTGTGATTGGTCTACTTTGCTCTGATTGGTCAGTCTGTTGTGATTGGTCTACTCTGCTCTGATTGGTCAGATGGCTCAGTCTGTTGTGATTGGTCTACTCTGCTCTGATTGGTCAGATGACCCAGTCTGTTGTGATTGGTCTACTCTGCTCTGATTGGTCAGATGACCCAGTCTGTTGTGATTGGTCTACTCTGCTCTGATTGGTCAGATGACTCAGTCTGTTGTGATTGGTCTACTCTGCTCTGATTGGTCAGATGACCCAGTCTGTTGTGATTGGTCTACTCTGCTCTGATTGGTCAGATGACCCAGTCTGTGATTGGTTTACTCTGCTCTGATTGGTCAGATGGCTCAGTCGGTTGTGATTGGTCTATTCTTCTCTAATTGGTCAGATGGCCCAGTCTGTTGTGATTGGTCTCCTCTGCTCTGATTGGTCAGATGGCTCAGTCTGTTGTGATTGGTCTACTCTGTTTCTGATTGGTCAGATGGCCCAGTCTGTTGTGATTGGTCTACTCAGCTCTGATTGGTCAGATGGATCAGTCTGTTGTGATTGGTCTACTTTGCTCTGATTGGTCAGATGGCTCAGTCTTTTGTGATTGGTCTACTCTGCTCTGATTGGTCAGATGACCCAGTCTGTTGTGATTGGTCTACTCTGCTCTGATTGGTCAGATGACCCAGTCTGTTGTGATTGGTCTACTCTGCTCTGATTGGTCAGATGACCCAGTCTGTTGTGATTGGTCTACTCTGCTCTGATTGGTCAGATGACCCAGTCTGTTGTGATTGGTCTACTCAGCTCTGATTGGTCAGATGGATCAGTCTGTTGTGATTGGTCTACTCTGCTCTGATTGGTCAGTCTGTTGTGATTGGTCTACTCAGCTCTGATTGGTCAGATGGATCAGTCTGTTGTGATTGGTCTACTCTGCTCTGATTGGTCAGATGACTCAGTCTGTTGTGATTGGTCTACTCTGCTCTGATTGGTCAGATGGCCCAGTCTGTTGTGATTGGTCTACTCTGCTCTGATTGGTCAGATGACTCAGTCTGTTGTGATTGGTCTACTCTGCTCTGATTGGTCAGATGGCCCAGTCTGTTGTGATTGGTCTACTCTGCTCTGATTGGTCAGATGACCCAGTCTGTTGTGATTGGTCTACTCTGCTCTGATTGGTCAGATGACCCAGTCTGTTGTGATTGGTCTACTCTGCTCTGATTGGTCAGATGACCCAGTCTGTTGTGATTGGTCTACTCTGCTCTGATTGGTCAGATGACCCAGTCTGTTTTGATTGGTCTACTCTGCTCTGATTGGTCAGTCTGTTGTGATTGGTCTACTCTGCTCTGATTGGTCGCTTACAGTTTGTGTCGGAAACCACATATCCATTAGCATATTGGAACCTCTTCCTAAAATGCTCTTTTTCAGCACTTGATTCACACAGTAATACGAACAGTAGTAATGGCGTTAATTATATATTGACATCAAAATAATCACAAATATAGCATGAAGAATATTCCCTATAAATACTATACTACACTTAAAAATAAGGAGACCTGCAGGATTACAGTTATTCAGTCTATAAACACACACTTATATTACATTGTCTATTTTAATAACACATGTTCAGATTACATTCTGTGGAAATTGATCATGACTCATTTTTTCATGTTAAATTCTCGTGAAGTGAACAAAAGAGAGTGAATGTTACCCATCCAATTGTAAGTGGGTATGTAGAGTCAGGAATACTTCCTACTTATTAACAACGAGAGCACGTTATGTTCATGAGCTGACTGACAAGACATGTTAGAATATGTATTGTAAATGCCAGAGTGCTGATTATGAATTTATTAATTTGATCAATATATTATAATCATTGTATATTGTATTCAAATAAATTCCTCCAAATATATTATCCTGTTTATTAAATATTATTAAAAATTAAATAAAAAAATATTGTGTGAGATATGCCGATAATCTCTATATCCTGTGCAAATTACAGACATCCTCAAATTACAGATCTTTATCCTGAAACTCTATCGACTGATATGCAGCACATCAGACCACGTAAGATTATGATACTGTCAAATGTCAATTTAATTTGGATTAGATGTGTCTATTACAAGATGTGTAGCACTAGTCTTCCCACCTAACAAAAAATATATATTCTAAAAAAGTTTTTGCTGACGTTCCCATTAAGTTCAAACTTCAAAACGTCCAGTTTTTTAAATACTTAAAAATAAAAATAAATCTTGGTTATACAAGCATTAAGGGATGAGTGGTTTGACTCCTGTTGCACGTTCATTCAGACAGTATTTGAGAGGTTACTGTAAGTTGCTGTTTGAAAGGGACATTTCGAGACTCAATCCCAAAAACTGACAGTGTGAGCGTAGCCATTATTATTGAAGAATCGACACATCAACTACAATTATATAAGACGTCAAAAGAAAAGTAAAGCAAAAGTAATGCAAAATATGTTATATTTTATAATGTCCTAAATCCATGATCCATATCTTTACAAAATAAAAGTCCCCCTTACAACACCACCTGTGTAGAAATACCAACAAAGCAGCAGCAGGTTTTGTCCAGATTCTCAATCTGTCACTGGAATCCATAATTTACACCATTAAAAAAAAGAACGGGGCAATAAAATAATGTTAAAAAAAAAAGAGAATGAGTGTTTGTACTTTTTTTGCAGACACTGAGAAAAGAGCTGATGCTGCAAAGAGAATTATAAAAAGAGAATTAAAGTGCTTTTGACCTTGGATTCGCAGGAGACTCCCAAACAAAATTAGGAACCTTTAAAATGGCATAATGGGGCATGCACTTTAATAAGCCTTGGCGGTGTCTTAAACGACTGATATTCGACTGATTTCAAAAATGTCAGTAGTCTCACATGAAGAAACGTGTTGTTTCCTCCAGCTGTGGTCAGGGGTGTTGGTGACGTGATGCCCGGACAGATCCCGGACCCCTCGGTGACGGCGGGCTCACTGCCCAGCCTGGGCCCTCTGGTGTGGGCCTTTCTGCCAGCACACTAACCCAACACCTGAAGTACGCCGACCTCTACAACCTCGGGGCCATGCTGTCGCCTTTACATCTACTGGGGAAACTGGGCAAGCGGCCGCTCCCCATCAAAGCCGAGGTGAGCTTCTCATCCGTTACACTGAGGGCATCTCAAGCAAACAGCTCTTTATTTACATCAGTGCGACCCAGTATGTTTCCTATACACACTAAAAACAGCTGGGTTATTTCATCAACCTAACTGCTGGGTTATGAAATATTTTACCCATTATGGGTTATTTATATGGAATTTGAGTTATTTTGTGCAACTCATGCATTGAGTCAAAATCCATCAACCCAACATACATCGGTTGACCCAGCACGTGGGTTGTTTGTGCTTCGAACGTCATCACATCGTCACCAGAGTGAGTCCACACACCGAGCGCTCATCTAAATAATAGTCTATTGCAATTTATTTTCTTAAATTGTACTGTAATGTGTTAGAATTAATATGGCACATTTGGGTACACTATATAACAAATATGTAGTTGAATCAACCCAGAATTGTAATTAATTTGACCCAGCATTTGGGTACACTATATAACAAATATGTAGTTGTATCAACCCAGAATTGTAATTAATTTGACCCAGCATTTGGGTACACTATATAACAAATATGTAGTTAAATCAACCCAGAATTGTAATTAATTTGACCCAGCATTTGGGTACACTATATAACAAATATGTAGTTGAATCAACCCAGAATTGTTTTTTAGGTAAGCATTTAGGTAGAATATTTAACTCATCTGTTGGGTTAAAAAAATGACCAACCCATCTTGCTGGGTCAAATTAACTACTGTTGGTCTGGTGCAATATTGATCCAGTGGTTGGGTTATAAAACAACCCAAGTTGTGTTATTTTTAACCCATCATTTTTCTGTGTGTATGATTAATCTGCAGGGAAACTAAAAAGTGGAGCTGTAAACTGCTTTTCTAAACATCTAAAATGACAATTCTTATTTTTTGATGTAATATTTCAGTGTTTATTATAAACACATCATTGTTTTAAATTCATGTCTCGTAATCTTTAATCAGAATAACTTCCCCTCCCTCTTGCAGCGACATCTCTTCTCATCTCTGATGACGTGTTTTTTGGTCTCTAGACTACATGTAAACATCATGCATATGTTTCAATTATTTTTCCAAGCTGTAAATGAAACAAAAATTATTGAAGTTTGTTTTTACAAGAAAATATCATTTCAGTCTTTCTACTTAAAATTTTTACATTTTCATTCAATGTGTTACTTGCCATTTATTTGTATATTTCACTAGCAATTTCTAATTTAAAAATGTTTCAAAGTAAACCCAGCACCAATTTTTTTGTTCCAGTGTATCAGCCAATCAGAAAGCTTGAAGGTGCAGCTCTATATTTACAGGTGTGTGAGCACTGCCTGTGTGTGTATCTGGGAAGATTGAGCAGATCTGTGTGTTTGGTTCAGCTAGTTGTGCAGTCAGTGTTAAAGCATATCGGTGGTGGTGTTTCTGTGCACGTATCAAACTGCAGTGACTCCATCTAGTGGACAGACAGTCTCTGCTTCAATCAAACAGACTCTGAAATCATAAAACAGTGAATCTAATCAAAGCACAAATGAAACATAAACGCAAAAATGCCATCTGGCCCTACTGTATCAGGCTATTTTTACAGTGACAGCTAAAAAAACACGTATTGATGATATATAGCCTAGACTAAAGATGGTATGAAATCAGATAAACACAGGAAAACATGTTCACATACTGAATTACTCACAAATATTCATTTTATTATAAATACTGTACTGTAAATATTTTTTATTGAGATATAAATATTTTATATCAGACTTTCCTGGCTTGTCATGCAGTTTGATATTGGTGATGTTAGTAGCGTGTTTTTAAAAGCATAGCTCTATAAGAACAGCGATTGGTGTTGATTTGAGCAGATGTTGCTGACTGAACAGCTGTTTATGCAGACCATTAAAGAAGTTTGTATTATACCCTTATACACGACTTGCGTTATTTTTACTATTAAACGACAAGCATTTCATGATCGCCATCCGTTCAGGCTCAGTTTATGTGATCAGCAAGACTAATGTTTTTATGCCATACTATAGCTTTCATTCAGCTAAAGTCTGTTGATATTTTTAATTAATTATTGCATTGCATAATTTGATGGCAAACAGCCTTTTCACTCTAGCCTGCAGAATAATATTATTAATATGTTTTTTAGGTCTGTCCCTTTTTTATTTTTCTTTGATTTAGATAACATGTTTATATAAATCCCAACCAGAAATGAATAATTATCAACAGCACTATAGAATATTAACAAAACACTTTCTATGCATGGATGTCACCTAGTGGTCAAAAATGATAAAGCTCTTAAAAAGGGTCAATTTATAGTTTGCAACTTTTTATCTCTTTTTTTATATTGCATGGAACTTCCTTGAATTTAAAGGTGAATATTGAATGTTTTAAACAGGTTGCCTAAACAAATGAATTACTTTAATGGCAGATTGTAGGAAATTTAGCAGACTCATTGAAAGCCTTAATTTTTGCTGTTGCCAGAAAGATGAAGAGGAAGACCGGAGGAAAAGAAGGCGAGAAAAAAACAAAGTTGCAGCAGCAAGATGTCGAAACAAAAAGAAAGAGAGAACGGAGTATCTCCAAAGGGTAAGTGGTTCATGTAAAAGAGTCAATATGCAGCGCCGGCGTATTAAAGGGATACTTCACCCAAAAATGACAATTAGCCCATGATTTACTCACCCTGAAGTCATCCTAGTGTGTATGACATTCTTCTTTCAGACGGATACAATCGAGTTACATTTTGAGCTCTTCCAAACTTTATAATGGCATTGAATGACTATTTATGTTCTATTTAAGTCCATAAAAGTGCATCTATCCATCATAAAAGTGCATCTATCCATCATAAAAGTGCATCTATCCATCATAAAAGTGTATCTGTCCATCATAAAAGTGCATCTATCCATCATAAAAGTGCATCTATCCATCATAAAAGTGCATCTATCCATCATAAAAGTGCATCTATCCATTGCATCCATCCATCATAAAGTGCATCTGTCCATCATAAAAGTGCATCTGTCCATCATAAAAGTGCATCTATCCATCATAAAAGTGCATCTGTCCATCATAAAAGTGCATCTGTCCATCATAAAAGTGCATCTGTCCATCATAAAAGTGCATCTGTCCATCATAAAAGTGCATCTGTCCATCATAAAAGTGCATCTGTCCATCATAAAAGTGCATCTATCCATCATAAAAGTGCATCTATCCATTGCATCATCCATCATAAAAGTGCATCTATCCATCATAAAAGTGCATCTGTCCATCATAAAAGTGCATCTGTCCATTATAAAAGTGCATGATGATGGACAGATGCACTTTATGATGGATAGATGCACTTTTATGATGGACAGATGCACTTTATGATGGATAGATGCACTTTTATGATGGACAGATGCACTTTTATGATGGATAGATGCACTTTTATGATGGATGGATGCAATGGATAGATGCACTTTTATGATGGATAGATGCACTTTTATGATGGACAGATGCACTTTTATGATGGATAGATGCACTTTTATGATGGATGGATGCAATGGATAGATGCACTTTTATGATGGACAGATGCACTTTTATGATGGATAGATGCACTTTTATGGACTTCAAAACAGAAACAGCCATTCACTGCATTATAAAGCTTGGAAGAGCCAGGACATTTTTAACAGAACTCTGATTGTATTCGTCTGAAAGAAGAATGTCATATACACCTAGGATGACTTGAGGATGAGTAAATCATGGGCTAATTTTCATTTTTGGGTGAACTATCCCTTTAACGTGCCCTCAACTCTTCCGTTGAAGGAATCTGAACGTCTAGAGATGATGAACTCGGAGCTGAAATCCCAGATCGAGGAGCTGAAGCACGAACGACAGCAGCTCATACTGATGCTCAATCGCCACCGGCCCACATGCATCGTGAGGACAGACAGCATCAAGAGCCCTGAGAAAGAGGCCGAATGAGAAGGATCACACATTCCCATGTTACTGTTTACAGGTTAGCTCTTCTGCTAACTGAAGCACTTGGCTCAAAGCACTTGGACATTTTAAGGAAGAGAAAATGGCATTCGTTCTCTGACCTTCGAGGTTGGAGAGGTGCGACTAAACAAAGCAACAGAGAAACACACTGATGGCCTCAGTATTGGGCTGTGTGTTAGTTACAAAACTTTTATGAGACTGTTTTTCTCCTGTAAAACTTTTTTTTTGTTATAAAGTGCCTTGTTTGTTTTAGTCCATTTAGGAAAAAGTTGTCTAAAGTTTGTTATGAATTCATGAAAACACTCATCGCACGCATGTTGTGGCCTCGCCATGTAAACTGGACGATTCTTCATGGACTATCTCACCATTTGCTGCCTTCAGTTGGGTTTCTTGTTTTTCTGACGCAGGCGTCATGTATGCACATATGTATGAACTGTTTACATCTTGCCAATTTATTATAGTTATCTACTATATATATATATGATTTTTATACTTCCTGTACATGGACTTATCACTAGACGTGATACATTTTATGCAACACACAATTTCATAACCTCTATTTCTGTGACTTATTCAATTTGTTGTACAGCTGTGAAAACTGCAAGCAATTATTAAACAAGTGTTTTCCAAATGTTACTTTGCCATCATCAAAATGTTGCCAAAATGTTTTTGAGTTGGACAACCTGCAGCCATTTTGCAATGTCATTTTTAGTCAGAGTACATACATAAAATAAAACACAAAAACCTAGTTAGTCCAACTCAGAATCATAGTATACACAATGTTTGATTGGAACTCTTTGGTCTCTGATTTATGTGTCAATGACCATCAATTGGTTTTTTGCTGCTTCCAACTCTCTACAGAAGTTCTCAGGGACAGTCGTCACTAGTTCTTGGTTCCTGGTCACTGTTTCTCAGCAGCGTATATCCGGTCTCTCCATGCCAATTGCTACAACAAGACAGGTGTTTATCATTTGCACTTGTCCTACTTACTCACCGCTCGTCTCCCAACTCTCTCTCCAGACATACAAGCAACCTAAAATGACAGAAATCATCTCTGAAAAAAATTTTTTGAAGTGGAATTTGATTGTTTAGTTTCCATCGTGTCCAGTAGACTTCATGGGGAGGCGGGGTTTATAACCTATACTAGGAGAGCTTTGGCTTCACTTTCAGCACTTGTGCTGCACACTTAGGCTCGCTCTATTGCGGTGGGACTCTTCTATTACTCCCATATCTAGCATAGCCTCTAATTCAGTCTTAACTACTTTTATTGTGTTGTTCAATATGGTGCTGAGTGAGAATCGTTCGACCAGGCAGGGATGAGAACACGTCTGCAAATTCTGCCTGGAACCTGGCTATATCAGTGAGCTGCGAGGGCGAGAGGTGACCCTCCCGGGGCCAGAGCGAGAGATTGGACTTTGGTGTTCACTTCTGTCCCGAGGTCTTCCTCTCCGCTCACTGCCGTTGCTAACATTACTGACTTAACTTTTAAAGGAGGTTGAGGTGGTAAAACCTGACATGCCCCCTCCTGTCTGTTCGAATTACTTCATAATGTGTGACCTCGAAGGATCCTTGCCACTTAGCAAGTAATTTAGAATTAGAAGTAGGGAGGAATACAAGTACTTTCTCCCGGTGCAAATTCACATAGTCTGATTCCCCTTTTGTAAAGCCAGCTCTGTCTGTCCTGGGCCTGTGACAAATTCTCCATAGAGATCAACCCTGCACATACTGAATTTTGTTTCTGCTATCTGAAGGTCCGTCCTCCCAAGTTTCTCTCAGGACGTCCAACACCCCATGGGGCTGACGTGCATTAAGAAACTTGAAGGGGAAAAACCTGTGGAGGCTTGCGAGACCTCTCACACAGCAACAAGAGGGGTTCCAACCATTTGTCCCATTTTTTGGCGTCTTCATGAACGAACTTCCAAATCATGGTTTTTAATATGCGATTAAATCTATTCCGACTCGGGAGATTAAAAAAGACATGTGAATCTGCTATGCTTTTTGCGTAAATGCTGTGGGGCGCCAGTGCCTTTGCGGTATCGTGTTGCATAGTCCACCAGCTCCAATGCAAAGCAATGCCCACGTGCAGATCGTGATGGCCCGATGTGGTCCATACAAATTCTCTCGAAGGGGACCTGCATTAGAGGAAGAGGTCGCAAAGGTGCTTTTGGGGAGGACGGTGGATTTACCAGCTGACATTCACAACAAGCCGTGCACCATGTGCACACATTCTCATGAATGCCTGGCCAAAAAAATCAAGTCATGAGCTGATTTAGTGTCGATGCCTGCCCTAAATGTCCAGCCATAGGATTACAGTGAGCCGCCAGGAAAAGCATTTCCCAACGGCTTTTGGGTACTAATAACTGGGTATCTTGTTTTTTTTGAGTGTCTTGTGTCACTCAATACCACAATCTTTTACAATAGCAAAATAGAGATAGGACAGTGGACGAGCTGGCTGGAGAGGTTCCAGGGTAAAGTTATTGCGCTCTGTGAGGATCAGCCTATTAATAACGCTCTGTTCCCCTTGTTCAGGTTCCAGATGTCGTGGGACGTGGGTCAAGGGATTGGCATGGAGAGAGTGGAGGGAAAGGAGCTGATGTGTCTCCCAACTCTCTCTCCCATGGCAGACCTCGCTCGCCCCCCACGCCACAACCATTTTCTTATAAATCTTGCAACTTTTATATATAAAACTTGAGTACTGCAGTGTTCAGTTCAGCATATTTTGCCCTTAAAGGCTCTGCACTCATCTAGACAAACTGAATTGCAGCATCTGTAATAAGCAGCATCTGATGGACATGAGGAAAACCCTTCCCAAATCAGTTCTCTGCACTGTAGAACAAAGAATCCCAGGAATCTGGGATATTTCCAGGATTTCCTTGTGAGAGTTGGATGGACAAGCACATAAAGTTGTCAAACAGCTCTTGTCTCAGAAATCCTTGCAGAATGTTCAGCTTCAGTTGTCTCTACTCATCTGCTTTCAGTCTGTCAATTTCATTCAATCCCATCTGGCATTTGACAAATTCTGCTTCTGAGATTTCATGCGTGTTGCTTAAAACAGCAGTATGACCAAAACAGACATCCTTGTCTCTTTTGGTCTGTGGATCCATATTAGAATCCATAATAGCCTGAGAAGGTTGGCACTTGGCAGGTTCATCATTGCAGATGATGGCACTAAGTTGAACTGGCATGTCTTTTTCTTGGTACCACAGACTAGTGATGTTTCGTCTGACACCGACGCTCCGAAGCTTGCTTAAAACTCGAACGGTCCTTGCAATGAACCACTGCTTCGGAGCTTGTATCATTACGTCACTAGTCACGTGAAAATGACGTCTGAAGCAAACAGACTGGTTCACTCCTGTAGTAAACCACCTGACTGCTTTGACAGGCCAATCCAGTGTTGACAGGTTTGAAACCTGGCGGCTGTATTTCTTATAAAAGTGAAGCCAAACCAGGGCAACACCGTGGCTTGTAGTAGTTGTGTTTGGATTGGCGTTATTTGAGGAGAGTGGATTCTTTTTATTATTAATTAGGAACATATGAACATTGTTACATTACATTACATTACATTACATTACAAGTACAACCAGTTACACAAGCACATCCTTTTCAACATACAAAAATATCGTCCCACCAGTAACAAGTTATAGAGTATGCTTCCCACAGCTAAACAAGATAAAGCTTTCACACATGATACTGCCCTGCTAAAAAAAACTTTAGAAACCATTACAGAAATTCTATTGGATTTAATGGTTTTCATGGAATGTTATTGGTTGTAATGGGAATTATAGTGGTCTCTGTGGGTCTCTACTGATATGTGTTGGGTTATATTGGTGGGGGCATTAAATCCTAATGGAATATGTCCCAAACACACTACAAAATTTTTTTTGTAGTGGTTTAAATGGTAAAAGCCAATGGTTCTTATTGGTATTATAATAGAAACCATTAGAATTTCTGTGATGGTTTCCAACACTTTTTAAGCTGGTCTGATCTTAAGTCCTTGTCTAAAGAAATAATTACACACACACACACACACACACACACACACACACACACACACACACACACACACACACACACACACACACACACACACACACACACACACACACACACACATCATTTTAAGATGTGAACACATGAAATTCATCAGTATCTGTAAAATTCACCTTCATAAATGAGTTTCACAGCACTAACACTGTTTCAACTTTGATCGCCTCGGTAAACACGTAATAAATGGGGCGTTAAAGGGGCACCGGGCAGCCCTGAGTGTTTTTTCTCTACGAAGCTCCCCCTAGCGTCTGGTAGTAAATGCTTTAAAACACAATGTCGTAAAAATGAACTGTTGTTCCTCCCCCTCGCCACGAGCAACTCAGCTGATCAGTTGTCAGCCTAGCTGAGCATGAACCGGCTATTTCAAAACCAGTTATATCTACCGAGGTAAGTAAAGCAATATTTTCTTGCCAGCTGATGGCGATTTTTTATTTTTATTGTGTTGTCATGCATAGTATTTTTACCGGGAACGAACGACATGAATGAGGCCAACTACTGCTTTCGTGTTTTTTTTGTTTTTTTTGGGAGAGTGGGCATGAGCATAACAAAAATATATATCAGAGTCTAATTTGTCTAAAGTTACATTAGCAAGGTCTATACAGGTACGTTCATCTGGTAGAATGAAAGTTTACCTTTGCTTGTCTAAGAAAACATCAGAACGTTTTTTATAGCTCGATCATGATATGTGTAACATGTTTATTGCCTATTATCAGACGCGTTGACGTAGGCCATCGTAATTCAACTCGTATCTGTAAAGTACGTCAACTGTTTTATATTGAAATTAAACACAGTGTATTCCAAAGATACTTACAAGTGCAACAGCAAGAAAGCCAGGTCACCATCCGTTTTGCAGGCTTCTGTTTCTCTCAGTTCTCTGCATTCTGAAAATGCCGGTCCGATGTTTACTCTAGTCTGACTTCTTGCTCGATCAGTCTCCTGTTTCCTCTTTCAAAAAAAATCTTGCTTTCTCTCTTCTTTTTTATAGTCTCAGCCATAATGCAAACTATCATTGCCTTTTGCTTATAGCTAGCCAGTGCTTGAATGGGGGCGTGTACGTGCATAGTGTACATGTGCAGTGCCGTAAAGCAATTTGTTACATCGCGAGACCTGATATCACACGATACTTCCAGACGGCGAGGCCGGCGTACTGCCGGCCCAAAGTTGCAAGTGAAATTTTTTCGCTCTCGGGCACCAGGGGTGTGCGAAACCACCACCATTCAACCCGAAATAAGTAATATAACCATTCCACTGACTCCGAAGCTGTTCAGTTAAAGTAAAAAAGTTACTTAGAGCACCTTTAACATAAGCCTACTTGCATTTTATGGTTGTCAGTGTTGTTGCATTACATTTACTTCACCAGGAGATGGTGCAGCAATTTCTATCTGAATGAAGCTTCGAGTAATGAACCATTTTCGACACAATTGTATCAGAAAGCAATATTGCTTCGAAACACTTCATTTGGCCATCACTACTACAGACTCTCTCTCTTCAAATTCCACATGTTATGGCCACTGGGAATACAAATTGACCACATGCAAGTTTTTGAACTGTAAGACACTCAAGACTACAATGCAGGAGTTTCAGGAAGTTCAGAAACACTGATATAGAGAATAACTCTGGAGGGACTTTGTGCTTTAGAACTTTGCAGAGCTATTTCATGCTCAAACAGCAGCATTACACACACTAAAGAAAGTATAATATGTCCTCTTTAAATGTCAGACATCTTTCTATGTGAGCGGTTCTTGTCTGGAATAAACTGCTTAGTGAAGCAGACTTCACTTCTATAGTCAGGAGTTTGTTTTTCAAGAAAGAAGGATTTAATTTTAAATCACGTGCAGTCTGTCCGTTTGTGATTGATAACACCTGTGTTCCTGAACTGTCTATGATCCGGCCCAGTCTTTTCTGATTGGTCTACTCAGCTCTGATTGGTCAGATGACTCAGTCTGTTGTGATTGGTCTACTCTGCTCTGATTGGTCAGATGGCTCGGTCTGTTGTGATTGGTCTACTCTGCTCTGATTGGTCAGATGACCCAGTCTGTTGTGATTGGTCTACTCTGCTCTGATTGGTCAGATGACTCAGTCTGTTGTGATTGGTCTACTCTGCTCTGATTGGTCAGATGACCCAGTCTGTTGTGATTGTCTACTCTGCTCTGATTGGTCAGATGACCCAGTCTTTTGTGATTGGTCTACTCTGCTCTGATTGGTCAGATGACCCATCTGTTGTGATTGTCTACTCTGATTGGTCAGATGACCCAGTCTGTTGTGATTGGTCTACTCTGCTCTGATTGGTCAGATGACTCAGTCTGTTTGTGATTGGTCTACTCTGCTCTGATTGGTCAGATGACCCAGTCTTTTCTGATTGGTCTACTCTGCTCTGATTGGTCAGATGGATCAGTCTGCTGTGATTGGTCTACTCTGCTCTGATTGGTCAGATGGCCCAGTCTGTTGTGATTGGTCTACTCTGCTCTGATTGGTCAGATGACCCAGTCTGTTGTGATTGGTCTACTCTGCTCTGATTGGTCAGATGGCCCAGTCTGTTGTGATTGGTCTACTCTGCTCTGATTGGTCAGATGGATCAGTCTGCTGTGATTGGTCTACTCTGCTCTGATTGGTCAGATGACCCAGTCTGTTGTGATTGGTCTACTCTGCTCTGATTGGTCAGATGACCCAGTCTGTTGTGATTGGTCTACTCTGCTCTGATTGGTCAGATGGCCCAGTCTGTTGTGATTGGTCTACTCTGCTCTGATTGGTCAGATGACCCATCTGTTGTGATGGTCTACTCTGCTCTGTTGTCAGATTTGCCAGTCGTTTGATGGTCTCTCTGCTCTGATTGGTCAGATGGCCCAGTCTGTTGTGATTGGTCTACTCTGCTCTGATTGGTCAGATGACCCAGTCTGTTGTGATTGGTCTACTCTGCTCTGATTGGTCAGATGACCCAGTCTGTTGTGATTGGTCTACTCTGCTCTGATTGGTCAGATGACCCATGTCTTTTGTGATTGGTCTACTCTGCTCTGATTGGTCAGATGACCCAGTCTTTTGTGATTGGTCTAATCTGCTCTGATTGGTCAGATGACCCAGTCTTTTGTGATTGGTCTACTCTGCTCTGATTGGTCAGAGTGCCCAGTCTGTTGTGATTGGTCTACTCTGCTCTGATTGGTCAGATTGCCCAGTCTGTTGTGATTGGTCTACCTGCTCTGATTGTCAATTGCCAGTCTTGTATGTCGATGCACCAGTGTGGATTTGTTGACCACTTACAGCATGTGGATCATTCCTGGTATGCGGTGACATTTTGGCTTCATAAGTGTTGGGGAAAAAATGACATGATTTTCATGTTTTTAGCATTCTACCAAAATAGTGACATGTTTAACTATAAGGAATACATATTGATCAAGCTCAGGGACTCTATAATAATAATTATGGGTAGATTGTTCAGACACTGTCCATTAAAATATGCCAGGCTGGCATTATGCAAATTAGTTGTAAACCTGGGGCTCGTACCACACAAGTCTTTTTTTACAGTCTATGGGTATGATCCGCAGTTCTGCCTAGCCCGCACCAAGAAGACGTGACATTACGCTATAATTTTAATGATGTGAATATTTTCTAGAAATAAAAATTCCAGATACAGCATATTCATTTTTCATCGATTCTTGCACCCAACAACACAACAAGATGACAATAATAATAATTTCAGCTTCTTATTATGTAGCCGAATCTGTGCTGGTTTGTATTGGCAGCCTCCTTTTCCATTCGTTTTGACGTAAATGTGACGTAGGCTCAAAAATTGGTCTACACCGACTTCATCAGGCTCTGAAAATTCTTCACAAAGAACACAAAGAATGTCCTTCTCAGCTGCCGTAGGTGCAACTCTTGCGTCATCAGAACAGTGTGTTCAACCATCACAGTTTCTGTTTAAAAAATGTTGTGCAATGTTTTGTCGTGGCTGAACGCAGCCCTGATCTAATCCACCTCACCTGAGTGTCTCTGCACTGTGGGGGAAACTGAAGGACCTCACAGAAACCCATGCTGACACGGGGCTCAAACTGGGGACCTTCCACCTGTGTGACTCAATTTGCTTTAGTGCTATATATATTTTAAATTGCATGACAAAATATTTCAGCTGTAAAGAAATGAATTCCAAACCTGTTCCTACCTTCAAGCAAAGTTCATCTTCCAACCCTGATCAAACACAACTGATCAGCTTAATTTAGATCTTCAGGAGCACTTGATGATCACAAGCGTTACTTTCCTACTGCCAAACCATAACAAACACTTTAGCTCAACTGAAGTATGTATTTTAGCAAAGCATTCAACAAAACAACAGCGAAGATGAACAAAATACAGAACTATACTGAACTTTTATTAAAACATATACAGACTAATAATACAAATAATAATAAAAAAAAGTATACCGATACAGGGGAAAAACAACTAGGCGTATATTTTTTTCTAACAATGAATCAAAATTTTATTTAAAACAAAACGCCTTGTGATGAACAAGGTATTTAAGGCAAATTTAAGCTATAATTTCATTTGAATTAAATGAGCGAAGCTAAAACAAATGTCATAAATGTTATGTTTTGTAATTTTATATATATATATATATATATATATATATATATATATATATATATATATATATATATATATATATATATATTGTGTGTGTGTGTGTGTGTGTGTGTGTGTGTGTGTGTGTGTGTGTGTGTGTGTGTGTGTGTGTGTGTGTGTGTAATAATTGCCTATATAAAGAAAATACGGAAAATAAAGTTAAAGTCACAATCTGTCTGCAATATTTAGGCGAACAAGTAAATTGTAAAATATACTTAAAATATATACTACATACCTTTGTTCTGCACCAGCATCTCATTGTCTCATTAAATCACTGTATAGTGATATTTACAGCAATCAAAACTCCTCTGTAAACTACAGTGATCTGTGTTATGGGAGCCATACATTTCACTAGCAAACTCACAAAAGTTTTTGTCATGGAAAATCAGTACAACTGTGATCAACCATAACTCTAAATAATTCAAAACTACTTAGTCAAACCAAACGGACATATACAAATAAATGAAAAATAAATACTGACAAAGCCTTGTGATAAAGTATTTAGTGCAACCTTTGAACTATATACTATAAAGACATAACAAAAATTGATTACCAATTTGTTGAAATTTGTCATTCAGTAGGATTTTAAAATGTTTTAGAAAGAAGTCTCTTGGAATATTGTGAAATATTATTAGAATATAATTTATATGATCAAAGCTGAATTTTCAGCATTATCTTCAGTGTCACATGATCCCTCAGAAATCCTTCTATTCGAAGGATAGCCTACATATATTAAATAATATACTAAATATGATGATTTAGTGCTATGATAAACCGATTATTTTTGCGGAAACTGTGATTCTATTTCAAGGATTCTTTAATGAATACAAAGGTCATTGACCATCTTTTATTTAGATTTATTAAATGTAGAATTGTAGCTAATATTAAATGCCGTACACATTTCACATGTAGGCTACATATTCCGGAGCAGAAGGAGGCGGTAATGCAACAAACTGGATGACAGACAAATGATGGAAGAAGAAGATGATGAACCCGCTCTGAACGTGTTATTTCATCAACAAACTCTTCTCCTGCAACAGATACTTTTCTTTCTGTAACTGCTGTAAAAATGGATGAACGAGAGCAAAAGAGGTGAGGCTTGTGTTATTAATATTTCATTCAGATAATGTTTTTCGCATTTTGAGAAGAAACTTATCCAAGAATAAACGATTAAATGGATAATAAAATGAAAAAGTTTTCGTTATTAACTCACCCTCGTGTTGTTCCAAACCTGTATGAGTTTCCTTCTTCTGATGAACATAAAAGAAGATATTTTGAAGACTGTTAACCAGACAGTTTCTATTTCCCATTGACTTCCATAGTTTTTTTTTCCTACTATGGAAGTCAATGGGTGCCATCAACTGGTTACCAACAATCTTTTATAATATCTTTTTTTTGTGTTCGGCAGAAAAAAGAAACTCATTCCGGTTTAGAAGAAATACAGGGTGAGAAAGTGACGACAACATTTTCATTTTTGGGTGAACTATCCATTTAAGGTCAGAGCAGAGGTTATGGTGGTTGTTGTATCTGAATTTTAGTTTTATCTGATGTTACACTGTATAGAGTTTAAGATAAACCAATTTTGATCAAAATCAAAATAAAAACATATAGGTTAACAACGTTTTAAATCAAAGCAATTTTGATTTTTAAAAATGTGAAAGTCTAAAGTAAACCACGGTTAATTTGTGAGTTTCCTTCATCTGTTGAACATAAAAGAAGATATTTTGAAGAATGTTGGTAATCAAACAGTTTTTGCGCCCCACTGCGGTCACGCCATCTGTGCTTCAGAAAAGCGCGGTCACGCCATCTACGCTTAAAAATATATTGCGCGTCTACACGAGGTTGCGTGGTAGGCTCAAGGTGTATGCGCTTGGTGTCGGCAGACTTAAAAAATATATATTAATAATAAAATAAATAAAATCACATTGTTTTCTGCAAATTCCACCAGATTCTTGTTCTACATCTCACATACTACGACTGTGGTGATTTTCATGTTGATCTACTGTTTTATTATTTAATAATTGCCTGCCAAAGTCCTATACACTGCATACCTTGTTATACAGCAATATTTAATAAATTCATAGAAAAATTTAATCAAATTGTTTTCTGCAAACTCTGTGGTGATTATCATGTTGTTTTACTGTTTTATTATTTAATAATTACCTGCCAAAGTCCTATGCTGTATACCTGGCTATATAGCAATATTTAATAAATTAATAAAAAAATCGAAATCAAATTGTTTTCTGCAAACTCCAGCAGATTCTTGTTCTTCATCTCACTGTCTACCACTGTGGTTATTTTCATGTTGTTTTACTGTTTTATTATTTAATAATTGCCTGCCAAAGTCCTATGCTGTATACCTTGTTATACAGCAATATTTAATAAATTCATAAAAAATGCAAATCAAATTGTTTTCTGCAATCTCCAGCAGATTATTGTTCTACATCTCACTGACTACCACTGTGGTGATTATCATATTGCTTTACTGTTTTATTATTAATACACACGCATGCACACACGAACGAATGAAAGAGCTAACTTTATCAGATATTTTATCAGATATTTTACCACATTATACGTCATCAATAACGGTTCACTTCAGAGGTTTGGTAAGATTGCATTCATATCAGCAGCGAACCGTACCCGAGTTCACATGAACCGTACCCCAGACCACCTTTTTAAGCGGACTCGAGTACGGTTCGCGGGGATTCTTCCTGAGTTCGGAAGAACTCTGATGCATTCGATCCCGGGTGCGCACCAAAAGTGCTAGTGTGAAAGCGCCCTGATATTGTAATAATTTTTGTTAGTATGGTCGGGCACCAGAAGATAACACACCACCACAGCTTCAATTACAATATGTAGTTTTTATTAACAGATCCTCACTGTCGGGTGAAGAGGAATGGGAGCGGGAACGTCTCGGTGCGTCGTCTCTGCAGCACTCACATTACCAGCTAATTGCCTTGGTCGAAGAAAATAAAGGGAATCCCCCGTTGGTTTCAAAAGGGACAACGCCCATTCGGTCTCGTAATTCAATAGCTTCAACTCTCAACATAGCAGCGACGGCACTCCTAACTTCCCATCTCTATAGGCTACTCTCTCCCCGTAAGTTACTCGCTATCTAGCTATCTTCATCGCCGGCGGCCCTAATGGTGCGTTCACACCGGATGCGAATAGCATGTCAGGCACGAATGATTCAGAATGAATCAGAGTCCAAGAACAATCCAAAGTCAAAAACAGAAAACAAACATGGGAAAACGCTCAAATGCAGACACACAGTACAACAAGACTTCGCTATCAGTGATTGTGAACACCAGGTATTTATGGTGTGAACTAAACAAGATGATGAGAAACAGGTGAATGAGATGAGTGCTGATGAGTCCGGGCAGTGAGTTATGGAAAATGTAGTTTGTGTGTGAAGAGACTCTGTGACGACGGCCATCTTGCCCGTAGACGCTGGCTCGGAGGCGGCCATCTTGCCCGTAGACGCTGGCACGGAGGCGGCCATCTTGCCCGTAGACGCTGGCTCGGAGGCGGCCATCTTGCCCGTAGGCGGCCATCTTGCCCGTAGGCGGCCATCTTGCCCATAGACGCTGGCTCGGAGGCGGCCATCTTGTCCGTGGGCGGCCATCTTGTCCGTAGACAGCCATCTTGTCCGTAGACAGCCATCTTGTCCGTAGACGCTGGCTCCGAGGCGGCCATCTTGTCCGTAGACGCTGGCTCGGGAACAGCAGACACCGGCTCAGGAGATACTGGCTCGGCGAACGTGACGTGAACAGTCTCTGGCTTGGAGTGCATGACGTGAAGGAACTCCGGTTCGGCGGATCCGACGTGAAGGAACTCAGTCTCTGGCTGCATGTGGCTGACGTGAAGCTCTGGCTGCACATGGTTGACGTGACGCTCTGGCTGGATGTGGCTGACGTGAAGCTTGGGAACAGCAGACACCGGCTCAGGAGATACTGGTTCGGCGGTGGCCATCTTGTCTGGGGACACTGGCTCGGCGAACGTGACGTGAACAGTCTCTGACTCAGAGTGCATGACGTGAAGGAACTCAGGTTCGGTGGATCCGACGTGAAGGAACTCAGGCTCTGGCTGCATGTGGCTGAACGTGAAGCGCTGGCTCTTGCTCGAAGACTGGCTCTGGCTCTTGCTCGAAGACTGGCTCTGGCTCTTGCTCGAAGACTGGCTCTGGCTCTTGCTCGAAGACTGGCTCTGGCTCTTGCTCGAAGACTGGCTCTGGCTCTTGCTCGAAGACTGGCTCTGGCAGGCAGGCAACTTCTTTATTCGGAACTGGACTCGGAACTGGTTCTGGCTCATCTCGGCCGACGACTGGCTCAGGCTCGGCGGATATGACGCTCCCAGACTCGGCTGGACTGGCGTGAAGTGCAGGCTCTGGATCGGGAGACGTGACGTGAACGGTCTCCGGAAACGCCCCCTCAGCAGTAGAGAGCTCTGGGAATTCTGCTAAGATGTAACGAGAGTCCGGGGAATCAGTTGAGGTGTAGCAGAACTCTGGTTCAACGGGTGTTATAAGTTCATGGGAACCCTCACCCACAGGGCCCACAGAAAAGGATGAGCCGCTTATCCTCAGGGCGAATTCAATATATTGACAAAGTCCATTGAGGGGTGTTGTCAGGCATGAGATAACTTAACATGTCCTCAAGCCCATATCGGAAACCATCCTTTAAGACTGCATCGTCCAAATCTACCCCATGGCAGAGCTCATAAAATTCTTCAACATATTCCTCTATAGATCGGTTACCTTGGCTGAGGCGGAAGAGACTGATTAGTGGGTTCATGGTGGATCTCGGTTCTTTCTCGGCTGCTGGATCTGAAGAGGCAAAGTCTTCTGTCATGAACTGCTCCGAGACATGAAGATGAAGATCTAAATGCAGCTTTATTCAAGAATAGTCGTATAGGCAGGGTCAAGAATCAGCAGACAGGACAATGGAGAATACACAGAGGGAATCCAAGAAACAGGCAGAGCTCAGGGCAGGCAGCAATAATCAGAGTCCAAGAACAATCCAAAGTCAAAAACAGAAAACAAACACGGGAAAACGCTCAAAAATGCAGACACACAGTACAACAAGACTTCACCATCAGTGAATGTGAACACCAGTATTTATGGTGTGAACTAAACAAGATGATGAGAAACAGGTGAATGAGATGAGTGCTGATGAGTCCGGGCAGTGAGTTATGGGAAATGTAGTTTGTGAGTGAAACATGATCGTTTGGTGTGGAGTGCGCTCTGGTGTCTCTCAAGGGCACTCCAGCTGGTGACCGTTACAGCAACACACATTACAATATATAGCCTAGGGCTAGTTTAATGTCAATTTATAGAAGAGCATGGTGTATTTTGTATAAAGTTTTTTGTTGTTGTTATTAACTGTTTTGAGAATCGGAAATGCATAATTCATGCATACAAATCTGTAGATATTAATAAATGAAGATGACTAAATTAGACCGATGCATCAAAAGTTATTCTCCCCCCCCCCCCCCCGCCCCATAATCTTTAGATCCCCCCCATGTGACCTAAGTAAGGGGGGAATTCCCCTTTGTGCATTTCCAGTTCTCAAAACAGTTAATAACAACAACAACAACAACAACAAAAAACGTTGTTTTTTAATTCAGGCCCTGAACTAACCATTCAGAGACGTCCTGTTGCATTCTACATGTTGTCACTTCTTCTTGAGTCTCTCCATCTTTGTCTGACTCCGTTTTAACATTAAAGACAGGACAGTTTCTGTCATTTTAGTGTGTGGTGTGTGTGTGTGCGTGAGGTGATCGCAGCTGCTAACACACACAAACTCTTGAAACCCCGTCCTCTGCAGCAGCTCATTTGCATTTAAAGGGACAGGCACAAAACGGTGCGTTTTTGCAAACCCTCAAAAAGTGACAACTTTAACATGCTATATATAAATATCTGTGGTGTATTTTGTGCTAAAACTTCACACACACACACTCTGGGGACATCAGAGATTTATTTTGTGAAAATGGCATTTTACCACCTCTTTAAACTATAATGTATAATAATGCAATGGGGGAATATTTGTGGGTCCTGGTAATGCCAAATGTCTGATGTTACCAGTAAAAAGTGTCCGACACTATTTTAAATATATCTAGTCAGTGACAGAGTAAACGCATATTCATCTACATTAATTCAGTATTTTCAGCTTCAGAATCATGATTCATGAATATTGTTATTCTGGTGTCTATATTGTCCTATGCTTTGGGTTTCAGCACCAAGTCCAAGACTATTCATTTACACACACAAACCCAAATTTAGCTTTTTAATCAACAGTAATTTTTTTTTTAACCTTTTATCATATGTCTTGGAGTATCGCAATAATATTGTATCGTGAGTTCAGTCTCGTGATATCGAATCGTGACATGAGGGTATCGTTACACCCCTTAACATTAACAATCATTCCAGCCAGTCACAATATAAATGCTAATATCTCTGTTTTTCTGCTTCCCATTTACTGTCTTTCAATCACATTTCTTTATATCATCTCTTTTTTCTCGAAGATCTGCTGAGTGTAATATCATACACTGTTTGCGGTGCCACGAGCCTCAGGAGAACCTCCTCGTACACCTGGCCCGGGTGTGCATGACAAACGGCAGAACACCTGAAGAGCTAGTGGAGGAGGTTCAGAAGGCCAAAGCTTCCAGTCGAGAGTGGATCCGGAAAAAACAGGACCTGGGATTACAGGCATCTCTGTGAGATCCTGCCCGACACACACTCCCGGGTCCTCATGGTGAAGGAGCTCCTGCGCCGGGGTTTCTTCATCACGAACCAGCCTCCGGAGTCCCACGAGGTCCTGGATCCTGAGAGTGACTTGGACTCCATCGAAAGGGATCCTCCTTCGGCCACAGCCTCTTCCGTGAGGATAAAGATGAAGGAGGCGGGTCTGCATGGCAAGTTCTCAGCTCATGCCAAGCTCCTGGTGGACTTTAAGAAGTACCTGAAGTCACTCATGGTCTCTCACTGGCAAACCAAGGTGAGATCTCTTCACCAGTTTAATTTCACATGTTTTGCTTACAGATTTGCGCAAAACTTTTACGCTATTTTCTAAATGTCCATTAAAAAACTATTGCGAAATGACGGTGTTTCCATTAACCAATGTTATGCGACTAAAACATCTTTTTTTTTCCTCTCGCAATAAGTATTTCCAAAAATCAAGTAGGTTTATGTATATGTCAGCCAATGCCAGGCTTTGATATTAACTTTGTTACTCTCTACTAGCTTCTACTAGCCCAAAAACACAAAAAAGTTTCATATATACAGTAGCCTATAAATGTTAATTTAAAAAACGATTGCGAAATGAAGGTGTTTCCATTAACCGATGCGACTAAAATGTCATTTTTTTCTTTCGCGATAAGCTATTCCAACAATCATGGCAATGGATGTTGGGAGGATATATCTGATATGTTTGAAATTAACTTTGTCACTCACCGGCCAATTTTTGGCTACTAAATTAAGTTACCGGCCATTCAGAACTTCTAATTGCCCAAAAAAACAAAAACAAAACTTTCATATAGCCTACTATATACATTATATATTATACAATTTGGATTTCATACATTATTTTCTTGTTCAAACAAAATCCTGTCATCCAGCACCTCCTCCCTTCCTCTTTCATCCTTTTCACCACAAATGTGTTTTAGGTGGACAGATCAATACAGTACAAAGAACATCAAAAAAATGTAGGATGTTGGAAAATAACAATGTCTTTTCTGTTAACCGAATGCTTTTTAATATCGCTATTGCTTCAGTGCAAATGAACAAGCGCTCCGTTATTTGTTGGTGACGTGTGTTCAAGTAAGCCAGATATGAGCAGATTCTGCGCAATACGCTGTATTTAATAATCACGATGACTCGAGTTGAGTATTTGCGTCAAATCTCAGATTTCAAACCCTGGCCACTGCACTAGCCATTAATATTAATGCAAGAACCCCCTTAAGCATGCGTGATGTTTGGACATGAAATTGGATATGGGTCACAATTGAAAGAACAACGGTAAAAAAAAAATCGGATATAGGCAACAAATCAGAATTGGGCATCAAGACCTGCAGTGTTAACAAGGCCTAATGACAAGAAGGTCATTATCCCTACAAGTTTAATAAAGGACTATGTCTCGTTTTCTGTCCAAACATAGCGCACCATCTACGTCAGGTCACCTTTAAATGAGCACTGTTTCCATTCAGGGCCGAAATAAGAATTCAGAGACCCCTGGGCACAATGTCTTGTAGGCCCCCCTTTGGCAGGCCAAATGTATAGTTTGTATAATTTGGCATTAACAGTTTTACTGATTTAAAAGAAAATTTGTTTTTGGAGTAAAGTTCATAAATTATTGTTCTTTTCCATATGATTTTGTAAAACTATGTTGGGTGGGTGGACCTCTGTCCCTCTAGGGGGGCTCGGGCAAGATGCCCCCGCAAGAAAATTTTGTACATTTTAAGGTTAAATGCATCAATCTGGTACACTTTGAGAGCTCAAAATTAAGAGCTTTAACCGGCTTCAACCCATGAACTGTGACATTGAACAAAGGAAAAGCATTGACTTGTACCTGGACATTACAGAGGGATCAAACATCTTTTTAGTTATGATATAGAGTCTGTTTTAGGATGCCAAACGATTATTATAATAATGTAATAATGATTTATATAATTATTCCTATTACGTAAAATCCATATAGCCTATAAATGTAGGCTACTCTATAAATGAAAATTAATATTTCAAAAGTATATTTTACTTACACTATTGTATAGGAAAATTACAATACTTTTGTCCTAATTTCTTCACTTGCAAGAAATAAACCCTTGAGCTTTTATTTTGGAGAAAACACCAGATCACCATGCTGATCGTGTGAGCAAAGTGCGCACTTTTCTTTAAATCACGCAGCACAAACAGAATGGCTATATAGGCTACTTAATTACAGTCTTGTGCTGTTTTATAAAGGCACAAAGCCATATCACGGTTTCGGTGTTGGCAAAAGGGAGAAGAGAGAGTTCGGCAAAAGGCGGATTCGAACTCGGGTCGAACGTGTCAAAAGCTGCTTTCAAGCACCTCACGCTTTCACCCTACGCCACTGTAGATATTTAGTGAAGGGTATCGTTTTGCTAAAAAGACAGGCACGTAGTGCAAATGTACGCTCTCAACTCACGTTCAAAGTCATAGGCAGCGCAACGTCTCTCTGTGCAGCGCAAAAGCCCGTGTTGAAAGTTTGTTTAATATAAAGCGGGAGATTACCAGATACAGTATTTTGTGCCCATGCTGCCCTGGGCCCTTTATAGGTCTTGGGCCCCTGGGCAATTGCCCAGTTGCCCGTATGGTTAATCCGGCCCTGTTTCCATTGCAGTTTAATGACATATTCCTTTTTTCGAACTGCCTGAAAGACCACCTCATATGGGAGTTGCAAAATTGCAAAATTGACGTATTTCCATCAGGCGTATTTTCAATTTTCAATTTGAAGGGTAATAGAAACGCGGCTAATGTTCCTTAGCTCTTCTTTCTTTTAATGATCTGAATGCTGATCTGCTTTCTCAGGTTGACAACGTGTCCCGTTTCCTCCGGTACGTGCAGCCCACGGCGAGCGAGCCGTCTCTGGACTTCTTGTCAAAGAGCACAGAGACCCGGGACTTCCTGACGGCCCTGCAGCGCACCGGCATGAGCACGGGCTCCATCCATTATTATTTCAAGAGCATTATACTGTTCCTGGAGTACCTGACGACACGGCTGGATCTGTGCAGAACCGACCCAGAGCTCCGGGCCAAATGCCAGAGTTACACTGACATACTGACGACTCTGGGGAAAACTGTATCCGAGACACAGGACGAGGTTATGGACACAAGGTTAATGGGTCATCTTGCATTGTGCTTTTATTTTTTTTTACTAATGTTATAGAGACATGCATGCATTCATAAATACAAGCCTATAATGGAATGATAATACTAAAAACAGATACACAAACCAAATTAACTAAAGCATACAACCCGAACATTTATGGTTATGGTTGCTTCCTCACGTAATCCCAAGGATGGTGTTAATAACCGCTCTTGTTTATGTTTAATCCAGTCACAGACAGTTCGTTGAAAGAGCTCCAGCATTAGAGATTGCCAGAAGATCTTGAGAGTTGCGAAGTCAGACTTTCTCAGGATACACGGGGATCTGCTGAAGGGCACAGCGGTCTCGAACCCAGAGAAGACGATGTACCGCTATTACTGCGAGGCGCTCCTGGTCTTCCGGCACATGCAGAATCCAGGAGCCGTGGCGAGATTGACCGTGAGTTCATCTGCTTTAAAGGTGCCTTGTGTAATGTCCGCCAAAAAATCAATTGATACTCACATTCCATACCAGATGGGGGCAGTATACCTCCACAAAGTGAGTTGGTCTACTCTAGACGAGTAACAAACGAGAAATGGCATAGTCTCTATGCTCCGCCCCTACCTTCACAACGACCCTAGAGCCATAGCCGAAGCCGAGTCGACTCCTAATAGAGGACATTTCGACTCCAGAGGAACATTGGTTGATGTCAAGTGATTTTTAAATATGACATCTTCAAGCTACTCCCCTTCACCTTTACCAGTGAATATGTTCATATTCGTTTTGTTCATATTACATTTTTATTGTTAGTTTGAATTACATTAATTTGACAGACAGCATCCGCTGATCTTGACCAAGCTAGCGCCATTCAGAGCTGCCAACTCTCACGAATTCACCGTGAGACACACGCAATTGACACTTTTCACGCTCTCACGCCACACATCAATTTTGTCACGCACAGAAAAATCACAAAGCAAAGAGGACAGGGAGACCGACAGACTAGACAGAGCAGGTTAGTTATGATACAAAAAAATCTCAGCTCTCAGATTCTGTCAATTTTATTACGCAATTAAAACAATAAATACCGTTTTGGCGCTTGTAAATGTTACACGACAGATCCTAGCGCACGTGAACCGATCATCTCTACTAGCTAATAGTAAAAAAAACCACGAACACTGTTGAAAGATACAGTAGGCTACAACTTACCAAAATGTATTCCTCATACATAATATCGACCAATCATTTTTTTAAATCAGCGTGCGGAGTTCATAGATGGAGAACAAATATGTCAGATTTACCTCAGGAAAGCAATTTAATAAACATAATATAGGTCACGTAGTTGGCAAGAAAAAAAGAGCTATATAGTGAAATGAAGTAGTGGCTGTACTTTTCCACACGATTTACATCAGGTTCAAGTACGCCCACAAGCCCTGCGAGTTATTCGTGTATTGCAGTTTGTCTGGTGGTTATGACAAGAGACCGCTTACCGCCTCCCATGGCCGAAACTGGTATTATGACACATGTTGGGCCGGGGCTAGTAAATTAGCATGCTAATTCAGGTTGATATCTATGCAGCACTATAACTTGTCATTTTTTTTTAATGACATCATCGCCCTTATTTCTTCTCATTCTTTTGATGCGTGTAGCTCATTTTTTGGATATTTTTACCTCAATTCTAACACATGGCACCTTTAACCCTTGTGCGTCAATTACAAAAAGTTACACACATAGAGGACAAAAATGTCTGTCAAAAAAAAGTCATAAAACTAAGTTTGGTGTCATTTTAAAGAAGACCCTTGGCAGATTATTGTTGAAGTAAAGTAAAAGTTATAGAGGTTTAAGTTTAACAATATTTTATATAAAATATATATTTTATGAAACATGTTGAACTCTAAAAAATGCTAGAAAATCAAAGCCATAAATCAAAAAAAGTTGTGCTCCAAATTTGAGGTTGAGATCGAAAAAAAAAAAAGCTTTCAGTGAGAGTTTGTTTGGGCGCAGTAACCCAGTTTCCCCATTAGATGCAGCAAAAGTCCAGTGATACACACAGTGGTTGGATTTGTGATTTGCAGTATAGTTTCTCTCTCTCTCAAATATTTTTACACGCATACAAACCACACTCTGACATCCATACCAACACACGCCCACAATTATCGTTGCATAATTTATCCAGTTGGCTCTATAATATGCGGAAGCAGATAACCGGAATAAAGCGAGTATTTGCTTTATAGGCCAAACCTGAGAAATGGCACCATCTGGGAATTTTTTTTAATTCTGATGCCTTGCTAACAGAATAAAAGCCTATTAACTAATATTGCATCATTTTATTGTTAAATGGCCCTGGGATTAAAAATTGCAGTTTTAATGGGTTTCAATTGTAAATATTTAAGGTGTACCAAAAGGGGTGCAAGTCTGGTAAATTATCCAGACAAAATAGTAATATTTCATAAATTAAAGGGGTCATGACATGGTTTTGTTTTATAATGTTCCCTTAGGTGCAATTATAGTATTACTATAGGTTTTTGGAAAACTAATATTTAGTGATTTATGACCTTTGCCCAGCCCGTTTCTTATCCCCTGATTCAAACAGTCGTTTTGGAGGTGTTTCCCCTTTAAGAGTTCAGTGTTAACGCCCACTGTTATGATTGGCTAACGTCAGTGCTTATGCATAAAAACTTATACATTACTTATAGTTTGCGGCATCGTTGTTGGGCCCAGAATAGTGAGCACGGCCTGATCTTTAAACAAAGGTTTTCTGACAAAGCCATCATCATACTGCGATTTGTTCTCAAAATAGTCATCCTTGAAATGTAGTGAACACACGCATATATTAACACTGCCGTGACTGGGACGTCCATTTCTCCCTGACGTCAGCGTATTCAAACATGTTGTTTGTCCACAGCAGGAACAGCACATCTGCGTGGCATCGCAGTTGTCTTGTAAACAGTAGGGCTGGGGTAAACGATTATTAACTAAACGTTTAGTTGGGCGATTATTTTATCGATTAGTCGACTAATCTAACGACTAATTGGACGATTAATATAAAGATTTTTTTCTGCTGCTCGATGAATAAAATACATAATGTATCTCAAATAAATACGAACTAGCGTACCGAATCATGATACTGTATAAGCTGGCTAACTTAGTCTAATGTTATGTATTTGAACACCGTCATTAGAACTCTATAACCGCCAAAACCGTGTTATTAAAATATTTTGTACAAACATTTTTTATCATAGAGAAGCTTACGAGGGAAACGGAGGCGGAGTTAGTGGTGCTTCTGCTCCTGCTGGAGATTCGGGAGAGTCTGTTCCCCTTTACCGATCAGAGCGCGCTCACACGAGTAAAGCCTTGTTTATACTCGACGCGTCCGCACGAGCGCGCAGCAAAAATGACGCGTTGGGTGCGCAAGACCGGCAAGACCCCATTTCGCTTGCCTGTCTGCACGGCTTCTTTTGTAACGGCGCGCGCCGCGTCCGGGGACGAACGACTGCAAGCCGAATCTGCCCGAGCCGTACGTCTCACCAAACCGGCACCCAGTTTGCGCTGGGTTTATTTCGTTAAGGATTTGTTTACTGTGTTTGTGTGATTCATTTAATGGAAAGCACATTCACTTCTAGTGGTCTTCGTCCTCCATTCTGCAATGTTTCGGTCTCCCACGTGTGTTGGCGAGCTGTACTGCCGGAAACGGTGCAATAAATAAATAAATGAAGTATTGCTGACGCAAAAATATGCCGTTGACATAATTTTGACGTCGAAGCGTCGACGTCATCGATGCGCCGCTACAGCACTAGTAAACAGACCCACTCGCTGCACGTCGACTGAATACCTGTGGGCGTGAGCCGCGCGACAACGATGCGATGATGCAAAATGAGGCGTAGTTGCGCTGGAGGCGGTCATATGCAAACGACTGGTACGTCACTTCGTACCGTGACGTCACTTCATACCATGGATCTAGAACGAGCTGTATTTAGAGCTTGATTAAATAAATTGTTTGTTTATAATGGGGAGGACGTCTTAAGCAATGCAACTTGCAGGAAGTTTTAATGGTACAAAGAGCTCTTAAATACCAATAGATCAAGGCAAATTTGGTTTCTCATGTCATGACCCCTTTAAAGGGATAGTTCACCCAAAAATGAAAATTCTGTCAGTAATTACTCACCCTCATGTCGTTCCAACCACGTAAGACTTTCGTTCATCTTCGGAACACGAATTAAGATATTTTTGATTAAATCTGAGAGCTGGATCACTCCTCCATAGGCTTCTCAGGGATTGAAACTTGTTCCCCCGAAAAGTGGCTCAATCTTCAGTTTATCAAGCAACGAGAATATTTTTTGTGCGCAAAAACTAACAAAAATTAAAGCTGCTAGCAGCATTTAGCGGTGTTCAAGCATTTAAGACAGTTAAGACAGTTAGTCTTTCGTGGACACTTGGTCAAGGCTACATATTGAAGTGTCCCTATTATAACCATCCAAATGAAGAAGTTATACCTTTTCTGATAATTATTGATCTAAAGAGTCCAGAGAATTGTGTTGCACTGGGTTTGAACATTATGATCATAGATGGAAAACACCATTTGCAGCCAATACAGGTAATTTACTATAGGAAATATATGGTTTTAAAGCTTTTTCAACAGTTATAGCTTTTTCAACAGTTATAAACTTTGCATGCTTCTTCACCGTGTTATGACACATATGCTCATCAATTTTTGTCAAGTTCTGAGTTTCCCTTTAGGATTTATAGGCTTTTGAGTGTATTTTGTCACGCCCCTTTTCTAAATGACCCTGTTACAGCCAACCAAATGCAAAATTTCAACTTTTTTTTCGATAATTATTGATCTATTCAGACTCCAGAGAACATTTCTGCACTTATAGGTTACACTCATAGGTTTTTTTATGCCTAAATCGAAATCGGAGATATACATCTTGTCCGTCCTGGGTGGTGTAAAATTCTTGATTCTAAGTCAAACGGTCTAGGAGTTATGAGCCATTTAGTACTTTTGGTTGCTGTAGTGCCACCTATGGGCCAAACGGGGTCATACTCTGATAGGTTGTTCCCATATTGGAGGCCTACCATCTGGCTGACTTTCAAGTCTCTAGGCCTTACGGTTTGGGCTGCACGATGCGTTTTAGGGCTTTTATTTTTTCTAAAAAAATTCTAACAATTACAATAAGTTTTCAGCACTAAAGTGCTTGAACACCTAATAACGACTTTATTCAACTATTCATTTCCATCTCTGTTGGCCTCTAGTCCGTTAATGTAGTGAGAGCGTAGGGCTACGTCACACGCAGGGTCCCTTTTTGGCCGACGCTGGTCATGTGTGTGATGCGTGTGACGTACACCACAGAAGCGATACGCAGTTTTACTACGAGAACTCACTCGAGGCCGATCGAGAAGGAAATGAATAGTTGAATAAAGTTGATATTTTTGTTTTTTTTTGCGCACAAAGTATTCTCGTCACTTGATAAACTGAAGATTGAGCCACTGTATTCACTTGGACTATTTTAACGATGTCTTTAATAACTTTTCGGGGAACAAGTTTCAATCCCTTAGAAGCCTATGGAGGAGTGACCCAGCTCTCAGATTTAATCTCAAATATCTTCATTTGTGTTCTGAAGATGAACGGGGTTGAAACAACATGAGAGTGAGTAATTACTGACAGAAGTTTAATTTTTGGGTGAACTATCCCGTTTAAATCGCCCCAAAGGAATCTAATAAAATGTTCTCATCACATTATATGATCCCTATCATATCCTGTTTCTTTGTTTTTGTTTTTTTTTTCAAATCAAATGACCTTTCACAATCCAGAGCTGGTAAAACAACATATATTCACTGTAACGAGGTAAGATGTGAACAGAAGAAGCGAACATTCAAACACTTTTAATAATAAAATAAAACAATACAAAGACAAAAGTATTAAGCCAGCAGCCCCTCACGGACGACTGCTGGCTACACAAAACAGAAACAAAACATAACATAAAAGCTTCCACTCCTCCGTGAGAGATGCGAGACTGGTGCGTCTCACAGGTGTCACTCGTTATCACTCACGCCGTTCTCTCACGTCCCTCGACCACGCCCTGCTCGCCACATTCACATATTCATGAAGTGTAATGCCGCGTTCCAGGCAACCTGTAACCCGTGTTTTTCCAACCTTATACCCGTGAAAGTGCACTGGAACAGCAGTCAAACCCGTGACTTCCCAGCCGTGAACTCGTACTAGATCGATGTACTCCCAGTTACGAGTCGTGATTTATGTGCTCAAAAACCTGCCTGGAACGCGGCATAATACAAGTTCATAATGCCCATACACAGATTCCACCAATATTACAATTTCCAACACATTGAATAAGCACAAAAAATACAAGTCATTTACAAATTCATAACTCCTCAACATTAGTTTCAGTAATGCCCATTGAGCGTGTGTATAGTTCAAATAGCTTGAGTAACTATTGTTTTTAGTGAGTGCCGTTGAGTTTGTGAATAGTTCATAGCTTGCATCGTCAAGTCAAGTATATTTATATAGTGCTTTTCACAATATAGATTGTATCAAAGCAGCTTCACAGTATCAAACAAAATAACAGAACAATGTTTGTTATGGAAAAAACATCCACGTTTGGTAGAGCTGATCAATGGTATTAATGATTGGTTAAATAATTTGAATATCCCCAACTGAGCCAAAGGCAACATCCTTCCAGTTTAAAAGGGGGGAAAAAACACACCTAAATACAAACAAATGAAATGCAATTTTTTTTTTCCAAAATGTCCAGAGGAACTATTTTGTGTACCTAGTGTAAAATAGATTTATTAAAGGAAATGTGGATGAAATTGTAAAATTCTAATAAAAATACACACCTGTGCCAAAATGTATATTAATGTATATAAAATACAAAATGTAATTTACACAGGCAAAAATATAAAATAAAACAAAACTGAAAAAGACCATAAGGTTGCACAAGGGTTAATGAGTTTGTACTCCTGATATGCTGAACACGTATGCAATAGTATAAAAACTAAACTTTTCAATGTTTCCCAGGATGAGGACTGGGTGGAGCGGATCGCTCAAGATGGCCGGGTGGTGATCGGCGTAAGGAAGGAGAAAACTGCTAGCATACGAGTAGCCTTGACGCAAGAGGAGGAAGCTGTGAGTTTTAGCGTGATACAAACAGTAGATTGCACAGCGCCTGTGTCTTACATTCAATAACTCTCTGGTGTTCTCCAGTGTTTTCAGCTGTACTACAAGCAGATCCGGCCTGGGAACATCAGGCCCGAAATATTCTGCCAGAGTTTTTTCCTGTCGTCGTCCGGCGAGGCTGTTACCAATGTGTCACATGACATATACCACCTCCATGAAATGTACGTACACAGATCCACGTGTAAATGGAGACACTTTACTATAATCTTGTCAGTCACGGTTAGAGTTGGGTATTCTGCTTTTCGATTCCTAATGTCGATTCCAATAAGGTAAAAAAAATTACTTGGATATCATTCACATTAGGTCTTATTGCAAAACATTTATCTGTAGCTAAATATTTTGAACAAAAAAATGACAGGCTAAAAATACCATAGCAAAGAAAACAACTAGCCTAATTAATATAAATTTCAAGCATTATTAAAGACAAGTAAACACTCTTTATTAAAAAAGAACTAATAAAATACTAGCAATCGCAAAAAATAGATACAACTGAACAAAGATACGATTGAAATAAACATTGTTTTAAGATTTTAAGTTATTCAGGTACAGAAACTGTAATCAAATATAAAATAACACTGCACTTTATAAATAAAATATACATTAGAAATATAGTTAAAGTTATTCAGTCAAGAACTAGTGAATTTTCTCTTTGTCTTTTGTTGTTTGATTAGTGTTAATATGGAGACGGCAGGTGCTGTCACTTTAACAGTTGCCCAATGTACAGTAGTCAACATTTCATGTGGATCATAAAAGTTCATCAGAGTTGTCCTAAGACAAGAACGGGTATTGTTCAAAATTCATGTATAACTTTGATGAAAGGTTTTGATCCACTTCAAATGTTGACTACTCTAGTTATAATTAAAAAAGTAGTTGTGTGCACATCCCACCTTCTGGCAGGGTATATTTCAACTAATAAAGTGAAAAACATGTAATGTCCGCAACACTGTTTTTAACTCCCATATTTAATAAAATATCGCCGCCTTTATTATTAAATATGGGATTTAAAAGCAGTGTTCCGGACTACTGTAGTTACACATGCCTGCAGCGCTGAAAAATGAATGGTTTAAAATCACATTTTCTGTGAGCGTGCTTTTAGTGTCTTTAAAGGTGCTGTATGTAACTTTTTTACTCTACTAAAGCATTAAAATACCATAATATGTTTGCAGATATTTAGGAAACATGCTAAGTTCATAGGGGTGTAACGGTACACAAAAATCACGGTTCGGTACGTACCTCGGTTTTAAAGTCACGGTTCGGTACGTTTTCGATACAGCAAAAAGAAAGAAATGCCAGAGAAATTTCCTATTTATTAAAAGAAAATATTTTTTTTATATAAGTGTGAGTTTTCCTACATCTTGAAACTCAGGTTTAAATGGGGGTAATTTTTGAAGGATGAATAAATAATGTTTTGGTCATCACATTAAAAATGACATTTAAATATATATTTATTTATATAATATTTATATAATATTTGAGTTTTGAAGTGCTGGCAAAAGATGTGTGAAGTAATTGAAAGAATTTTACTATTCCAGCCAAACTGGTTACAATTAGTGTTACTATTATGGTGAATGTTGCTGATCTGTGGACTTAAAGCCTAATGTTATTACTAGATCATTCACGGCACAATGTTTCTCCTGGTTTTCACGTCAGCGCTGTTTGATCTAATAGAGATATACGATTAATAACAGAGACATGTGAACGCTTCTCACTAGATCTCACAGCAATGTTATTACTGCAGTGGCGAATTCAAATGCTTTCTTTACTGGATCTCTTAGGGCTGTGTAGTAACAGTGTCGCTTGATCGAGGTCGGCTCGCGCTCCGTCTATGCTCGCCCCGACTGCGAGACGGGCTTTGGCGCTGCACAGATCTATGTTGCTGGTCCGAACTGATAAACGGTCCGTGATGCACAATATAATGAGTAGTCGCAGTTTCGTTCCGCTTTCATTACGTTTGCCATGTGATGTTGCGCAACGTTGTGGTGGTTGCGCTCGCGCCAGCGCGGATTTTGTCGGCAGGTAAAAATGGTCCAAGGAATCGTTCGGTTTGATGCGTACCGAACCGGAAGCATCGTACCGAAACGGTTCAATACGAATACATGTACCGTTACACCCCTATAAGTTCACATACTCTTTTCTCTGAAAAACACTTTTGCAGAGATTGCAGATTCCACACAACCTAAAAAGTCTCGATATCCATCAAAAAATCTCTATGAACGAGAGCATATTAAAACGTGGAAAAAACAACTAAGTCTCCTCGGCTTTTGTTGTCAATTGCGCTCGTTCCTGTTGCGTGTCTCAAACGTTCAACCCGCGTGAGTGTCGAGTCTGAGGAGGTGGGAAACAACGATCCCTCCTTTTGAATTTGGACTGCAGTACCTATTTCCAACACTAACGTTAGCTGTCATTCTTACAGACCGCACCTTTAATGTTTTTAAATCATATCGAAACGCTCGCAAAGAAATCGATAAGAGGAATCGAAATTTAAATTTTATAATAAGTATCCGATTTCAGACCAAGTATTGATTTTCGATTCCCTAGTCACAGTCATCACAGTTAACATCTGATGTGATGTTTTCTTCCTGCAGGTATAAGCTAACCTGTGTAAGTAGTCAGGATGTGCGCAGGGCTGTTGGATTGGCTTCACGAAGCCTCCCGGTGCACAAAAAGCATGCTGTAAACCGTTACCTGGCCCGTAACACTGGAGCGGTCCAGCGGCCTCAGGACATCGTGGACGCCGCTGTGCTCCTCGACTCCTTGTCCGGGTCAGTCTCTTCACTCAACAAGGACTCGACACATCACCTAGGGCCGTTGTATAAGACGCTAAGACTAGTCTTACAAGTTAGTAGTTTTCTTTAAAGGGTTAGTTCACCCAAAGATAAATTTACCCCATGATTTACTCAAGTCATCCTAGGTGTATATGACATTCTTCTTTCAGACGAATACAATCAGAGTTATATTAAAAATATCCTGGCTCTTCCAAGCTTTATAATGGCAGTGAATGGCTGTTTATGTTTTGAAGTCCATAAAAGTGCATCTATCCATGATAAAAGTGCATCTATCATCTATAAGTGCATCTATCCATGATAAAAGTGCATCTATCCATGATAAAAGTGCATCTGCCCATCATAAAAGTGCATCTATCCATCATAAAAGTGCATCTGTCCATCATAAAAGTGCATCTGTCCATCATAAAAGTGCATCTATCATCATAAGTGCATCTATCCATGATAATAGTGCATCTGCCCATCATAAAAGTGCATCTATCCATCATAAAAGTGCATCTATCCATCATAAAAGTGCATCTGTCCATCATAAAAGTGCCTCTGTCCATCATAAAAGTGCATCTGTCCATCATAAAAGTGCATCTGTCCATTATAAAAGTGCATCTGTCCATCATAAAAGTGCATCTGTCCATCATAAAAGTGCATCTGTCCATTATAAAAGTGCATCTGTCCATCATAAAAGTGCATCTGCCCATCATAAAAGTGCATCTATCATCATAAGTGCATCTATCCATGATAATAGTGCATCTGCCCATCATAAAAGTGCATCTATCCATCATAAAAGTGCATCTGTCCATCATAAAAGTGCATCTGTCCATCATAAAAGTGCATCTGTCCATTATAAAAGTGCATCTGTCCATCATAAAAGTGCATCTGCCCATCATAAAAGTGCATCTATCCATCATAAAAGTGCATCTGTCCATCATAAAAGTGCATCTGTCCATTATAAAAGTGCATCTGTCCATCATAAAAGTGCATCTGTCCATCATAAAAGTGCATCTGTCCATCATAAAAGTGCATCTGTCCATTATAAAAGTGCATCTATCCATCATAAAAGTGCATCTATCCATGATAAAAGTGCATCTATCCATGATAAAAGTGCATCTGCCCATCATAAAAGTGCATCTATCCATCATAAAAGTGCATCTATCCATGATAAAAGTGCATCTGTCCATCATAAAAGTGCATCTATCATCATAAGTGCATCTATCCATGATAATAGTGCATCTGCCCATCATAAAAGTGCATCTATCCATCATAAAAGTGCATCTGTCCATCATAAAAGAATGGGCCGTTGATCTACGTGTTTCACGGGCCAGTCTGTGAGAAAGATAAAGACCTACGCTGACTTTATCCAATGCGTTACACCGGCACAAACCAGCACCGCCAATAGAGGGAATGCATTAACGTCACTTTCCCGCCGGAACACGCCCCCCTCAGCCGGAATGAGTGGCAAAAGAGCTGCTGTGTGGCTGGAGTTAATAGGGGAAACTGCGAAAACGCGAGTAAAACAAACTGTTATCAGTTTAAACTAATACTCGATATAGTGTTAAATTGTTAAAAACGCTTTACAAATACAATATAGATGGGTCTGAATCTGAGTGATCACTTACATTAATGTTATACTGTATATCATCATATCGTCCAGCCCTAAAACTTGTATAGTTTTTTGTCAGTGTTTATTTAAAAACATCCAATTATGCAGAATATAGTCTGTTCTGTAGCTTTTTGCAGTCTGTTAAAATATACAGTACCTCAGATTTCTGGTCAAATCTAGTTGTACAGTCAATCGCAAAGCTCTTTCCCGTTTTAGGAGTGTTTTGTGTGTTTTTCACGGCATTCACACGGAAAACAAATGCTGCCGCTCGTCTTTCTGCCACTCAGTGTGCGGAACAGCAGCGACTTCCGCCTACTGTGACGTCATGCGCATTCCCTCTATTGACCCTCTGGAGTCGGCAAACGCGCCGACGTGTTTTGCGCGATTTTTTTCACATAGCAGCAAAATAGACTTAAAATACTTCGTCATTTTTTGTCATCCACACTTAAGAAATATAAAAAAATAACTGTTAAATGTCAATTTTTTTATGGGCCCACTTCCAATCGAAATAAAACATTGTACTTTTGTAAAATAAAGAAAATAAACAGGGTGTGCGTTCTGCCTCTCTCCATCTCCGTGAACTTTTTTTCTGGAGCACGTCTCTAAACTTAAACAAAACTCAGCGAATACAAGTCACACAGGCATGAGCAATATATCTTAATAATCATTTAAGTGTGTAATTTTAAGTTATCTAATTCAAAACTAAAACAAATATTATCTGTTTATGTAATCTATATAAAAAGAGAGCGATGTCAGTCGTTCTCATTTCAGCTAATTATCTTTTAATGTGACCACGCCCACAGAGAGCGCGCGCTATTCAAACGCAAATGATCTGAGGCAAGCCATGCAAACTGTTAACGCCCCCATATCAGCTGGATAACACACATCAAGTTTAATAAGAATCATGGACTTTACCTCGTCTTTCTGCGCTGTGAGGAGTAATACTATCGTCCTAATCCTGGAACAATTTACCTCAGAAGTGCTGGTAGTTCACTACGAGGAGCAACGAATCAAGCTTATGTAGTAAGTTATTTATTCTTAAGAGCTTTGTTATAATCGCAATATTGATAGTGTCTGTAAACTGCAAAAAATACTGTTTAATATGAATTGTGTGTGTGTGTCAATGATGAAGGAAAGACTGTTGTTTACAGCTGTACAGCGCGCATCTCACACTCACATAAACACGATATGTTACAGACTAAATATGAATATTTAGACAAGATTTCATTGATTAGTATTGGATGGATTGTAAACTTTTACTGTAAAAACAGACTACTGCCACATTAAATAAGCTTTTGTTCGCCAATTTCTGCTCATATGTTACCCTTGAAATACGTAAATTTTTTTACAAAGAAATATTACACTTGAAATATTGTTAAAATTGTAATCTTTTTTTTGTTGTGTTTTATTAGTGACAAATTTGGGGAGAGGATACATATTCCAAAACTTTCTTAAAGTACAGTAAGAGAATTACCTGCACAATGAAATGTTTACCTTTAGAATTAACTGCACAAGAAATGTTTACCTTGGATATTATACAATTTGCATGCATACAAAATATGTGGATAAAGACAAATGTTTTTCAAGATGTTTCCAACTGTAACTTTCTGAAAAACATTTGTCTTTTTCCATTGGGTACCACAAGAAAGTGCGAGGACTATATATATATACAGTGATGGTCAAAATTGATGGCACCCCTTGTAAATATGATCAAAACTGGCTGTTCAAAATAAATCTGCATTATTTATCCTTTTGATCTTCCATTCAAAAAATTGGCAAAATTCTATCCTTTCATTGAAGTAAAAGAATTGAAAGTGGGGGTAAATCACATTATAAAATAAATGTTTTTCTCCAAAACACACTGGCCATAATTGTTGGCACCCCTATAATTTTTATGAGAAAAATATCTCTGAAGTACATTTCCATTAATATTTAAATTTTTAAGCACACCAGGGTGACTAGGAACCTGAAACTGTCCAGCTATGACTTCTTGTTTCACAGGAGTTTAAATATGAGGAAGCACAAAGGCCAAATTCCCTTAATCATTCATCACAATGAGTAAAACCAGAGAATATAGTTCTGATGTGCAGCAAAAGATTGTTGACCATCACAAAATACAAAGTGGCTGTAAGAAAATATCTAAAGAATTGAAAATCCCCATTTTGACCATCAGGGCAATAATTAAGAAATTATAATCAACTAAAGATGTGACGAGTCTGCAGGAAGAGGACGTGTGTCTATATTGCCTTAATGGACGGTGAGGGTGAAAGTTTGAGTGGCCAAAGACTCTTCAAGGATCACAGATGGAGAATTGCAGAGATTAGTTGAGTCTTGGGGTCAGAAAGCCTAAAAAAAAAATGATCAAACAACCCCTACATCACCACATGTTGTTTGGGAGGGTTTCAAGAAAAATCCTCCTCGCTCCTCCAAATACAAACTCCAGCATATTCAGTGGTCAGACACGACTGGATCTTCAAACAACACGGGGTTCTGTGGTCAGATTAAACTAAAAAAAGGGCTTTTTGGCAGCAAACCCAGCAGATGTGTTTGGTGCAAACAGGGATGAAGAGTACCCCATGTCTACGGTTAAATATACTGCTGGATCTTATATGTTGTGGGCCTATTTATTTGCTGGAGGTCCTGGACTTCTTGTTCAGATACATGGAATTATGGATTCTATCAAATACAAACAGATAAATCAAAACCTGACGGCCTCTGCTAGAAATCATATAATGGGCCGTGGTTGAATCTTCCATCAGGACAACGATCCAAAACAAACATCAAAATCAACACAAAAATGTGTAGGCCTAACTGAGCACAAAATTAAGCTTCTGCCATGACCGTCCCAGTTCCCTGACCTGATGAGTGGGGTAAACTGAAGAGAAGAAGCACCAACATGAACTTGTGAATCTGAAGGATCTGGAGAGACTCTGTATGCAGGAATAGTCTCTGATCTCTTGTCAGGTGTTCTCCAAACTCATCAGGCATTATAGGAGAAGACTCAGATCTGTTATCTTGGCAAAAGGAGGTTGCAAAAAGTATTTAATAACAGGGTGCCAATAACTATGGCCAATTTCATAATGTGATTTTATCCCCACTTTCAATTATTTTACTTCAATGAAAGGTTAGATTTGTGTGAATTTTTTAAATAAAAGATCAAAAGGATAAACAATGCAGATTTATTTTTTACAGCCAGTTTTGATCATATTTACCAGGGGTGCCATCAATTTTGACCATGACTGTATATATATATATATATATATATTGTTGTCCTTGATTTCCAGTGGCACACCTGTGTGAAAGGCTAATTATGCGCTCATTATTATGCAAGGCTCATTATGCAAGGCCTTTGTCCTCTTAGGTGAGAATCCTGCCCACTCGCATATTGCCTTTCAACACAAAAAGTGTCTTAAAAAGTTTAAATCAATGTATTGTTTTGTGTAAATGATTAGGCAGGATGATTTTCAGATCCTTTTGAAGCAAAAATTCTAGGCAACAACGCCCATTAGTCAAAAGTATTGTGGACACATGTTTATTATGTGTTTTGTGGCCTTATTTCAGTTTGTTTTTTCACTAACCATGCATAAACAATATTACTTAAAAAATACTAACATGTACATACATGTTGCTCACATATTATGGTAGCCCTGGTTGTGCTAAATAGAGTGCAATGACAACTTTGCCATTAATATGTTTATAAGTAACTGAAAAAAACACAAATGTCAGGGCATGTCAAAACATCTCAAGGACCTCAAAAACCCCTTAGACCCCAGAGGGTTAAGCACAACTAAACGAATGGGCCGCTGATGTACAAGTTTTATGGGCCGTTTGAGATGTATCGGCCCAAATAGCACGTCGGCCCACCAGGAAAGTGCCCGGTAAGCCCGATGGCCAGTCCAGCCCTGGGGGTTAATAAAGACCTTCTGAAGTGAAGCGATGTGTTCGTGCAAGAAAAAGATCCATATTTAAAACTTTATCAACTAAAATAACTAGCTTCTGACAGACGGCCGTAGGCATCGACTTACGCCACAAGAGTAACCAGTGACGCATGTGTGACGTAGATGTAGTAGCGTGAGTTTAGACGCCTCTCGTGGTTCAAACACACAGCGCTGAGCAACAGACTCAAGCTCCGCCCACATTTCTCTTTAATCCTGGTTTTAGACTTCTAATTTGTGACTTGTGTTTTGTTTTGCTCTATCCTCTGCGCTTCTGCGTTCGGCATTACGTCATGCGTCGGGTCAGAGGTCACATTTCTACCGTAAATTAATGCTTACGGCCGTCTGCCAGAAGATAGTTATTTTAGTCGATACAGTTTTAAATGTGGATATTTTTATTACACAAACACATCGCTTCACTTCAGAAGGACTTTATTAACCCCCGCAGAGTCGTGTGGAGCACTTTTATGATGGACAGATGCACTTTTATGATGGACAGATGCACTTTAATGATGGACAGATGCACTTTTATGATGGACAGATGCACTTTTATGATGGACAGATGCACTTTTATGATGGACGGATGCACTTTTATGATGGACGGATGCACTTTTATGATGGACAGATGCACTTTTATGATGGATAGATGCACTTTTATGATGGACAGATGCACTTTTATGATGGACAGATGCACTTTTATGATGGACAGATGCACTTTTATGATGGACGGATGCACTTTTATGATGGACAGATGCACTTTTATGATGGACAGATGCACTTTTATGATGGACAGATGCACTTTTATGATGGACAGATGCACTTTTATGATGGACAGATGCACTTTTATGATGGACAGATTAGGGGTGTGCGATATGACGATATTTAATCGTGGACGATTAAAATGTCTCCGATTCACTTTTTCGGAAATATCGTAGAATCGCGCTCCAGTGCATGTTCTATCAGATGTAGTTCTATGGCTTTTTTCAGCTACGTACAGCATGCGATGCGCGGCGCTCTAGACTGTGAGCTGTCAACCCTCCCGTTTTTTCCGGGTTTCTCACGTATTTTAGCTCTTTTCCCGCCGTCTTTCTGTTTTAGTGTTTTCCCGTAAAATATCCCATATTGTTACAGCCTAGTTGTGTGAGACGTGAAGTCGTTCATCCCGCGCGCGCTGTTACAAAAAACGCTGTGAACACAGCCAAGCGAAATGAGGTCTTACGCACCCAACTCGTCATTTTTGCCGCGCTCGTGCGAGCGAACGCGCTATATATACAAGGTTTTTTGTTTAAACAAGGCTTTATTTTGTGTCAGCGCGCGCTATGATCGGTAAAGGTGCACAGAGACCTCTCCCGTAGTCCCGCATCATCTCAGAAGCACCACTAACTCCGCCTCCGTTTCCCTCGTAAGTTGATATTATTTAAACATTCTCTATGATAAAATTTGACACACTGTCTCTTTCTCTTCTCTCTCTCTCTCTCTCTCTCCTCTCTCTCTCTCTCTCTCTCTCTCTCTCTCACACACACATGCACACACACACACACACACACACACACACACACACACACACACACACACACACACACACACACACACACACACACACACACACACACACACACACACACACACACACTGTGTGATGAAAAGTCTGATTGTAATGCAGGTCCTGTTGACTGTTCTTACTTTGCACAATTGCAGTTCCATTAAACATACACTTGATATTTTTTAAATTGGGATATAAGTTTGCTTGTATTGCGGCTCAGTAATTTGCAAAATAGTCTTAAAAAGCAACATGAAAAAGAATCGTGATAAAATCATTAATCGTGATTTTTCCTGAAAAAATCAAGATATGATATTTTTTCCATATCGCCCACCCCTAGGACATATGCACTTTTATGATGGACAGATGCACTTTTATGATGGATAGATGCACTTTTATGATGGATAGATGCACTTTTATGATGGATAGATGCACTTTTATGATGGATAGATGCACTTTTATGATGGACAGATGCACTTTTATGATGGACATATGCACTTTTATGATGGACAGATGCACTTTTATGATGGACAGATGCACTTTTATGATGGATAGATGCACTTTTATGATGGATAGATGCACTTTTATGATGGACATATGCACTTTTATGATGGACAGATGCACTTTTATGATGGATAGATGCACTTTTATGATGGATAGATGCACTTTTATGATGGATAGATGCACTTTTATGATGGATAGATGCACTTTTATGATGGACAGATGCACTTTTATGATGGACATATGCACTTTTATGATGGACAGATGCACTTTTATGATGGATAGATGCACTTTTATGATGGATAGATGCACTTTTATGATGGATAGATGCACTTTTATGATGGACAGATGCACTTTTATGATGGACAGATGCACTTTTATGATGGATTGATGCACTTTTATGATGGACAGATGCACTTTTATGATGGACATATGCACTTTTATGATGGACAGATGCACTTTTATGATGGATAGATGCACTTTTATGATGGATAGATGCACTTTTATGATGGACAGATGCACTTTTATGATGGACATATGCACTTTTATGATGGATAGATGCACTTTTATGATGGATAGATGCACTTTTATGATGGACAGATGCACTTTTATGATGGACAGATGCACTTTTATGATGGACAGATGCACTTTTATGATGGATTGATGCACTTTAATGATGGACAGATGCACTTTTATGATGGATAGATGCACTTTTATGATGCACTTTTATGATGGACAGATGCACTTTTATGATGGACAGATGCACTTTTATGATGGATAGATGCACTTTTATGATGGACAGATGCACTTTTATGATGGACAGATGCACTTTTATGATGGATTGATGCACTTTAATGATGGACAGATGCACTTTTATGATGGACAGATGCACTTTTATGATGCACTTTTATGATGGACAGATGCACTTTTATGATGGACAGATGCACTTTTATGATGGACAGATGCACTTTTATGATGGACAGATGCACGTTTATCATGAATAGATGCACTTTTATGATGGATAGATGCACTTTTATGATGGACAGATGCACTTTTATGATGGACAGATGCACGTTTATCATGGACAGATGCACGTTTATCATGGACAGATGCACTTTTATGATGGACAGATGCACTTTTATGATGGATAGATGCACTTTTATGATGGACAGATGCACGTTTATCATGGACAGATGCACGTTTATCATGGACAGATGCACTTTTATGATGGATAGATGCACTTTTATGATGGACAGATGCACGTTTATCATGGACAGATGCACTTTTATGATGGATAGATGCACTTTTATGATGGACAGATGCACTTTTATGATGGACAGATGCACTTTTATGATGGACAGATGCACTTTTATCGACTTCAAAACATAAACAGTAATTCACTTCCATTATAAAGCTTGGAAGAGCCAGGATTTTGTTTTTAAATAACTCTGATTGTATTTGTCTGAAAGAAGAATGTCATATACACCTATGATGGCTTTAGGGTGAGTAAATCTTTTCGGGTGAAATATCCCTTTAAGACTGTTCATAGCTTTTTTTAAATCGGTTACATCAAAACGTAGATTAGCCTAACCGAAAATTAAAACGGACTGCCCCTGACTAACTACTAGTGGGTCACATTAGAACTTAAGATTACTTAATATAATGGCTATGCTTATACAACTGTAGTCTGACTACGTCAGACTTCCTACTTCCGCTAATTTCATTTCGCTCCTGTAGTCAGTCTGAGATAGCAGCCTATCTTTCTGTTTTCCACCGGCCTGAAAACAGCCGGGCCAATCAACAAACAGAAGGCGGGCTGAGAGCCGTGACGTAGTCGCTAAGCGCCGAGTTTAAGATTGGGTCAGGGAAATCGAAAACGACCGCGGATATGGAGACGCGGATGCAATTCGCTCTGTTGTGGAGAATATTCCCGGCATTAGCAAACTGAAGCCCGAAGAAGAAGAGTGTGTATTAAACATTTTGAATGGAGGTGATGTTGTGGCCCTACTCCCTTTGGGAAAAGTTTAATTTATCAACTATTGCCGATCGTCAGCAAGAAACTGGGGAGCCTTTTGACAGGTCAGTGTCTCCTTTCTTTTCCAGGTCTTAAATACCGTAAAACTTCAAATAATAGCCCAGGCTTTTATTTGCCCAAATCGTCTAACTGCACCGGCTTGTATTTGAGACAGGCGTCTATATGAGACAAGCTTTTATAGTGTTGAGATGTTGTTCATTGAGATGTTGTTCCTAGAGTCTCTAATCTCTAAAAATCTCCAAATGCTCCACGTGAAACTGCGGTCTTCCGATCTTTTACTATCTTGTCGATTGATTTTGATTAATATTTGCGAGGGAGAGAGAGCAAGATAGCGCTCGTGTTGTTTGAAGACGCGAGAGTGCGCGCGCGCGGCTCTCTCTCTCTCTCTCTCTCTCTCTCTCTCTCTCTCTCTCTCTCTCTCTGCTCATTTGCCCCCTGTCAAGCCGATCAAAAAAGTCGTTAACAGCCATGTTCACTCGTATTTCGCTCGCATCATCGTGTTTACAGTGGAAGTTCGATCATAGATTTGAGTTCTATGCATGATGTCTGTGGTTCGATGCGGCTGTGTCAGCGCATAATATACGTCATAAATAAACTTTTCTGATTGGCTTACGGTTAACCAATGATTTTAAACTTCAGAAATCACCCCCTAGCGAGAGAGAAAACACTTCTCTATTATGCTATGCCAGACTCTGTCTACGAAGCAAAGTGAAGTAGCAGAGTCTGGTATTACCAGGCTAATACAACTGGTCCTTTTATACAAATGGGTTAACATGTTGTTATTTTTTAAATTTTTCTTATTTATTCATCTCTTATACAGCACTTCCTCGGACGACGACACCTCATTATCTGAACTGAGTTCTGCTGGATCCAGCATTGAGGAACACGCTTTACGTACACGCTTCTCTGCCTTCTTAGCCAGATTCCCCGTTTCTCTGGAGGGTCAGCCACCCTCGAAAAAGCAGCGGGTCGACTCCGGTTTTCCAGAAAGCCGCATGCTTTATGATAAGTGGCGAGCCTCCCAGTACAACCAGAGAGTGGAATATCTGCTGTGTGAGTCTCAAATACACCAATACAGCACTGACACAACACAAACTAGGCCAATAAAGGGATAGTTCACCCAAAGATCAAATTTACCCCAAGATTTACTCACCCTCCTCAAGCCGTTCTAGGTGTATATGACATTCTTCTTTCAAACAAATACAATCAGAGTTATATAAAAAAATATCCTGGCTAATCCAAGCTTTATAATGGCAGTGAATGGGAGCCCAAAATTTGAAGCCCAAAAAAGCACATCCATCCATTATAAAAGTAATTCATACGACTACAGGGGTTATTAAAGTGCCCCTATCATGGTTTTTTTAACTTTCCCAATGTTGATGTAGTCTCCTACAACATGTTTACACGCATCAAATGTAAAAAAAAAACTGTTTAATTTCCTCACAATACATTTGCACATCATCACATTTTCAATGATTCTCAAACGGCTCATCAAATTAATCAATCTCTCTAAATCCCTCCTTTCCGTGAGTTTATCTGCTCTGATTGGCCAGACAGCTCAGTCTGTTGTGATTGGTCTAGCTCTGTACAGCGCGTCCAGACCATAGACTGTAAAAATGTCCAGACAGAGCCTGAGTGCGTCGAGAACTAAAACGCCCATTGCATAACACCGACAGCTCTGCGTGTCCTGAGGCTTCCTACACTATAAACTAAACACAGTAACGAACAATGACGTCAATTTTACCATATTAATGCGAGCGGGAGTGCGATGAAGAAATATTAGAAGAACTAGTTATTCAACCCAATCGACCTACATCGCAAGGACGACTCGATAATAGTGGCCCACAGCTGATCAGCAGAAGTATTTCACTTCACAGACACTGATAATGTGAGTTAGCCAGTTAGCAGGAGACCTACACAATATACAACTCAAAACTAAGTATTTTGAACACCACGAGCAAGCGGTGTGTGAATCCGGCATTGAACTCGACATTGAGAAGCAGTTGTCAGTAAAATAAAGGGATAACAGAAATAGTTTACACTGCTGTGATATCTTGGTAAAGATGAATTTTAACCACTGATTCTTCACATGCTCATCCTTGGGGAATGAAAAATAACTGGCTTTACCTTCCCATCATGCACAGCGCTGTGTTCTCGACATGATGCTGTCCAGTTCAGAAATCAGCTCCGGTTTGAGGTTTAAGTTTCCCTGCGAGTGCGCGTACAATAACTGGGCACGGCCAATATGCTAATGTTTCGGATCGACGTCACTACGAAACGGCTAATGACTCATTTCAAAAACAATTCATTTCATAGACTCAGAGTCGACTCTCACTTTTGAAAGACAATAACTTTATATACGGTTCACTTTCAGATATGAAACTTTGCAGGATGTTTTCATCCACTTAGAGCTATATTACACACTACACAAACAGACATTTTCAAAAATCCATGATTCTAAAGCCATGCGTATGTGTACGGAAAATATCTATATTTGTTACTTCATACACCATAATCTCACTAGCTTCCGGCAGACGGCCATATGCATCGTTTTACGCCGGAAGAGTGACGCATTACCTCTGACCCGACACATGACATATTGATGAACGCTGAAGCACAGAGGATAGAGCAAAACAAAACGCCAGTCATGAATTAGACGTGATTTAAACGAGGATTTTTACAGAGAAATGTCTTGAGTTGACTACGTCACACATGTGTCACTGGTTACTCTTGTGGCGTAAGTCGACATGCGTATGGCCGGTTGCCAGAAGCTAGTTATTTTAGTTGATGAAGGTTTAAAATATGGATATCTTTCTTACACAACACATCGCTTCTCTTGAGAAAGCCTTTATCAACCCATGGAGTCGTATGGAGCACTTTTATGACGGATGGATGGGGTTGGGAATCGAAACAATTACCAATTCTGGAATCAAATACTTGAGGTCAGGAATCAGATACTTGTTATGAAATAATAATTTTGATTCCTCTTATTGATTCCTTTGTGAACATTTCAATATGACTTTAAACCATTCAAGCAGTGTTTTTATGTGCTGCATGCATGTGTAACTATATTGGGCAACTCTTAAAGTGACAGCAGTGATATTCCTGGCTGCTGCCGTCTCTATAATAACACTACTCAAACAACAAAAGAGAAAATTCACTTGTTTTTGACTGAATAACTTTTGCGCTTTAGAAGTAAAATATTCATTACAAATATAGTTACAGTGTTATTTTACAGTTTCTGTACCTGAAAATCTTAAAACACTGTTTATTTCAATCTTATCTTTCAGTTGTTACTTTTTTTTGCGATTTGAACATTTTTTACTTGTTCTTTTTGAATTACTGAGTGTTTACTTGCCTTTTAATAATGCTTGAAATTTATATTAGTTAGGCTAGTTGTTTTTCTATGGTATTTTTAAACCACAGGCAAAATTCCTTGTGTAAGTGTTCTTTAGCCTGTTGTTTTGTTCATGATAATCTGCTACAATTAAATATTTTGCAATAAGACTAAATGTGAATACTAAGTTTTTTTTTAAATATATATAACAGTATTGGAATCGAAATTGGGAATCGGAATCATAAAATTAAAACGAAACACAACCCTATGGATGGATGCACTTTGTTGGGGGCTTCCATTCTCTGCTATTATAAAGCTTGGAAGAGCCAGGATATTTTTAAAAATATGTATGAGTGTATTCGTCTGAAAGAAGAATGTCATATACACCTAGGATGGCTTGATTATAAGGAAAATAATTTTGGGTGAACTATCCCTTTAATTCACTGTTGCTCGCATAAGTTATTTAACTCTTTCTTTCAGCACACTTCAAACACCGCAAGGCTTCGGCTGCAAGGGTTGCGAGGCTGATCTCACGGGAGGGCTGGAAGAACAACTACCCGAAGCCAGAAGAGATCGAGCGGTTGTGGAAACCAGCTTCCCTAGACAGCGTTGAGGCAGATCAGGTTATAATAAAGTGTGTGTCTGAGCAGACCTGGACAGGGCTGGCCGTCAAGGACTTCGGTGACGAGCACAGTCTAGGTAAGAAGAGCTTTCAATGTCCTTCTAAGGAGAGAAAATACCTTTACTTAAATGTACATTTTAGCAACTGTTACAGGGTGGAAGCGGGTCCTTAAAGGGATACTTTACTGGTTTTTCATATTAAACCATGTTATTCCCTTAACTAAGACGAGTTGATACATACCTCTCTCGTCTCAGTGCGTGCACTAAATCGCTGTCTTGCCGCGAACCTTTGTTAGATCTTATCTCAGCCCTGTTCATTCAATACGGGCCTTGAAGAGAAGCGACCAAACACCTCCACGTTTTCCCTATTTAAATACAGTTACTAGAGTAGTGTAACTCGACCTAGGACGGTGACACAAAATAAAACGTTGCGCTTTTCTAAGCGTGTAAAATGGATAACTATATTGTATGGCAGAATACCATAGCAAGTGCTTGGGAGCACTTCGACTCGGCGCAGTAATATCATCTCTCATGAAAAGTCCGCTCCCGTTGAAATGAGAAGGAGGGAGAGGGAGCGGGGGGAGTGGACTTAACCCGTCTGTTATTGGCTGAAGCGCTCCAGATCTGACTGTTATTGGCTGAAGCGCTCCAGATCTGTCTGTTATTGGCTGAAGCGCTCCAGATCTGACTGTTATTGGCTGAAGCGCTCCAGATCTGTCTGTTATTGGCTGAAGCGCTCCAGATCTGACTGTTATTGGCTGAAGCGCTCCAGATCTGACTGTTATTGGCTGAAGCGCTCCAGATCTGACTGTTATTGGCTGAAGCGCTCCAGATCTGACTGTTATTGGCTGAAGCGCTCCAGATCTGACTGTTATTGGCTGAAGCGCTCCAGATCTGACTGTTATTGGCTGAAGCGCTCCAGACCTGACTGTTATTGGCTGAAGCGCTCCAGATCTGACTGTTATTGGCTGAAGCGCTCCAGATCTGACTGTTATTGGCTGAAGCGCAGGGCTCAACCGCAGTAGTTTGAAAAGTGTCTGTCAAATGCATGGTCAAATGTCAGCTTTCCCTGTTGCTCCGTCGGCAACTTTGTCAAAGTACTTTGTACTTTTGGTGAAAAATAAATGTAGAGAAGTTGAATACTTTATTTTTATTCTACTCAAGTAAGAGTAAAAGTACCACAATTTAATTATACTCAAGAAAGTAGAAAAAATCGAAAAATCTACTGTACTGTAACGAAAGTATTTGTAATTAGTAGTTACTTTCCACCACTGGATATAGTTAATATAATGGGACAAGGGATTTTGGTTCAATAAACAAGTAGTTATTATTAAATTACTTGCATTTTAGACACAATATTGAATATTATTGTTCTGTTTTACCAACGAAAATAGTTCCAAACAATATCTCGTATCTCAAAGCAGTAGCGGTGTCGTATACTAATGATTCAGCGTTTTGAAGGAATGACTCAATGACTCACTCAGTAAGTTCTTATTTGTATATTCAAAAATATAGAATATTAATCTCATAGCATTATTTATTTCAGTTGTAATTTTGCAGTATACATTATTTTATTGGTAACAGCTCTATAGTGCATATTGAATTCATTTATCAAATGTAAGAATTTGACATGGAAGATACATTCAATAAAGTAAAAACAAAAAATTGTAAATCAAAAATATACAGATTTAAGTATATAAAAGCCTGATGAAAATATTTTTTCAGAATAAACTGTTTACACAACCAAAAATCTTGGTGATGCTTTTGTGAGATCTCTTTATATATCGGATATTGTCTGCTTATATGAAAAGTTCACTGTATATCATAATAATAAATAGCTTATGACAGCAATGATATTTTGTTTTCTTATTACAATATATGTAATGTCTATTTCCATCACAGGTTTGGTTTTAAGTTCCATTAAAAGGTCTTAAAGTCTTAAATGTAACTGTGCCTGTGTTCGCTGCACAAGAACTAAAACACTGAATAGTTTTCCTGCATGTTTATTCAGTTGTTGTTTTGATCTTTAAAATGTAACGTCCTCTTCATTACAGGAGTGGTTGCGACGCGTCCGTTCTCTAAAGGAGACGTTGTGTGTGATTATCACGGTAAGGTGATCCCGGCCGCCGAAGGGAGAACGATGATGATGAAGGGTCTTCGGGACGTGTTCTTCTTCAGGGCAGGAGACCGAGAGCTGTGTGTCGACGGCCAGACCCCCTGTGAGTGCCACCCCGACACACACCCCGTCGGCAGGAGGATCACACACTCTCAGAGCCCGAACCTGGAGCCGCTTCACTGCGTGCTGAAGCTCCACGGGGAGAACCGGGACGTCATCCTCTTTAAAGCCCTCGTGGACATCAGCGTCGACACACAGCTGAAGTTTTACTCTGGAGAGATCATCAAGTCCTTCCTTGGCCTGGAGCTGGACTGGCTCGATGAGTAGAAGAGGCCGGGTCACTCAAGACTGGCTTCATTATTCAATAATAATCCAATTGGATTATTGAGAAACTGTTGAGAGAAATGCACTGTTCTTCACAATGTTCCTGTAAGAAGAGAAGATCTAACAAAACTTGTCTCTCTTTCCACTCCCACAAATGGTTTTAAAATCCACCGGTTATATAGAGAGCCATTGAGACGTGTGGTAAAGCTTGCATGTGGAATTAGTCCACAGAATTTAACCAGAAAACACTGGAACTACTTCTTTTTGATGCCGTTAAAGCTCCTGATATCAGCCAAACTTCAGTTTATTTTCAAGACGATATCCAGAACTTGTTCATTCCCAGTTGATGGGAATTGCCAGATTGATGAGCCAGTCCTGCTGTTTCTGTGCAGAGACTTGATGATGGTAATAATCTAATTTCTGTTTCATTTAAATGGCTATTTTTTGTTTAATGATTTTTTGAGGTGTGTGTACTACATTGAGGATGGAATACCAAAGCTGGTTACCAGGATGCTTAATAATATTGTTTTTCATTTTTATAGAGTCTGAGTTTCTTTACATCACTCCCTTTAAACTGGCCAATCTTCCCACACTGACCCTGGATCAGGTGCTGTCTCTGTCCTCAAGGTAATGCTGTTACTGTTTTATATGTATACTTAAACGTAACCCTGTTATTATGTTTAGGGTCAGTATTACCCATTTTGTTTTAAAATCTGAGTACATAAATCATTACTAGAGTACAAATGCAGAACAGGCACACATACACAAACTATCACACTCTCTCACATCTCACACTCACTCACACTCACTCTCACACTCAATCACTCACTCTCACACACACCTCACCTCACACTCACCACACTCACTCACTCCACACTCACTCACACTCAGTCACTCTCACTAGCACTCACTCTCACACTCACACTTACAGTCTCTCACACTCACTCCACTCTCACACTCACTCACTCACCACTTACACTCTCCACTCACTCTCACACTCACTCTCACACTCACTCCACTCACTCACACTCACTCACTCCACTACACTCACTCTCACACTCACACTCATCTCTCACACTCACTCTCACACTCACTCACACTCACTCTCACACACTCACATCCCCACACTCACTCACACTCACCTCACACTCACTCTCACACTCACTCCCCTCTCACACTCACTCTCACACTCACTCACACTCACTCACCCACTCACTACAGTCACTCTCACACTCACTCTCACTCTCACACTCACATCTCCACACCACTCTCACTCTCACACTCACTCTCACTCTACTCTCACACTCACTCTCACTCACTCTCACACTCACTCTCTCACTCACTCTCACACTCATCACTCACTCTCACACACACTCACTCTCACCACTCACACTCCTCACACTACACTCACTCAACCTCACTCTCACACCTCACTCACTCTCACACTCACACTCACACTCACTCTCACCACTCAATCACTCACTCTCACACACACTCACTCTCACACTCACTCTCACACTCACTCAATCACTCACTCTCACACACACTCACTCCTCACTAGCACTCACTCTCACACTCACACTTACAGTCTCTCACACTCACTCTCACTCTCACACTCACTCTCACTCACACTTACACTCTCTCACACTCACACTCACTCTCACACTCACTCTCACACTCACCTCACACTCACTCTCACACTCACTCTCTCACTCACTCTCACACTCAATCACTCACTCTCACACACACTTACACTCTCTCACACTCACTCTCACACTCACTCTCACACTCACTCTCACACTCACTCTCACACTCACTCTCACACTCACTCACACTCACTCTCACACTCACTCTCTCACTCACTCTCACACTCAATCACTCACTCTCACACACACTCACTCTCACACTCACTCTCACACTCACTCAATCACTCACTCTCACACTCACTCACTCTCACACTCACTCACACTCACTCTCACACTCAATCACTCACTCTCACACACACTCACTCTCACACTCACTCTCACACTCACTCAATCACTCACTCTCACACACACTCACTCTCACACTCACTCTCACACTCACTCAATCACTCACTCTCACACACACTCACTCTCACTAGCACTCACTCTCACACTCACACTTACAGTCTCTCACACTCACTCTCACACTCACTCTCACTCACACTTACACTCTCTCACTCTCACACTCACTCTCACACTCACTCTCACACTCACTCACACTCACTCTCACACTCACTCACTCTCACACTCACTCACACTCACTCTCACACTCAATCACTCACTCACACACTAACTCTCACACTCACTCACACTCACTCACTCTCACTAGCACTCACTCTCACACTCACACTTACACTCACTCACTCTCACTAGCACTCACTCTCACACTCAATCACTCACTCTCACACTCACTCTCACTCACACTTACACTCTCTCACACTCACTCTCACACTCACTCAGTCTCACTAGCACTCACTCTCACACTCACACTTACAGTCTCTCACACTCACTCTCACTCTCACACTCACTCTCACACTCACTCTCACTCACACTCACACTCACACTTACACTCTCTCACACTCACTCTCACACTCACTCACACTCACTCTCACACTTGATTTTTTGTGTCTTCCTGTTTCAATTGCCAATTTGTGATCACTGAGCCTGTACCTGGTTAGGATCTGTCTCTGCTTTCTATCTCTGACAGTAGAGAGATATTCTGCTAATTTATAATCTCTTTTTAGGGTCAGATAACATTCTAGTCTACTTTGGCTTTTAGTTTCTTCTTTCCAATGTTCCAGATAGGTTTCTTTGCATTGTGCTATGATCTGCTTGACTCTGATTGGTGTTTGGAGGACAGTGTTGTTCTGAGGCTGCTCAGACTCTCTCTGACATGGGGCAGTTTGTCTTAGTACCAATTGACATTGGGGACTCTTTTCTGGGCTCAGCTCCTGGTTTCGGAGGGCCTTGGAGTGAAGTGTGTCTTGGGGGCTGGATTTCAGGTGGTTAAAAAAGTTGTGTTCTTTTTTGGATGTTAATTATCAGTGGGTATTTCACTACCGTACAGCGCAATGGGCTGGATGACACTGTCAAATATTTTAAGCCAGGTTTTAATTGGAATTTGGAAATTATAGAATTTTCTCTTAATTGCATGTATAGCTCTTCGAGGTTTTTCTTTTAGTGCATTCACTGCCATGTTGAAACTCCCTGATGCTGATATGGTTATACCAAGGTAGGTATAGAGCTCCGGACGTCACGTGACCTACTCTGTTTATACCGCCATATTGGCAGACAGGAGGCGGTCCGGGACGCGAATGAATGAATGACGGCAGCATGAGTTTCAAGGCAACATAGTTCACAGCGCACTTTAATTCAAAAGACATAGACTTGTACATAACAAAACTTAATAGATTAAACACAACAGATCCCTATAATGTCCCCGGGGTGCTTTCTATGTGTATTGATAAAGGAACTGATAGCTTTCCTGACCTGCAGTATCCTGATATCTACAACTAAGTTACCTCATCAACTTTCCCTCGTCTTACTCCGGAGACTCTTTAAAAGCTCTTATATTTTAGAATCAGGGATAGATAACGGTAATTCTGTGATGTGTTTAACTTAACTGTTTAATGAGTTAAATTAACGTTACGCAGCATCCATATTCCCCTTCTTGGGGCTCAAGTTATTTGTGCTGCCAAAGAATAGCTTTGTAATGCATTTTTAATTTTTTATCTCCTAAATTTTAGTACAACGCGTTGTTCCTTAAATAATCTCTGACTGTTTAAGTGAGCAGCAGTTACGCGCAAATCTTTATTTTTTTATTTTTTTACTTGGACCTTGAACGCTCGCAGCTTCGGATGGTCAGAAATTTACAAGTAGGCTATAGCGATTACTCTTGTATGCAAGGTAAAAGTCAGATAAATTATCAGACAATCAAGCAGGAAACGTTTTGCTGAACTTTCTGTCAGCATGAACTAATGTATGACTGAACTAATGTTTGCTCATCATATGAGACGCGCGTTTTTGACGTTATGCTTCATATGCAATGTATACAATGAGTAGATACGAAATAATTTGCTGCAATTTCACTTTAATATAACATTTGTGGGGTGACAAATTGAGCTTCTTGCAACAGCGGCTCACTGCAACTTCTTTAATATTACCAGCGTCATAATCTGCATTTTTCTTGACCAACAGCTTCCATCATGCTTAAAGTTCAGTATCAAGATGTAAAGAAATTCTTTTTATTGCAGTGAGCCATTTCAGTCGTCTATCAGGACCCTTAGGAATACGATAAAATGATTTCCCCTTTGCTTCCATCTGCCTGTACTGGCATCCAGGTGCACAGCAGCTGTCCACCATGCTGAAATTTGGTTTTTAATTTTAAATAGACATTAAATCATTCGACCGCTATCGATATCACTGCTACAACCGCTCTGGCGCTCTGCTGATTTGCCTGCCAAAATGGCGGAGTTTAGATTGCGTGACGTCAGCTTCCGGAGCTCTATAGCTCATGCTGTGTTCAATTACATCATTATTAATGGTGAATTGATGTTTGTTCTTCTAACATCTTGGGCATTTTTGGAAGATCATGCAGTGTTTCCCCTACCATTGTTTTGGGGGCGCCCATAGACATCATATAGGTAGACGCCCTATCGACGGCTACTGCCTATTGGCACGGACGAGAATTGGAGCCGCCATCTTAAACCGGTCATCCGCTCCGCTCAGTGTAATCTGAATGGCAGGTGAATGAGCTGTCAGCGCATTAAATTAATCATATCTCACTGAATACCGAACTGATTTTCACGCGGTTTTTTTTTGCTGCAAAGGTCATTCATGTAGCTATGATACAGGGCACATGGTTCGGCGTATTTTAATATCCATAGTAGGCTTAACAGTAATATAATATTCTGCTATAAGATATAAAGTGAGTGACCAGACACAATATGTGTGATGAAGGATATAATGTATTTTATAAATCACACACTATAAATATAATAAAGAAGCAGTAAACAGATAGTTGCAGTAAAGTAAGATATTTTAATAAGTTGAAGAAACAATTTATGATTTGTGACACGCACATACACACAAACAGACACACAAACAAACACGAACAGACACACACACACACTCTCTCTCTCTCTTCTCTCTCTCTCTCTCTCTCTCTCTCTCTCACACACACACACACACACACACACACACACACACACACACACACACACACACACACACACACACACACACACACTTTCACACACAGAACGCAGCCACCGAATCCACCGAACGCAGCCACCTGTAATAAGTGAGAAGAAGCTTTTCAACGTGTTTGCATCAGTAATTTCTAAAAATTAAATTCGGACAACATTAAGCCTATGCCTTTTTTATTGTATGTGGATGTGGGAGGGGAACATGTCGAGACTAAAGCCCTATTCGGATTAACTTTACAAGGGTAGATGGAGTAAGTTAATGTAATTTTACCACAGGACTTCTGTAATGTGTAATATCAATAGCCAAATCGCATATGATAAGATTATCATATTATCACATAGATAGTTATCAATAAAACTAGAAGTTGGAGGGGTAACTCAAATAAGCATCGCTGTCATGCGTGTATTACATTGCTTCCTGATATCATGTGCGCAAACACAAATAACCTATACAACAGGGCAGTTGAATGCTTATCTGATAACCTAGAAGCTCTTGTAATTATTACTTTAACAGTTACCCCACCTCTCTCCATGCCGGGTGAACACCGGCTGATGCAGTAAACAGCATTTCACAGCGATTTCAGTACAGTAATAGCAAATATCCTTGCTCCTTCTCGATTATCTGGTAATATTCTATTCACAAAATACAACCAATAGTACGGTAATGTTAAGATTTACTTGTGAAAAGCCCTATTTTCTATGGTCCGGCGATTAGAACAGGAAAATGCTCCACAATGCTCTGGCATCTTATCTGCTGCCACGCAACGAAACTAGGAATACGACCGGTTCAAGATGGCGGCCGGATTTCTCGGTTTCTCTCCGTCTCTCAGAAGGCTAGCGTGAGCAGAGCAACTGCGGCAAAGTGGTTGTCGCCATCAAGTGGTCGGGAGTGAAGCTAACGCTTCAGACTCAAATATCCAGCGGAAGTTTATACGCGGTTGTAAAGGTTTCTGAAAAAATAGTTCCACTATAGCAAATAACACAGATTGAAAGCATACATTGCGCCGATATATTTGTTTTTAATCATCAACGAACACCACTAACCACTCGGTGAGTTTCACAGTTTTGGAAACTAATGTTAAGTGTTGTTTTAGGACATGTTTCAGTATGCTCGTAGACAACCACTCTGAAGCGCCCTGAAATATCCTAGTCAAAAAGTCGAGACAGGACCCATCGTCAAAATTTCTAAGTCCACCACTCTAGTAAGTCCACCACTCTAGTTCATCCAAAACAAACTAGAAAATAGACTTAAAGTGTTAAATACCGGAATTATCCTTTAAGACGCGAGCGTCTGGCGCAAATGATTTCAATGTTTAGTCAATATATATATACCCCTGACCAGTGCCTTTCACACCGGACGCGAATAGCGCGTTAAATTCGGGCCTACCGCGTCAAGTTAGAGTCACCACTCTGTATGTGCTCTGGGAGCAGAACAGTGACGTAGGGATCATTGTCACAGTATTTGGGTCCACCAGACCCTTCGGAGGCGAACCCAGTTTGGCGAGCTTCACCGCTCCAGGTGCAGCGCCTGGATGACGGCCGCTTTCAGCGGTACTTCCGCCTGTCCCCCGCCCAGTTTGATGACCTGTTGTCCCGCATCGGAGCGAGGATCACCCTCGCCCTCACCAACCTAATCTGTCAAGTATTAACAGACCGGACACCGTCGGGTCTAGAATAATATGTGTCAGTAACAAAACCAATATAATATACGATTGGTCTGACTAATCTGTCACTTATTTTTGTTTTGATGATAAATGGAGCCAGCCTCCAAAAGTGATTAAGATGTCCTGTGATTCTTCTCTCTCTCACACAACACTGGCCAGACACGAACTATGTTCTTATGTACTATGTTGGTTGTCTTTACATTAGAATAATAATGTTTCATATAATCTAGATATGGAATAAAAAGCATTAAATACAAAATGAATATGTCTCATATATTGAAATCAAGTTTTTATGTGATAATATATTTGATTTGGTGTGCATTAGAACAGAATATAATAAAATGGTAATTTTATTCCATTTAGTCATAGCTTATTACACAATAATGTATTGAGGCATCCAGCATCCAGATACTTATCCTCGTGACAGCAAGCAGGCTCCTGGTTGGTTAACGCGACGCGAATTGACGCAGAAGTTCAGATTTTTTAACTCGGGCGGCAGACGTGAATTCATGTCAAACGCGTGAATGCACAAAAAGCACTAAAAATCATTCGCACGAAACGCGCCAGCCTCGCTCTACGCCTCATTCGCGTCGCCGGACTTTTTAACGCGCGTAACTTGTCTTTGCATTGACTCAACATTGAAATCACTCGCGCCAGACGCTCGCGTCTTAAAGTGTAAATTTCAGGTAAAAATCGTCACGAAGATAATGCAATGTGCTTACTAAATATAAAGATAAGAACCGCCCACCATTGTTTTTTTTTATATTTTTTATACCAAATGCTGAATATAATGAAAAGTTGGTTCGTTTTACAGTGCTTTTAAGCACGCCCCCTCCTTCCACTAGGCTGGGCGTGATGTCATAACAGGGACTCCAAGCTTCTACGGTCTATGCAACAAGCCTAGAGTTACGTTATATTGGAGGAGACCTAGCTAGCGAAAATGGTTAACTATTGTGCTTGTGCGGGATGTACGAATACACCAAAAACGGGGGAGAGGCTCCACAAGTTTCCGAAGGACAAACGGCTGATTCGTGCCTGTAAGTGTTAGCATAACTTACCCGAGGTAGAGCTTAGATCAGGCCCAAAACATCAAGCAAGACCCTAACGTTACCCGAGCCCGCTGTGTCCGAGTCCGGCCCGACACATAAACTGTAATTATGAGCCCGAGCCCGGTTTAAACCCGGCTATTTTTGAATACGTGTGTCGTTATAACTGACGTGCTCAATTACTTTCTCCCGACCGCAACATTCATGTTTTGTCCCGCTCCCGCCCGCAAAAATACTTTTTTTCTGTACCTCCACATACTTTCAAGTTAGCCTACGTGTCGCTGTTATAACATAAAAGCAAGCGGGCTACTGCGTGCATGGCATGAAGCTGACATCAGTTCATCGCGATCTCACACATCTCTGTTATTATCAATGAAGCTTTCATAATATATAACGTTACACTATGTTTGTTATAATTAGAGGATTTGCCAGCATACAGAATTCAGTACTGAACAAAACGTCTCAGGTTACTATTGTAACCATAGTTCCCTGAGAACAGGGAACTTCGAGATGCGTCGAAACGCTACGGGAACGCCTTCTGCGTGATTGCGTCTGAAGCATCTATGCCAACTAGTCCAATGGAAAAAGGGAATGAGCGTCACGGGCGGGTGACGTCATGACCAGGAAAGGATAAGAGCACTTCCGCTGCTCGCCGGCATTTAGCTTCGACAGTGCCGAAGCAAGCCGATCGCAGGGACGCCAGAAGTATGGCAGGGGGACGCATCGTCTCGTTCCCTGTTCTCAGGGAACTATGGTTACAATAGTAACCTGAGACGTTCCCTTATCGAAAAGGGAACTTCGAGATGCGTCGAAACGCTACGGGAACGAGAATACCCAATGCGCCATAATTCAAGTACCTGAGTGTCAGACTGTTCAGCTAAGCACTAAGCACCTGAGAACCTGGGGCAGCATCCAGGTCCAAACTGTAAAATCTCACAAATGTGAGCGGAGAGGACCAGCCCGCCGCATCACAAACATCTTGGAGAGAAACCCCATGCAGCAAGGCTTTAGAAGCCGCCATACTCCTGGTCGAATGAGCTCGGACCACCAAAGGACAAGGCTGGCCCGAGTACTCATAAGCAAGTGAAATAGCCTCGACTATCCACTTACTGACTGTCTGTTTTGAAGCAGGAAGACCTTTTTTAGGTGATCCAAAGCAAATAAATAGTTGATCGGACTTCCTGATTGAGGATGTCCGATGTACATATGTGTCCAATGCTCGCACTGGACACAACAAGTGCAGTCTTTCCTGGTCCGCAGTTGCAAACGGAGGAGGACAGAAAGCCTGCAGCACAATAGGCCTCGGAGTCAAGGTCGGCACCTTAGGGACGTATCCCTGTTTTGGATAAAGGAACGCCTTGACCATCCCCGGTGCAAATTCAAGGCAGGTGGGGGAGACCGAAAGAGCCTGAAGGTCACCAACTCTCTTGAGGGACGAAATAGCTAGGAGAAAGATGGTCTTAAGAGTAAGGAACTTCTCTGAGACCGAATCTAAGGGCTCGAATGGAGCCCTAGACAGGCCTTCTAGAACTACAGTCAAATCCCAAGCTGGCACCTTAGTGCGAGTTGCAGGCCTCAGCCTCAAAGTGCCACGAAGGAAACGTGTAATCAGGGGGTCTCGACCCAAAGATAAACCTCCCACCATGGTATGATAAGCCGCAATGGCTGCCACGTAAACTTTTAGTGTGGAAGGACATAGACCTGACACAAAGCGCTCCTGCAGGAACTCGATTACTGTGTTGACAGAACAATTAACCGGATCCCACTGATGTCGGTGACACCATAAGGAGAAAACTCTCCATTTAAGCGCATAGAGTTTCCTCGTAGCTGGAGCTCTGGAGCTTAGGATGCTCTCAACAGCCTCAGCTGAAAGACCACTATCTACAAGTTGGGCCCCCTCAGAGGCCAAACCCAAAGATTCCATATCTCTGGCCGAGGGTGAAATATTGTGCCCCCGGCCTGAGACAGAAGGTCCCTCCTCAAAGGGATCTCCAATGGAGGCCCGTCTAACAGAAGGATCAGGTCCGCAAACCAGATCCGACTTGGCCAGCGTGGTGCTACTAGCAGTAGGCTTATCCCACACTGACGGACCCGCTCCAGAACTCCTGGGAGCAGAGCAACAGGGGAAAGGCGTACAGACGTAGCCTCGGCCACGTCTGCACCATGGCATCCAGCCCCAGGGGGGCCGGGTGAGTAAGTGAATACCAGAGGGGACAGTGCGTCGTGTTGTGAGACGCGAACAGGTCCACCTCTGCTCTGCCATATGCCTCCCAGATTTTCTCCACCGCCTCGGGGTGGAGTCTCCAATCCCCTGGCCTCAGCTCCTGCCTCGACAGGATGTCTGCTCCTATATTCTGGTCCCCAGGAATATACACTGCCCTCAGGGAGAGTACCTTCCCCAGGGACCACAGGAGGATCCGGTGCGCCAGTTTGCAAAGCGGACGCGACCTAGACCCCCCTGGCGGTTCAGATAAGAGACCACAGATGTGTTGTCTGTTCGAACGAGCACATGATGGCCTCTTAGGTCCGGAAGGAAATGTCTCAACGCATTGAAGACAGCCATCATCTCCAGGCAATTGATGTGCCACGAAAGATGATGGCTTTTCCACAGACCTTGAACCGAGCGGCCTTCCATTACCGCTCCCCAGCCGGTGAGGGAAGCATCTGTCGAGATAGTAGCTCGATGGCAAAGAGCTCCCAACACCGGGCCCTGGGTTAAGAACCAGTGTTTCCTCCATATCTCTAAGGCACGAAGGCATCGCCGCGTAACCTTGATCATACGGAAAGGGTTTCCCCTCGGGAGAACCCTCTGGTCCTGAGCCACCACTGTAAAGGCCTCATGTACAGCAGGCCAAAAGGTATACGTTGGACGCTGCTGCCAGTAGACCCAACAGTTTCTCGAACTGTTTTACAGTGCGTGACTGACCTAGCTTTAGCTCTTTGGTGGCTGCCAGGATAACAGCTACACGAACGGGCGATAGGCTGGCCCTCATCGTCACTGAATCCCATACCACACCAAGGAAAGTGGTTCTCAATACTGGAGAAAGCACACTCTTCTTGGTATTGAGCATCAACCCCAACATCTGCATAAGAGCGAGAACGACACCTCGGTGCCGAACCGCCAACTGCTCCGATTCCGCAGAATCAGCCAGTCACCGATGTAGTTCAGAATACGTACGCCCTGAAGCCCAAGGGGGCTAGAGCTGTATCCACGCATTTCGTGAACGTGCGGGGTGATAAAGCTAGACCGAAAGGAAGAACCCGATATTGGCATTCTTTGCCCCCGAAAGAAAACCCTAGGAACTTCCTGTGCTGAGGGAGGATGGAGATATGGAAGTATGCATCCTTTAGATCTATCGTGACAAACCAGTCCTCGGATCTGATTTGGGTCACGATCTGCTTGAGGGTCAGCATCTTGAACTTGAGTTTCTGAACTGACCGATTCAACAGGCGAAGATCTAAAATGGGATGCAACCCTCCATCCTTTTTTGGAACAATGAAATAACGGCTGTAAAAACCCGACTCTCGGTCGGGTGAGTACACCTGTTCTATAGCCTCTTTGCTAACAGGGCCCTTACTTCTTGCTCCATTACCAGAGCCTGCTCGGGATGCACCACTGAGGGTAGCACCCCGCTGTAACGAGGAGGACGAGAGCCAAACTGGATTCTGTATCCTTTCTCTACAATCTGCAGGACCCAATGAGAAATATTCGGCAGAAGCTTCCACGCTGCCAGAAAATTTACTAAGGGAACCAGCCTCTCAAGGCTGGTCTCTGGTGTTACTGAGAGAGCCAAATCTGGAGCCTGAAACATACCGGCAGGAACTACCTGACCTGACTGCTCTAAAACCCCCCTCAGAGGGCGCGAAACCGATGCTGTGCCGCAGCATAGCACCAGCGACTCGCTGGAGACCACTGCGCCCTGAAGCACCAGAGGTGGCAGGGTTGGCAGGAGGGTCTCGTGAGGACCCCGAAGTGGAACGGGCACCGTATAATGAGGTGAACACCGCTCCACTCCGGTCGGGGCTGTCCTCACAGGCCTGATGCCTAAGCATCAGGACCTTTTTTTTTTTTTTTTGAACCGAAGCTTTCTTCGCCTGAAGAACGGTCCTCAGATCCGGCTTAGGCTTAGGCGACTTCGGTTGAGAGGGTTGCGTCTGTCTCCAGTATCTACATGGAGGAACACGAGACGCAGCACTCTCTTACTGTGCACATAATATGATGAACTCGACGGCTGGGCTGCTCACGCCCAGCAGCCCCAGGGGGGCTGGACACAGCGAGGGAGAAACCTTATTATATATATTATTTTTTTTATATATATATCTTTTATCACCTAACAACGACCGCATGGAATGCGTCGCCGAAGAGACCCGAAGGCTCAAATTTCGCTATATCCAGAACCCCAGCAGATCGGCCTGATAAGCCTGGAGCATTATAATATAGATTTCTATAAACATTCTCCAGCTGACCTGCTGCCGTATAAGCTTTACCCATAAAACCAAAGTAGTACTGCTTAAACCTACGCGCTGCCTCGGCAAACGCGAGATCCAGCCACAGAATCTTATTTTTGCAAAATACACTCGAAATCTAAGTGGTGCCTCGGCAAACGCGAGATCCGAGCTAGATTCTGATTACAACATTAAACCTACACGCTGCCTCGGCAAACGCGAGATTCTTTAGTATAGACTTATGAGCAAAGCAGAGACTTAAATGATGATACTGGACCAGGTGAAAAAATAGCATTTTCCTATTTTTATTTCTGTTCAGCCTGGGGCATCATATCATAACCGTAATCTTTCAACCCTCTAATCTTGAATAAACATTTAACACGAGGGCTGAAAGTAGTGATAAATACGGTTTATTCCATAATTTAAATATTCAGTGTGTAAATCAGGGAAAAAATGGAAGCCTCGTGGTGGAGATAATGTGATAGAAATAAGAAAACGCTCGTCAAGTTTCTTAGGACGAGCGTTCCTTTTTCTCAGCTGGCCATTAAATATTTAATTTACTAACAGCACGGGACAAAACCTCCACCAGTTCATCATATACTGGAAAAATAGATGGCGAATCTAATTCAACAGTGTGTGTGCTTGCTTTCACTTTCAATATTCTCAACACAAACCTCCTCGGAGGAAGAATATGACGGAAAAAGGGCTCTCTCTCCCCGAGCGGAAGAAACCGCAGAGCGTGCTTCCAACACCGGGGAGATAGAGCTGGATCTTCCGGGCAAGGAAGAAGAAAAGGCCCTCGGACCGTTCTCCCACCCCTCCAAAAGATCCTTTTGCGATCCCCAGGAATGCATTCTCCGCGCCGCCTCGGCAAACGCGGGTCCTGTATCCCGTGAGAATCGCGAGCCTGCCACTATCATACAGAGTGACAGGCGAGAGCAGAGCATGCTAATCTGGTAGTTTCACTTTCACAATGTTAGCACTCAGCATGCTCTTACTCTCAAACAAATTGACACAAAGCTGTGTGTGTCCCCACCCGTTTAAATAAACGCGGGCAGGGAGGAACACACTGTTTGTACATTTGTTTCGCCATAACGATACCAACAATATTGTAACAGACAACAATAAATAGACAGGGACAGTTTGACACAGATCGCTTGCTGAGGCACAGAAGCTAAATGCCGGCGAGCAGCGGAAGTGCTCTTATCCTTTCCTGGTCATGACGTCACCCGCCCGTGACGCTCATTCCCTTTTTCCATTGGACTAGTTGGCATAGATGCTTCAGACGCAATCACGCAGAAGGCGTTCCCGTAGCGTTTCGACGCATCTCGAAGTTCCCTTTTCGATAAGGGAAAGTCTGTTTTGAGCGGTGAGGGGAGTCCATCGTAAATGCTTCTGATTGGCTATTGTTGCGTTCAAGAAATCAACACATATGGCTGTGATTGGCTACATCGCTCCTCGCTGCTGACATGTTAGAAATAGAAACTCTGCCTGTAAACCGTTTCTATTTTGTTTTAGATGTTCTTATTGATTTTCTGCAACAGATGAATAAAATTGTATTAGTTTTTACGTTTTATTCAGATATTTCTAGTTTGCGGGAGTCCCGCAAATCGTTTTATTCTCCCTCAAACAGCACACACGGAGTGAGTGCATAGCTGTCCGCAGCTCCCTGTTATGACATCATCACCCAGTTACGGTAAAAAACACGCTACCTTTGAAGAAACCCCAATAAATGTTATTTTAACGCATTTTAAGACAGAAATTTTTAAATATATACATATTGGGCACTTTAATGTACACATTAATCAGTTGTGGTGGTTAACCTGCAATTTACACTTTAAGCCCCGCCTTGATGCAGTGATTGATTGACAGTGCAGGAGGGGGGCGTGATCGGCTGGGAATGCATTTTCAATGTGTTTGTTTGTTGTCAATTTTAACAGCACACATATTTTCTAAATACAGTGAAGAAAATAAGTATTTGAACACCCTGCTATTTTGCAAGTTCTCCCACTTGGAAATCATGGAGGGGTCTGAAATTGTCATCATAGGTGTCATCACAACGTATGATTTTTTAACTATTTATTTGTAAGATACAGCTGCAAATAAGTATTTGAACACCTCTCTATCAGCTAGAATTCTGACCCTCAAAGACCTGTTAGTCTGCCTTTAAAATGTCCACCTCCACTCCATTTACCGTATTATCCTAAATTAGATGCTCCTGTTTGAGGTCGTTAGCTGCATAAAGTCCCCCATACAATCAGTAAGAATCCAACTACTAACATGGCCAAGACCAAAGAGCTGTCCAAAGACACTAGAGACAAAATTGTACACCTCCACAAGGCTGGAAAGGGCTACGGGGAAATTGCCAAACAGCTTGGTGAAAAAAGGTCCACTGTTGGAGCAATCATTAGAAAATGGACGAAGCTAAACATGACTGTCAATCTCCCTCGGACTGGGGCTCCATGCAAGATCTCACCTCGTGGGGTCTCAATGATCCTAAGAAATGTGAGAAATCAGCCCAGAACTACACGGGAGGAGCTGGTCAATGACCTGAAAAGAGCTGGGACCACAGTTTCCAAGGTTACTGTTGGTAATACACTAAGACGTCATGGTTTGAAATCATGCAGGGCACGGAAGGTTCCCCTGCTTAAACCATATAAATAGGTTTAAATAGTTAAAAAATCCTATATTGTGATTTCTGGATTTTTTTTTTTATTATATATCGCGTCTTTTGCGCGCTCAAGTTCCTTATTTCAAATCTAGGCGCACAGGGTGTGACGCGCTCGTTTTTTCTAAGCGCGTCCGCACCGCATCGAGATAAAAACATATTCATATCCACCCTATTCATATAATAGTGTCACTAACGTTACATTAGATCTGGCTAATGGCACTGTTACAGTAGGTCATCTAAAAACCGCAGCCGCTCCACTTTGTCCTGTCTATGCTATAGATGGGATGGCCGTATCCTTCAGCACACGTTTATGGTCCGTGTGGCAAATTCCATTTTTTTTTAAAATAGTCGTCCTCAGTGAAATGTACCGAGCAAACATAATGTCCCTTGATAATCTCTTTAGGTGTGTTTGGATCCATACACAGAGCAAGTACCGTATATACCCGAATATAAGACGAGGTTTTTGTCCTAAAAATAGGCTGAAAAATGAGGGGTCGTCTTATATTCGCGATATAGACAAAATCACGGGGAAAAGGGAGAAAGCAGGGAGAAGCAGTAGAGGGCGCCAGCACAAGCTCAAGGTAGTGTGGGGCAGGCGCCGCGGTGAGCTTTAGAAGAAGAGAAATATGCTCGTTTTGGATGCATTCTGCGGACACTTGACGGAGCCCGTCAAAACTCAGTTGCGGAAAATGAACGGCGATCTAGTGATCATACCGGGGGGGATGACAAGCCAGCTACAGGTATTGGATGTAGTCGTCAACAAGCCATTCAAGGATAATCTGCGCAAGAGGTAGGCTGAGTGGCTCCTGTCAGGCGTTCACTCACTGACGACTACTGGAAACGCAAGGTCTCTCGCTCTCTCTCTCTCTCTCTGCCGTGCGAGCGCTACACGGTTTGGTTTGGAGCACACATACAGTAGGCTAAGTTCTGTCTCGCATGTTCGGCTCTAGTCTAGATTCCAGGAGATTTGAACTAATTTGCGGGCATCAGGGAGCCGCTATCAATACGCGGGATTTTTTATAAGTTAATAATAGAACTGATGCGCACAGTGAACTGAATTGAAAACAAAAACAGCGCCGGACAGGGGGCTTAAAATCCGGACTGTCCGGCCAAAATCTGGACGTATGGCCACCCTAACCAATATTACATGCATACATAGGCCTACATAATTATTGCATTTTTGTGAAAAGGACGGTTATTAATTTTTGTCACTCATTCATTAATTTCTCTCATTTCTCTCTTCAACTCATTAACAGAGTGCACTTTATTTTGTGACAAATTAATCCAAATATTTAATGAATGGTGTTAAAAAAAAATTTTTTTTAATGAATTATCACTAGAATTATTTTCTGTTGAAAACCAGATTTTTTTCCACAAAAGTCTCTTTCCCCAAAAAATAAGTGGAAAATGGGGGGTCGTCTTATATTCAGGGTCGTCTTATATTCGGGTATATATGGTAGCCATTTCTTCATCCGGTCAGCATTTTTAGTTGGAATTCTGTGAAACATCATCATGGTATTACCTGGTCTCCCCTGTTATTGTCACAGCTCTTTACAATACAGCGAAAACCCATGATTGTAAACTACGCTTTTACTATTTATAAATTGCTGACTCTGTTACCCAAACTCTGAGCGAACTCTCTGCTCCTCATCACGGCGCGTCTCAGGTGCTGCGGTTATCAGTCCGCCCAAGTAGCAGTGCTTCGCCTTCAGAGAATATAGTTCCCAGTATTTATACGGTTAAAATATGTCTGTGTCTCATGTGACACAGAGTGTTTTTTGTACACTATGTGACTATGCAAATCACAACATGTAAATAGGAAAATGTTTGCATTATTTTGTCCCTTATTTGGATTAGTATGCTAGCTGCAACCATTTACATCCAGTCTTTGTGCTAAGCTAGGCTAGCGGTGGGTGCGTAAAACAGACTTATAGCACGCACGGAGATGAAAAAGGTATGTATGGACTTATCTAACTCTGGGGGATAAGGTGAATAGGCTAAAGTCCCAAAAAGTCGGAGTGTTCCTTTAAATTCAGCAAAGTCCAACTCCAATAGACCCTTTACTGTTTGTACACAATGATGACGTGGCAACGTATGCGCGCGTATATTGGCAACGGAAGTATGGCGAGAATCAGCCCATATAAAGTTTGCGCTGCAGACGCGAGCATTTTTTTTATTATGTCCTCGCTCCAGTCAACACGTTTAATCGCCTGCAGACACAGGCGCCGCCGGTTCTTCTGAAACGGCCGTGATCCTCCTGTCGGAATCCTAAAACCTAAGCCCCTTGGTGGAATATCGATTAGTGCAGCCGTAAGCGCAACAACCAGACATTTTGATGCTGGGAAACTGTTTTGATAAACTTTTGGAGTTGCTAACACATTAGAGCCAGTGGGAAACAACACCACTTCTGTTGCCAAAATGCCCGCGCAACCATGTGATCACGTGGGCTGTAAAAGGGTCTATAGGGCCATACTCTCCTATAGCCTGTTGGTAGAGGTGACAGGTGTAGGAGGGGCAGAGATGGCCAAGGTGTTTTCTGTCTCATCATCTTCACTGTCCGTGTGAACAATCATCCTCTTGGTGTTCACCTTCGTTTTTAACAGAGAGAATGCATCTTCAAAGGACTCCAGGTTGGCTTCATTCCCCTGGACCATGACCTTTCCTTTGGTGTAGTATGTGATGGTGAGAAGGGGGTCCTCCTTGTCCAGGTGTTCATCTTTAATCTGCCCACTGAGCCGATGCCTTCACTGGATACATATGGGTAGTTGTTTGACACAGTATCTTTCCAGATGTAGATGGAATCAGTGAAGAATATGAGGTTGTTTTTCTTTCTTCCATTCTTTTGTTGGGCATAGTCAGTGAAGAGGATCTCTGGGTTTTCCCGTAGTGTCTTCTCCTTGTGTTTCTCCCTAGCTGCTGCACTTTCACATTTGACAGGGTATTTTTGAATATTTAATGGCATTATTCCAAAAACTTAAACTTTCCAAACAACAAAAAACTAATTCTAAACAACTGTAAATTCTACCAGCTTTTTTCTATCCACCAGAAGTCTGCCTCTGACACCTGATCAATATTTAATTTAGATCATCATTAAAGTAAAACATTTTTCCATAAAATTTTAATTTAATGTGCAAGCTAATGGTATATTTGAGAATCTTTTGGTGAATTGGTAAAAAAAATAAGTACTTAAAGGTTCTCTAAGCAATCCTGGGTGACGTCACTTCTTGTTGACATTCGAACTATTGTCAAACAAAACGGAGGCTAGCTAGACCCTCCCTCCTCCTCATCCGCGTACTAACCCCCCAAACCCTTCTTGTCAGTTATTGGCTGGAACAGTTTGTTATGTTTCGTAGAGCGGGTCGCTAGAGTTTGTTTTTGTAGCCGTTTGTGGAGCCTGGGGTGTCCGCAGAGACCGCGTTTTTTTACAGTGTGTTCAGGGGATAGGCAGCCAGCGAATAGTGAGGAGATGTTTGCTGTATGTGACAAAAAATGTTTTGGCCTTAAAAACGCGTGACATCGCTTAGAGCACCTTTAATATCTCCCAAAACAGCCTACCTGTATATATGAGTGTACACAGGAAGTGAAGAGAATTTGAGAGTTAAACCTACACTGCATTAATTCCTGATATATTCCTCATGATGTCTTCGGCTCTTCAGGGATTCCTGCAGGACGAGCAGTTGACACGAGTTTTATACAGATAGTTTCTAAATAAAGTCTATACACGGCTCCATATGCATAAACTGTTCTCACGCCGTATATATTTCGATCTTAACATTTTGAAGATTAGTTTAAATTTGTTTTTTAAATGTGCTTGCTTAAATAGAGGATGATATGGGCATAAACGGTAAATAATTACTAGTAGATGTTATATATTTTCATTGTGTTCAAACTCAGATTTTACAAACAAATTGACATCAATATCCTGTACCAGTGTACCATCTATATATATTAACAATCATCCATTTAATTTGATGTGAATTACTGACTTCATTTTTTTGTTTGTCTATTGCAGGTGATGCTGTTGTGCAACAATTCGACAGATTTCTCTCTGCATAACAAAAGTGAGGATCAACGACTTGATGCTTTTCTTCATCGAACTGTAAATGTGTATCAGTTCTGGAGTTTCTTCAGCTCCTCCTGCTGTTATCATGGCTCTGGGAGAGAGAGACTTGCAACATAATATCAGGAACCGTTGAAGCGCAGAGACTCGTCTGAGAGTGAAGTGGAAAATGTTGAGTTTGAGTTGAAACTAAAAGTGAGTGAATTAAGGGACACGCATTCTCTTCTTTACAGAGTTTAAACTGTTCAATTTCTTTAGCACTTGAATTTTACATATTAAGTTTCAGCCTTTAATAGGTTAGAGTTTTTTTTAGTTCAGGCTGCTTGAATTTAAAATTTTGATATGTCTGCAAATAAATGTTGACATTTGAAGCTGTCTTCTGAGTCGTTTCTAATTCATCATCGTCAAACTGAATGGTTATAATACAGAATTGGGACATTAGTATTTAAACAAATGTATTGTGTGTGTGTGTGTAGTAGGGGTGTAACGTACGGTACATGTATTCGTCTCAAAACATACGGTACGGATGTCACTGTTCTGTGCATACACACAAGGAATACATCAAGGCCACTAGATGGCTATAAGACGATCTCTGAAACACATTCAGTCACAAGGAAATTCACACTCCAGTCCAAAAGGGGAGCATGCGGTAATGCTAACCAGGTTTACAGCTCTCAACAAGTGTTTCAACTGCGGAAAGATATCAATAAAACAGTTCGAGAATAATATCTCAGGTAACATTATTTACCTCAGACATTTGGTGTCGACAGGAGGAAAGTTCACTAGACTAGAGAAGAATTTAATATATGCACTATATTAGCCTATTCATTATATTTACTTAACCTGTTAGTAATGTCTGGATAGTGTATGTTTAAATACATTTGTCATGAAAACAATATGACAGCCACTGTGCAAATTATTATATTTCACAAATGAATTGGGAGTAGAAAATTTACTTTATAATTAGATTTAGAAGTTAATGCAAAGCCTGCCTTATGTAAAATTTACAGTATTTATTTATTTTTTTTGGTGATTATATCTAAAAATAAATAGGAACTAAATTAAATAATTTGAGCACTGTTGTTAATTGTAATCGTTAATATTATAGTAATGTGTAATTAGATTTTTTTTTTATCCTTAATGTTTTTTATTATAATATAATTAATTTAAACACATTTGTTTTTTTTAAAAAAATGTAAAACATTTGTAGTTTTCTCCCCTGCTGTACCGAACCGTGACTTCAATACCGAGGTACGTATACCGTCATGTCTATGTACTGTTACTACTGTGTGTACCTGTGGTTTGTCCTGCGTCATGTATGGCGTTAAACATGGCATTAAAAGCATTATATTAGATTTAAAGATACCTGCAGAAACCCTGTTTTTTACTTAGATTTAAAACATAAGCACTGATGTTTTACCTGTAAAAAGTGATGGTACAATGATAACCAATTTGTGTCAGGATTGCACATTAATCACACACATAAATTGTGCGTAGGCTTGATAACTTCATAGACAAACATAAACTATTGAGTGAACATCAGTATGGCTTTAGAGCAAACAGGTCAACCTCAATGGCAGTGATGGAAATGGTGGAAGAGATTTCCACTTCAATGGATAATAATGAATATACTGTGGGGGTGTTCCTGGATTTAAAAAAAAAGCTTTTGACACTATTGATCATGGTCTATTACCCAGGAAACTGGAAAGGTATGGTATAAGAGGCAAAGCCTATTCTTGGTTAAAAAGTTACCTTGATGAGAGAAATCAATTTGTACAAATAAATGATGTTAGATCAGATTTAATGAAAGTCACTTGTGGAGTTCCACAGGGTTCGGTGTTAGGCCCCTTAATGTTTGTACTGTATATAAATGATATTTGTAAAGTGTCGAAAATATTAAAAATGATTTTGTTTGCTGACAATACAAACTTAAATTGTTCAGGGAAAAATTTGGAACAGCTTCTGAACACAGTGGAAATTGAACTGATGATCTTAAAAAAATGGTTGGATGATAATAGATTGTCACTGAATTTAAGGAAAACAAAGTTCATAATATTTGGTAATCGACAGAGTAATAACAAAGTTAAAATTAGGATTAACAATGAGGAAATAGATAGAGTATATGAAAATAAATTTCTAGGAGTTATAATAGATCATAAATTATGCTGGAAACCACATATTATTCATGTAAAAAGAAAAATGTCACAATCCATTGCAATATTACATAAAACTAAACATATTCTGAATGAAAACTCATTATATATGTTGTATTGTGCCCTCATAGTTCCATATATGACCTATTGTGTGGAGGTTTGGGGACATATATAAAACCAATATAAATCCAATATATATGTTACAAAAAAGAGCAATAAGGATTATAAAACACGTTGACTATTACGAACCAACAAATCAATTGTTTAGTAATTTAAATGCTTTAAAATTTGATGATTTCGTTAATTTCTATACTGTACAGACAATGTACAAGGTTTATAATAATTTGCTTCCAAACTGTATCCAGAGGCTGTTTGAAATAAGAGAAAGTCAGTACAAACTAAGAGGAATGCATATGTTTAAAAAAATAAGTGCAAGAACTAATACAAAAAATAGATGCATAACTGTCAAAGGGGTTAATCTATGGAATAATTTGCATAATGATTTAAAATTGTGTAATTCACTTTGTAAATTCAAAAAAATGTTTAAAAATAAGGTGGTAAATAATTATTTAATTCAAAGTGTATGTTTTTTTTTATGTACTTATTATTGTATCTGAAATGTGAATCTTGTTGTTTTATGTATTTATTTCTTTTTTCTTTTTTTTTCTTCTTCTCTTCTTTTCTTTTCTCTTGTCTTGTATTCATTAATACCTGTGGGAAAAAAAATGACGCTAATTTGATTGATAATTATGTATTAAGGGTAGGCTTAATAAGCAGAGGCTTCAGCCTACACCTTTTTCGGTTATTATGTATACCTTTGTTTTATTTTAATGAGTGATTATCTGTGAGGAGTGTGAAGACCGAAATAAAAGATTATTCTACAAAAAAATCATATAGAAATAAAGTGGTATTACCGTTGTTTCCCCGAAAAAAAAGGACAAATGTGCTTATTCATCGGGTATGCTTGTTTATTTATTATGACACAAAACAGGTCGAAAGCATGCACATTAAAAAAAGTGTTACATTATGTGTACAATATGTTTGATCATTCAATGATAATTTCTTTAATTTTTCCACCAAGTTATATGATCTGAGGAGCTTTGAGCGCCCTCTCCAGTCCCAATATAGTGTTATGGTTTCAGCCAGAGCAACGGATGGATCTCCCAAACACACACTCTCACTCTGAAGGTCTGAAGCTCATGCGCATGAATCAGTGACAGAAGTATAGTTGTTTCTGGTGGGATTTATGATTCTGTCTTCAAATTTGAAACAAAGTCAGTCCGCAGTGCTGGATTAAAACTCTCTGTTGGCCCTGGTCACTGACACCCAGAGTGTCATCGGCTTGTTGAGCTGCTGTGATCAAGCGCTGAAATCCTCTGAACTCCTGGATCAAAGATATTATCCCACATCCAATGTGGTACACAGCTGAAATCAGGTTCATCCAGCTAAACTCATCTGAGAACACTTTAACCAAATGAAGCACACCAGGAGACTTTGAGGAGACTGGGCTTGAGGAGACTGTTGCACGCTTGAGGAGACTGGGATTGCGGAGACTGTTGCACGCTTGAGGAGACTGGGCTTGCCTTGCGGAGACTGTTGCACGATTGAGGAGACTGGGCTTGCAGAGACTGTTGCACGCTTGAGGAGACTGGGCTTGAGGAGACTGTTGCACGCTTGAGGAGACTGGGCTTGAGGAGACTGTTGCACCCTTGAGGAGACTGGGCTTGAGGAGACGGTTGCACGCTTGAGGAGACTGGGCTTGAGGAGACTGTTGCACGCTTGAGGAGACTGGGCTTGAGGAGACTGTTGCACGCTTGAGGAGACTGGGCTTGAGGAGACTGTTGCACCCTTGAGGAGACTGGGCTTGAGGAGACGGTTGCACGCTTGAGGAGACTGGGCTTGAGGAGACTGTTGCACGCTTGAGGAGACTGGGCTTGAGGAGACTGTTGCACCCTTGAGGAGACTGGGCTTGAGGAGACGGTTGCACGCTTGAGGAGACTGGGCTTGAGGAGACTGTTGCACGCTTGAGGAGACTGGGCTTGAGGAGACTGTTGCACCCTTGAGGAGACTGGGCTTGAGGAGACGGTTGCGCGCTTGAGGAGATGGGCTTGCGGAGACTGTTGCGTGCTTGAGGAGACTGGGCTTGCGGAGACTGTTGCGCGCTTGAGGAGACTGGGCTTGCGGAGACTGTTGCACGCTTGAGGAGACTGGGCTTGTGGAGACTGTTGCACGCTTGAGGAGACTGGGCTTGCGGAGACTGTTGCACGCTTGAGGAGACTGGGCTGTGGAGACTGTTGCACGCTTGAGGAGACTGGGCTTGAGGAGACTGTTGCACGCTTGAGGGGACTGGGCTTGCGGAGACTTTTGCGTGCTTGAGGAGACTGGGCTTGAGGAGACTGGGCTTGAGGAACTGGGCTTGCGGAACTTGCGCGCTTGAGAGACTGGGCTTGAGGAGACTGGGCTTGCGGAGACTGTTGCGCGCTTGAGGAGACTGGGCTTGAGGAGATTGGGCTTGCGGAGTCTGTTGCATGCTTAAGGAGACTGGGCTTGAGGAGACTGGGCTTGCAGAGACTGTTGCGCGCTTGAGAGACTGGGCTTGAGGAGACTGGGCTTGCGGAGACTGGGCTTGCGGAGACTGTTGCGTGCTTGAGGAGACTGGGCTTGAGGAGACTGGGCTTGCGGAGACTGTTGCGCACTTGAGGAGACTGGATTGAGGAGACTGGGCTTGCGGAGAATGTTGCACGCTTGAGGAGACTGGGCTTGAGGAGACTGTTGCACCCTTGAGGAGACTGGGCTTGAGGAGACTGTTGCACGCTTGAGGAGACTGGGCTTGAGGAGACTGTTGCACGCTTGAGGAGACTGGGCTTGCGGAGACTTTTGTGTGCTTGAGGAGACTGGGCTTGAGGAGACTTGGCTTGAGGAGACTGGCTTGCGGAGACTGTTGCGCGCTTGAGGAGACTGGGCTTGAGGAGACTGGGCTTGCGGAGACTGTTGCGCGCTTGAGGAACTGGGTTGAGGAGATGGGCTTGCGAGACTGTTGCACGCTTGAGAGACGGGCTTGGGAGACTGGGCTTGCAGAGACTGTTGCCCTTGAGAGACTGGGCTTGGGAGACTGGGCTTGAGGAGACTGGCTTGCGGAGACTGGGCTTGCGGAGACTGTTTGCGTCTTGAGGACTGGGCTTGAGGAGACTGGGCTTGCGGGACTGTTGCGCACTTGAGGAACTGGGATTGAGGAACTGGCTTGCGAGAGTGGGCTGGGAGACTGGTTGAGCGGCTTGGGAGACTGTTGGCACTTGAGGAGACTGGGCTTGAGGAGACTGTGCGCTTGAGGACGGTGGAGACTTGCGCTTGAGGAGACTGGGCTTGAGAGACGGGTGCGAGCTGTGCGCTTGAGGAATGGGCTTGGGAGACTGGCTGAGGAGCTGGTTGCAGACTGTTGGCGCTTGAGGAGACTGGGCTTGAGGAGACTGGGCTTGACTGGGCTTGAGGAGACTGGGTTGCGGAGACTGTTGCGCCTTGAGGAGACTGGGCTTGAGGAGACTGGGCTTGCGGAGACTGTGCGCTTGAGGAGACTGGGCTTGAGGAGACTGGGCTTGGGAGACTGGGCTTGCAGAGACTGTAGCGGCTGAGGAGACTGGGCTTGAGGAGACTGGCTTGAGATACTGGCTTGCGGAGACTGGCTGCAGAGACTGGGCTTGCGGAGACTGTTGCGCGCTTGAGGAGACTGGGCTTGCAGAGACTGTTGCGCGCTTGAGGAGACTGGGCTTGAGGAGACTGGGCTTGGAGAGACTGGGCTTGTGGAGACTGGGCTTGTGGAGACTGTTGCGCGCTTGAGGAGACTGGGCTTGAGGAGACTGGGCTTGAGGAACTGGGCTTGAGGAGACTGGGCTTGCGGAGACTGTTGCGCACTTGAGGAGACTGGGCTTGAGGAGACTGGGCTTGCAGAGATGGGCTTGAGGACAGGCTGGGAGACTGTTGGCGTGGAGACTGTTTGCGCGTGGGGTGCTGGGCTTGAGGAGACTGGGCATTGGGAGACTGTTGCGTGCTTGAGGGAGACTGGGCTTGAGGAGACTGGGCTTTGGGAGACTGTTGCGCCTTGTGGAGACGTTGCGCGCTTGGGAGACTGTTGCGCCTTGGGGAGCTGTTGGCGGCGTTGTGGGAGACTGTTGGGACTTGGGGAGACTTTTGGGCTTGGAGACTGTTGCGCCTTGAGGACTGTGGCGCTTGGGAGATGGGTTTGGAGACTGGGCTTGGGGAGATGTTGCGCGCTTGAGGAGACTGGGCTTGGATGGTGAGACTGGGCTTGGGAGAGGCTTTGCGCGCTTGGGAGACTGGCTTGTTGCGCGCTTGGGAGACTGTTGGCCTTGAGGAGACTGTTGCGCGCTTGAGGGAGACTGTTGCGCCTTGGGAGACTGTGGCTTAGGTGACTGGCTTGGGAGACTGTTGGCGCGCTTGAGAGACTGCTGATGTTGCGCGCTTGGGGACTGATTGCGGCTTGGGAGGACTGTTGCGAGCTGCTTGGGAGACTGTTGGCTTGGGGAGACTGGGCTTCGTGAGGAGACTGGGCTTGGGAGACTGGCGCTTGGGAGACTTGGGCTTGAGGAGACTGGGCTTGAGGAGACTGGGCTTGCGGAGACTGTTGCGCGCTTGAGGAGACTGGGCTTGAGGAGACTGGGCTTGGGGAGACTGTTGCGTGCGTGGGGAGACTTGCGCGCTTGGGGAGACTGTTGCGCGCTTGGGGAGACTGGGCTTGAGGAGACTGGGCTTGAGGAGACTGTTGCGCGTTTGGGGAGACTGGGCTTGCGGAGGCTGGGCTTGCGGAGGCTGTTGCGCGCTTGGGGAGACTGGGCTTGCGGAGGCTGTTGCACGCTTGGGGAGACTGGGCTTGCGGAGGCTGTTGCGCGCTTGTGGAGACTGGGCTTTTTATTGCTGGGCATTTACAAGCCCATTTATTGTTTAGTGTTTTACACAAATGACTGAATGTGATACTTCTCTGGTTCAGAATGTCTGTAATGAAACATGGCTTCAGAAACTACAGTTTCAAGAGAAGAGAATCAGGCTTTGATGGATAGAGGCTTGGTTACATCCTGAATCCTCCAACACCTGATAAGTCCCCCCCCCCCCCCCTTTATACTCACAGGTATTTGGTACAAGCCAGCTTCATTGGAGGCAGCCTGCAGCAGGCCTGGGACCCAGATCAGCATCCCCAACGCCATCACTGGACACCTAACACTAAAATGTCCCAAAACCCTTGACGCAGGACGTGGGTCAAGGGATTGGCATGGAGAGAGCGAGGGAAAAGGAGCTGATATGGGCATAGCCCCTGGGCGGAGCTCTTGTCTAATGGGGAACTCTGATGCCTGCCCACCCCGCCTCCAGGGCAGAACTCGAGGAAGGACATGGTAACGAGTCCTATGGAAAGGGACAGGGTGAGAAAAGGTAGAGGCAGAAATAAAAGGAGAAAAGAGAGAGACACATCTGGTAGCTGTTCGCCAACCCCGGGGCACCATCTAATCCTCCTCTAGTTGGATGGCTAGGTTCCCCCAGCCAACAGCCATCTGCGGCACGTGTCCCGGAGCTGCTGAGCCATCACTAAGGGTCGACCCCCCAAACCCAGGTCTAGCGACCTGAAGCGCTGGAACTGCTGCTATGAGCTGAGCCCGACCTGCTGAAGAATGGCTTGTTTTAGGTCTTCGTAGACTCTGAGGTTCTGGACCGGTCGTTGTTGTGCTGCTATTTTCGCCTCTCCCTAAAGCAGGGGAATAAGGCATATCGGCCAGTGGGTTTGGGGCCACTCACATGTCCCTGCAGTCCTCTCGAAGAGGTCCAGGAATGCCTCCGGGTTGTCCTGAGGACCCATCCTCATGAGAGGCATGTGAGTGGGCGGGGCTGATGTAGAGGGATTCCCTGCAGCCTGAACCTCCCAGTCCATCTAGCTCCGGAACAGCTCTAACTCACGTGGACAAGGGCCTGGAAACGGCGTTCCTGATCCTCCCTCATAACCACCAGCGCCTGATGATGCTCTTGATGGGGTCTCGCAAACAAATGAATGACATCCGCAAATGGCGAACCTGACGGGGTTTGCATGACGGCAGCGTCATTCTTCTTCCTTACCGGCTTCCGGCACCAGTGTAACAATGTACAGAGAAAGGACAGGGTCGGCTTACTGAGACTCATCCTGTTTATTTTAAACAAAAAGGAACATAACCAAACTCGTGGTCTCAACAGGTTCTCAGTGACAGTCCTCAACAGTTCTTGCTTTCCAGCTCTCATTGCCGGTCACAGCACAAGCTCTCAGATTGATCTCTCTCCTCTCGCTCACTGTTTCACAGCAGCATATATACGGTCTCTCCACGCCAATTGCTGCAACAAGACACAGGTGTTTCTCATTTGCACTTGACCTACTTACATACTGCTGTCTCCCAACTCTCTCTCCCATGGCAGACCTCGCTCGCCCCCCACGCCACAACCATTTTCTTATAAATCTTGCAACTTTTATATATAAAACTTGAGTACTGCAGGGTTCAGTTCAGCATATTTTGCCCTCAAAGGCTCTGCACTCATCTAGACAAACTGAATTGCAGCATCTGTAATAAGCAGCATCTGATGGACATGAGGAAAACGTTTCCCAAATCAGTTCTCTGCACTGTAGAACAAAGAACCCCAGGAATCTCGACTATTTCCAGGATTTCCTTGTGAGAGTTGGATGGACAAGCACATAAAGTTGTCAAACAGCTCTTGTCTCAGAAATCCTTGCAGAATGTTCAGCTTCAGTTGTCTCTACTCATCTGCTTTCAGTCTGTCAATTTCATTCAATCCCATCTGGCATTTGACAAATTCTGCTTCTGAGATTTTCATGCGTGTTGCTTAAAACAGCAGTATGACCAAAACAGACATCCTTGTCTCTTTTGGTCTGTGCATCCATATTAGAATCCATAATAGCCTGAGAAGGTTGGCACTTGGCAGGTTCATCATCGCAGACGATGGCACTAAGTTGAACTGGCATGTGTTTTTCTTGGTATCACAGACTCTCTCTCTCTTCAAATTCCAGTTCATTTTTCTTCAATTTGAGTTTCCACATGTTATGGCCACTGGGAATACAAATTGACCACATGCAAGTTTTTGAACTGTAAGACACTCAAGACTACAATGCAGGAGTTTCAGGAAGTTCAGAAACACTGATATAGAGAATAACTCTGGAGGGACTTTGTGCTTTAGAACTTTGCAGAGCTATTTCAAGCTCAAACAGCAGCATTACACACACTAAAGAAAGTATAATATGTCCTCTTTAAATGTCAGACATCTTTCTATGTGAGCGGTTCTTGTCTGGAATAAACTGCTTAGTAAGGCAGACTTCACTTCTATAGTCAGGAGTTTGTTTTTCAAGAAAGAAGGATTTCAATTTTAAATCACGTGCAGTCTGTCCGTTTGTGATTGATAACACCTGTGTTCCTGAACTGTCTATGATCCGGCCCAGTCTTTTCTGATTGGTCTACTCAGCTCTGATTGGTCAGATGACTCAGTCTGTTGTGATTGGTCTACTCTGCTCTGATTGGTCAGATGACCCAGTCTGTTGTGATTGGTCTACTCTGCTCTGATTGGTCAGATGACCCAGTCTTTTGTGATTGGTCTACTCTGCTCTGATTGGTCAGATGACCCAGTCTGTTGTGATTGGTCTACTCTGATTGGTCAGATGACCCAGTCTGTTGTGATTGGTCTACTCTGCTCTGATTGGTCAGATGGTTCAGTCTGTTGTGATTGGTCTACTCTGCTCTGATTGGTCAGATTGCCCAGTCGGATGTGATTTGGTCTGCTCTGCTCTGATTGGTCAGATGACCCAGTCTTTTGTGATTGGTCTACTCTGCTCTGATTGGTCAGATTGCCCAGTCTGATGTGATTGGTTGACCACTTACAGCGTGTGTCAGAAACGTAACCTGCATTAGCATATCTGAATTTCAGCTCTTCCTCACACTTGATACACAGTGATACGAAAAGTAACAATGGTGTCGGTTTTAGCATATCAATCTCATTCTTTGTAAGTAAAGTGGATTTGCTTTGGCATCTGTAAACTCTTCCATTCTCAGCTACAACTACAGTGTTTGAGGGCGGGGTGAAGTAAATGTTGTTCAGCCAATGAAAACACAGGCATTATGCAAATTAGTTGTAAACCTGGGGCACGTTCAAGTTCAAAACGGTGCGCAACGTTTTGCTACGGATTCCGGGTTGAACCGGGTTTCCGGGTCATGTTTCCTGGAAACGGCGTGCACCAGTGTGCAACGGGGTTTGAGACACGTTTTCTCTTGTTTGGTGGGTGTGTCAGAATTGCAGTCCAATCAGCAGCAACATGTAAGCACGCGGTATTAAAGTGAACTTGCAGAATGGGTTCAAGGAAAATAATTTACAAATGTGTTCGATGCAGTTCGGTATACGCAACAACTGAGGATATTAGAAGTAGTAGTAGTAGTAGTATTTATTTCTTCGGTCATTTTGAACAATTTTATCTTAGGTCATATGTAATTCAAAAAAATCCTGTACATTATACAATGAAAAAAAAAAAAACATAAAACAATTAAACAAATAGAGAAAGAAAAGAAAATTTAAATACATTAGAAAGATAAATACAAAGTAAGTACCTTAGGAATTTAAATGCTAAATAATACCTGACCGAAGGGGTTTAGGCTGAAGTCGAGACTTATTTTGCCCAACCCCTTTTACAACAAAAACACTATGTCCAAAGATGACACAATTATACGGTTTCTCTTATACCAAAAATGATAACATGTAAGCAGAGAACTTAAACTTTAACAATCAAAATTATACCATGCATCCACTTTCGCTTACTTTTCTAATGTTCTTCATTCAAGTGTTCTATACTAGAAGACATGTTTGTCGTAAGTTTTATTGTAAAAATATAGGATATAAACATAATGATGTAAAAGTGTATGACATTTGGTATAGAAATAAACAATGGTAATTAAGTGCTTTTCCTAAAAATGAGAAAGAAAATACAGGGTATTAAAACAGTATGAACTACAAATAAAGTCATTATGTGAGGCTAAATAGATGTGTTTTAGTCTGAATTAGGTAATAGCTAGGATGCAATTCATGAAAATTGGGCACTTCTGGAAAAGATTTTGATTTTTTGGCAGGGTGTTAGGTATAGGCCTAAGGTTTTCAAAAATCAATGGATACAAGTTGGGGTGGTCCCCCTAGTGGCAGTTATCCATAAAATCCAAATTGGCCCCCGCCGAAAAGAGAAAAGGTTATATCTCAGCTTCCTTTAGTCTTAAATTGTTGTATAATGTAATTTTTTCTATTTTGTTTGATACAAGGTGTAACGGTGAGGCAAAGACGAAGCGGAGAGAGAACCCACATGCAAGCACTACTTTAATGAAACAAACAGGAAATCAAGGGCAAACAACCAAACTCAGGACATGAACAAGGAACAGCTACATTTACAATGACCGACAACAACAACTGAAGCACAGAGATTTAAATACACAGGCAAACAAGCTAAACAAGATAACAAGGGGGCGTGGCTAATAAGAAACACCTGGGGAGAGTAATCAACATAACAGTGAACTGCTAACATGGGACAAGACAGGGGAACACAGACGTGAATCATGACATAACCAAACCCCCCCCCCCCCCCCCCCAAGAGTGGCTTCCAGACACTGCCCAGGAAAGAATAGTCCAGAAGGGTGGTGGAGCGGAGGTGGACCCGGGGGCGGGATGGAGGGCCTGGAGACTGCGGCAGGACAGGAGGCCAGGGCGGAGCAGGCAGTTCAGGCGGCCAGGGTGGACCAGGCAGTTCAAGTGGCCAGGGTGGCCCAGGCAGTTCGGGGGACCAGGGCAGAGCAGGCGACCAGGGCGGGGCAGGCAGTGCAGGCGACCAGGGCGAAGCAGGCGGCCAGGGCAGGGCAGGCAGTGCAGGCAACCAGGGCGGAGACGACCCTTCAGGCGACCAGGGTGGACCAGGCAGTTCGGGGGACCAGGGCGAAGCAGGCGGCCAGGGCGGGGCAGGCAGTGCAGGCGACCAGGGTGGAGACGACCCTTTAGGCAACCAGGGTGGACCAGACAGTTCGGGAGGCCATGGCAGCGCAGCCTCCATGGTCCTGTCAAGGGACACACTAACAGACACCGGCTAGGGAACAGGAACTCTACTAACTCTCCTGACTGCTTTATCAGACAAAAATGGTGGATTTTGATTTGTCAGATCGCATCAAATTCCCTGCGATGGATGAATTGACGCTAATGTAAGTGAATGTGAAGTGCACACTGCTGCACCAGCTTTTTATAAGCGATGTAAAAAAGTTTCGTTTTCAAATTAGTGCTAATTCAGTGCACTATATCAGTGTTGCTCCGAATGACCACCTTATGCATGCTCGTGCAAACGCGGGCATTTTACATTTGCCTTTGAATTAGCGATTTAAAAGCCCCCGTCGGTGATACCGGCATTACCGGTGTTGTCACACGTCGATTAACCGGTGTGAAAAAATCCTCACCATCACATCCCTACTCGGCGGACGTGAAGTGAACAGTCTCTGGCTCGGCGGACGTGACGTGAGCAGTCTCTGGCTCGGCGGACGTGACGTAAACAATCTCTGGCTCGGCGGACGTGAAGTGAACAGTCTCTGGCTCGGCGGACGTGAAGTGAACAGTCTCTGGCTCGGCGGACGTGAAGTGAACAGTCTCTGGCTCGGCGGACGTGAAGTGAACAGTCTCTGGCACGGCGGGCGTAAAGTGAACAGTCTCTGGCTCGGCGGGCGTGAAGTGCACAGTCTCTGGCTCGGCGGGCGTAAAGTGAACAGTCTCTGGCTCGGTGGACGTGAAGTGAACAGTCTCTAGCTCGGCGGACGTGAAGTGCACAGTCTCTGGCTCGGTGGACGTGAAGTGCGCAGTCTCTGGCTCGGCGGGCGTAAAGTGAACAGTCTCTGGCTCGGCGGGCGTGAAGTGCACAGTCTCTGGCTCGGCGGGCGTAAAGTGAACAGTCTCTGGCTCGGTGGACGTGAAGTGAACAGTCTCTGGCTCGGCGGACGTGAAGTGAACAGTCTCTGGCTCGGCGGACGTGACGTGAGCAGTCTCTGGCTCGGCGGACGTGACGTAAACAATCTCTGGCTCGGCGGACGTGAAGTGAACAGTCTCTGGCTCGGCGGACGTGAAGTGAACAGTCTCTGGCTCGGCGGACGTGAAGTGAACAGTCTCTGGCTCGGCGGACGTGAAGTGAACAGTCTCTGGCACGGCGGGCGTAAAGTGAACAGTCTCTGGCTCGGCGGGCGTGAAGTGCACAGTCTCTGGCTCGGCGGGCGTAAAGTGAACAGTCTCTGGCTCGGTGGACGTGAAGTGAACAGTCTCTGGCTCGGCGGGCGTAAAGTGAACAGTCTCTAGCTCGGCGGACGTGACGTGAACAGTCTCTGTTGAAGATGTGGGCTTCCATTTCACTTTCAGCAATCACTTCACTCGATTGGGATGTTCTCTTGTGTTCTGGGCGGCAAGTGCAGTAACTGTAACATCGGGCATATGTTGTTGTATTAAACACATATTTATACCGACTTCATCTGGCTCCGAAAATTCTTCACAAAGAACACAAAGAATGTCCTTCTCAGCCGTAGGTGCAACTCTTCCATCATCAGAACAGTGTGTTCAACGCATCACAGTTTCTGTTTAAAAAAACGTTGTGCAATGTTTTGTCGTGGCTGAACGCAGCCCTGATCTAATCCACCTCACCTGAGTGTCTCTGCACTGTGGGGGAAACTGAAGGACCTCACAGAAACCCATGCTGACACGGGGCTCAAACTGGGGACCTTCCACCTGTGTGACTCAATTTGCTTTAGTGCTATATTTTAAATTGCATGACAAAATATTTCAGCTGTAAAGGAAATGAATTCCCAAACCTGTTCCTACCTTCAAGCAAAGTTCATCTCCAACCCTGATCAAACACAACTGATCAGCTAATTTAGATCTTCAGGAGCACTTGATGATCACAAGCGTTACTTTCCTACTGCCAAACCATAACAAACACTTTAGCTCAACTGAAGTATGTATTTTAGCAAAGCATTCAACAAAACAACAGTGAAGATGAACAAAATACAGAACTATACTGAACTTTTATTAAAACATATACAGACTAATAATACAAATAATAATAAAAAAAGTATACTGATATAGTGGAAAAACAACTATAATTTTTTTTTAACAATGAATCAAAATTTTATTTAAAACAAAACGCCTTGTGATGAACAAGGTATTTAAGGCAAATTTAAGATATAATTTCATTTGAATTAAATGAGCGAAGCTAAAACAAATGTCATAAATGTTATGTTTTGTAATAATATATATATATATATATATATATATATATATATATATATATATATATATATATATATATTATATATATATATATATATATATATATATATTATATATATATATATATATGTATGTGTGTGTGTGTGTGTGTGTATATTCCTATATAAAGAAATAGGGAAAATAAAGTTAAAGTTACAATCTGTCTGCAATATTTAGGTGAAATTTTTATTGTCGAACTACATACCTTTGTTCTGCACCAGCATCTCATTGTCTCATTAAATCACTGTATAGTGATATTTACAGCAATCAAAACTCCTCTGTAAACTACAGTGATCTGTGTTATGGGAGCCATACATTTCACTAGCAAACTCACAAAAGTTTTTGTCATGAAAAATCAGGACAACTGTGATCAACCATAACTCTAAATAATCCAAAACTACTTAGTCAAACGAAACGGACATATACAAATAAATGAAAAATAAATACTGACAAAGCCTTGTGATAAAGTATTTAGTGCAACCGTTAAACTATATACTATAAAGACATAACAAAAAATGTGTACACTTGATTACCAATTTGTTGTCATTTGTAAATGTTTTAGAAAGAAGTCTCTTGGAATATTGTGAAATATGATTAGAATTTAAATTGTTTTCTATGTGAATATATAGTAAACTATAATTTATATCCTGAGATCAAAGCTGAATTTTCATCATTATCTTCACTGTCACGTGATGATTTAGTGCTCTTATAAAGTTGTCAAAGTTGAAAACAGCTGCTTCATATTTTTGTGGAAACTGTGATACATTTTCCAGGATTCTTTAATGAATAAAAAGTTCAGTGACCATCCTTTATTTAGATTTATTAAATGTATGTATTGTAATATTATAAATGTCGTACACATTTCACATGTACACATGCCGGAGCAGAGGGGGGCGGTAATGCACATACAAACTGATGACAAATGATGGAAGAAGAAGAAGAAACGGCTCTAAACTTTTTTTTTTTACAGTCTATGCTCTAAACGTGTTATTTCATCAACAAACTCTTCTCCTGCATCAGACACTTTTCTTGCTGTAACTGCTGTGAAAATGGCTGAACGAGAGCAGAAAAGGTGAGGCTTGTGTTATTAATATTTCATTCAGATAATGTTTTTCACATTTTGAGAAGTAACTTATCCAATAATGAACGATTAAATGGATAATAAAATGAAAAAGTTTTCGTTATTAACTCACCCTCGTGTTGTTCCAAACCTGTATGAGTTCCTCCTTCTGATGAACATAAAATATGATATTTTGAAGACCGTTGGTAACTAGACAGTTTCAATTCCCCATTGACTTCCATAGTATTTTTTCCTACTATGGAAGTCAATGCCATCAACTCTTTACCGCCAATTTTTTTAAATATAATATTTTGTGTTTAACAGAAAAAAGAAAGTCATACAGGTTTGGAACAACTTTATTTGGAAAACAATTTTCGGTTTTGGGTGAACTTACTATCCTTTTAAGGTCAGAGGTTATGTTGGTTGCATCTGAATTAAGGGTTTAATCTGACATCATATGTAGTTTAAGACAAACCAAGATTGTCAAATCAAATTAAAACTAGGTTAACAGTTTTTTTTTTTTTTAAGTTTCTGAATTAGGGTTTTATCTGACGTTAAAGGTGGGGTATGTGATTTGGAAAACGACCAGCAGATTTTGAAAATACACAATTCAAATGGTCCTACCTTCTTTCCTGCAACGCTGGCCCTGACTGGGTCACACGCGCTGGGGGGGGAGGGGTGTGTGGTACGACCGTTTGATTGACTAACTGACTGTCCAATGATTCTAGGTGGTCTTGGAAATGATTGGCTGGAGTTTTTCGAGTTTTTCAATCACATACCCCACCTTTAAATATAGAGTTTAAGACAAACCAATTTTGATCAAAATCAAATTAAAAACCTAGGTTAGCAATGTTTTAAATCAAAGCAATGGAGTTTTTAAAGTTTCTAAAGTCAAAATCATGGTTTGACACATAATGTCAGATAACTTAAAGACATTGTTATGCCATTGCTACACTTCTATGACTGCTCCACAGACTTCTTGTTGCATATTTTGCACCCTTTGTTTGAACATTTTATTTTATGGGCCTTTCTGAAAAAATATTCCAATGCCCTATCAAATGGGCTTGTTTGTGTGATAGACAACAGGCTCTGTACTAAATGTAAAAATTATTAAACACTATATTAAATTTAAATAACAAATTAGATTTATTATAAATAACCAGCTTTTCAAAACAACTTGCAATGTGCAATTTTAACAAACTATACAAATATTTTAAAATATTTCTGCTAAAAAGTGCAAAACATAACAACTGAAACAACAACTGAATTTTAACAAACACTATACAATATAAAACAATGAAATGCAAAATAACAACATGACATCATGACTTTTGCGTAAACATACACGCCACTTTCAAGTCAAGTGGCGTGTTATTTATACGCATTTTGAGCTATCCGCGTGTATGCGTGTATATCTACGCCGTTATGTCCGAGTGATTCCGCGTGTATGTACACGCCGTTAAAAATACGACCGAAATAAAGCCAAATTTTGATATACATTCTGGGGAGCGATATTTTTCTTACTAGGATGGTAGGGAAAGACTATAAATGGTATTAACCAGTGACGGTAGGTTTAGGGACGGGTTGGGGTAGGTCATATATTTATATATACAGTAATGTAACGTTAAGTCAACGGCGTTCATAAACACGCTGAAAAGCGAATATGCGTGTTGATAGCACGCCAAAAATGGAAATACGAATTGGCTGTGTCATACATACGCAGTTTCATGAGATCAGTCGTGCAAAACAACATTGTCAAAATGCAGAGGTGCGAATTTACAAACAACTGTTAATTTAACATAAAAGCATAGGCTACTTTTGCCATGGTATGATTTGCCATGACTGAATGTTAATAATCCCTAAAAAGCTGACATCATCGAGATCTCAAACATCTCTATTATTATCAATGAAGCTGATTGCACAATGAATATTTCACAATATCTACACTTTGTTTGTTATAATTAGAGGATTTGCCAGCATGCAGAATTCAGCACTGAACAAAAAGTCAGTTTTGAGCGGTGATGGGAGTCTATCTTAAATGCTTCTGATTGGTCATTGTGTTTAAGAAATCAACACATGTCTGTGATTGGCTACATCGCTCACGCTGGAAACATGTTACAAATAGAAACTCTGGCCAGTAAATCGTTTCAATTTTGTTTAGTTGTTCTTTTCTGCAACAGATTATTAACAATTTATTAGTTTTTATATGTTTTATTCATTGATATTCATAATTTGTGGGAGTCCTGTGAATCGTTTTATTCTCCCACAGCCCGACACACAGAGTGAGTGCATTACCACCCGCGCGTGCCTCGGCCCGGCCCGAGGATGGCGGCGGGAAATATCGGCCCAAGTTCTGCACCAGGCAGAGAATTTAAGCTATAAACAGGACAGAGTAACAAGGCAGGCTTCGCTCATACATTTTTTTGACGACGTAACGTTAGTTAAGGCGTGTGTTGCTTAGGCGGCCGCCATAGTTACAAAGTGCTGCGGGAAACCTGAATCTGTAATGGAAACGCGACAGCGTTTAACATAGAATAACTTATCAGAGTTGTTTTGCAACAGTGTTCATTAACAACCATTCAACTCCGGATTGATTCTGGAATATTCGCTGGGAAAATAAGCTCCGCAGTGACCGCAACAATCCGTCCGATTTTTTTCTAACTCGTTAGTTTAGATCGTATTTAGATATAAAATGTATGACAAATAAGGGCGTGGTTAACTTTGATTTAACAGCCGATAACAAGCTGCACCGAGTGAAATTTGACGTCTCGGCCATGATCTGACACAACACATCATATCACCTCTGTATCCTTTCTGAATATTTGTATTGAAATATCGTACATAAAAATGGGTTGCTCTGCTATAAACTGCACTAACCGACACTGTAGGAGTAAGTTACTTCGCTCCATTTTTTCTGGTAAGTGACATTCCACTACGATTTCACGTAGTTAGTTAGCAGTATTTGTATTTAGCATCAATGTTTGTGGGCAGTGGCACTGCAACAGTTAGCATTAAATCGCCTCAGAGAGAGGTACGATTGAACTCTGTGTGTGTGTGTGTGTGTGTGTGAGAGAGAGAGAGAGAGAGGAGAGAGAAGAGAGAGAGAGAGAGAGAGAGAGAGAGAGGAGAGAGAGAGGAGAGAGAGAGAGGAGAAGAGAGAGAGAGAGAGAGAGAGAGAGAGAGAGAGAGAGAGAGACGCAGGCACCATCGAACTTGTGTGTGTGTGTTGCGCGGGCGCGATCGAACAGTGGAAGCATAAAAACATACTCCGTCATTTCGTTCATACATAGGGGTGTCACGATTCTCCAAATCTTCGATTACATTTTCGATTCTAAGGTCACGGTTCGATTCGATTCTCGATTTTTACATGTATTTTTTTTAAGCACAGTTTGCGATGCCATTTTTAGACTTTTATGTAATCTAATATATGACCTTTGTTCGCAATGTACCACACTACATTGTCAAATTTAAAACATTTATTAACAAAATAATGTTACAATAACTTATATCTTCAGTCAATTAGAAACTTAAGCAAAATAACCTGCCATGTATATTCTCTTTTGTAACTGTAGTCTTATTCACAGAAGATGACATTCAAGTTCACAACAAAACAAACACGGTTTAACAGATACATCTATGTTTTCCTTGCTTTACCTCGGTCTTAAAGTACAAACATGACTGTGAAAAATATTAGTATTTAATGTAGAATTTAATTAAATGCATTTATGACGAAATTACAACATTTTCGTGTCATGTTCATTTTGACCACGAACTGTGCGCTGTCGCTTTAACTCGGCGCGTGCAGCAAAAATAGACTCGGTGCGGAAATGAACGACACTTGTCTCATTCGTGGAGGTGGAGAATCAAGTTATTTGTGACATGCTAGATTTATTGTATAAAGATTTATACTGTTCTGAGTCTGCTGTTTTTGTCAATTTAAAGTTTTAATTTAAAAAGTGGAAGAATGGTACACGCACTGACGCACATACAGTAGCAGAGCTTGCAAACTGTGGCTTTTTTGAAGCGCGAACTTTGAACGCGAATGTGAACGTTGTCAACATAACTCACTGGAAATCAGAAATACTCCCACTGTCCCACACCGGCGACTTTAGTGAAAGAGGAGGTCAGAAGTCCTGTCGATGGGTCTCCTGCATCTGCAGCCATGCTATCTTTTGACTGGCTGTAACTGAGGTAGAGGACTTCGCAGCACTTCAACGCTGTTTTTTTCCGCTTTGCATATAGCGACTGGACGTGACATGGGGGCGTGGCAGTATCGACGATTCCATTTTTGAATTCGATTATCGAGATTGTGACTTAATTTCGATCGATTTCGATTTAAAATCGAAATCGTGACACCCCTATATTCAATCTGCAAAGTGTTTACTTATATTTGTGTACACTCGCAATAGTATAATGTTACAGATAGCTAAGCTGAGGCTGCTTGGATGAAGAGGCGTGTCCACCGGCCGGCTCAGCAGGGCTCTAGAGTGCGACCAAAATTTGTAAGGGTGCGACGAGAATTTTTCCTAGGTGGCACCAGTGCACCTGTTCTCGCATGATCGCATCCGCTGCCTCTCCACAAACGAGTCTTTTGTTCTCCTTGCACTCATGGTTGGATCATATCGTGGTCTAAACCAATCAGAGATAGAGATTGGGTGGGTCTTTGCCTCTGATTGGCCTTGCATAGGACTAAAATGCTCCGTGCTGTGTGGGTGAAATAAATTGCGACCTGTCACCTGAGCACCAGAGAATCAGTTACGGCAATCAGCAGCATCAGCTAAATAAACGCAAGAAAACAGACGACGAATAAACTTTTAAAAATGTAGGCTACTTGAACTAGGTGTAAAATATTGATTTCTCGATTTTAATCGATACTCATTGATTTTTACGAACCGTTGGGCTATGCTGTTTTCAGTTGATGAATGAATGGAACATTGTAGCGAGCATCCCATCCAATAAATCGCAATAATCTTTGTGCTTTGTTACTATTGATATGAAACAAAGTCTCAGATTTCAAATTAGGTCCATTTTCTTACGAAATTCAAAAACATAAATAGTGTATCTGACGCTGTGGCGTGAGATCGCTCTGGCTCTGCTCAAGAGAAGCAGCAGCGCGGAGCGCACATGATCTTCTCTTCCGCATTAATACCAGTTACAGCGCAAAATAAACATGAATGAGCATCTGAAAGTGTGTTAAAAGATAGAGTACAACTTATCGAAATCCGTATCTTTCACATGGAATCGCTCACAAAACACTAGTTTATTAATAAACAATAAAATATCTCCTTGCTATATTTGACACATTCATATGATTAGGCTATTTGCCGGTTCTTTGTGGCAAGCTTTATGCGTCTGCTAACTAATCGACTATCGTGACTCATCCCTATTTTGTACCATTTATAGTTATTCATATTGTTCAATAAAGTTCTTGGTAAAAAAGAAAAGAAAATAAGCTACTGTGCCTAATATTAATACTGTATATTATTGTATACAGCGCACAAGGTTTATGCGCAAGTCTTCTCTGTTTTTAGTGTATTTGTGTCAGAATTACAGCGCCTCGTACTGGTCTGACATATATACTACACCGTTTTCAGTCGGTTTCAGTGGTTTCGTGTGTACGCAGATGTTTCTTGAGACGACGCCGTGTTTACGGAATTTTTTTTTTAGAACGAGAAAAAAAAAGATCGGATAGGTAACGCACCGGCTTCGTGTGGACGTGGCCTGAAAATCAATCCGTGGCGGTCAGCGTTGATATTGTGGCAGCCCGCCACAAATTAATGAATGTATGGGAAACCCTGATAATGTATAATAATGCAATGGGGGGATATTTGTCGGTTTTGATAATGGCAAATGTCAGATGTTAGCAGTAAAAATTGGCCAACATTATTTTAAATACATCTAGTCAGTGACAGAGTGCAAGAATATTATTCTACAATAATTCTGTATTTTCAGCTTCAGAATCATGAATATTGTTATTAGTATTAGTATCGCAATAATATTGTATCGTGAGTTCAGTCTCGTGATATCGAATCGTGACATGAGGGTATCGTTACACCTCTTAACAATCATTCCAGCCAGTCACAATATAAATGCTAATATCTCTGTTTTGCTGCTTCCCATTTACTTTCTTTCAATCACATTTCTTTATATCATCTCTTTTTTCTCGAAGATCTGCTGAGTGTAATATCATACACTGTTTGCGGTGCCACGAGCCTCAGGAGAACCTTCTCGTACACCTGGCCCGGGTGTGCATGAGAAACGGCAGAACACCTGAAGAGCTAGTGGAGGAGGTTCAGAAGGCCAAAGCTTCCAGTCGAGCGTGGATCCTCCACAGCAGGACCTGGGATTACAGGCATCTCTGTGAGATCCTGCCCGACACACACTCCCGGGTCCTCATGATGAAGGAGCTCCTGCGCCGGGGTTTCTTCATCACGAACCAGCCTCCGGAGTCCCACGAGGTCCTGGATCCTGAGAGTGACTCGGACACCACCGAAAGAGATCCTCCTTCAACCAAAACCATGAAGATAAAGATGAAGGAGGCGGGTCTGCATGGCAAGTTCTCAGCTCATGCCAAGCTCCTGGTGGACTTTAAGAAGTACCTGAAGTCACTCAGGGTCTCTCACTGCCAAACCAAGGTGAGACCCGTTTCACTTCACACGTTTGCGATAAATGTGACCCTGGATCACAAAACCAGTCATGTCACACGGATACATTTATGGCAATAGCCAACGATACATTGTATGGGTCAAAATTATCGATTTTTCTTTTATGCCAAAAATCATTAGGATATTAAGTAAAGATCATGTTCCATGAAGATATTTTGTACATTTCTTACCGTAAAAATATAAAACATTTATTTTTGTAAGTGGATGCAGCACAATCGCGAACACAAATGGACAACTTTAAAGGTGATTTTCTCAATGTTAAATTTTTTTTTTACCCTCAGATTCCAGATTTTCAAATAGTCATATCTTGGCCAAATGTTATCATATCCTAACAAACCATACATCAGTGGAAAGCGATTTATTCAACTTTCATATGATGTATACATCTCAATTTCAAGAAATTGACCCATGTGACTGGTTTTGTGGTCCAGGGTCACAAATGTCGATAAAAAAAAACTATTGCGAAATGCTGGCGTTTCCATTAACCGATGCGACTAAGATTTCATTTTTTTTTGATCTTTTTACACAAGTTTCATTATATACAGTATATATTTTACAATTTGGACTTCATACATTAATTTCTTGTTCAAACAAAATCCTCTCATCCTTTTCACCACATGTGTTTTAGGTGGACAGATCAATACAGTACAAAGAACATCCAAAAAATGTAGGATGTTGGAATAAAAACAACAATGTCTTTTCTGTTAACCAAATGCTTTTTAATCTTCACTATTGCTTCAATGCAAGTGAACAAGCGCGCCGTTATTTGTTAGTGACGTGTTATCAAGTAAGTCAGATATGAGCAGATTCTGCGCAATACACTATTTAAAGGGCACCTATTATGCCCCTTTTTACAAGATGTAATATTGGTCTCGGGTGTCCCCAGAATGTATTTGTGAAGTTTCAGCACAAAATACCCCACGGTTAATTTATTATAACCATTTGAAAATGTCTTTTTTGGTTCCTGTTTTAAAAAGAGCTGTTTTGGTGTGTATCACCTTAAATGCAAATGAGCTGCATATCCCCACCCTGCCTTTGGATGAGGGCGTAACTTGATACCTATGGCAATATACAGTCGGTAGAAGCAGAAGCTGAGAGAGTGAGAGACCCGCTAGTTTTGTATGCCATTCAGCCGTACATTGAATCAGACCCAGATAATGAACACACTCCGGCAGAATAAACACAAATGAGAATGGACCAGGACGTCTCAGAATGGTTATTTGATACATTTATGTACTTATAGAGTTGTAATCACGTCCTCTTTGCAATTATGGATGTGCAACACACACACACACAGACACACACAAACTGTGATAACGTTGGCGCAATTTTTTGAAACTACAAACACAAATACTGTGATAACGTTTGCTACGTACAAATGAAATTACATTTGCGAGAGACCTGTTGCATCATGTTTACATTACTTGTCGTACAGGTGCTTATGTGGCAACTGTGAGAAGATGGCTACAGAACATAAACCGTTTTTAATTCAATATCTTTAAAAAATATATTTATAAATGTGGGTTACACACTATACAAACAAGGTTTAAATTATATCAGACATCCTACGACGACGAAAACAACTTTAGACGCATTTGTTGTTGAATTGGCTGTCGACTGAAATTACTGTTTGCTCAAAAATCATAAAATACACTTACTTCTTCTGGAGGTGACGTTGGATCGCGAACAGTAGGCAACAATCCACACTTGAGGATTAACTTTGAAGCAAGACCTGCTTTGAATTGACTCTCGTTCACAAAACAGTCAGTCAGAAAATGATTCGCGCAAACATAAACGTATTTTGGAAGTTTAAGTGGCGCATTTCCTTCGTAAATAAAATCCATCCACTGCGTTTTCAGTGGCTCTGATGTCGGAAGTAAGTGAAAACTGCTATGTACATTATTACATCCCACAACAGAACACTTCTGTTTCTTAGGAGACATTACGGCTGTCATTGAAACAATGGAGACCGTACAGATCACAGAGGGCGGGGTCTATGCCAAAACCACACTGTCAATCAAACCACGTCGGTGGGGCTTGACCAATTCTACGTCACAAAGCGCAGTATCTGAGATCAGCTCGTTCTGAGACAGTGCTTATGATTTATTGAGATTGTAAAAAAACCACTGGGTGGATTTTTATCATTCTAGGGTGGTTTTGCTCACACACTGCCAACACACATTTATGTTCAAACAGCATGTAAAAGTGAGTTTTGCATAATAGGTGCCCTTTAATAGATCACGATGACTCGAGTTGAGTATTTGTGTCAAATCTGCTCAGATTTTGTTTACACGACTTTCCCCTGCAAAGTGATTAAACATAATAACTCCACATTGGCTCGTGATTTGACAGCGTTACCTGCCACTGTTGCTTTTTACTCGCATTTGGTGGGTTACTTTCAAACCCTGGCCACCGCACTATAGCCATTATTTCTAATGCAAGGAGACTTAGGTGTGTTTTCCAAGCTTTAATGTCAAGGACAGTCCCTTATACTGTGAGCGGCTCATATGAGGAGTATCTGGGTGTTTCTCCCTCATTTCTGCTTCAAGCTCTTGATAAATTGTGGCATTTTAGTTGTAGCGAAACTCAATAGCTCAATAATGAGGATTAATATGATAAACACTTGATTAATATTTCATAATCAATAATCATACAGGTTATGAGTTATCACTTACAGAATAAACATTCCGCGTAAAAGGAATACGTTGCCACTATCTCTATGGGCAACCAAACACAACGCATTGTATTTAGCTGTACATACAGGATGGCAAAATTACTGCAATTGTGTACATTCCAGGGATGGAAATTAACTTTTTTGTCCACCGGCCACTGTGGCTGGTGGATTTCAAAATCTACCAGCCACTCAATGTTTTTACCAGCCACTTTCTTGTTTTTAAACGACAATGTGTAACTGCATGTAAAAATTAATAGGCCTACTACAAGATCTACAATACAAGCAGTTTATTTAATCTCAAGTCTCAATGCAATACTGGCATTTTTCTCTTTCTCTCTTATACACACACAAACCATGAACTGATATACATTTAATTAAATGAGTAGGACGGATTAAACAAAAAACTGAACCGATGCTGAACCGCACTCTATGCTGGACAGGGAACTACACTAACCTTTTCCACTGGCGGCACTTGCGCTACTAACTTTTTCAGTTACTGGCGCAAAACATGATTTAGTTGCACAAATTATTTATAGTAAGGTATGGATAATAATGAACAATAATGAAACTGTATTGCATTAGGGGTGGAACGGTACACAGAAGTCACAGTTCGGTTCATACCTCGGAGCTTCAGACGTCATGGTTCGGTACGATTTTGGTACAATGGAGTGAAAAGCAAAACAAAAATGCAGAAGGCATTTTTATAAATGTCTTAAGCCTTGTATTTTTAAGTTGTATACGTTTTATTAATAAAGGCATAGAACCAGTTTATTTGTAGTGCACTGACAATAGTTTTATATAATTAGTTTATTAAATTAATAAAAAAGACCTTGAGATATGTTTGGTAATTGTACCTGAATGAATTTAAAATTCATTTGCTATATTTCAGATCAATATATTTGTTTTCCTTAATTTTCATTAACCTTAACTTTATTCTCATCTGAATTATAAATAATTGATTTCCATATAAAAAAAATACTACCATTAAAAACACATCTGATTTTCTTTTTTAATCAATGTAGAATGTGTAACTTAAAAAAAAAAAGATTAGTGCTCAGACTCCGAGGACAAGAAATGAAAACCAATATGATGTCCAACCAAACCTGTTTTGAAATGGGGTTGGATAAATATGTTTTGCTTTTAAAACTGTGTGTGTGTGGTTGGGTGACAGTTGTAGGTTAGTTTGACAAGAGTTTAGAGTGTGACAAAAGCACAATGTTGTGTTTTATTGCGTGTGTCAGTGTACACAAGTAAACACTTTTCAGTTTGAATGATGTCCTGTATTTTTTTATGTTTCCACTGATACCGTCACACTCACACACTCCACACACACACACACTCACTCACTCACTCACTCACTCACTCACACACACACACACACACACACACACACACACACACACACACACACACACACACACACACACACACACACACACACACACACACACACACACACACACACACACACAATTTGATCGCGCCTCTCACTCATTCTCTCTCCTTTGGGACGGCAAACCGCCTCTCGCGCTCAAGCCTCGACGGAAGAAGCGCGCGGGTAGATGTTCGCGCGGCTAGCTCTTTACTACACAAGAGAGCTACCCCGCCCAAAAAAATACACCATGCGCTCGCGGCTATCTCTCCCTTTGGACGGCAAACCGCCTTTCGCGGTCCCACGCCGAGCCTCGATGGAAAAAGCGCGCGGGTGTGTTGAACGTGTGCCTCCTCTAAAAGTGTCCGCCGTCCGGGTGAAACAGTATGCAATTTTTATTTACCCGCCACGGTGGCCGGTAAGTGAAGCGAGTTTACCCGCCACAACACAAAATCACCCGCATTTGGCTGGTGGCGGGTGCTAATTTCCATCCCTGGTACATTCACATTCAATCATAACGCATTATAATTAAATATCAATATATCAACTGTTTAGAATCGTTTGATACTCATGATAATTCCCAAGGGGATTAATTTGTCATCCAATAGCCTGCTCGCCAGCGAACTGACCTGTTTATTAAAATGTTTATTAATCTTTAAAGCTACACTGTGTAACTTTTTTAGTTTATTCTTAGCTAAAAACACTTAGTTCTTTCAAAAATATATGTGCTCATTAATGTATATTTACTTCGTTCAAGTAATAAAGTATTCTTGTGAGTGTATAATATGCCATTGAAAATACATACGGGTAAGGGTTTCTAATGTCGGTTGCCATGTTGCCCCTCCATCTTGAAAGTACATTAGCCAAAGAGGGACATAGGCCGTTAATTCAAGCTTCGCCTTTCGCGTTTTAACACTCGATGGCACCATGTCGAATGGAGTGGGAGAGGTTTGATCACGAGGTGGATGAGGTGCTGGAAACAGCCTTGGCAGGAGATGTGGGCAAGAAGCTCAAGGCTATGGCTTCCATTATTTGGAACATAGGCGCTGATCACTTCGGAAGGAAAGAGCTGAAGGCTAAGACAAACACCCAGCCAAAGGAAAGCAGACGCTTGAAGGAAATAGCAATCCTCAGAGGGGATCTGCGGAGGCTGAGGAAGGCATTTCGTGAAGCAACAGGGGATGAGAGACCAGCACTCAAGGAAATCTGTGACAACTTGAGGGAGCGCATTAAGATCTTGCGAAGAGCTGAATGTCACCGTAGGGACAGGAAGCGACGAATGAAGGAGAGGACAGATTTCACCAAGAATCCTTTCAAATATCTGTCAAAACTTCTGGGCGATGTAAGATCAGGGGAGTTGAAAGCAACAAAGGAGGAGGTGGAGGAACACCTTCGTCAGGTCCACAGTGACCCCAGAAGGGATGACAGCTTGGAGGAGATGGAGAAACTCATACAACCAGCAGAACCAGCTACTCCCTTTAGAGCTGAGGAACCGAGCTGGCAGGAGGTGAACGCCTTTCTCAGGAAGGCCAGAGCAAAATCAGCCCCAAGGCCGAATGGCATTCCATATAAAGTGTACAAGTATTATGAAAGGCTCAGGAGACGACTTTGGAAGGTACTGAGAGTTGCATGGAAGAAGGACTTCCTTGCGGACAGTTGGCTGGTTGCTGAGGGATGCTTCATCCCTAAGTAAGGAAACTCTATAGGGATTAAGCAATTCCGTACCACCTCACTCCTTAATGTCGAAGGCAAGATTTTTCTTGGGATTCTGGCGAAGAGACTGACCACCTTTATGATGGACAACGGGTATATGGACACGTCCATCCAAAAAGGGGAATTCCAGGGGTGTCAGGCTGTCTTGAGCACACCAGCATGATCACCAAGATTATTGAAGATGCAAAGAAGAACCGTGGTGACCTCGCAGTTCTGTGGCTGGATTTAACAAATGCATATGGGACGATACCCCACGAGCGATTCCAGAAGCTCTTGCAGCATTACTATGACAACTTCAACATGCGCTTCCCTGTGCAGACTTTACCACAGAATGGCAGAGGCTAGAGGTGGGCATTGTCACTGGATGTACAATCTCAGTGATTTTGTTTTCAGCAGCGATGAACCTTCTCGTTAAATCAGCAGAGAAGTTGCGTCGAGGCGCAGTGTTGGCAAGTGGCATCCAGCAGATACCTATAAGAGCATTTATGGACGACCTCACCATCACGGCAAAATCAGTTCCTGAAGGGAGATGGATCTTGGAGGATCTGGTTGAACTCACCGATTGGGCAAGGATGGATTTCAAACCAGAAAAGTCCAGAAGCCTGGTATTGAGGAAGGGGCGCATCCAGGACCGGTTCCGCTTCAGGATCAAAGATACCATCATCCCAACGGTCCAAGAGAGACCGGTGAAGAGCTTGGGGAAATGGTACAGGGCAGACCTCAATGATAAGCAGAGTGTGTGGGAGATGATTATCCAAGTAGATACCTGGATGACATCCCTAGAGAAGAGTGGCCTACCCGGCAAGTATAAGGCCTGGGGTTATCAACACGGGGTACTTCCTAGCCTGCTCTGGCCATTGCTTATGAGGTACCTGTCTCCACCGTTGAGGGATTGGAGAGGAGGATTAACACCTATTTGAGTAGGTGGCTGGGCGTCCCAAGAAGCTTCTGCTCCATTGGCTTGTATAGCACAGGCAGTAAGCTGCAGCTGCCAGTGACATCAGTGGTCGAGGAATATAAGGCAACAAAGACACGCCAGGCCATGATGCTGCGAGACGGCAAAGACGAAAAAGTACGCCAAGCAGGTATTGTGGTCAGGACAGGTCGTAAATGGTCAGCCAGCAGTGCATTGACGGAGGCTGAGGATCGACTGCATCATGCTGACATCGTTGGGGCAGTAGCTCTGGGCAGGCTTGGGCTGGGTTGCTCCACCAGAATAAGCTGGAAAAAAGCTGACCCAAAAGAACGTCGCAGCATGGTGCAGAGGGAGGTCCGAAAAGCAGAGGAGGAAACCCGGCATGTCAAGGCTGTTGCCATGAAAAAACAGGGCAGCTGGACAAGGTGGGAGGGCGTGCGAGAAAGGGCCCTGACGTGGCAGGATATCTGGACCATGGAAGGACGTCGGATAAATTTCTTGATGTGTTCTGTCTACGATGTCCTGCCTACTCCATCAAACCTCCATATTTGGGGAATAGCAGAGAACCCCAGCTGCACGCTGTGTGGAAAGACAGCCAATCTTGAGCTCGTCCTTTCATCATGCCGGTCAAGTTTGGCAGACGGGAAATTCTGGTGGCGACATGATAAGATCCTGTCTCGGTTGGCGGATGGTGTGGAACAGGCAAGAAAGAATCATAAACCGCTTTCTGATGGGCACCACTTTATCCATTTCGTCAGGACAGGAGAGAGCACTGCAGCAGTACGGAGGAGCAGAGGGGTCCTGGCCTCAGCAAATGACTGGGAGATGCGGGCAGACCTGAAAAAGCAGCTCAAATTCCCGGAGGAGATAGCACTCACTAGCCTCAGACCAGATATTGTACTCTGGTCTAGAGGTACCAAGCAGGTGGTGCTCATAGAGTTAACTGTACCCTGGGAAGAAAGGATGGAGGAGGCACATGAGCGTAAGCTCAAAAAATATCAAGGCCTTTTCCTCGAGAGCCAGCAAAAAGGATGGAAGGCCTGGAATCTACCAGTAGAGGTCGGCTGCAGAGGTTTTGCGGGACAGTCGCTCTGGAGAACACTCGGATTTCTGGGGATTGAAGGGATGGCCAGGAAACGGCTGATAGGCAATGTCACTGAACAGGCGGAAACAGCATCAAATTGGATCTGGATACAGCGGGAGGTGCGGTGGCAGAGCAAACCTGTTGAAGGACTAAAAATGGCATAGAGTTGGGTGGTGGTTAGTCTCAGCCTCAGACGTCACGCCCACGGAACGTTGGCTAAACGTCTGATGCATATGGTACACTTAACTGGAAACACTTCAGCAATGTCGAAGTCGTCATCTGATTGGATGAATTTTATCGGATTTCCGGGGGGCGCGAGTGTCGCGTTTATTTTCGGTCCGCTGGGAAACACAGCGCAGACGTGTGATTGCGGAAGAAAAACGGTTGTGTTTACATGAGTGACAATGAGCATTTATCAAGATCAGCTAAACATGGTAAACGTAGTAATCAGTAAACGTAATCAGCAATGACTTACTGCTTGTTTTCTTCTCCTTCTTTGATTGTCTATGCTGACTGACTTGTTGCACGCTGGTCTGTTGTTGTGGTGACATTTCCACGCCCCGAAACGTGACGCTGAACGAAACGAACTTTAATTGGTTGTTTGACATGTCGGTCAAACGGCCTTATGGGCGGGCCTTGGCCAAAGAAAGCTGCTATGAATTCCAGACCTTCAGCCGTCAGTCTGAAGGTCTGGCTACGCGAGACTAGGTGGTGGTCAGCAGGGGTAGATCCAGGACGCTGGATCTGCTGTCGAGCCCTCCCAAGGTGTTATGGGCTTAAATTGACGAAACACCAAGGAAGGGGGGTGCCCATCTGATGACCAGCTGTAGCCACCTAACTCTTGTAGTGTTGAGAGATGTAGCCAAGCCTTGGGCCCAGGGTGAAGGTTGGTGCTTGGAAGGAGGAGAGAAGGAGAGGAGAGAGCGATGCCACTGGCTCACAGATGGGGCAGGGCAGAGTACCTGTAAAGGTGGGCCAGTTGCGATGATCACATCGTTTTTGCATATCCGTTGAAAATACATACGGGTAAGGGTTTCTAATGTCGGTCGCCATGTTGCCCCTCCATCTTGAAAGTACATTAGCCAAAGAGGGACATAGGCCGTTAATTTAAGCTTCGCCTTTCACGTTTTAACACTCGATGGCACCATGTCGAATGTGGACGAGGTCGTCCTGGAAGCCATGTTAATCTTGGATCTTATTGGCCACCGTAGGAGTTAAACCGAAATCGGAATTGAGAGGAACAGAAACTAATATTCACTGGATGGTCCTACCGTTTCACAGCTAGATGGGGGTAAAAATCACACAGTGTAGCTTTAAGAAATTATTCATCTAACTTGGAAAGGCAGACTATTTCTCTTGGCCACGAGAAAAGACTTTCCTGTTCTATAACGGAATACTGTTTTAAAGTATTCACAATTGTAAAGCTTGTAGCTAGATCAAACATATCAGTGACTTATAATCATGAGCAGATAGGCGGAGTCAATCAGTGAATACAGTTATTTAATAAAGGGAAACTACTTATAATTTGTGACTACAGTTACACTGAATACATGTATTTACAACAGATAAACAGCAAAACAGGGAGAGAGAGAAAGGAAGGGGGAGAGAGAGTTATGGGAAGATCCGGAAGAATCTTCAGAATAGCAGAATCACCTGGACATTTAAGTTAACCTTTGAGAGACCACAAGAATCAACAAATCTTATACCTTGTAGGAGCCATAAGGCTATTAATAATGTTACTTAATGTCATTGCTGTATGTAACTACTGTCTGCACTCTCCCCTGTGGTAAAGGGAAAGAATTGCACCCGTTTGCACCAGCCATCTTAAGCAGGAAGTGATGTGGCAAGGGTAGAGGGGAAGGGAGACAGTTTTTTGACCTACATTACACCACACTGCTTGTTTGGAGCACAGAGTTTTGTCTTTAAGTTTTCACCTTTTTGTTACAATAAATTTCAAGTCTTGTTAAAACAGGTGTAGCGTCAAACATACTTTCCCTCACGGAAGTGGCTTAACCCTCTGAGCCCGACGGCATCGTCGACGACGCCACACATCAGCTCCGAGAAATTATGATATAACTCGCTGACAGTTTTATCGATTTTCTTACCATTTTTTCCAGCAGAAAGCTAACGAGCTAGCCATCACGGGGGTGTCTTTGGTGTCTTTCTAGCCTTTACAGAAGGTTTTCTATCCAGCCTGGAACTTGTGCATACTATCGGAGTTTTTCAGCAATAAATCCAAACGTTTATATCCAACTTTGATACACTTGAAGTCCATAATTTGTAAATATTCCGTCATATTTGCCGCTAGCTCGATGCTAGCTGCCATTTTGGATATCCACGTGATGGTTTTTGACCAATTACAGGCTGATCCGTCGTAAACATTGGGTGCGTCTTGGTCATGACGCACGCACGAGCCAAGTGGAGAGAGAGAGAGAGAGAGAGAGACAGGGAGACGCAGGTTTCACAGAGAAACAGAGAAATAGATCTAAATCGAGCGCTGAATGATGGATTTTCAGGAGAACAGAGGTTTTTGACAGATGAGGAACTAGATTACCAGGATAGACCCAGCTGAAGTGCCATTTATTTATTTACTGTAAAAAAGTATTATAGAAGTATAAAAGTATAAAAAGTATAGAATAAATAAAATAATAAATAAAATAAATAAAATATAAATGCAAAGCCTGTGATGTGGCCCTCTTTGTGATTGCTGATAGGAACTGTTTTGAGGCTTGGCACCAGTGAATTTCATGAAAGCGCCTGGACTTCTTTTGGAAAAATGTAAATAGTTTTGGTTCTGTACAAGTTAAAATGTTTATTCCTGTGCTCCAGGACTCCAAAGACATGAACAAACTGTTTTCCAGAGAAAATTTGCTTAGCTTTTATTTATTTGTGTATGATTTCCATAAATATTTGAGTGATTCAATTTCCGATTTATTTTTTCATTTGTCTTTATGGTCCCATAACTTATTTTACATTCAGGTGACATCAATACAACACAAATATGCTGAAAGTTCAATTTGTCCTGAAAAAAAAGAGGTGTGTCAATTGTCTGTGCACAAAAGGGTTGATGTTTTACAAGCTTTTTTAGTTAATAACACCAGACGGAAAATTTATTGTAAAAATACCCTTAGGTCTCTGAGGGTTAAGAAGGAAAGGAAGCCACTACATTAAGTCAAAAAACTGTCTCCCTTCCCCTCTACCCTTGCACCCTCACTTCCTGCTTAAGATGGCTACCTTCAGGAAGTCCCCAGAAACGGGTGCAATTCTTTCCCTTTACCACAGGGGGGAGTGCAGACAGTAGTTACATACAGCAATGACATTAAGTAACATTATTAATAGCCTTATGGCTCCTACATACCTTTAAAGCGTGATCAAACATGGATACTTGCACAGGTAACTCTTTGTGTGGCTGAAGAAGCGTGTGTCTCTCGTTCCGGGGAGGTCACGTGGTCGCTCGGTGCGCGTGTCCCCTTTCAAAGCGAGCGCAGCGCGCTCATTTACATGTCGGTCGTGGATGAATTTGCTGAAGGGATAATTCAGGCTAAGTTCTTTTCACTCGTCGGTGGAAATAAACACGGAGAAATATCTAAGAATGAAAACAAAAACTAAACTAGAACAAACAAAAGAAAAACGAGAGATTGCCCGAAGGCGAAGCGTTACATGATGAAGCGAGTACAAGACAAGAGAGAGAGTTGAGCTTGGTGCGTCTCTTTAAAGACACTTTTGGTTCACGTCTTCTCTTGCGTGAATGCACCAATCAGCTGGGAGAAAAGTGCCCGCGAAAAATCCTTCTTTGTTTGGTTTGATGGCTTATTTGCATAATTTATAACAGGGGCAGACTTAGTCATTTTCCTTCCGAAGAGGATGATGCACCGATGTGAAAATTGTGGCCGATACCGATAACCGATATTAATATTGCTGTTATGGCCGATACCGATATTTACCGATGTCGATATCTCTGTATAGAAAACATTTTTATGATAATCAAATATGATTTTCTGAGAAACAATAGAAAACCAGGAGAAACACACAGTCACATGCTCAATTTAAAATAAAATAAAAACATTAGGCTTCAAAAAATATAATACCTTTTAATTTAAGTGAACTTCAAACAATCCTCACATAAACCCATAATAAATGTCATATTTACCTGTGCCCTTCCTGTCTAACAGGTAGGACATACAGAAATTGAATAAAGTTATCTGTAGGATAATAATTTCTTCTAAAGTGTAGAAACTCAGAAGAGCGAAGACCAGGAGACTCGAGTGTATCTTTTAAAGCAGGATTCTTTATTTGCTGTAGTCTGCTTCGTCCAAAATCGTACCCAAGTCTGATCTAAAGTAAAATGCAGACTGTTCATATACCTTACAAGGGGGAGGAGTTCATTCTATCAAGTGAAAACAGGTTAGGCAGGTTATCTGGCTTGACCCAATCAGCATAACACTATATTGCATTGCTAATCCAATTAGAATAACTATTCAACGTCTGGGCCAGGGGCTCCGAAGGCCAGTTGCAGAACAAAAGGTGAGAGTTTCAGTGATCTGACTCATTTAACTCACAATAGAGAGAAATAGGATTTGCCACATTCTCTTGTTTCACCGCTGATATAATTTACATTCCACCCTTAAATGCTACATTCAATGTTCAGAATATTTCTCAGTTTATGTACTATTGTATTGGAACCTAAATTAAACCTTTTAATAAATTTGTAATCCTTCAATCCCCTCTTTGGGAGTTCTAAATAACTCCCACATAATATACAAATTTAAACACTTAAAAGTTCATTCTTGTAACTTGTGTAAGTTACAGGCACATAGCTTGCTCTGTGTTGATGTTTCTGCAATTGCATGTTGACACAGTAACAAAACATGCAATTAGAGTCCGTGAGTCTTTTCTGGTTGGAACTGTGATTTTCTTGAGATCAATCAAGTTTCCGAACCATGAAGAATTATCATCAGTCATCTTGGTGTAATTATGCTGAAAAGATCAAGAATGTCTTGTTGGATCATCATGCTGTGCACAAGTGAGTTCTGGAATGCAGTCATCTTCGGATGTGACCTGCAAACGTTCTTTCCAACAAACAAGGCATTTTTTTTTTACATATTCATCAGCTCTAAGAATATGTCGTTTGTGGAGTCTGGACTTTGTGCGATCTTTATGATGTGTAGTAGTAGGACAATCTTGATCATGACGATGGATGACTGAAGGTTTCGTCGTCTCTGCGTTGTGTTTTTTTTTCTTTTCTTTATCCTTTTGTGATAGTTGGCTCGGAAGTCGTCTAGTTGTTTCTTGAGGTTATGTCTTCATACACAGACGAGGAGGTCGGTGCATATGGGTCTCAGGTCAGCAAGTGGTATCTGTACAGAGGAAGAGAGAAAACAAAAGACAGGAGCAGTAATTTGTTCAAACACTAGTGTCGTAAACTTTTCAGAGTCTGCTGTTGTTGTTCTGCTATTGTTGTTCCATCTTTCCCTATTCTCTTAATTATTTTGACACCTAAATAGAACCAGTGAGGTGAGGAATGGACTAATGGATGGGGGAAATGCCTATGAGGGAGTCTTCACCGAAGGGTTGGCCCCCGATGCCTGTTGCAATCGGTTCTTCCTTCAGCCCCTCACTGTTCCTGTGTCCTGTCATTTCCCTGTGGGAGGGGGAGCAACTTTTACAGTGTGACACAATCTGTCCAGGTTTATCCTGACACAATACTGCAACTGCTGTAATTAATATCACTTGATGTGCCACTTAGGCTCTAATGGCTTGCAACATTCTAGAGATTTATTGGACTACCTGTCCTGTGACGTGTGTAATCTTCATCTGAGTTATTTCTCCATCCTCTAACAACTTCAGTCATAGCAGACATCATACATGAGGATGAAACAATGTTTGGCATTATTGTGGACACTGCATGAGGGCATTTTACGTTTACAGTCTGACCTAACACTATTAATGATGAAAGGCCTGTGCTGTAAAATAACATTTAAGGCTGTGAGTTTATTTTAATTAGTGTGCCCCAAAGGAAAAACTGAGACAGTCACTTTCCTTTTGTTCTATTAAACAAAAAACAGAAGTCTTTAATCTCTGTTGTAAGTTAGTGGGGAAAATTAAGCACTCACAGCCTGAATGGCTAACACCTAAAACAGCTGCCCAACGCGTTTAATGACGAGGGGAGGGGCTGCTTCAGAGTAGCAAGCAGATTGAGCAGAAGTTGAGTAATATTGTTCACTTCTCTAACATTCTTTTTGTTTTTTCTACATTCTTTTCCAAAATGTCCATGTTTACCACAATAATAACAACTGATGCCCTTTCTCTTGGGAAATTTGCGTTTCTGTTGCTTCTCTGGGTTGACCTTAAAGTAAGCTGCTGCAATTTTTACTCTCTCCTTGACATCAGAGTCTCTTTCCCAAGTCGCTAAACTTTCCAAATTGTCTTGCAAATTTCTAGTAGCCCATGTGATGTTTAAGAAAGGCAACGCCTTTCTGTGTTCTGGCAAAAGACAATGAGACCAGGTGCGAACCAAAGGACCATTATCATTTAACACCTTCTCTGGAGTGTCTGCAATTCCACTGTAAGCTGCAGCTGTCTGGCAAAATCTTTCTGTGTACTCACTAACAGTTTCATCATTCTTCTGTACACAATTAGTGATCTTTGACCAGTCTACTTTCGGTCCAACAATGCTTGTTAACACTCTCAGAACTCCCTCTCTCAAGTCATCTTTTCTGGCATTATGAAACTCAGAATTGTTTACGGCTTTTTCAAAATCATTAAATTCTGACTCAGTCAAGATCTGTGATATTAGCTGGGTGACTTCAGCTAGAGACATATCGTAAAGCCGCATCTTTCTGGACAATTCTCTCCTAAACTCAGAAAAATTTCTTTGCACTGATGGCAAATTTTCAGCGATTCTCTCGATTTCTTTAGGACCTAAAGATAATTTGACTGTTTGTAACTGCAGTGTGGGGGTTGCAGATTGAACAGAGTCAATTCCTTTTGCCCTAGTCTGAGCCTTTTGTCTTGCTCCACACACTTCAAAAGCATTTACATCTTTATCTATCAAACCAGAATGTCTAGTGTTTTCTGGTCTACATACAGACTGTAAATCAGGATAGCTTTCATCTGACTGTTGGTCTTCAGAGTCACATTTGGTTGATGCCTGGTTATGGCTCACATTTGTCTTGAAACAGGACACTTGAGTCTGCAATTGTTTGTTCTGTTCATTTAACTTATCAATACACCTAGCTTGTTCTTGTGCAATGGATAAGCTATATTCTCTATGGCAACAGATTATGCCTTTCATATTTTTCTTTCTGATACATGCACCTAACACCTTCTTGCATTCTTCAATAGACCAAACTTTTTCTGGGTCAATATCAAATTTATTTGTCAAATCCAATCTAACTGACTCAGTCACAATGGAATTCATGTGCTCTCCTAACAATGACTTGAACTCACTGTCTGTCCATAAAGGAGTAGCTAGTCCCTTTTTCTCAGTTGATGGAACTAGCCTAGCATTCCTTCTAACCATTTTGTGATGTTCTTTGTTATCACACAATCAAACACTAAAACTTCTCTGATCAAAAGAGGGTACACTTTTTAACACAGATCAATTCTTGTTAACCGTCCAAATTACCAACATTTCACACTTAACTTTGGCTAAGTCTTCCCTGTTTGCACAGAGGGTATTTAAATCAGTAGCATAAGATGCTAAATCTCCCTGTCTGAAACAGAGGATATTCTTTCTTCCCTGTCTGCCTGAAACAGAGGATATCTTTAAATTTCAAAATATTAACACGTAATGTTAATCATCCCTGCCTGAACAGAGGATACATTTTCATCTCTAAAAGCAAACTTTTAAAGGATAACTTAAGTTAACCAAACACTACAGCTGTCTGATAACTCTTTCTCTGGCTGCACAGAGGCACAAAATTTGTACTGGTCGTTCAGCGGTTCTTTGAATAGAGTGAAACTCACCAAATCTTTGTTTGTATGAAAAAGACTCCGTCTGGAACTTCAGTCAGAAAGGTGAATTCTTGTTGAGATTCAGTTCTGGAACTCAGTTCGCTTTCTTGAGATCTTTGTTGATTCAGTCTGGAATTCAGTCAGAAGTTCCTTCTTTGTTGAGATTCTTTGTTTCAAATCTGGATTCAGGTGAAGTTAATTCTATCCGGGTCACGGCACCATCTGTAGGATAATAATTTCTTCTAAAGTGTAGAAACTCAGAAGAGCGACGACCAGGAGACTCGAGTGTATCTTTTAAAGCAGGATTCTTTATTTGCTGTAGTCTGCTTCGTCCAAAATCGTACCCAAGTCTGATCTAAAGTAAAATGCAGACTGTTCATATACCTTACAAGGGGGAGGAGTTCATTCTATCAAGTGAAAACAGGTTAGGCAGGTTATCTGGCTTGACCCAATCAGCATAACACTATATTGCATTGCTAATCCAATTAGCATAACTATTCAACGTCTGGGCCAGGGGCTCCGAAGGCCAGTTGCAGAACAAAAGGTGAGAGTTTCAGTGATCTGACTCATTTAACTCACAATAGAGAGAAATAGGATTTGCCACATTCTCTTGTTTCACCGCTGATATCATTTACATTCCACCCTTAAATGCTACATTCAATGTTCAGAATATTTCTCAATTTATGTACTATTGTATTGGAACCTAAATTAAACCTTTTAATAAATTTGTAATCCTTCAGTTATCAAACAGTGCGCTTCATAAATTATTTATAATCCTTATTAAAGCTACACAAGTTCTTTAGTCAAGAGCAGTGAGTAATTTTCTCTGTTACCTTTGTTCTTTGATTAACTTTACTGACAGAAAGCTTTGTCTGCTGGCCCTTTAAGAGCAACCGTTGTTGAGACGCGGATCTCACACGCGCCTCATTCTCTCACAACACTTTGTCCATCATAAGACTGCTCTTATGTTATGAAGATACTCGACAAAATGACAATTTGGCATAATTGTGTGCGTTATTGTTCGTTCAAGCGTAAAAGATAACAATTCTGGCGCACGGTGAGTCACAGTCGGTCATTCACAGGCAGCGCGCTCTCTTTTGACTTGTCGCACATGAATGGTTTAAACTTTAAATTATTCGCACAAATAATTTCTTCACAAACAGCTCATGATTATGACTCAAAATGTTGGAATGCTGCACCTACAGTCGTGCCCAGAATTAATCATACCCCTGGTGGTAAAAATGATAAAAAATGTCTATAAAAAATAAATCTGCATCGTTTATCCTTTTGATCTTTCATTCAAAAAATTGGCAAAATCCTAACCTTTCATTGAAGTAAAAGATTTGAAAGTGGGGGAGAAATCACATTATAAAATAAATTTTTTTCTCCAAAACACGTTGGCCACAATTATTCATACCCTTTTATTAAATACCTTTTTGCAATCTCCTTTTGCCAAGTTAGCTGCTCTGAGTCTTCTCCTATAATGCCTGATGAGTTTGGAGAACACCTGACAAGAGATCATTCCTCCATACAGAATCTCTCCAGATCCTTCAGATTCCCAGATCCATGTTTGTGCTTCTTCTCTTCAGTTTACCCCACTCATTTTCTATATGGTTCAGGTCAGGGAACTGGGACGGTCATGGCAGAAGCTTCATTTTGTGCTCCCTAACACATTTTTGTGTTGATTTTGATGTTTGTTTTGGATCGTTGTCCTGAGGGAAGATCCAACCACGGCCCATTATAAGATTTCTAGCAGAAGCCGTCAGGTTTTGATTTTTTTATCTGTTGATATTTGCAGACTGATCTCATGAAACTGCGTATGTATGACACGCCAATTCGTATTTCCATTTTTGGCATGCTATCAACACGCATAATCGATTTTCAGCGTGTTTATGAACGCCGTTGACTTAACGTTGCATTACTGTATATATAAATATATGACCTACCCCAACCCCATCCCTAAACCTACCCGTCACTGGTTAATACCATTTATGAGTCTTTCCCTACCATCCTAGTAAGAAAAATATCGCTCCCCCAGATGTAGATCAAAATTTGGCTTTATTTCGCTCGGATTTTTAACGGCGTGTACATACAGGCGGAATCACTCGGACATAACGGCGTAGATATACACGCATACACGCGGATAGCTGAAAATGCGTATAAATAACATACGCAAAAGTCGCAAAAGTATACGCAAAAGTCATGATGTCATGTTGTAGAATCCACAATGCCATGTGTCTGAATAAGAAGTCCAGGACCTCCAGCAGAAAAATATGCCCACAACATTAAAGATCCAACGGTATATTAAATTGTAGACATGGGATACTTTTTATCCTTGTGTGCACCAAACCCATCTAGTGTGTTTGCTGCCAAAAAGCTCTTTTTTTAGTTTAATCTGACCACAGAAGCCTGTGCCGTTTGAAGATCGAGTCGTGTCTGACACCTGAATATGCTGGAGTTTGTATTTGGATGAGCGAGGAGCATTTTTCTTAAAACCCTCCCAAACAACATGTGGTGATGTAGGGGTTGTTTGATTTTTTTTTAATAGGCTTTCTGACCCTCAAAACTCAACTAATCTCTGCAATTCTCCATCTGTGATCCTTGAAGAGTCTTTGGCTACTCAAACGTTCCTCCTCACCGTCCATTAAGAAAATATAGACACACGTCCTCTTCCTGGCAGAATCGTAACATCTTTAGTTGATTATAACTTCTTAATTATTGCCCTGATGGTCAAAATGGGATTTTTCAATTCTTTAGCTATTTTCTTACATCCACTTTCTATTTTGTGATGCTTAACAATCTTTAGATGCACATCAGAACCATGTTCTGTGGTTTTATTCATTGTGATGGATGATTAAGGGAATTTGGCCTTTGTGCTTCCTCATATTTAAAGGGGGGGTGAAATACTCAGTTTCACTCAATCTCATGTTAATCTTGAGTACCTATAGAGTAGTAGGGGTGTCACGATTCTCCAAATCCTCGATTCGATTACATTTTCGATTCTAAGGTCACGGTTCGATTCGATTCTCGATTTTTACATTTATTTTTTTTAAGCACAGTTTGCGATGCCATTTTTAGACTAGACTTTTATGTAATATAATATATGACCTTTGTTCGCAATGTACCACACTACATTGTCAAATTTAAAACATTTATTAACAAAATAATGTTACAATAACTTATATCTTCAGTCAATTAGAAACTTAAGCAAAATAACCTGCCATGTAGTTTCTCTTTTGTAACTGCAGTCTTATTCACAGAAGATGACATTCAAGTTCACAACAAAACAAACAAGGTTTAACAGATACATATATGTTTTCCTTGCTTTACCTCGGTCTTAAAGTACAAACATGACTGTGAAAAATATTAGTATTTAATGTAGAATTTAATTAAATGCATTTATGATGAAATTACAACATTTTCGTGTCATGTTCATTTTGACCACGAACTGTGCGCTGTCGCTTTAACTCGGCGCGTGCAGCAAAAATAGACTCGGTGCGGAAATGAACGACACTTGTCTCATTCGTGGAGGTGGAGAATCAAGTTATTTGTGACATGCTAGATTTATTGTATAAAGATTTATACTGTTCTGAGTCTGCTGTTTTTGTCAATTTAAAGTTTTAATTTAAAAAGTGGAAGAATGCTACACGCACTGACGCACATACAGTAGCAGAGCTTGCAAACTGTGGCTTTATTTAAGCGCGAACTTTGAACTCGAATGTGAACGTTGTCAACATAACTCACTGGAAATCAGAAATACTCCCACTGTCCCACACCGGCGACTTTAGTGAAAGAGGAGGTCAGAAGTCCTGTCGATGGGTCTCCTGCATCTGCAGCCATGCTATCTTTTGACTGGCTGTAACTGAGGTAGAGGACTCACAGCACTTCAACGCTGTTTTTCTCCGCTTTGCATATAGCGACTGGACGTGACATGGGGGCGTGGCAGTATCGACGATTCCATTTTTGAATTCGATTATCGAGATTGTGACTTAATTTCGATCGATTTCGATTTAAAATCGAAATCGTGAGACCCCTATAGAGTAGTATTGCATCCTTCATATCTCCAAAAAGTCTTTAGTTTTATTATATTTATAAAAGAAAAATAGGCTGTACCGAGTCTTTCCGGAAAAACCAGAGCGGGTGGAGGCGTGCCGTGTGGGCGGGAGCGCGCGAAGCTTTTGCGTGTGTTGTAAACAGACAGACTGGTGGTTTATGAGGACATGATTTAGTTTTACAATAAACAAACTGACACCTACAGTGGCCAGCTAAACAACTGTATTTAAACACACAAACACACACACACACACACACCATACGTCGCATGCTCCATCGATACATTAACTGTACTTGATCATGTTGTTTACTTGCTGTGCTTAACTTACACGCCGATAGTTAACAACATACAGACATTTGAAGCAGTTTTACTCACCGCCTGCTGTTCCGTGAACCTTTATCGTTGGGACTGCTCCATCTTTAAGTATTAGGCGATCTGCAAATCGTCGAACTTTGCCTTGTTTATAAAACTATTAGCAGCTACCGCCGAAATGAAGGGAACAAACAAGAACACAATTGCGCAACTCCGTTGCTGCTCTGGAAAAACAAAATCCATCCACAGGTCCCTTAACTCTGGGTTCTTTGGACATTTGTGCAGTGTTGTCTTGCCCTGGCAACCAAAAACACACTTTTTGGTGCCATTGTTTTGATTGCAGCGCAGCCGAGCCCAGCGGTCTGATGGACGCTCTCGTACGCTCTAGGCTACAGCTGCGCGCGCGCACTTCCGGGAGAAGTGCTCTTAAGACCCGTATAAGGAAATTCTGCACACTCTGACTCACGTAGTTACGTATTCGAAAAAAACTTTCCGAAACTTGTGACAAACCGGAAGGAGTATTTTTGGAACAGAAATACTCCATCAAACTTACAACTTCATTTTTGAAACTTTGTCCATGTTTACCATGGTAATCCAACTCTTCAACAGTGTAAAAAACTCACTATGCATGAAACAGCATTTCACCCCCCCTTTAAACTCCTGTGACACAAGAAGTCATAGCTGGACAGGTTCAGGTTCCTAGTCACCCTGGTGTGCTAAAAAAGGTAAATATTAATGGGAATATACTTCATAGATATTTTATTCATAAAAAATTCTAGGGGTATGAATAATTGTGGCCAACGTGTTTTGAAGAAAAATATTTAGTTTATAATGTGATTTCCCCCCCACTTTCAATTCTTTTACTTCAATGAAAGGTTAGAATTTTACCAATTTTTTTAATGAAAGATCAAAAGGATAAACGATGCACATTTATTTTTTGCAGCCATTTTTGATCATATTTACCAGGGGTATGATTAATTCTGGGCACGACTGTACACTCGATAGTGTAAATAAGATCAGCGCAACGCGGCAGACCACTTCATTGACAGTAGGGCTGGGTATTGTTAGGAATTTCACAATTCGATTCGATTTCGATTCTTGAGGCTTCGATTCGATTCGATTTCGATTCGATTCGATATTGACTTATTAGCTTCGATATCGATTCAATAATAAGTAAATACACAAGTAATTAAGTACCTGGGTATATTTTTAAATAATGTGTGCAGTATTACCAATGTTTAAGAACAAATTGACCCAAGCATGTTTCCTGTCATGGTTTATTTAGCAGAACAAACTGTACAATATTGTACATGTGTTGAATACAAAGCACAACTGTAACAAACAGGTGCTTTATTAACATCTCTAATCTAAAGTGCATGTAACTGTTAGTAGAAAGTATATTTTTCTTCCTAAACATTCAAGTTATAAAATAAATGTAAACAGAAGCACAAAATGTGCATACTCATAAAACAAAGTGCAACCATAGATATTATAACATTACAAAGTGCTAACTTACTTTGTCAACACAATAAATAACACTGCTGATCAGAGAACCTTTGGCTTATTTACTGTGCCTATGTAGGATACATTACCGACATTTCCATCATATAACTCATAACATTTTAGTACAATATATATATAACATGTTAACTCTGAAGCATTTGTTATCAAACTAGTGCACATGCAGTTTTTGGGGACGCTGTGACCTTCGTCTGTTAACTTATATAGGACAACTTAGTTTGAATAAACGAGCAGACACTGATTAGCTACTTGCTCTACGTTTATTTAAAATGAACAACAAGACGACTAGAAGTGAATGTGCTTTCCATTAAATGAACCACACACAGTAAACAAATCCTTAACAAAAAAATCTTTGCAATGAATTGCAATTTAGACTCGCAAACTGCGTGCCGGTGCGGTGACATACATACTCGGACAGATTCGGCTTGTCAGAAGTCGTTCATCCTCGGATGCGGTGCCGCGCGTGCTGTTACAAAAAAAGCCTTGCACACAGCCAAGCGAAATGAGGTCTTGCACACCAAACGCGTCATTTTTGCCGCGCGCACCTTCGCTCACGTGCGGATTATAGACAGTAAAAGAAACGGACGCGTCGAGTATAAACAAGTCTTTACTCCGTGTCAGCGCGCGCTCTGATGAGTGTTGCCCACAGCGCCGCCACTGGGCGGTGGGCTGAATCGATTCATAGGATTTGATGAATCGATATTGAATTGAGAAACAAATAATTGCAATGCATTGATGAATCGATATTTTTACCCAGCCCTAATTGACAGTGACACATATCTTGTCTAACGTTACAGCAGGACTCAGCGGAAGACAGAGAAGCCGGTCCAGCGCTGATTGAGGAATTAAATTGGAAAATAAAAGACAGTTTGCCCATCTTTTTTCTCGCATCTGTGAATTTTTAAAAAAAATAATTTGCTCTGAAATGAAGCAAATATATTTGTGCGGGAATTTCTCGACCTATAATAAGCTAACCTCGTGGGAATGGTTTAAATTATGCGCAATTCCCGCACCGAATCTCAAGCCCTGATACAGCATATAGCGAGGATCCTCTTCAGACAATTTGAAGAACGACCAGACAGACGACATCGTTGCTCCCTCACCAAAGTCAAACTGACTTGACTTTTTTTGCCGCCTCCAGCACTGCTTCAGCACATTATGTGAAGTGTAATGTATGCGCTCGTGCAAAAACAAACATCCCCGCCCCCACACTCACATCTAAGCCTACACGCATGTCAAAAACACAGGAATGATTATCGGCCTGTTCACATCGGCCCTATTTTGACATCGGAACGATGCCGATGTGTAAAAAAATGACCATATCGGCCGATATTATATCGGCGGCCGATATATCGTGCACCACTAAACATAACAGGAGAAATGTTATACATGTAAACATACATTTTATCATAAACTCATCTATATTTTTATCCAGTTCAGATCAATATGAATGCAACGGTACCACGAACGATATAGGAAGATTATTAGAATAGAGAGTTACATTTAGAATGCATAATATAGTATTTATAATTCGATGCTATGATGAAATCATAATCGTTCAAATGTGACATGGGCAAACAGACACACATAAAACATATTAAATATATCTTAGTAAATGTCTTTTTATGAGGGAATTCCTTAAGTTCTTGTGTGTGTGTGTGTGTGTGTGTGTGTGTGTGTGTGGTGAGCGTCTCTGGTAGGTCCTGCAAGCCACCCGGGGTTTGGTGCCTGCAATGGAGGAAGTTTGTGAGGTGTTCTGGTAACCATCACAGAGTCGTAAATGTTTCAGAAACAGTCTCATCCAAGCATTCTGGTGCCAATGTCCGTAATTTACATTCATTCTAAAAGACTTTGGGTTTTAGGAAGAATGTGCTTTATTTGTGTTCAGAGGACTGACTCATGATTTACCCAGATACGCTACATAGTGGTTTAGAATCCAGTATTCCCGTAATTTGTTTGTCTTTAATGAGTTTTGCAAGAGCCATTATGCTCTAATTATAATTTGTTGTAGTTCCTCTGTTCTCCACTGGGAGGAGTGTGAGAGAAAGAGTTGCAACACTCTTTGATGTCGCTGCTGTCACGTGGTTCATGTAAGCCCCAATAGAGAGGTTTCACCAAAGTCACATTCTGGGCGGTAACCCGGATGCGCGGCCATTATGGAGGCACTCGGATGTAAACAACAGCATGGATTGCACATGGGATTGCGATGCACTGTTTATGTACTAATTAACACATTGTTACACTAATAAACCACGGAAAAATCACGTGGTAGGTGCCAAATCATATAGAGAAGACTTAGTAAGCAGAAAAGAGCACAAAATTTTGACAAGCTAAAGTTAAATGTGGTAAAGATCCGAAGGAGCTAACGTTAGCTTCTGTAGCCTTTACTGCAATTCTTCCTTCTATTTCTTATCCCGACATAGGCTACGTTCAGATTGTCAGTCCAAAAAGCACATGAAATCCGTTTCAAGCTACATCCATATGTGGTTTGAAATCCTATTCAAATCATATATCAGGACATCAGCTTCAGCCTGAACGATCGGATTTCGCGTGGTATGTGACTCTCACGCCACGTAAAATGTAAACGTAATTTATAGGAAACATGCTGAAAATCGCTGCCGAAACAATGCTGTGTTGTTGCAAAGAGACGGACGAGCAGAAAATTATTATTTCTGAAACCGGTGCAGACAAGAGCGCGTAAAAAAAGATGTGCATAAAAGCCTCCTGCAGTTCATCCGCAGGCTTAAGTCGCAGTAGTCCAGCACGGTGGCCAGGGGCGGAGCCAGATGATTTAAACATTCGGGGGTTAGCGCACGTCACACGGTAATAGAGTTTTTGTTTAATTTTTTGCCGCTCCAGTCAGAAAGACAGAGGAAATTAAACAATGTTGAAGTTATTGTAAATAACTTAAAAGATTCGGGGATTTTGACAAAACATTCGTGGCTAAAGCCCCATAAGCCGCCAATACACCCCCCCCCCCCCCCCCCAGCTCTGCCCCTGGCTGTGGCAGACACATTTCCATGTTGTAGTAGTAGTAACAGTTACACAGAGAGTAATGGGTATATCATGTAATCTCTGGTAAAACTATTTAAAAATGGTGGGTTTATTCAGGATGCTATTCGTATTCAGGTACACGCAATGATGACGCATTGAATAGTGACGATTCTCTCTGACCAATCGGCAGTCTGCCGTGTTTTCACGTCACATTTTAGTATCGCCTCAGCTCGCTCAGAACCTCGCCGGAGGTGAAAGTATCTGGAAGCAGGTACAGGTACAACTTTTATACAGTGTAAAACCAAACAAAGGCGAGTCGAGCTGGTACTGTGTAGTGGAAAAGCGCCATAAGTGACAAGAAGGTCATTGTGGCTACTAGTTTAATAAAGGATTCGTTCCCTATCAAGGCTACGGAACTTCTACATTACAAATGTCGTATATGGGAACTCCTCCCTACTTCACTTCTGCTGAAATCTTATAGGCTAGGCAGCTGGGCTGGCCAATTGACGTGAAATATGCAAATACTGAAATACCGTTGCAGTACTAATGCAGATGCAGCGTCAATATTCCTCAGAATCACGCTCAAATCGTGTGCTAGAAAGCTGATACTACTATCTACTACTCAAGGATTTTTCTTTTTCTACCCACACACAGCGCTGATGACCGCAGGTTTAGATCAGCCCACACTTGTGTCACTTTCAGACAGCGTGGGAAGCTATTCCGGGCATTTCGGCGTGGGTGTTAAATGTAATTCAGCACGGGTACACACTTCAGTTCAAATGCAGACCACCCCGCTTCCGCGGCATAAATCAGTCATTAACTTTGCCCCAAAACGCTCATATACTGAGGCAGGAAGTGTGCAACTTGCTAGAGAAAAAAGCAATAGAATCGGTTCCCCCGAGCGAGCGGGAGAGAGGGTTTTACAGCTGCTACTTTGTAGTGCCGAAGAAAGGAGGAGGTCTCCGCCCCATACTGGATCTGAGATCTGTCAACAGAGCGTTCCACAAGCGTGCCTTCAGGATGACTACTTTGAAGCAAATCCTGGCGCAAATTCGCCCCGGGGATTGGCTCGCTTCAGTGGATTTAAAGGACGCGTACTTTCATATCCAGATAGTAAAGCGTCACAGGCAATTCCTGAGGTTCGCGTTCGAGAATTCGGTGTACTAATACACAATGCTTCCGTTCGGTCTAGCTCTCACGCCCCGAACTTTTTCGAAATGTGTGGACGCGGCGCTTTCACCCCTCAGGTCGGCCGGGATGCGCGTCTTGAACTACCTGGACGACTGGCTGATTCTCGCCCAATCGAAAGAAACACTGATCGGCCATGTGGAAGCCCTCCTTCGTCACTTGGAGACACTCGGTTTGAGGGTGAACGTTCAGAGAAGTGTGCTCTCACCGAGCCATTCGGTGAGAATGAGAGCGTGCCTCTCGCCCCGAGCGAGCGGAGGCTCTGAGCACTTCTCTTGGTCTCTTCAGACCTGGCAAGCTCGTCCCACTGAAGGAATTTCAGAGGCTATTGGGACGAATGGCAGCGTCGTCGTCGGTGTGTCACCTAGGGCTGCTGCATATGAGACCGCTTCAACACTGGCTGAAAGCGCATGTCCCTTCAAGTGTGTGGTATTCCGGCCACAAGCACATTATGGTCACTCGCGGCTGCATATGCGCTCTGGCTCCGTGGAAGAACCCGGAGCTTTTCAGATCGGGTGTCCCTCTGGGCATTGTGACATGGCGTGTGTAGGTCCTGACGGACTCATCGACCACCGGATGGGGGGGCGCTCCAGCTCTGGTAGCCCCGAACTGGCCAAACCAGCCGTGGTTCGCGGACTTGGAGTTACTGGCAGGGCGACCATGGGAGATTCCACTCAGGAAGGACCTGCAGTCTCAGGCGAACGGATCAATCTGGCATCCCAGCCCCGAGCTGTGGAGCCTCCATGTGTGGCCATTGCAGGGTCGCTGGACGTGCTGCACTCGCGAGCCTTGAGCACCATCGCGGAAGCGTGAGCCCCGTCCACCAGATGCCTGTATGCCCTGAAGTGGGGAGTTTTTTCAAAATGTTGTCAGGACGGCGGCATCGACCCAGGCAGTTGTTCTGTGTCGGATATTCTGCGCTTCCTTCAGTACAAGATGGACGAAGGGAGCCTTCCATCCACTCTGAAGGTGTATGTGGCCACTATCGCCGCGTTTCATCCCCTGTTGACGGACAGTCTATTGGCAGGCATGTGTCGGTGATCGGGTTCCTCAAAGGAGCCAGGAGGTTATGCCCCGCACGGCCGGGATTTACAGCCATTCTTGTACGTGAAGATTGTATTCGCTTTGGACCGGGAAACTGTATATATATCCCTAAGTCGCTCAATACCCTGTTTAAAGCGCAGATTGTTTCTCTGCCTGCCCTGTCCGCCGAGCCATCAACTTCTCGGGTTTCGGATGCGCAGAGTGCCGTTTGGCCAGTCAGAGCGCTCCGGGAATATATTTTCCGCTCGGCCGCTTTTCGACACTTGGACCAGCTGTTTGTCTACTTTGGTGGATGCAACAGGGGACGGGGGGTCTCTAAACAGAGGCTTGCTCACTGGATTGTGGACGCTATTGTGTTGGCTTATGATTACCTGGGGCAGGAATGCCCTCTTAACATCAAGGCCCATTCGACGAGGGCGATTTCCTCTTCCTGGGCCTGGACTAAGGGTATGTCTATTCAGGATTTATGTCTTGCGGCTGGCTGGTCTTCTCAGAACACGTTTGCCAGATTTTAAAAGTTGGATATACCCTCGGTGGCGTCTAGGGTGCTTTCGGTAAGCTGATTTGTGTTTTACATGGCATTTATGTGAGCTACTCTGCGCTTGGCTCATGAGTTGTTCTATGTGCAGATTGTGTATGTTTTAACTGTTGTCACCGCTATGCGTTGGCCTTCTCTTACTGTTGTTGCCCTGTATGCTCGACGGTGCAAACTTCCCCCGGTTATACTGCTCGGGATATACAAATTTGGGCAGTTTTTTGTGAGCATACGATTGGTCTCTTGACCTATTAGAGCATAGTGGTTCGTTATTGGCCAACCTCATCCTATCAGATGCCTGCTCGCTGGGGGTACGGTGTTGGTATTGGCTTCTGTCATCAGTGGAGTGTTATGCTGTCACGGCGGGATTTTATACAGTTCCCATATACGACATTTGTAATGTCGAAGTTCCGTAGCCTTGATAGGGAACGTCTCCGGTTACTTTCGGAACCTCGGTTCCCTAAAAGGCAAGGAACGAGACATTACGCTTGCCGCCGTGTTCGCTATTCATTTTAGCGTTTGTTCGATTCTGAGGAATATTGACGCTGCATCTGCATTAGTACTGCAACGGTGTTTCAGTATTTGCATATTTCATGTCAATTGGCCAGCCCAGCTGGCGTTAGCCTATAAGATTTCAGCAGAAGTGAAGTAGGGGAGGAGTTCCCATATACGACATTCGTAATGTCTCGTTTCTTGCCTTTCAGGGAACCGAGGTAACGAAAGTAACCGGAGACGTTTTCGGTCCAAACATATCTAGGTCAGGTGACCTGTAAAAGAGCAAAAACCTATCCATTGCAGTTTTATGACATAGTATTACCTTTTAGCACTGCCTGAAAAACATTTTTTGCGATATATGGGAGTTTGTGCAAAATTTACATGTTTCCATCAAGCGTATTTTCAATTCGCAATTTGAAGGGTAATGGAAACGCGGCTAATGTTCCTTAGCTCTTCTTTCTTTTAATGATCTGAATGCTGATCTGCTTTCTCAGGTTGACAACGTGTCCCGTTTCCTCCGGTACGTGCAGCCCACGGCGAGTGAGCCGTCTCTGGACTTCTTGTCAAAGAGCACAGAGACCCGGGACTTCCTGACGGCCCTGCAGCGCACCGGCATGAGCACGGGCTCCATCCATTATTATTTCAAGAGCATTATACTGTTCCTGGAGTACCTGACGACACGGCTGGATCTGTGCAGAACCGACCCAGAGCTCCGGGCCAAATGCCAGAGTTACACTGACATACTGACGACTCTGGGGAAAACTGTATCCGAGACACAGGACGAGGTTATAGACACAAGGTTAATGGGTCATCTTGCATTGTGCTTTTTAATTTTTTTTTACTAAATGTTATACATACATGCATAGATAGATAGATAGATAGATAATAGATAGATAGATAGATAGATAGATAGATAGATAGATAGATATTAATCCTTCTCAGGAAATTAGATTTGTTACAATAGCAGCAACCACAGACATCATCAAACTATCTAACTTACTACATTCTTAAAACAAAAACATTCACTAAAGCATTCTAAACTCGATAATATATGAACTAAAAACATGCTAGAGCCTATAATGATAATAGTAAAAACAGATACACAAACCAAATTAACTAAAGCATACAATCCCTATTTTAATAATACTAAGAAGAGCATGGATTATGGTTGCTTCCTCACGTAATCCCAAGGATGGTGTCTTTAATAACCGCTCTTGTTTATGTTTAATCCAGTCACAGACGGTTCGGTGATCGAGCTCTCAGAATTAGAGATTGCCAGAAGATCTTGAGAGTTGCGAAGTCAGACTTTCTCAGGATACACGGGGATCTGCTGAAGGGCACAGCGGTCTCGAACCGAGAGAAGACGATGTACCGCTATTACTGCCAGGCGCTCCTGGTCTTCCGGCACATGCAGAATCCAGGAGCCGTGGCGAGATTGACCGTGAGTTCATCTGCTTTAACCCTTGTGCGTCAATTAAAAAAAAGTTACAAAGGACAAAAATGTCTGTCAAAAAAAACTGTCATAAAAATGTGAAGCTTGGTAGCACAGACTTAAGTTTGGTCTCATTTTAAGTTTGCACTCATTTTAAAGAAGGCCCTTGGCAGATTATTGTTGAAGTAAAGTAAAAGTTTAAAAAGTGAAAGAAAAAGTCAGAGGTTTGAGTTTATGAACAATATTTTATGAGACATGCTGAACTCTACAACTGCTGGAAAATCAAATCCATAAATCTAAACAAGTTGTGCTCCAAATTTGAGGTTGAGATCCAAAAAAAAGAGCTTTCAGTGAGAGTTTGTTTGGGCACAGTAACACAGTTTCCCCATTAGAACAGCAATTCATCTGGCACTATCTGGGATTTTTTATTTTATTTTAAAGCCTTGCTAACAGATTGAAAGCCTATTAACTACTAATATTGCATAATTTTATAGTTAAATGGTTCTGGGATTAAAAAAGTTTTAATGGGGACTAGGCTTGCTACGGTAGTCGGTGTTACCGGTGTTACACGGTGTTCAGGCGAACGGCTTCTTCGCGCTAAAGAAGAAAATGTCATGAAGCGCAGTGAAATGCAGCGGCATGTGTCGTTTTTGCTGATGGATCAAGGTTTTTCCTTAACTTAATTTTATACGTGCAATTCACACAAGCTCCAAGCGCGTTCGAGACTGCTGCAAGTATGCGCTTATAGCTATTAATGATGTGAAAAATACATAGAGGACACTGACAACGCGCTGACAGACAGGACCAAGCAGATAATAAAGTCTCAACTTTCAAATTTGGTCTGTCAAAGAAAATTAAACCATAAATAGGCCTAGGCTACTATTTTGTGTCTCTTTAATGTGTCGTGACAGATTGCCTCAGTTAAAGATGCTCATGAACCGATCATCTTTTCCTTGGTTAATTTATAGCATCAAATAAACATGTATGTAGCCTACATAAGAAGGACTGTTGTTTTAACCACGGAAAGACATCAGTAGCCTACAATCAAATCCACTGATGTTAATCTTTTCTCTCGACTACTTTGTCGAACAAAAATGGCGTATTATGATTGATCAGATCATCTGTCAATCAAACTCCCAGCGATTTTTTTTTATTATTTTTTTTTACACATTGTAGACACCCCCACCCCCCATGAAACCGGTATTACCGGTAATAAGACGATTAACCAGTGGGAGAATTTTATCACCGTCACATCTCTAATGGGGACATTTTTGACCAAAATGTCCTGAGGAACTATTTTGTGTACCCAAGTGTAAAATAGATTTACTGAACACGTATGCAATAGTAAACCAGGGCTGGACTGGCCATCGGGCATACCGGGCATTTTCCCGGTGGGCCGACGTGCTATTTTGGCCGATACATCTCAAACTAAAAAAAAGAAACATTATCTGAATGGCCCATAAAACTCGTACATCAGCTTAATTGGCGGCGCTGGGATCTTTGTGCCGGGACAAAAAAAAGTCAGCGTAGGTTTTTTTTTTCCTCACAGACCGGCCCATGAAACGCGTAGATCAGCGGCCCATTGGTTTTTTTCTTGATTGACACTGGGCTGGTCCAATCACTTCTTGAAACACCTCCCCCTCTGAGCGAGCCGGCAGTGTAGTGTGTATCTGTTTAAATAGTCAGAGCGATGGAGAAGAAACACAAGCAATGTGCAGAGAAATAGCGTGGGAAGAAAAAGAAACAGGCCCTTCAAGTGTTTGATGAGGAGTGAGGAGGATCAGGAGAGAAATGAGGGAGTGTAGAGAACTGTGGTCAGCAGAACTAGGCTACTTTAAAGGGGTCATGACATGAGAAACCAAATTTTCCTTGATCTTTTACATAACAACGCGCTACATAATTTCATGAAAGGATGATGTATTGCGACATCAGAAACGAAGAAAAACGAAATAATGACTATTGTAGCGCTTGACGTAAAGCAGTCGAATTTTGTAGTTCATTTTGTGCACGGGTTCCTACCCGAAACCCGAAGTTACATAGTGCCAGTAAAAGCGATACAGACCCCGTCAGGCTATGGCAGACGTATCATTTAACTTTCGATGTACCATCACAAGGGTCTTGGAAATATATTATGAAGGTTGAAAACTACATAATGTTACTTTAAGACGTCCTCCCCATTATAAACAAACCATTTATTTAATCAAGCTCTAGATACAGCTCGTTCTAGATCCTTTGAACTTAGTGACGTCACGGTACGAAGTGACGTACCAGTCGTTTGCATATGACCGCCTCCAGCGCAGGACAACTACGCCTCATTTCGCATCATCACATCGTTGTCGTGCGGCTCACGCCCACATGTGTTTAGTCGACGTGCAGCGAGTGGGTCTGTTTACAACAGGGGTCGGCAACAGGCAATATTTTCTGGCCCGCCGGATTATTTTGGAATTCCGTTTTTTTTTTTTTATCAGCCTATTTTTATTTTACAATAACGGTTTACAAACAGGCGCCATGTATCATTCGTTCAATCGTTTTTTTTCTAAGTAAAAACAAAAATAAAAAAAACGACTTGTTTTTCCACCATTTCCTGACCTAAAAATGAAAAAAGCGAATAACGACTCGTTTTCTGATTTTCTGATTGTGCGCTCAGATCAAAAATAGAAAGAATGAATAACGGGTATAGACGAATTTTAATTTTGAATCTTAATTTAACACCTTATTAGACATATACTAATGAAATCATTTTAAACAGATCATCAGTACTATTGTGGTAACAGATTACAGCCATTTTAATAAGGGTTTGAATAGCAATCATGCTCTCCTGTAAGTCTCATTCGCTTACAGTCCGACTTTTGAACTTTTTTTGCATTATTATTTATTCGGGTATAACACACTGATAAATAATATGTATTACCTGATAAAAACTATTTGCACTAAATGCTGCACAAAACTATTCCACTACTTTGAATAAGCCGTAGCGGCGCTACATCTGACAATTTAGGGTCAAACACTCACATGAGCAGCTGATCTGCAAACCACACATACTTAACAGTGTTAAATTTGAAAAATACTGTTTGATAGAACTGCTTTGTTACCACAGTTATCTGCGTGCTTCCTCAGCGATGAAGTTCCACATTTGCGGCTATCCAACAAGAAAATGCATGCAGCAAGTCTTTCACAATATTTTCTTCAGATAACTCCAAATTTCTCCCACACACTGGACCTGATTTTTGATGACTTTTATCGTCAACTTTACAATCCCCACTAGCTATTCTTTTCTTCAACTCCTCAGCATCCATCTCGACAACTGCAGATCGCGGCATCCGTGCGCGGTTATGAGGAATTTTTAAAAGTGAAAGTAGTAACGTTGTAGGTCCTGGGAGGGCGTTGCGCGTGGGACAAATAAACTGATGTGGATTTTTAATTATTTTATCAACTTGAAATACAGCCATATTTTTGTAGATGTGTTCCTAAAAATATGCATATTTTAGTTTGCATGTGATTGTTTTAAACCCGTGTTACCCGTGTGTATGTTGCTTGAGTGATTGAGTGATAGCCTTTGCCCTATTTAATTTGTTATTTATATTTCATAATTTTTTTTTTCTGTGACATTTTTTTCTCTGCTGACAGTAATAAATAATATTTATATTGACACGAACACAATTTTTGTATAGCATTTATAATTGTTATAGGCTACTTAATCTCTCTCTTTCCGTTAGAGACATTTGAATGAGAGATTCTGGAAATGAGATCTAAATTTTGCGGACCCGTCAGGTCGGGATATAAAAAGCGGGTGAACACAGAGGGTATTTTAAGCGGTTTAATTTGTATCCATAGGCCTACTCCGTGTAGCTGGCCTGCCATCTACTGGCTAAAAAAAATATTGGCCCGCGGCCAAAGTTACTTGCCGACCCCTGGCTAGTTTACAAGATGACTGCGATGCCACGCAGATGTGGACAAACAACATGTTTGAATACGCTGCCGAAAGATCCAGACGTCAGGGAAAGCGGTTGGATGCAGTTTATTTGCAGCATATGCAGGCGCCAAAGCCTTTTTGATCAGTGAGTGATGTAGATGAGTGTGACAGGGCGCATGTTACGAGAGAGGAGAGAGAGAGGAGAGGAGAGAGAGAGAGAGAGAGACTTCAAACTGTCTTCCTCTCTCTTTCTCTCCCTCCCTTGTGCATATGAATCAAAATCAATTGAGAATTGACACGATGGTAAAAGATCGGAAGACCGAAGTTTCACGTGGTGGAGCATTGTGTAGCCTACATGGGATAAAAAAAATAGTTTAACGTTAATAATTTATGCATAAGCAGCACTGACGTTAGCCAATCATAAAAGTGGGTGTTAACACTGAACTCTTAAAGGGGAAACATCTCCAAAACAGAATGTTTGAATCAGAGGTTGAGAAACAGGGTGGGAAAAGGTCATAAATCACTACATTTTTTTAAGTTCTTTTGTACAAACAAATATAGTAATACTATAATTGCACCTAAGGAACATAATAAAAAAATAATAATAAAAAACATGTCATGACCCCTTTAACACAGGCTGTGAGTGTAGAACCCGTTACCCAGGCATTATTTCCACATCTGCATAGTTGATGATTACGCATTTTACTAGAATTGTAATGAGACTCGTTTGGAAACCATTTTTTCTGCCAAAATAAAAGATCATGTGTTTATCTCTTTCGAGTATAGAAATTAGTACAAAACTAATTATGCGCAATTTTCAGTGCATTTGTTTTCACAATATATGTATATTACTGTCATCATGGGATGCAAACAATGCAGCTTATACTGTAGCTTGTTTTAGGATTCATCACTGTGGAGTGTAGTTCAATTGTATTTTACAATTAGTAGTTATTTCATCTGTTAACTCTTACTCATTCCTACTCACTCATTACATGGCATTAGTGGTTTTAATATGAGTTGGTATACAAATTCAAGGGCGTGCAAAGATCGGTTGTGTTTATGATCATATGTAGTGGGCCAATCTGGGCCAAAATGCCCAGGCCGATTTATCGTCTCGTCCCAGTCCAGCCCTGTTACAAACTAACCCTTTTCAATGTTTCCCAGGATGAGGACTGGGTGGAGCGGATCGCTCAAGATGGCCGGGTGGTGATCGGCGTAAGGAAGGAGAAAACTGCTAGCATACGAGTAGCCTTGACGCAAGAGGAGGAAGCTGTGAGTTTTAGCGTGATACAAACAGTAGATTGCACAGCGCCAGTGTCTTACATTCAATAACTCTCTGGTGTTCTCCAGTGTTTTCAGCTGTACTACAAGCAGATCCGGCCTGGGAACATCAGGCCCGAAATATTCTGCCAGAGTTTTTTCCTGTCGTCGTCCGGCGAGGCTATCATCAATTTGCCAAGTGACATAAACCACTTCCATGAAATGTACGTACCTACTTCTACATGTAAATGTAGAAACTTTACTATATCCTGTCAGTCATAGTTAGAGTTGGGTATCGCTTTAATTTTAACGATTTCGATTCTGCTTATCCAGTTCCGCTGCTAGCCATTTTGGTGCTCTAAGCATAATTCCTTTATGATCAACCGAGGAAAAAATCAGAAAAAAACGAATCCAGAAATGTCAGAGCCTTTTATACACATATACTGAGAGAAAGATCAGAGCTGCACGATTCATCTCTAAAAGACTGTGATCTCCATTCAAACACCCACATGAGCTTCTTCCAATTCGTCGGTCTATTAAACTTTGACAAAATCATATCGCAACATTCAAAGCTGTGCTGGCGCTGACCCGGAGAGAGTTGTCATGTAACAGCTTCACAAACAGTCTTTTCAACCTCATAGTATCATTATTTCTGTGATGCAATAGTTAAAATTATCATAGAAGTACTGGGATAAAGTTTAAAGTTCAGATATGAACACTGATGTCTATGATAGCGAACAAAATCAGCTTTTGATAGAAACTTGGTGCTTAAAATAACGCATTTATCGATTACATTGTTTTGCCACAACAAGTGACTGTTAAAACTTGTATTTGTTATTGATTCATTTATTCCAGAGAATGTAGTATTGTATGATGCTTCTGAAATAAGTCAGAAAGATGTGATAAATTATTTTTGTAAATATTTATCATCTCATACATCATGTACAGTCTGTATAAGGGTATGATTAAATGTTCACGATTTCCCGATGTTCTAATGTCTATTGCAAAAAATTGCAATATATTGCATCGATTCGCAATAGATATCGTATCGGCACCCAAGTATCGTTATAGTATTGAATCGTGAGATAGGTGTATCGTCCCAGCCCTACTAACTAATATAAATTTCAAACAATATTCAAGACAAGTAAACACTCAGTAATTAAAAAAGAACTAAAAAAATACTAGCAATCGCAACAAATAGATCCAACTGAACAAAGATTCGATTGAAATAAACATTGTTTTAAGTTATTCAGGTACAGAAACTGTAATCAAATATAAAATAACACTTCACTTTTTAAATAAAATATACATTAGAAATATATTTACAAAAGTTATTCAGTCAAGAACTAGTGAATTTTCTCTTTGTCTTTTGTTGTTTGATTAGTGTTAATATGGAGACGGCAGGTGCTGTCACTTTAACAGTTGCCCAATGTACAGTAGTCAACATTTCATGTGGATCATAAAAGTTCATCAGAGTTGTCCTAAGACAAGAACGGGTATTGTTCAAAATTAATGTATAACTTTGAAATGTTTTGATCCACTTCAAATGTTGACTACTGTAGTTACACATGCTTGCAGCACTGAAAACTGTATGGTTTAAGATTCACTTTACAATCAATCACATTAAAATCACATTCTCTGTGAGTGCGCTTTAAATGTGTGTGCAGAACAGAAACCAGATCGTGAGTTGACTCGCTCTTTAAAGGTCCTGTATGTAACTTTTTTACTCTACTAAAGCATAAAAATACCATAATATGTTATGTAACGATACGCGTATTCGTATCGAACCGTTCGGTACGAGGCTTTCGGTTCGGTTTTCGGTACGCATTTTCAAACCGAACGGTTCGTTGGACTATTTTTCCTGCCGACAAAAATTTCGTTATTTTAAATGTAGGCGCGTGGCAAGCGCACTCGGGATGCTGGTGCGACCACAACATTGCCCAACATCAAATGGCAAATGCAATGTAAGCGGAACGAAACTGAGCTACTCGTTACGTAAGGGTTAATGCCCGACAGGTGTCCGTTGTAAGGTTTCAATGGCCTCCGCCGAAGTCCATTAAAACTTACAACGGACACCTCGAAGGGCATTAACCCGCTTATACCATGGTCACTTGCCAAATAAAACATTTTTAAAACATTAGTTTATATTTTAATTAGGCTAAATCTCTAGTTTTTACAAATAATAACTTGCCTGACGGTTTATTTAGCAACTTGAGATAGGCTATTTATAGTCCGCTCAGCTTGAACCCTTCAGGTTCAAAAATGCATTTGTTTTCATGAAACACAAAGGTAGGCATAGTTATTTTTTATTACACATAAAACACTATGTGTTACACTAGTCTACACTAACCACAGCCTCCGAAGCACCGCTGTAGTGTAGGTCGACTCTCCGATGCTGGACATCGATGCGAGAGCAGTCTGCGTGCTTACTGGGCTCCGTCAGTCCGTGAGAGACTGAAGATGAAATAACGAAGTCGCTCATTGTTGTATTAGTAGGCTATGTAATATCTAACTAACGTTAGATGTTTGTTTTGATAGAGCAAATTGTTAACGGATACTTTGACTGCCTATTGCTATGGTTACTCACACAGCTGTTGTAGGCAGCGCATTTATTTATTAATTTCGAACGGTAAACAGGCAGTTTCACCAGAACAACTTTCCTAGGTGTCCTCTATCACTTTTTAACGGACACCCTGCAGCCAATCAGAATCAAGTATTCACCCAGACCATGGTATAATATGTGGTTGACGGACTGTTTATCAGTTTGGACCAATGCAGCGTGAGCCGATCTCTGTTACTACACAGCGCTGAGACATCCAGTAAAGAAAGCATTTGAATTCACTATTGAACTTGAAGTAATAACATCGCTGCGAGATCTAGTGAGAAACATTCACATTTCTCCGTTATTAACGGATCAAACCGCGCTGACGTGGAAACCAGGAAGAAAGATGCCATGAATGAACTATTCAGTGTCCACAGATCAGCATTCACCATGGATTTACTGTAACACTCACTGTAACCATGTAAGTTTGTCAGGAATAGTAGGCTATAATGCTTTCAAGTAACATTACGTCGGTTTTATTTTGACGTTATGAATACAATTGCCGCCCTCAAATGTTAATCTGAACTAAAATAAACCTTTGTTTATAACAACTAACTACTACAATATAACATTTCATTTTGTCCAAGGAGCTGTTTTGTTTTATATGCTCCTAAGAAAACTCAAGTAGCTCCATCATTGCTCAAAGTAAAAAAAAAAAAATATCATACTTTGATGAAAATAAAAATATAATAAATAAAAAAATCAAGGAAATTTTCAAAAATCAAGCATTTCTTTTTTTTTGCTGCATTGAAAACGTACCGAACCGAACCGTGGCACAAGTGTATTGTATCGAACCGAACCGTGAATTTTGTGAACCGTTACACCCCTAGTTTGCATATATCTAGGAAACATGGTAAGTTCACATACTCGTTTCTCTGAAAAACACTTCTACAGCCAGTTATTCTACTTATTATTTTACGCGTTCCACGTTGTCAGTCGTTTTTTGTTTTGATCTGTGTGACTCCGCCCACTCCTAGTTCAGCCAATAGCACACCCTCCGATGACGATTTTTACGTCACGCGGATCCTGGTGCATAAATTTCACTTGTGTATTTAATGTACACATGAGTAGGGTCAAGTTAAACATTTTAGTTAGAATTTTATTTTATACTCTGCATTGTTGCAATGTGCTAAATAAATATTAGCATAATTTGCAATTGATTTATTCTTTGAAACTTTAATATTAATGTATGCAATTGCAATGCCTTGATTTTAGTAAAGTTAGTACACAGTCATAGCCATAAATGCAATGGTACTAATAATTGGCATAATTTCTTTCGGTTTTTCGGTTTTTGGCCTGGGTTTCCTCTTTTTCGGTTTCGGGCCAAGAATTTTCATTTCGGTGCATCCCTATATGGAATCTATATATATCCCCATGGAAACAAGCAAACAAACTGGGTCAGAGATTTCAGATTCCACACAACCTAAAAAGCCTCGATATCCATCTAAAAATCTCTATGAACAAGAGCATATTAAAACACGGATAAATAAACTCATTAACTTACATCAGTCTACTCAGCTTTCATTGTCAATAGGCTATATGCACGCATAAGTTCCGCATTTGACGCAAGGATGCTCATCCGTTTCCGGTTGGGGAGATTAAAGCGGAGGAAAACCGAGGAAAACGGGATTATGGGAGAGTCTTCAAAATGTACCGTCCTCCCGTCTTTGAAACGAAACTTTCATATGTTTAGATGTAATTTTATGTATAGTTTATTTAATATAATTTTAAAAAGAAGCATAAACACAACGAGGGGTGTCTGTTTTGTCTGTTTTTGTGACTAACGTTTCTTTAGTATAACCATGGAGTATAAAATTCAATATAAATTCTTGGTATTGCATTGGACTCTACGATCGGCGGAAGTTATCGAGCATCCTTAACCCTTCACCTGAAATACCGCCGTGCATAGAGCCCATTGCGCTTGTTTTGTTGCGTGTCTAAATCTGGCAACCCGTGTGAGCATCGAGTCTGAGGAGGCGGTAAACAAAGATCTCCGATATTTTGAATTTGGACTGCAGTACCTATTTCCACCACTAGCTCATTCTTACGGACTGCACCTTTAATATTTTAAAGTCATTTCGAAATGCTCACAAAGAAATAGATGAGAGGAATCTAAATTTTTATTTTATAACAAGTATCCGATCCCTGCAAGTATATTTTCGATTCCCGACCCTAGTCACAGTTATATCACAGTAACATTTGATGTGATGTTTTCTTCCTGCAGGTATAAACTGTCCTTTGTAAGTAGTCAGGATGTGCGCAGGGCTGTTGGATTGGCTTCACGAAGCCTCCCGGTGCACAAAAAGCATGCTGTAAACCGTTACCTGGCCCGTAACACTGGAGCGGTCCAGCGGCCTCAGGACATCGTGGACGCCGCTGTGCTCCTCGACTCCTTGTCCGGGTCAGTCTCTTCACTCAACAAGGACTCAATACATCAATCCTAACTAGGGCTGCACGATTTTGGGGGAAATGTCATATTGCGATTATTGAGGTCAATATTGCAATTGCGATATAAAAAACAAATTGTTTCATGAGTCAACTTACTTGGTTATAAAGAAAAATGCACACACAAATTATTGATACTTCTGCATATTAATGTGTATTTCTCCACTCAAACTAGCAACAATAACTTGTTGTTAACAACAACTTGTAAATTAAAGGTTGTATCAGTTGTATCAGTCATTTCAGGCCCAAAAAAGGCCGAAACATAAATGATCACATTCATCTAATCTTTCCTAACAATCCGCTAGCTGCCCGCCCCATAAGCATGCCGTCCAAAAACCGCGTCTCTGTAGGTTAGTGGGTATAGTAGGTCACATTAGAACTTAAGACACTGTCTTCACATAATGGCTATGTTTATACAACCTGCCCCTGTGGTTAGCATGTTGTCCTCATTTTCTTATATTTATATATCTCTTATACAGCACTTCCCCGGACAACGACACCTTATTAGCTGAACTGAGTTCTGCTGGATCCAGCATTGAGGTACACGCTTCACGTAAAGACTTCTCTGCCTTCATAGCCAGATTCCCCGTTTCTCTGGAGGGTCAGCCACCCTCGAAAAAGCAGCGGGTCGACTCCGGGTTTCCAGAAAGCCGTCTGCTTTATTATAAGTGGCGAGTCACCCAATACAACCAGAGAGTGGAATATCTGCTGTGTGAGTCTCAAATACGCCAATACAGCATTGACACGACACAAACTAGGCCATTAAAGGGATAGTTAACCCAAAAATGAAAAATAGCGCATTATTTACTCACCCTCACGTCATCCAAGGTGTATGACGTTTTTCTTTCTTTCAGACAAATACAATCAGAGTTATTTAAAACATATCCTGGCTAATCCAAGATTTATAATGGCAGTGAATGGGAGCCCAAAATTTGTAGCCCAAAAAAGCGCATCCATCCATTATAAAAGTAATCCATATGACCACGGGGGTTATTAAAGGAACACTCCACCGTTTTTTGAAATTGGGGTTATTCACGGTCTCCCCTACATTTAGATAGTTGGGCAAATGCATTTTTGTCTCAGTGCATGCATTGTCTTATTCTGGCAGCGCCGCTGCTAGCTTAGCTTAGCACAATGAATAGAATCCTATGTTGCCAGGTAGCATGTCGTGAGTAAAAGTGATTAAAAAAACGAATTGGCGCCGCTCAATGGCGACTCGGTACTACTCTCTGTTTTGTTTGTTTGTTTGGTGTTGTCCTGCACGTTTCTAGAACCCAGCTTCGGTATTGTTCAGTATGACAGATCTGCATTACTTCACGTTCGGGACAGTATGCCTGTTTTTCTGCCCGATCTACCGCCGGATTTCCAACTACACAAGGAGCGGCTTAAACAATGCTGGAAGACTCGGAAGCGGGGTGCGAGGGGTGGCGCTCTTGTTCGGCTCAGGCGTCGCGTCCATCGCCCAGCTCTACCAAGCCTGATTCTTTCCAATGTCCGCTCCCTGGTGAATAAAATGGATGAACTTTCTATGCTCATACGTACACAGAGAGACTTCAAGGATGCCGCCGCTATCTGCCTATCTGAGACCTGGTTAGTTGAAAGTTTCCCGGACTCCATGTTACAACTAGCCGGTTTTTCTCTACACCGTGCTGACCGCACTGCGTGCTCACAAAAACTACGTGGAGGTGGGGTTTGTTGCTACATCAATAGCAACTGGTGTTCGGACTGCAAAAACTTGTCACAAACCTGATGGTTATTTACATTCCCCCGGACGCTTCTGCCCCGGCGGCTCTGCAGCAACTTGTGCATAATATCACGGAGGTAGAAAATAATAATCCTGACGCTGCTTTGTTTGTGCTGGGAGATTTCAATCACGTCTCCTTGAGGAAGGCACTCCCCAGATACAAACCCCAAATCCAGATTGCTACTAGGAAGGATAAAACTCTGGATCAATGCTACTCTCCTATTCCTGAGGCATATCATGCTGTGGCCAGGGCCCCTTTGGGTGAGTCCGACCACAACACTATCTTTCTCATTCCGAAATATCGCCAGAGACTTAAAGTGGCAAAACCAACTATCAAACTTTTTAGGATATGGTCCCCACAAGCTATAGACACATTACAGGACTGTTTAGACTCCACGGTATGGAGCAACTTTTGGTCTGATGGTCAGGATATTAACATCTTTACTGATACCGTCACATCCTATATTCAATTCTGTGAAGGTGTTTGTATTCCTACTAGAGCTGTTTATGTCTTTAATAACAGTAAGCCCTGGTTTAATAATGAAGTGAGAGTGCTATGTAAGGCAAAACAGGCTGCTTTTAAGAGTGGTGATATGGGTCAATACAAATTACTGAAATATGAATTCCAGCGAGCTGTGTTGAAATCCAAGGCTTCCTATAAAGCTAAGCTTGAAAATAAATTACATGCAAATGACATCAAAGGTGTTTGGCGTGGGCTGCAGGACATCACTGACTATAAGATCAAACACCATGTTCCTGTCAGTGACCCCTCTCTTCCTGGGAGGCTTAATGACTTCTACTGTCGTTTTGACAGTGGAGGCCTCTTGCCTCCACCCTGCTATAGAGAGCAGGAGGACTCTCCACCCACTATCTCTGAGCATGATGTTAGAATCTTGCTCCGTCAGCAGAACATCAGGAAGGCGGCTGGGCCTGACGGTGTAATGACTGCTACTTTAAGACACTGTGCTGATCAATTAACATCTGTCCTCACTTTTATCTTTAACTGGTCTCTTCAAATTGGTATTGTGCCTGCTTGTTTCAAATCTGCTGTGATCATCCCAGTTCCAAAGAAGGATAGTATCTCGTGTCTTAATGATTATAGGCCTGTGGCTTTAACTTCTGTCATTATGAAAGTGTTTGAGCGTCTGATATGTAAACATCTGTCCAGTATTTCACTTGACCCCCACCAATTTGCTTATAGAGCAAATAGGAGTGTTGATGATGCAGTTTCACTATGTTTGCACTCTATTCTTCAACATCTGGAGTTTAAATCTACATATGCACGTGTCCTCTTTGTGGATTTTAGTTCTGCGTTCAACACAATTGTTCCTGTGAAGTTGATTAACACTTTACAGGAGCTAGGTGTTAGAACATCACTTTGCAAGTGGATTTTTAACTTTTTATGTGATAGGAAGCAGGTGGTTAAAATGGGTGATTACGTCTCGCAGTCAAAATTCCTGAACATTGGTGCTCCACAGGGCTGCGTCCTATCTCCACTTCTGTATTCTTTATACACACAATTTTGTCAGTCACACAGTAGTTCAGTTTTGTTATTTAAGTTTGCCGATGACACTTCTGTAGTTGGTCTTATTACTAATGGAGATGAGTCTGACTACCGCAGAGAGGTGGAGGGGCTGGTGAAATGGTGCGAAAGTTTTAACTTGTCACTTAACATCTTAAAAACCAAGGAACTGGTAGTGGATTTTAGAAAGACCTCTAGTCCCCTCCGTACGCTATGCATAAATGGGGTGGAGGTGGAGAGGGTCACTTCCTTCCAGTTTCTTGGGACTACAATCCAGGAATCCCTATCATGGGAGCTCAACACTAATATTAAGATCAGTAAAGCACATCAGCGACTCCACTTCTTGCGGCAGCTCAGAAAGTTTGGTGTCAGCCGAGTTGCCATGACCCACTTTTATAGGTCTACTATCGAGAGCGTCCTTACTTTCTCCATGCTTGTCTGGTTCGGTCATACAACCGCTCAGGACAGGACTAGGATGGAGAGAGTGGTACGCAGGGCTTCAAAAATCATAGGCTGTAGCCTTCCTTCACTTTCTTCACTCTTCTCCACTAGAATAATTAGAAAGGCTAAAAACATCATAGCGGACCACTCTCACCCTGCTCACCATCTCTTTAATCTCCTTCCATCAGGAAGAAGATATAGGAGCATTAAGACTTCCACATCACGCTTCAGAGACAGCACCTTCCCTTTGGCTATTAGACATCTGAATTTGCACTGACTGCTAGCAGCACCTTATTAATAGCAGGCACTGTGCACTTTCTGGGCCGTGGGGTATTATCCTTAGAACGAATGCAGGTTCTGGTCTAATGTCTTATTGTTGTTGGGACTGTTGATGAACATTGTTGGTGTATTTTTGATGTTTGTCTTTAGGTCTTTTATGTCTGAGAGTTGTACCAAGACAAATTCCTATCAACTTGTTGACATGGCAATAAATTATTGAATTGAATTGAATTGATTGAATTAATTCTTGTGGCCTGCTTATTCACAACAAGTACAAATAGCAGTGCAGATTAGGTCTAGGTGATTTCCTAGCCAGATATTGACTGGGGACTATATTGGGGGGAAGCACAGGCGAAGCACTGCTACTTGGGCACAGAGATATCACGCAACACCTGAAATAAAGCTTGCCACAAATAACGGCAAAAGTAATGATTATGCATGAACAATTTGAATTGTTTATTAATAAACTAGTGTTTTCTATGCCAGTGGCTTATCGTCGGAAATTTAAAAAATAATATTATATTATTTAAAAATAAATATGAAACGTATGATTAAGTTTTTTAACTTATAAGTGTCACACCGCTCCGCTTTGCTCACATGTTCTGGTGTGTAGCCTATACATACATGGAGGAGTGCAATTTTCGAATAATAATCAAATAATACCCAGCGATCTTCGAATATTATTTTTGCTTGAAAATTTCGTTTTGCATAAATTGTATCTTCATTTTAATCAATGTCTCATCAACAAACTTGCCTGGATTAATAAATAAGAAGGAAATATAGTAGACAATATAATCAGGACACGGATGCGCCGACGCGTGAACTGGAGCGCGTCTCATTTATGAACCAAAACTCAGCGTATAAGCTACTTGTCTCACAGAATTGAGAAGTACAGGGGTTGGACAATGAAACTGAAACACCTCTCATTTTAGTGTGGGAGGTTTCATGGCCAAATTGGACCAGCCTGGTGGCCAATCTTCATTAATTGCACATTGAACCAATAAGAGCAGACTGTGAAGGTCCAATTAGCAGGGTAAGAGCACAGTTTTGTGCCGTGTATCAGGATGACAATGCACCAATACACACAGCAAGACTGGTGAAAGATTGGTTTGATGAACATGAAAATGAAGTTGAACATCTCCCATGGCCTGCACAGTCACCAGATCTAAATATTATTGAGCCACTTTGGGGTGTTTTGGAGGAGCGAGTCAGGAAACATTTATCTCCACCAGCATCACGTCGTGACCTGGCCACTATCCTGCAAGAAAAATGGCTTAAAATCCCTCTGACCACTGTGCAGGACTTGTATATGTCATTCCCAAGACGAATTGACGCTGTATTGGCCGCAAAAGGAGGCCCTACACCATACTAATAAATTATTGTGGTCTAAAACCAGGTGTTTCAGTTTCATTGTCCAACCCCTGTATATAGAACGCTTGAAATGTCTACTTTTAAACAAAACAATTACAAACTCAAAGAAATTGGCTACTCTCTGCTTATGTAGGGTAATTCATATGTGTGCATTTCTCTCTATAGGAGCGTTCACTATAGCCTACTACGAGATGGCGAGTCTGCATCGTCAACTTTATCTTTGGAGCCACTGACATAGAAAACACTAGTTTATTCATAAACAATTCAAATTTTTCATGCATAATCATTACATTTGTCGTTCTTTGTGGCAAGCTTTATTTCAGGTGTTGCGTGATATCTCTGTGCCCAAGTAGCAGTGCTTCGCCTGTGCTTCCCCCCAATATAGTCCCCAGTCAATATCTGGCTAGGAAATCACCTAGACCTAATCTGCACTGCTATTTGTACTCGTTGTAAATAAACAGGCCACAAGAATTAATTTTTTTTTTTTTTGGATCACTCTTACTCACGACATGCTACCTGGCAACATAGGATTCAATTCATTGTGCTAAGCTAAGCTAGCGGCGGCGCTGCCAGACTAAGACAATGCATGCACTGAGACAAAAATGCATTTGCCCACCTATCTAAATGTATCGGAGACCGTGAATAACCCCAATTTCAAAAAACGGTGGAGTGTTCCTTTAAAGCATGGGTCACCAATCTCGGTCCTGGAGGGCCGGTGTCCTGCAGAGTTTAGTTCCAACCAGGTCCAACACATCTACCTGAACGTTTCTATTATGCCTAGTGAGACCTTGATTAGCTGGTTCAGGTGTGTTTAATTGGGGTTGAAGCTAAACTCTGCAGGACACCGGCCCTCCAGGACCGAGATTGGTGACCCATGCTTTAAAGGCTTTCTGAAGCAAAGCCATGTGTATGTGTAAGGAAAATATCTATATTTATTACTTTGTAAACTATGATCACTAGCTTCCGGCAGAAGGCCATATGCATCGTTTTACGCCGAGAGAATGACCTGTGATGAAAAATCACACAGTGTAGCTTTAAGTTTGTTGCCCAGTCCTGTTAGTTTGAATTGTGATAATCCTACATTTACTTCATACAATGACATGGAATTTGGGGTTGGTGACTCTAGGGTCAAACTCAAGCCAAGGCCTGGTTACATACCCAAGGTGCTCTCTACTCCGTTCAGAGCGCAGGTTATTACATTGCCAGCACTTCCACGGCCGATGGCAGAAGGTCACACCAAAGGGTTACTGATCACGAAGCAGAGACTGTCCAGATATCTAGTGGACTCTCTGGCATATGCCTCGGTGGGCCAGGTTTGTCCCATAGGTGCTAGAGCCCACTCTACAAGAGGCATGGCCTCTTCGTGGGCCTGGTCCAGTGGTGTGCCAATTCAAGACACATGTGCCAATTCAAGACATATGTGCGGCGGCCAGCTGGTCCTTGTCCACATTTGTTGGGCTCTATAACATGGAGGTACCTTGCCTGGAGGCTCGAGTCCTTTCAATATGATCATTAGACCCGACAGTGTCTGGTCTTATCATTCTAACATGATTACTGTCCATAAGCACAAGTTGTCCTAGGACTGTGATATAAGAACGAGCCTGGTTCAGGTGCTCCAGCCCCTCTTATCATGAGACCCGACTTCGGTCCGGTCCCTGTTCTTGTGAGGGATTATTATGGCTTGTTTCTGTGAACCTGGGGGTGCTTCCCTGGGCTCCAGTTGGATTACAGGCAGTTGCTAATAGTGCTGCGTGTTACATTGCGCACCCACTGCATATTATCTACTCAATTCGAAGTGACCGTTCTCGAAAGGGTGTGTACTCGGTTACTAGCATAACCTCGTATCACTGAGAGTAGGGAATGAGTATTGCGTAGACTGCCGCACTATTGCAATCTGTCAGTGTTTGTCTCCTCAGTTGTTCTATAGGTGAAAATAGGGGCTTCTTATATCCTGAAGGGGTACAAATTTATTAAATGTTTAATTTAGATTCCAATACCAAAGTATAACTGAGAATGTTAATTTCAGGTTAGGATCAGCTGTGAAACAGTTTCCAGCAAGAGAATCTGTCAAATCGTGTCTTTCTGTATTTGTCAGATTACTGATACTCTTAATTGCTTCTTCCTGACAGTCCTGTTTCCCTCTATTGTAAGCAGATTACTGATACTCTTGGTCCTGTTTTTTGACACTCAGTGTCTGAATAGGCATGTGATTTGGACTAGGAGGGGCAATAGTTTCAGTCTAGAACTGGTTTCCTAAACCTGTTCACATCATTCACATGCTTTGTCAGTCCCTCCCCTTTTAAGAATGTTATAAATTTAAGGAAATGGTTTCCCTTAGTTAGACTCGCGACAACGTTTGGAAGAGACTACAGCAGCGCCAGCTCATGTGCAATAAAGAATCCTGCTTAAGATACAGCCCGAGTCTCCTGGTTTTAGCTTCTGAGTTTTCAACACTTTAGAAGAAAGAAGTTCACTACAATCCATAAGCCACGCCCATTCTGGCTGGCTCTGACGTGAGAGGCGGTTCACCATAGGATGTGCAGCTGCCGCAGCACAGCCAATGGGCAAGCTGGACGCTCTGCTGGGTTCGCGGTGCAGCTGCACTGTGTTTTAAAATATAGGCTTTAATATTTCTAGAGGAAAGGAGTTTCCCACTGCGTACGCAATATGAAGTGACCGTTCTCGAAAGGGAACTGAAAATCTTAAAACACTGTTTATTTCAATCTTATCTTTGTTCAGTTGTAACTTTTTTTTTTGAGATTGCTATTTTTTTTACTTTAATTACTGAGTGTTTACTTGTCTTTAATAATACTTGAAATCTATATTAGTTAGGCTAGGCTATTTCTATGCTGTTTTTAAACCACAGGCAATCCTTGTGTAAGTGTTCTTTTAGCCTGTTGATTTGTGTTCATGATATTCTGCTACAATTAAATGTTTTGCAATTAGACTAAATGTGAAAGTTTTTTTTTATTTCTTTTACCTTATTGGAATCAAAATTAGGAGTCGATAAGCAGAATCGAAGTTAGAATTTGAATTGTTAAAATTAAAACGATACCCAACCCTATGGATGGATGCACTTTTTTGGGGGGGCTCCCATTCACTGCTATTATAAAGCTTGGAAGAGCCAGGATACTTTTGAATATAACTCTGATTGTATTCGTCTGAAAGAACTATGTCATACACCTAGGATGGCTTGATGGTGAGTAAATTATTAGGTGAACTACCTCATAATTTTTGGGTGAACTATCCCTTTAATTCACTGTGACTTGCTTGATTAAAGTTATTTAACTCTTTCTTTCAGCACACTTCAAACACCGCAAGGCTTCGGCTGCAAGGGTTGCGAGGCTGATCTCGCGGGAGGGCTGGAAGAACAACTACCCGAAGCCAGAAGAGATCGAGAAGTTGTGGAAACCAGCTTCCCTAGACAGCGTTGAGGCAGATCAGGTTATAATAAAGTGTGTGTCTGAGCAGACCTGGACAGGGCTGGCCGTCAAGGACTTCGGTGACGAGCACGGTCTAGGTAAGAAGAGCTTTCATTGTCCTTCTAAGGAGAGAAAATACCATCACTTAAATGTACATGTAAGCAACTGTTAGAGGGTAGAAGCGAGTCCTTAATGGCCCCCGAAAATCAAAATGTTATTTTTTTTAGCTTTTTTAGTATGAATATATTAGCCTTAAGGTTATGAATAAGCTGGTGTTTTCCAAAACAATGTCAAAATTAGATATAAGCATTCAGAACTTAGTTTATTATAATTTATTCACACCTCTATTATAGATTCCAACGTATCATCAGTGCTCGGATTCGCTGTCAAGTACGACTCTCAGTCTGTGAGGGAAACTAAATGCTATTGGCTATTTGAAAAGGGGTAGGAGCCATGCAATATGTCCCGCCTTAGCTTCCTGTTTCAGTGGAAATTACGTCAACCCATCAAACAAAGCTGTGCATTACAAGGCACTTCAGTGGGACTTTAGAAAGTCTTAATGTCTTAAATGTTGTTATCCTAATGAAAGGCCTTAAAAAGTATTAAAGGGATAGTTCACTTTGAAATTAATTTTTGGTATGTTTTAGCTTACCTCAAAGGCATCCAAGATGTAGGTGTCTTTGTTTCCGCAGTAGTTTCAATTTTGATATTTTTAGGTCAAACCGTTCTTGTCTGTCAGTCATATAATGCAGGTCTATGGGGTCCACCTCAAAGAGCATGACCAGAGAAGTCCAAATTAAACATGATTTAATGACTCGTAAATGTAAGTACACATCGATGGCCTAAGACACGAAACTGTTACGGTTGGTGTATGCAGAGGAAGACGAGGAGAACAGGATTTCCAAAAACAATATACTTTACTTAATAAATCAAAACAACAAACAGGAGCAGACAGGCATAGGATACAAACACACCTTACACAAACGAGAACCGACAAGGAGTAAGGGAGAACGCAGGGTTTAAATACACAGAGAACAGACTAGGAACAAGGCACAGCTTGGCCAAATTAACTAGACATAGGTGAAGGGACTGAACACAAACGAGGAGCGGGAAAACTGGGACACAGGACTGAACCAAAAACCACAGCCACGTCCAAGTGATCTGAGGGCGCGGGCGCTTCGGTCTGGAAGTGATCTCTTGGATCTCTGCAAAAACTCACCACTCCCGAATGAGTTTGCGCGAGCATACGTAATTGTTTTCTTTTACGATGGTTTAAACATCCCAGAAAAGTGCAAATTAGTACCATTTTAATTAGCCGTCTTACCTACAATCTCTGTTCTGTGTAAACAATGAGTGACGTGCATGCGCGAGAGATCACTTCCGGCGCTTGCGCAGACCGAAGCGCCCGCGCCCTCAGATCACTTGGACATGGCTGTGTTTACAAGAGGTAAAAAATACTGTTCTCTAACACAAACCGCTCGTTTCGTGTCTTAGGCCATCAATGTGTGCTTACATTTACGAGTCATTAAATCATGTTTAATTTGGACTTCTCTGTGTATGCTCTTTGAGGTGGTAACCATAGACCTGCATTATATGACTGACAGACAAGAACGGTTTGACCTAATAATATCAAAATTGAAAATACTGCGGAAACAAAGACACCTACATCTTGGATGCCCTTGAGGTAAGCTAAAACATACCAAAAATTTATTTCAAAGTGAACTATCCCTTTAAAATGTCTTAAAGGGGTCATATAATGCCATTTTCGTACAAGCTAACATAATTCTTTAGGGTCTAAATTAAAAGTTTGTAATATACTTTAATTAAAAATTCTCATTGGTATTGTAAGAAAACACTTATTTTACCTGGCTATACAGCTGTTTTCAGCACGCCGTTTCAGTGCATGTGCCTTTAAATGATAATGAGCTTCGCTCACTCCGCCCCTCTGTTCTGTGCGTACATATTTGTGACACAATAACCATAACGCGTTGTTCATTATAAACGTGGGATTATGAATTATATTCAGAACGTCATGCATAGAAAACATGCCATAATGTACCCTGAGTGTAAACATTAGCCGCATTCATTGTGAAGCTAGCGATTTGCAAAGATTAATATAAATATTAATATAAAGGTTAATAAAACATTACACTCACTTCAGTTCTTCTCGAGGTGCAAGAACACGAATAGTTGCTATCGATTCCTTTTTTCAGGAGCAGCTTCTTAGCAAAACCAGCTTTATACCTCCTCGAAAAGCAGTCTGGTGTGTGAAATGATTCGCGCAAACATGAAAGCATTGACGTTGATCGTGGGGAATATTCCCTTCGAAAACAAACTCAGCCACTGCGTCTTCAGCGGTTCGGATTTAGCAACATTAAAATGACTGCTGTGTTCCTTATTACACCCAAGAACAGAACACCACAATCGCTTAGACTCCATTCTGCTCATAGACAGTGCTCCAGCGCAGGCACGTGCACACATAGACATCAAAAGGGGCTTGAGCACCTGCCCTTTTTATTCCTGGAGAGAAAGTGCCCTTTTTTGGGGGACGCTTTTTTTTTTTTTTTCTTTTTTTTTTTTGAAAAATAATATATATCCTGTTTGCGCACAGCTTCCCTGTCAAACAAATATATTTATTGAATAGGTCAGGAGTTCTAAAGCGCTCCCTCTCTCTCTCTCTTCTCATGTGGATGTCCTCACTGTGATGACGCGCGCCAGTATCGTGCGCATGCACAGACCGTGCGCCAGAATACAGTTCTCTTTCGCGCTTGAACGAACAATAACACACACAATTATGCCAAAATGTAGTTTGTCAAGTATCTTCACAACATAAGAGCAGTCTTATGATGGACATAAAGAGTTGTCGTGAGAGAATGAGGCGCGTGTGAGGTCTTAAAGGGCCAGCTACCAATAAAGCTTTCTGTCTGTAAAGTTAATCAAAGAACAAAAGGAACAGAGAAAATTACCCACTGCTCTTGACTAAATAACTTGCGTAGCTTTAATAATGATTAGTCTATATATAATTTATAATTTATGCAGCGCAGTATGTCTTATAACTTTATTCAGTTTCTGTATATGAGCCACCTGTTATTAGACAGGAAGGGCACAGGTAGCCTAAATAGGCCTATGACATTTATTATGGGTTTATGTGAGGATTGTTTGAAGTTCACTTAAATTAAAAGCTGTTTTATTTTTTTAAGCCTAATAAATGTTTTTAAAAAATGTGAATACTAAGGAGACCATGGTTTCTTTGTGAACTGATTATTTTGTAGACATCTTTTGAAAATGAAACAATTGCGTGAGTTTGAGGAAGATAAAATTAATTCACTTTTTACATAATTTTTTTAAAAAGGAGTTGTGTACGCCCAAAGGAGTTGTTAATATATGTACTTTTTGGTTTAAAAAAAGTAAAAAAAAAAAAAAAAACGTAATTATGAAAAGTGCCCTTTTTTTCACTTGAGCCCCTGCCCCTCAAAATGTCTGTGCACGTCCCTGCTCCAGCGTACATTTCGGCACAACACCGGTCCGCGCGCACTATGATTGACAGCTCACTCACGAGCGAGGGCGGGTCTGTGTTGAAACGCTGCTGTCAATCAACAATCGTGGGAGGGGCATCCGACCGTGTGACGTCACATGGTCGAACAGCTCAATTTGAGGCAGGGGAAAACTTATAAGGAGATTAAAACAAAATCACTGGATGGATTTTTATCATTATATGATGGTTGTGTACAGACACTGACAACACACATTTCAGTACAATCAACTAGTAAAAGTGCATGTACCATTATATGACCCCTTTAAATTCAGATCTGGTGGGTATTCAATATTTTTGGTCACATTACCGCTAGGGCTGGACCAGAATATTAGAATATTCGTTCGGTGGGTTGGTATTCGATTTGAAAATGTGACATTCGAATATTCGGTTTTTTTTTTTTTTTTCAAACCTGACATCCCCCTCGAAACGGTTCTCATTCGCGCTTGTATGTTTTACACTATAAAATCTGGTGAAATACAATACTTTACATATAAATTCATTATAGCTACTTAATAAATAGATATTTGCTTCTTCTTGGACTCCTAAAAGTGTTCCTGCAACGGGAGTATTCTCTGGCTAGAGCGCAGAACAGCAGAGTTTGTATGGACAGAAGTGAATGCCTGAGCTTGTATTTTGGGTTAAGCTGCATTGCTTTGACATTGTGGAAAATAGAATAATAGAAACAAAATATATTAAAATGTATGTAGTATTAAACTGTATAAATGTATGTATTAGTGTGTTTTAGATCACTAGTGCAGTGTCCATTCTCTGAGCATATAAGATATATCACATATCGGATTCAATTCTCTACTCGCGTGAGGCGCGCCGCTTCTTAATTTACATCTACCCTACTTTGTCAGTAATTTGTTAGTAAGACTATTAGACTAGCCTACGTTATTAGAAATATTGCTTAAGTTACAGACCTGTGTGTGTTTTATCCCTATCACTAGTGCAGATCAGTGTCCGTTCTCGGAGCATAAGCTCTGCTCGCGTGAGGCGCGCTGCTTCCCGCTCGCGCTGTTCTGTAGTTTATTAAAAGTTTATTAATTCTGAACGTGTCGCGTCTCGCCTGTCTATCTATATTGCACCAAATACACTGCACTCCCTTGTGAAGTCGTTTGGATGAACGGTTCTCGAAATAATAATCATGCGCTGATGATGATCATGCGCATTTTTCATGCGCTTCATAAGGCACACACACACACTTACACACACACACACACACACACACGACACACGCAAGGTCTCTCCCTCTCTTTGTCGTGCGTGCGCTACACGGTTTGGAGCTCGCGAGCTGCTAGATTATGGGAAATTTTAAAAAATTTGCGGGCATCAGAACCGCTATCAATATGCGGGAGACTTGGGATGTCTGAGACGTATAGAGATTCCGAAGCTTCAAATATTCGATGTTCATTCCTACCGAAGCTTCGAAGCTCAAAAAATGGTATTCGGACCAGCCCTAATTACCGCTAAAATTTCTCCAGTCTGACATCAGTCTCCAATGTCCGTCAGATAACCAGCGAAGCATCGAAACGCGAGTGATTATGATTTTATTACATAAACAGCAATTGATAATGGATAGTGTTTTCTGACGCTCGTGCTGCGTGTGAGAAACTTTAGTGTAGAAATCAAAACACATGAGCGTAACGGCACATAAAGAAACTCAGAAGAAATGCACTGAGGTAAAAATTCTAAATGTTGAGTTATTTTATTTATGACATACGATATAGTTAACATATAAGGCTATAAGGCGCACTTAAAAGCCTTTAATTTTTTCAAAAAACGACAGTGCGCCTTATAATCCGGAGCGCCTTATATATGGATCAATTGGTTAATAACGCTCCGCGAACTCACGCTCGTGTCCATCTTACGCCCGCTCTGTCACACGGCCAGTTCAACTTCGTATAAATCAGGTTATGTGTGTAAGTCTCTTGCCCGCTCACGAGCGCTCAAGCCTTGTTTATACTCAACGCGTCTGCAAGAGCGCGAGTCTCCGCAGACTGCTCTTACTAACAGACACACTGTCCCCGGCGCTGCTCGCCCGTCACAGAATGTTCATAAAGCGCTCCCCGTTCACAGTAACCGCGGGTCGTCTCATTCAAAACAGCCAGCTGTTGCTGTCAGCGAGCCGCCGCACATGAATACTCATATGAGTCAGGCTGCGAATGTAAGTTACGTGCCTGCCCCAGCACGCTCACGCTTACTAATAAACGCCTCGCCTCCGACGCCGCGCACTCGCTACATTCCCTTTAGCACATCTAGTGGATGCAAACGTTTGACTGCAGTATTTTATGCGCCTTATAATCCGGTGCGCCCTATATATGAAAAATGTTCATTCAAAATAGGTCATTCATTGAAGGTGCGCCTTATAATCCGGTGCGCCTTATAGTGCGGAAAATACGGTATATATATATATATATACAGTCAGGTCCATAAATATTGGGACATCAACACAATTCTAATATTTTTGGCTCTATACACCACCACAATGGATTTGAAATGAAACAAACAGGATGTGCTTTAACTGCAGACTTTCAGCTTTAATTTGAGGGTATTTGCATCCAAATCAGGTGAACGGTGTAGGAATTACAACAGTTTGTATACGTGCCTCCCACTTTTTAAGGGACCAAAAGTAATGGGACAATTGGCTCCTCAGCTGTTCCATGGCCAGGTGTGTGTTATTCACGTGTTATTCCCTCATTATCCCATTTACAAGGAGCAGATTAAAGGTCAAGAGTTCATTTTAAGTGTGCTACTTGCATTTGGAATCTGTTGCTGTCAACTCTCAATATGAGATCCAAAGAGCTGTCACTATCAGTGAAGCAAGCCATCATTAGGCTGAAAAATCAAAACAAACCCATCAGAGAGATAGCAAAAACATTAGGTGTGGCCAAATCAACTGTTTGGAACATTCTTAAAAAGAAAGAACGCATGGGTGAGCTGAGCAACACCAAAAGACCAGAAGACCACGGAAAACAACTGTGGTGGATGACCGAAAAATTCTTTCCCTGGTGAAGAAAACACTCTTCACAACAGTTGGCCAGATCAAGAACACTCTCCAGGGGGTAGGTGTATGTGTGTCAAAGTCAACAATCAAGAGAAGACTTCACCAGAGTGAATACAGAGGGTTCACCACAAGATGTAAACCATTGGTGAGTCTAAAAAACAGGAAGGCCAGATTAAAGTTTGCCAAACAACATCTAAAAAAGCCTTCACAGTTCTGGAACAACATCCTATGGACAGATGAGACAAAGATCAACTTGTACCAGAGTGATGGGAAGAGAAGAGTATGGAGAAGGAAAGGAACTGCTCATGATCCAAAGCATACCACCTCATCAGTGAAGCATGGTGGTGGTAGTGTCATGTTGTGGGCATGCATGGCTGCCAATGGAACTAATTCTCTTGTATTTATTGATGATGTGACTACTGACAAAAGCAGCAGGATGAATTCTGAAGTGTTTCGGGCAATATCATCTGCTCAAATTAAGCCAAATGCTTCAGAACTCATTGGACAGCGCTTCACAGTGCAGATGGACAATGACCCGAAGCATACTGTAAAAGCAACCAAAGAGTGTTTTAAGGGAAAGAAGTGGAATGTTATGCAATGGCCAAGTCAATCACCTGACCTGAATCCGATTGAGGATGGATTTCACTTGCTGAAGACAAAACTGAAGGGAGAATGCCCCAAGAACAAGCAGGAACTGAAGACAGTTGCAGTAGAGGGCTGGCAGAGCATTACCAGGGATGAAACCCAGTGTCTGGTGATGTCTATGCATTCCAGACTTCAGGCTGTAATTGACTGCAAAGGATTTGCAACCAAGTATTAAAAAGTGAAAGTTTGATTTATAATTGTTAATCTGTCCCATTACTTTTGGTCCCTTAAAAAGTGGGAGGCACGTATACAAACTGTTGTAATTCCTACACCGTTCACCTGATTTGGATGCAAATACCCTCAAATTAAAGCTGAAAGTCTGCAGTTAAAGCACATCTTGTTCGTTTCATTTCAAATCCATTGTGGTGGTGTATAGAGCCAAAAATATTAGAATTGTGTCGATGTCCCAATATTTATGGACCTGACTGTATATATATATATATATATATATATATATATATATATATATATATAATATATATACATACAGTAGGTTACCAACCAGAATAATACTTTCACCGCCGCCGCTCTGCCGCGGCGGTGAAATTCGGGGTGTATTTGCTGCCTTTAACCGCTAAGACTAAGAGGCGCTACAATCACAGACTTTGAAAAGTGTCCGTTTATTCCCTCTATTGCGTAATCTGCCGCTGCACTGCGGCTCATTCAGAGCGATTGAAAGCTGGTAGCAGATGAATTCAAGTGAAATGTAGTTAAAATAATTCATCACAATACTTAAATTAAATTGAATAAATAATGAAAACATTTCCATATAAAACATTGCAATAGAAACATATTAGGCTACATCAATGAGGCTTAGCAAGAGTATAAGACGTTGAAGTAACGGCGTTCAGGCGGTAGCTCTGTGGTTAACGCAAAGACACGGAGATTCTAGAGACCCGAGATCGAATCTCAATATAACATTAAAGCTGCAAGCAGCATTGAAAGGGCCCTCGCACCTCTGCCACCGCCACCCGGTGGCTTAAGGAAGACAGAGCATGGTGGGCAGTGTGCATTTAAGTAGGTAAATATAGGAGGAGTATGTCAAAGTCAGTTACAAAAATGTCCTTTATTATGGGGATAATAGCATGCGTTAACACTCAGACTGTTGCTAGCATGTTATAGCATGTTTCTAGCATGTTTAGAACTCAATGGCATATTTACTATGTTGCTGGTACTGCATCACAGTGTAAAATGTCACTTCCTTTTGACAGTAGGTGGCGCTATTACTTTAACTTAAAATTGTCATGTAGATATGTTCAGGGCACGACTCTTATCAAACGTGTGAAGTTTAGGGCAGATTGGACATTGTCTTCAGTAAAAACAACTTCCTGTTTCATTGCATTAGTATGCGTTAGTCAAGTCAAATCACCTTTATTTATATAGCGCTTTTTACAATACAAATTGTTTCAAAGCAGCTTTACAGAGATAACAGGAAAACAATGTTGTAATAGTATTGTTCAATTGAAAATTAAATGTCCCCAACTAAGCAAGCCAAAAGGCGAAGGCAACAGTGGCAAGGAACCAAAACTCCATCAGGTGACAGAATGGAGAAAAAAACCTTGGCATGTTAGCACTTGTACCATTATAACATGTTTCTAACATGTTTATAACTCAATGGCATATTTAATATGTTGCTAGTACTGCATCACAGTGTTAAACATGTCACTTCCTGTTGCCAGTAGGTGGCGCAATTACTATAACTGAATTTTCTCATGTAGATGTGTTCAGGGCATGACTCTTATCAAATGTGTGTAGTTTTGGGCAGATTTGATATTCCATGCCTGAGTTACAGCAAATTCCTATTTAATTGCAGTAATAGCATGCTTTAGCACTTAGCTAAGTGTTTGCTAGCATGTTTCTAGTATGTTGCTAGCATGTTTAACACTTGCTGGCACTTTTTTATATATTATTAGAAGTCCACAACAGTGTTAAACATGTCACTTCCTGTTGCCAGCAGGTGGCGCTATGACTGTAACTGAATATGAGCATGCACATGTGTTCAGGACAGAACTCTTATCAAAATTGTGTAGTTTGGGGCAGATATATGCTATATGCACGCATAAGTTCCGCATTTGACGCAAGGATGCTCATCCGTTTCCGGTTGGGGAGATTAAAGCGGAGGAAAACGGGATTATGGCAGAGTCTTCAAAATGTACTGTCCTCCCGTCTTTGAAACGAAACTTTCATATGTTTAGATGTAATTTTATGTATAGTTATGTTTATTTAATATAATTTTAAATAGAAGCATAAACACAACGAGGGGTGTCTGTTTTGTCTGTTTTTGTGACTAACGTTTCTTTAGTATAACCATGGAGTATAAAATTCAATATAAATTCTTGGTATTGCATTGGACTCTACGATCGGCGGAAGTTATCGAGCATCCTAACCATTCACCGGAAATACCGCCGTGCATAGAGCCCATTGGACATTGTTTGCCTGAGTTACAACAACTTCCTGTTTCATGGCGAAAAATCGAAATTCTTCAGGCCACCGAGGACACGCCCTTCGACGAAAAACAAGATCTTCGCAATTTAACGTCGCAAAGGCCTTAAGATTACACTCGCCAAATTTGAAGATGATCAGATTAAAACTGTAGGAGGAGTTCGTTAAAGTATGAGGCCTGAAAATAGCGAAAACTGCACACAAATCAGAGAGGAAGATCAAAATGGCGACTTCCTGTTTGTTTAGGGATACGCTCCAAGAGACTTTTTTGTAGGTATTGGGTCATTACATGCATGTACCTATTAGGAGTCCAGAACAGTTTTAAACGTCACTTCCTGTTGCCAGCAGGCGGCGCTATGACTATAACTGAATATGAGCATGGACATGCGTTTAGGAGATAACTTTTATCAAACGTGTGAAGTTTGGGGCAGATAGGACATTGCCTTCTTGAGTAACAACAACTTCCTGTTCATTGCATTAGCATGCTTTAGCACTTAGCTAAGAATAGCTAGCATGTTTTAACATGTTTATAACTCAATAGCATATTTAATATGTTGCTAGTACTGAATCACAGTGTTAAACATGTTACTTCCTGTTGCCAGTAGGTGGCGCAATTACTATAACTGAATATTCTCATGTAGATGTGTTCAGGGCAGGACTGTTATCAAACGTGTGAAGTTTGGGGCAGATTTGACATTCCATGCCTGAGTTCACAGCAAATTCCTATTTAATTGCAGTAATAGCATGCTTTAGCACTTAGCTAAGTGTTTGCTAGCATGTTTCTAATATGTTGTTAGCATTTTTAACACTTGCTGGCACTTTTTTATATGTTATTCGGAGTACACAACAGTGTTAAACATGTCACTTCCTGTTGCCAGCAGGTGGCGCTGTGACTGTAACTGAATATGAGCATGGACATGTGTTCAGGACAGAACTCTTATCAAACGTGTGAAGTTTGGGGCAAATTGGACATTGTTTGCCTGAGTTACAGCAACTTCCTGTTTCATGGCGAAACATCGAAATTTGTCAGGCCGCCGAGGACACGCCCTTTGACGAAAACTCAAGATCTTCGCAATTTAACGCAGCGGTTCTCAAACTGGGGGCCACAAGATGGCGCTAGGGGGGCCGCAAAGAAATTCTAGAACACGAAATTATTTTTAAAATTTATTTTACCAGTAGGCTACGTAAGTTAGGATTGTCCTATGTGAACTATGATGTATTTTTTTAAAAATTAAATATTTTAAAAAATATTATCAATTATACATATCATATTACGCTGAAACGTCACCAAACCGTTGAGGTAGCCTAGTGAACACAAGTTACAACGACATGAACAAGCTGATAAATGCCAAGACTATTTAAAATGGACAAGTTTTTAGATAGAGGATGCAGTGTATCGGCTGAGAAGGTCACAACAGAAGAGCCCAGCGTGAAAAAAACGAAACTGCGTAAATTTGACGACTCGTACATAAAATATGGCTTTATGGAATATAGTGACGGCAGACCACAGTGCACACTGTGCTTGAAGATTTTATCCGTTGAAGCACTGAAACCATATAAACTCAACCGACATCTCACAACAATTCATCCGGAGCATGCAAATAAAAGTAAGGATTTTTTTCAGAGAAAGAAAGAAGAATACGTCAAGCAAAAGGTACGACTGACTAACATCACGACAATACCTGAGAAAGCACAGCATGCATCGTATCTTGCAGCCCTGCGAATAGCCAAATGTAAAAAGCCTCACACAGTCGGAGAGGAATTAATACTTCCAGCAGCAGTGGATATGTGCAGAGTGATGATCGGGGAGGAGGCCGCGAATAAAATTAAATCCATACCGCTGTCCAACGATACAGTAAGCAGGCGGATCAAAGACATTTCTTTTGATGTAAAATCTCAACTGACCGAAAGATTACGATCGTGTGAGCAGTTCGCGCTTCAGCTTGATGAATGCACTGACGTTAGTAGTGCTGCGCAGGTATTAGTGTACGTTCGATATTTATGGGACAGTAAAATTATGGAAGATTTTTTATTTTCAAAAGAACTCGAGGGGAGAGCTATATACAGGTGAGGACATTTTCAAAATGTTGGACACTTTTATGGTAGAAGAAAATCTGAGCTGAGAAAAATGCGTGTCTGTTTGCACTGATGGTGCGGCAGCAATGACCTTGCCAACCTCCCTTCCTCCCCGCTGAAGGCGCGCGATTACAAATGCGTGAAATGCACTCACAGTGGTTGAGCGCGGTAAAGTTAGTTTTAGTTTCGATATTTCGCCGGACATTTGTTTTCCCTAGCCACTGTTTTATAGGGTCGGCAGTCTTACAAATATATCAATAGCAGGATTAGTTTTAACATTATGTAACCATTGTATATCGACATTAAATATTCGTTCAAAATCACCTACTTGCATTAATGTTGCATGTTTATACATGAGAATGCTTTGACGCGCTTCCACAGTGCATGACGAGGGAACGTCTGCCAATTACACCAACTGCGTTAAACGTAGCCTATAATTTGTATTATTTAAAATTCCAAAGCTTGTAGAAGGTTCCTACTAACCTGGTAGCCTTGAGTAAACTCACTTATCTAAGAAAATGTTTCATAAAACATAAATATCAGTTGAGCCTATATGTTTACTTTCTTCACTGACACAGAAGAAAATGAAAAGACTATCAGTCAAAATTCAGCTTTAGGAGGGGAAGAAATAGGGCAGGATAAGGAGACTGAGAGAAAAAGAAAGATGGAGATGAGGAGAGCCGGTGTTGACAAATAATTTAATTTAATTTGTTTTTTTTTTGGCCTTCAAAAGCCTTATATTGCACATTTGTAGGTCAGAGAAATCCAAATTTTCTCGGGGGAGCATGCCCCCTAACCTCTCTAGCTACCTTACATTTTAAGGCACATGTCTGTGGTTGGGGCTGTGGCTACAGTGCCAAGGCTCAATTTTTGTCCCAGTGTTCAGCAATTTTAACATAGTATCGTCATCATATCATTAATGGACCAAAATAAAAACATTCAAATATCAAGTAAATAAATATTGTGATACTTGGTGCCACAGTGACACTCTTGTCCCAAAAAGTATTGTTATACCACGATACTCAATATGTTGTCCCACTAAGAGTCATTTTTCCCTGTTGCACCTACACAAAATTTGAGGGTTCCCCCACCTGCCAAATCCCACTTTAACCACTGTATATATATATATATATATATATATATATATATATATATATATATATATATATATATATATATATATATATATATATATATATAGCTGCGAGCAGCGATTACGGGCCCAAGCCGGTGGCACCGCAACCCTGGTGCACCAGGATGGCGGTACCGCCGGCTTTGGCCCTTCATCGCTTTATATATATATATATATATATAAAGCCGGTGGCACCGCCACCCTGGTGCCTTTAGGGTTATTGTGCACGACGTGACACAAAATATCTGCTCGCTATCTGCCGAACGGCTCTGGTAGTTCCGCTTCAGCACTGATGATGTTGTAGAAATAGTGTGCTCTGGTTGGTCTGGATTATTCGGGATTTTTTATTTAATACAGAAATAAGTTATTTATAATTCAGATGAGAATAAAGTTAGTGTTGATTAAAATGAAGGAAAACAAATATATTGATCTGAAATATAGCACATTAATTTTACATTTATTTAGGTTCAATTACCAAACATACAATCTTAATTTAATTTAAAGCAACCAATACATTTAAAATACATGGGTTGTATGCACATTTTTTTTATATATAAAAAAAAATATATATATATCCAAAAAGACAAGGCTTAAAAACTCTTGTCACTGTAACAGACACAATCTCTCTCTCTCTCCTCTCTCTCTCTTCTCTCTCTCTCTCTCTCTCTCTCTCTCTCTCTCTCTCTCTCTCTCTCTCTCTCTCTCTCTCTCTCTCTCTCTCTCTCTCTCTCTCTCTCTCTCTCTCTCTCTCACTCACTCACTCACTCACTCACTCACTCACTCACTCACTCACTCACTCACTCACTCACTCACTCACTCACTCACTCACTCACTCACTCACTCACTCACCATCACTCACTCACTCACACACACACACACACACACACACTCTCACACACACACACACGTCAAGTCACTTACATTTTAGATGCAATATTGAATAAGCAGAAAAATCTGATTTTCTGCTATGAAAATATAAATAAGCATACAAATTGAATAAGCACTTTGAATATTCTAAACAGAATACGCACTAGTCGCTAATGAATAAGTACTAGCACTTAGGATTAGTTCACTTTTGAAAAAACTTTTGCTGATAATTTACTCACCCCCATGTCATCCAAGATGTCCATGTCTTTCTTTCTTCAGTCGAAAAGAAATTAAGGTTTTTGATGAAAACATTCTAGGATTTTTCTCCATGTAATCTAATACTCTGGGTGCCAAAGGGTTCAAGGTCCAAATGACAGTTTCAGTGCAGCTTCAAATGACTTTAAACGACACCAGATGATGCATAAGGGTCTTATCTTGCGAAACGATCGGTCGATTTTTAAAATAAATAAATAAAAAAGTTTATGCCTTGCTCTGTTCCGTGATGCTTGGTCGTCACTCTCCTGTTCGAACTCGTTCATCCAAATGAACGAGTCTTTTTTCGAGTCATTTCGTTCATTCTGTTTGTTGAATGAACGAAACGACTCGAAAAAAGATTTGTGAGTAAATTATCAGCAAAAGTTTTTTTCAAAAGTGAACTAATCCTTTAATGGAATAGATGCTAATATCTAAAAAATAAGTACTAGTAGCATGAAAATAGAGACTAGTAGGTTAAAATGATTAAATGTTAAAACGGCTTGCCATATTGGCTCAGAAAAAGAGAGAGAGAAAATGAAATTTTAGATAATTCCCCTTATTCACCGCGCCTCCATCTTGAAAACCAAAACGAGGCTGAGGGGTACACTCTACCGGAAGTGCAGTGACAGAGCGTGGCGGCGGGCGTCTGTGTCATAGATATCTGTGTACCTGTGTGGACAACAAACCTCTCATCTCTTCCGGAAATAACTGTGGAGTATGTTGAAAAATGGGCAAATAACGACTGCGAGATTCCCCGGGCTGTTTTGCTAAAAAGACACGGCTAGTCACGGCAGGACATTAGCTGATCAGGCTAGTCTAAAGAGCTACAACTTGCTTAACGTTACCAAGCAAGCTCGGGCTAGCTAGAGGGTTACGAACAGGTGAAATAATTAACTCACTTTCACGTTTGAATGCCGTTTGTGATCCGATGTGGATTCTGATCACCGTATAAGGTAACGTTAGAAATATTTATAACGTTATAGCAGCTATACGCGATGCAAAAGACTATGCACGCTAACCATTACCATAGTAAACATAGTAAACGCTTGAAGATTACGTATAGTAAAAAAACATGGTGAACGATTGAAGAAATCAGACCAATAATAAAGGCTATCACAATTATGTTTTATCTTATCTGTCAGTAGCCTATACGTCTCGTCTCTTTATAGCGGAGTATCATCATAATAAAGCAACTTTTTTTTTTCGGGAGCTTCCTCTGTTTCTCTGACTGAAAATATCTGTAACGTTAGCATAAGTTACTGGGAGTCGAGAGAGTGCTAAAGCTCATCAGGTTTTATTTTTGGTGGCATATATTTGTAGAAATTATCATTCTTTCTAAATGTGATGCATGTCTTGTAACGTTAACTACCAAATAAACAGAAACAGACGCGACTGAAGAAGTGTGTCCTCTTTCTTTTGTGAAACCTAACGGAAATTTATTTCTGTGACCAATGTGCAATTTTGACATACATTAATTCATGATCAATGTCACTTTTTATTGTAAACCTGGCTGTAGTAAAACATCGATGCTTGGGTGTGTGTGTGTGTGTGAGTGAGTGAGTGTGTGTGATATTCAAGTAAACAACAAAAATGCCAGCAAACAGTCGCTTTTTAGTCGTTTCCAGTGATTTTTTTATTGATTAGTTTTCTGATAAAACTTCCGTTTGTTGGTAAAATGATGGGTTAGTGTGACGTTGTTCCATAGAGGCCTGTTACGGGCGTTAAGATAACGTTATGACTGTAGCCTACAGAGGGCCACCGTTACTTCTGTACCCCACAGCCTCGTTTTGGTTTAAGCTGGTGACGTAGGTGAATAAGGCGAATAGCACCTATTAATAGATACTAGTATTTATTCAATAAATACTAGTTCTAAGTCATTACATACTAGTACCTATTAAATAGATACCAGTACTTATTCATTAGCTACTAATACATATTCAAAAGAATATCTAAAGAATAAGCACTAGTATCTAAAGAATAGGCACTAGTACTAAAGAATAAGCACTAGTCGCAAATGAATAAGTACTAGTACTTAATGGAATAGATACTAGTATCTAAAAAATAAGTACTAGTAGCATGAAAAAAGAGACTAGTAGGTTAAAATGATTAAATGTTAAAACGGCTTGCCATATTGGCTCAGAGCATCAAAAGCATCAAACAAGAATATTAAAGGTTGATGCGTTGCCACGGCAACAGTATCTAAGATATCAATAATCCTTTCTCAGGTCTACATCTGCCGTGTGTTTACATTATACACATAAAGTTTGAAGCAAATTGGGTAAAAATAAGAGGGTGATTTCAAAGCCTTTAGGAAGTGACACACTTCCTGCTGCCAGTTGGTGGCGCTATAACTTTGACTCACAATAGTCACATCAATGTGATCGGACTCTTACAGCGAACACACTGCTGAAGTTTCATCAAGATCAGTTAATGTATGCAGAAGTTATAACACTCTTCCTGTTTCACGTTTCTCGCCATAATTTCGTTTCCTCGCCACGGCCAAACCGTTCGAGATATCAAAAATCCTCTGGCAATTTTTCATCCTCAATGTCTTGACTTCATGCACACCGAGTTTCGTGGCGATTGGTTGAATTCTCTAGGAGGAGTATATCGAACTCCAGGGGCATACGCTTCCAAACAAACCATAACAGCCGACTTCCTGTTGGGCTGGGGTAAAAAGTAAAAGTACAAAGGATATATGAATCGATGAGATCTAAATGTGTACTGAGTTTCATATTACATGCAAGCGTGTTTGATTTATGGACCAAGTTTTCGGACCCCGTTCCAGGGGGCGCTGTCGAGCCCCCCTGCCACGCCCAGGTACCAGCTTCAGCCCGGCCCTGATGGCCGCAGGTTTTGACCCGTGTGCAAAGTTTCAAGAGTTTTTGAGCACGATAAGGGCCCCAAAAGTGCGCTAAGATTCTCAAAAGCATCCAAAAAGAATATTAAAGTTTGATGCGTTGCCACGGCAACAGTATCTAAGCTATCAACAATCCTTTCACAGGTCTACATCTGGCGTGTGTCTACATTATACACATCAAGTTTGAAGCTAATCGGGTAAAGCGTGTTGGATATATGGACCAAATTGTCGGACTCGTTCAAGGGGGCGCTGTCGAGCCCCCCTGCCACGCCCGGGTACCAGCTTCAGCCTGGACCTGATGGCCGCGGGTTTTGACCCGTGTGCAAAGTTTCAAGAGTTTTCGAGCACGTTAAGAACCCCAAAAGTGCCCGAAAGCATAAAAAAGCACGAAAAAGTTTAAAAAAAGGAATATTAATGTTTGATGCATTGCCATGGCAACAGTATCTAAGATATCAATAATCCTTTCACAGGTCTACATCTGGCGTGTGTCTACATTTATACACATAAAGTTTGAAGCAAATCAGGTAAAAATAAGAAGGTGATTTAAAAGCATTTTGAAAGTGACACACTTCCTGCTGCCAGTTTGTGGCGCTATAACTTTGACTCACAATAGTCACATCCATGTGATCGGGCTCCTACAACGAACACACTGCTGAAGTTTCATCCAGATCAGTTAATGTCTGCTGAAGTTATAACACACTTCCTGTTTCACGTTTCTCGCCATAATTTTGTTTCCTCGCCACGGCCAAACTGTTCGAGATATCAAAAATCCCCTCGCAAACTTTCATCCTCAGTGTCTTGACTTCACGCTGACCGAGTTTCGTGCCGTGTGTTTGAATTCTCTAGGAGGAGTATTTCACATTCCATTGCATGCGTTTTCCAAACAACCCTTAATAGCCAACTTCCTGTTGGGCTGGGGTAAAAAGTAAGAGCATGGAGTATATATGAACCGATGAGATCTATATGTGTACCGAGTTTCATATTATTACATGCAAGCGTGTTTGATTTATGGACCAAGTTTTCGGACCCCGTTCCAGGGGGCGCTGTGGAGCCCACCTGCCACGCCCGGGTACCATCTTCAGCCCGGCCCTGATGGTAGCAGGTTCTGACATGTGTGCAAAGTTGCAGGAGTTTTCGAGCATGTTAAGAGCCCCAAAAGTGCCCGAATAGTTAATTAATAATTATAAAGAATAATCCTTAGGAAAACAATAGGGCCTTCGCCTTTTCAAGGCTTGGGCCCTAATAATAATCCTTAGGAAAACAATAGGGCCTTCGCATTTTCAAGGCTTGGGCCCTAATAAACGGAGCAATTCCAAGAGGGTCCTCACACCATCGGTGCTCGGGCCCTAATTATGTTGGCCGACAGCATTAATCTTTAACCGTTCTTGATGCTTAAATAAGTAACTGTTTATTTGCGAGTTTATTAACTGTTTATTTATTTAAAGTCAAGCGTTTTGTTTAATTAACAATGGCACATTACAACATTGCTACATGTAGAGCCGCTGCACAGAGGACAAAACTGTTGAAGGAAGATTGTTAGCCGATTGCGTCAGAAAATGAAAATGAAGAAGCTCGTCTTTAGTCTGCTAAATTATTGTGTAATGTAAAAAACACAAAAAATACTTAAATTTGGAACCCCATCAAACAATTCAAGGTTTAAATAAAGTGGTGGAACAGTTTTAAAAAAAATGTAAAACAGGGTTGCATTTAGACTTTATTTCCATGCAAAAAGAAACACAGAATCTTATTCTTGCTACATTTTAAATTTGTTTTGCCAAAGAAATCTCTCGCTGGATCTCAGCAAGTTTATTTAGTCTCCCTTGCTCAAACATTCTTAAACTCCACAAAACCAGTTGATCCAACTGGATTGAACACTTCAATTTAAATGTGTGTGTTAAAACTTTAAATAGGCTACAATAAATAAACTACAATATTTATAATTTAATAAAATATGGTGACACATCGAGAGATGTATCCTGAAAATAATTTTGTCTTTGCCTGCTCATCAGGCTGGCTATCCCACACTCTCCATATGAAAGAGGAACATTAACACCACCTATTGTCCTGCATCACGCTAAACTGTCCCTCCAAACCCCCCACAGGCTCTCTGAGTCTGAGACTGACTTAAAAGAGAAGTCGCAATTCACACTTAAATCGCTCTTCTATACATTAGCATTAGGCTATTAAAGTGTTGATAATGAAGGAATTCAATGATTTAAGCTACATGTAGTGATCTTTCTGTCATAAAAGTTTATTACTAAATATTTCATTATTTAAATAATTTAAGAAATAAAACTGGTTTGGGCCAGCTTTTTCCAAGCAAAACTAAATATAATCTTCAAACGCATGTTCATTTTGTTGTCATGCTCAACTCAATATTAAATTCTACAGGGATCTTTGGATCCAGGCATGTAAATTGTGAATTAGTTCTTTTTAAAATTATTATTATTCAAATATTCAAATACAAATATCTCGGTGTTTCGTGCACTGCTGATAAACTAAATAACATTTAGATAATAATTATGAACTTTAAATGAAACAATATAGCAACACTTCGAATAAATGAGTTGATCTGTTTTTACATTTTAATTCAGGGAGATTTAGTCTCTACATTTAATTAGATCGAGATTTTCACCTTGTCATTTTCTCATTGCGAGGCGCCAACATCATAAACATATTTCAGCAGATTCTCTGTACCTCTCGTTTTCATATGGATTACATAATCAGATAACATTTATTAGCCTAAATATTTAGACATTAAAACTAAAGGCTTTAGACATAGCCGATTTCCTATCGTGACTGAGTTGAGGCAAGTGGCTTTCGGTTCATTTTTGTGACGCGCAGTTCCCGGAGACCGAGACGACAGATAAACTTTTGTCATTAGCCTAAAAAAAAAGTTTACAGTTTTGAATGATGTAGGCTACTCTACTCTTATCTGTATGACCAAAAAATCACGTATAGCCTATTAAGTTATTTTAGCTGTTATGAGAAAAATAAATCAAATGAACGCGCTGCCTCGTTTGTCGAAAACTTTACTTAAAACCATGTTTTTAAAAACTCTATGTAGGCTATAGGCAATAAAACAAATATAGATATAGGCTAGGCCTATATATATATATATATATATATATATATATATATATATATATATATATATATTATATATTTTTTTTTTATATATATTTTTTATTTTTTTAACAAAACTGCTTTTGAACGATTGGTATTATTATAGCTACAGATGTCGTTCTGTTGGAAGCCTAGGAAAATAAAGAAGGAAGGAAGGAAGGAATGAAAAGAAAGAAGGAAGGAAGGCTACTATTTGTTCCTTAGTGTAAAATGGAAATGGATGGTAATTTTATTTTATAAATATAAGCCAAAAAATATATGGTGGAACAGAGTTTTAGAACTAAACAAATCTGCATTAATAGCCTAAAAATAAAAATTTGTTACAGTATGTTTGTTCGGGATTTGAACACATGTCTTCTGATTGATCGAACCGTCAGCTCTACCACTCGGCCATGTCGTAGCTCCCTGAGAAAAGCCCAAACGTTTGTTTCTCCAGTGTGTGTTCGCTCAAATGAGTGAGAAAACGTTTTTTTTTGTTAGACTAGGCGTGGTGTGTCAAAATACTTACTTATAAACTTCAATATTTTGCTCAAAACCACCTCAAGACGCTTTGTGACATTTTAAAAAGCCAAGGCCAATGGAACCAGGATCGTAATTGAAACGCACTGCATGTTATCTCTCAATACAGGAGCAGAAGCTCTGGTTCAGATTTTATTGTTTGTTGTTTAAACGTACGTGTTATATATTTAAAATATATATATATATATATATATATATTTGATATGGTCTATTTAGGGTAGGCCTATAGCATTGATTCACTATACTGTGGAGGGGGAAATCACCCACCGGCAAATCGCACCTTGCTTATTAACCATGTTTTTAAAAATTCTTTCTGCATATAACCCCGTGAAGTTTTATTTATTTTTTTAACAGAACTGTTTTTGAAGACGTAAATTCAGTCAATCTGTTGGATGAGATTTGTTCCTTAGTGTGAAATGGAAATGCATGGTAATTATATAAAAAACATGTTTATTCGGGTTTCGAACCCGTGTCTTTGTACTGCGTAAACCGTCAGCTCTACCACTCGACCACAAGATTGGTTGTTTACTAGTTAGTGTGCGCGCAAACGAGAGAAGCACTCTTCAATCTTCTCATTCCTCAATAGTTTAGCGTCATTGATTGCACCTAATTTATTTTCACTGACTGCTAGATAGGCCTCTTTTAAATTTTGATTCATAAAATGTTCTGCTCTAAAAGTTTGCTATATTCTATTTAAAATGTAGGCTACTTTTACATACGTTTTGCTTTCGCTAAATGTCCCTTTGCGCCACCTGGCGGTCATTTCGCGAATGACTTTGAAATGCGACAGGGTTTTTTTTTTTGCTTTTTTTTTAATTCACCGCGGTAGTTGCCGCAGCGGTAATAGCCATTCTGGTTGGCATATATATATATATATATTAGTGGTGGGCATAGATTCATTTTTTTTAATTTAGATTAATCTCACTGTAATCTTGGAATTAATCTAGATTAAAATGGCTCATTTGAATTCTGCCGAAGGCATTCAGAATATGTGTGCTACCCAAAAAATTACTAAAAGTAAGTCTTTGAGAACGGGTTTCCAGGTGCGGCATTAGACCACCATTGTTTATATATTTTTTTATATATAAGTAGAATTTCTATAACTCTTTTATGAGTTGAACTGATAATCACTCTTTTGTGTGAACACAATCTCAATACAGACGTTACAAAGAAATACAACAAATCAAAAAAATATATTATCTATGACAAAAATTTTATTATAAACTACATTAGTGGATAATTAAATAAAACAATAATTTGATAAAATCTGAACATTTAGTGAGAAAAAACATTATTTAGTGGAGAATAATTAAGAGACAATAAGTGTACTAATAAATTTGATAAATCGTTACATTGCTATTTGTGTTGTTGTAAAATAAATTCATGAAAAACAAGATAAAAAACAGAAAGGCTATTAACAAGAAAGGCTATTAATAATATTTCATTGCGCAAAAAAGTATTATGATATGAAAAGCTCCAATACAGTGCGGCACAAAGCGCTTATGCGCATCCCGAGCGCAGAATGATGCGCTTAAAGGAACATGAGTCGCAGTGCGTCGAGTCCCGTCTGCATTGAAAAGTTCAATTCATTCTTTATGTGCGTAGTGGTGTGCGATGTATATTGTCTATTATGCTATTGTAATCATTGTTTTAACGATGTACGAGGTATGACTATATATCATATTATGTTGTTATCATACAATATCACATCAGCAAGAGGGCCGTTTTCCCGTCCACAATAGCAAATATGATATTAAGTTCATATAACAGTTAAATTAACAATTTCTTCGAGTCTTAAAAATCCTTAAATTTGAATTAAAAAAGTGTGCAGAAACCCTGATGAATGACGTTGGCGCGCAAGCTTTCCAAGCAACGCAAAGCAAAGCAGCTCATTTACATTTAAATGTAAATGCACTACATAGTAGTTTGACACTAAAATATCAAGGTGAAAGTCATCATAGCTTGCGTAGTATAGACCCAGCTCCCAACCCAACTTTGAGAAAAGATTAACGGCGATATTTTTTTTTTGTTCGTAACGGCCCACCACTAATATATATATATAAAAAGTGTATAATATATATATATATATATATATATATATATATATATATATAATATTAGTGCTGGGCCGTTATCGGCGTTAACGTGCTGCGTTAACGTGAAACTCTTATCGCGCGATAAAAAAAAATATCGCCGTTAATCTAAGTTGGGTTGGGATCATAAATAGCTTTTTCGAATATCGTTATTTTCGCGCAATTCTAATGTGTAGTATCACATACTTGACGCCGCGCCTACTGTCACAGATCGCGCAAAAGGGTATTTTCCTGTCAGGGACACAAGGTGTACTTTCACTTTGTTGGGCGACGTTCCTCTCATTACTTTATTTGAATGCAATACGTTGTTAAATGAGTTTATTCCAAGCGCGCTGTATCCTTTGTATGGGCATGAGCGATGCTCATTTACAAATGAATCACTCTTTCGAGTCGATTCTGTTCAAAGACTTCATCAAACAAGTTGTCAGATCTGTCTAAATCGGTTCGCGAATCAGTTGATCTGTTCAGTTCCTTACGCACTGAATCGTCTGAACTCTGAAGCACTTTTAATTCACACTCGAGGAGTCGTAATAAGTAACAGGAAGATTAAAGAACATCAAGAGCGTTGGATGAAGTGGCCGTGGATCTAGTTTAGTCTAGTGAAAGCAAATCTGCAAATGCATCATATCTTTGCCAGCGATGAAGATCTTGGTTATTAGTTGAACTGAACATCTTCGTAAACTGTCTGTGAATGAATATTTCCACAGGACGATACATTCGAGTTCATTTCATTCAGGTAATACATTTTACAACCAAACAGATTATTACGCCACGATAGCACTACTAAAAAGTATGACATTATCCGGGTTTTGGACATACATTAATTTATAGGCTACAAAAAAACGCTTCAGAGCGTCGGCGCACTGGTTAACAGGTTTAAATAAGCTACCATTGTCCACAGTTTATGAAATGAACACCCGCCATCCCACGGAATGTGTGTGTATTGCGCAGTGGCATAATCACACGAATAGTTTACATTGATTGAAACTAATTTGTTTAAAAAGGAGGCTATTGCAGTAACAAGGCAGGTTCACATAAAATCATTATGACATATGACATTATTTTTTGATCTAACGATCATTGGCGATGCAAAAACGGACTGTCGTGCGTATTGTTTTTTCTTCTTCTTCCAATTACTATGTTAAAAAAAACATGTTACTTGTTCAATTAATAAACAGTTTGTTTGATGACAAATCGCTAAAGATGAAATTGGCCTCCCTTTCTGGCATTGCGGGTTTTTTTTTTTAACGATATTCGACTTTTGCTCCTCGATTGTCGAATGGCATTTTTGGCAGAAATTCACATCCCTATGCGAGGCGAACTATTCTCAAATACTTACTTTTAGTCATTATTTGGGTAGCATACATATTCTGAATGCCTTCGGGAGAATTCAAATGAGCCATTTTAATCTAGATTAATCTAGATTAATTTTAAAATTAATCTAGATTAATCTAGATTAAAAAAATTAATCTATGCCCACCTCTAATATATATATATATATATATATATACACGCTCACCTAAAGGATTATTAGGAACACCATACTAATACTGTGTTTGACCCCTTTCGCTTTCAGAACTGCCCTAATTCTACGTGGCATTGATTCAACAAGGTGCTGAAAGCATTCTTTAGATATGTTGGCCCATATTGACAGGATAGCATCTTGCAGTTGATGGAGATTTGTGGGATGCACATCCGGGGCACGAAGCTCCCGTTCCACCACATCCCAAAGATGCTCTATTGGGTTGAGATCAGTGTTGCCAGATTGGGACGGTGATTTACAGCCCAAAAGCTCACCAAAACCGCCCACTCCGAGAAAAAACCGCCCAAAATTTTACTGCCAAAATAATGTGATATAATTGTATTGCCATGTCATGCAAGGTTGATAAGCACCATTTTTATCTCCTTAAAACAAAATAACGATGATAAAATACAATAAAAAATAAATAAATTTCCCAGGAAAACGGATCAAAACAGTGCAATAATTAAGGAGAATTAGCAAATATGACTAAAATGTCCAGGTGGACACTGTCAAAACGGCAATCAAGAAATGTACCGATGACTTTAACCCTCAGAAGTAGCTGTTACACATTGTAGAACATAATGCTGAATTTAGCAGTCAAAACTGATTCATTGTTGATCAAACCTTTTTCTGCAGCTGTCAGGGACAGTTCATGCAGTCTGGACGGTGTAAACGTTGCAGATGTCTGGTTAGGCTAGTGCACATGGATCATGGACAGGAGTCCTCCCATATTCGATTCCAATTCAAGTATTTCAACTGAACTTTGCTCTCCTCTCAGAGTTAACCATCGAATCGTCTCCTCCCACCACATGTGTACGTTTTTAGAGTTGATCACTATCTTACTCTTTACTGTAGATACAACTTACTGGTCACTTTGGCATTATCGATCACTAGAATATACAGCTGCCTACAAGTTATTGCGCTAAATCGCGTCTGCCTGCTGATCGCTGATTGGCTATAAGTGCGTGCGTGCTCGTCGGTGACGTCAACACCAACGCCAGCTGACTCTGCATGTGTGTCATGATGACAGCACATGCACACTTTAGTTTAGTTTTTTAACCAATTAGACTTTAATACGTAGATGTTTGAAAACCGCCGAACTGACCCCAAACCAGCCCAAATTTTGTCCACCCCCCAAACACTTTTTTACCCGCACAATCAAATTCAAAACCGCCCAATTGGGCGGGAACCCACCCAATCTGGCAACACTGGTTGAGATCTGGTGACTGTGGGGGCATTTTTAGTACAGTGAACTCATTGTCATGTTCAAGAAACCAATCTGAAAATATAGCTGCGAGCAGCGATTACGGGCCCAAGCCGGTGGCACCGCAACCCTGGTGCACCAGGGTGGCGGTACCGCCGGCTTTGGCCCTTCATCGCTGTTTGCAGCTATATTTATTTATATATATATATATATATATATATATATATATATATATATATATATATATATATATATATATATATATATATAAAGCCGGTGGCATCGCCACCCTGGTGCCTTTAGGGTTATTGTGCACGACGTGACACAAAATATCTGCTCGCTATCTGCCGAACGGCTCTGGTAGTCCCGCTTCAGCACTGATGATGTTGTAGAAATAGTGTGCTCTGGTTGGTCTGGATTATTCGGGATTTTTTATTTTATACAGAAATAAGTTATTTATAATTCAGATGAGAATAAAGTTAGTGTTGATTAAAATGAAGGAAAACAAATATATTGATCTGAAATATAGCACATTCATTTTACATTTATTTAGGTTCAATTACCAAACATACAATCTTAATTTAATTTAAAGCAAACTATACATTTGAAATACATGGGTTGTATGCACATTTTTTTTTTATATAAAAAATATATATATATATCCAAAAAGACAAGGCTTAAAAACTCTTGTCACTGTAACAGACACAATCTCTCTCTCCACACACACACACACACACACACACACACACACACACACACACACACACACACACACACACACACACACACCGTCAAGTCACATTTTAGATGCAATATTGAATAAGCAAAAAATCGGATTTTCTGCTCTGAAAATATAAATAAGCATACAAATTGAATAAGCACTTTGAATATTCTAAACAGAATAAGCATTAGTCGCTAATGAATAAGTACTAGTACTTAATGGAAATGAAAATGATTAAATGTTAAAACGGCTTGCCATATTGGCTCAGAGAGAGAGAGAGAGAAAATGACATTTTAGATAATAGCACCTATTAATAGATACTAGTATTTATTCAATAAATACTAGTTCTAAGTCATTACATACTAGTACCTATTAAATAGATACCAGTACTTATTCATTAGCTACTAATACGTATTCAAAAGAATATCTAAAGAATAAGCACTACTATCTAAAGAATAGGCACTAGTACTAAAGAATAAGCACTAGTCGCTAATGAATAAGTACTATTACTTAATGGAATAGATACTAGTATCTAAAAAATAAGTACTAGTAGCATGAAAAAAGAGACTACTAGGTTAAAATGATTAAATGTTAAAACGGCTTGCCATATTGACTCAGAGCATCAAAAGCATCAAACAAGAATATTAAAGTTTGATGCGTTGCCACAGCAACAGTTTCAAAGATATCAAGAATCCCTTCACAGGTCTTCATCTGCAGTGTATTTACATTATACAGATGACGTTTGAAGCAAATCGGGTAAAAATAAGAGGGTGATTTCAAAGCCTTTAGGAAGTGACACACTTCCTGCTGCCAGTTGGTGGCGCTATAACTTTGACTCACAATAGTCACATCCATGTGATCGGACTCTTACAGCGAACACACTGCTGAAGTTTCATCAAGATCAGTTAATGTATGCAGAAGTTATAACACACTTCCTGTTTCCATTATTCGCCATAAATTCGTTTCCTCGCCACGGCCAAACCGTTCGAGATATCAAAAATCCCCTGGCAATTTTTCATCCTCAATGTCTTGACTTCATGCTGACTGAGTTTCGTGGCGATTGGTTGAATTCTCTAGGAGTAGTATATCGAATTCCAGGGGCATACGCTTTCAAACAAACCATAATAGCCGACTTCCTGTTGGGCTGGGGTAAAAAGTAAAAGTACAAAGGATATATGAATCGATGAGATCTATATGTGTACCAAGTTTCATATTATTACATGCAAGCGTGTTTGATTTATGGACCAAGTTTTCGGACCCCGTTCCAGGGGCGCTGTCGAGCCCCCCTGCCACGCCCGGGTACCAGCTTCAGCCCGGCCCTGATGGCCGCGGGTTCTGACCCGTGTGCAAAGATTCAAGAGTTTTTGAGCACGTTAAGGGCCCCAAAGGTGCGCTGAGAGTCTCAAAAGTATCCAAAAAGAATATTAGAGTTTGATGCATTGTCACGGCAACAGCATCTAAGATATCAACAATCCTTTCACAGGTCTACATCTGGCGTGTGTCTACTTTATACACATCAAGTTTGAAGCAAATCGGGTAAAGCCTGTTTGATTTATTGACCAAGTTTTCGGACCCCGTTCCAGGGGGCGCTGTCGAGCCCCCCTGCCACGCCCGGGTACCAGCTTCAGCCCGGCCCTGATGGCCGCGGTTTCTGACCCGTGTGCAAAGATTCAAGAGTTTTTGATCATGTTAAGGGCCCCAAAAGTGCGCTAAGAATCTCAAAAGTATCCAAAAAGAATATTAAAGTTTGATGCGTTGTCACGGCAACAGCATCTAAGATATCAACAATCCTTTCACAGGTCTACATCTGGCTTGTGTCTACATTATACACATCAAGTTTGAAGCAAATAGGGTAAAGCGTGTTGGATATATGGACCAAATTGTCGGACCCGTTCAAGGGGGCGCTGTCGAGCCCCCCTGCCACGCCCGGGTACCAGCTTCAGCCTGGCCCTGATGGCCGCGGGTTTTGTCCTGTGTGCAAAGTTTCAAGAGTTTTCGAGCACGTTAAGAACCCCAAAAGTGCCCGAAAGCATAAAAAAGCATGAAAAAGCTTAAAAAAAGGAATATTAATGTTTGATGCATTGCCATGGCAACAGTGTCTAAGATATCAATAATCCTTTCACAGGTCTACATCTGGCATGTGTCTACATTATGCACATGAAGTTTGAAGCAAATCGGGTAAAAATAAGAGGGTGATTTAAAAGCATTTTGAAAGTGACACACTTCATGCTGCCAGTTGGTGGCGCTATAACTTTGACTCACAATAGTCACATCCATGTGATCGGGCTCTTACAACGAACACACTGCTGAAGTTTCATCAAGATTAGTTAATGTCTGCAGTAGTTATAACACACTTCCTGTTTCACGTTTCTCGCCATAATTTCGTTTCCTCGCCACGGCCAAACCGTTCGAGATATCAAAAATCCCCTGGCAATTTTTCATCCTCAGTGTCTTGACTTCATGCACACCGAGTTTCGTGCCGTGTGTTTGAATTCTCTAGGAGGAGTGTTTCACATTCCATTGCATGCGTTTTCCAAACAACCCTTAATAGCCGACTTCCTGTTGGGCTGGGGTAAAAAGTTAGAGTGCGAAGTATATATGAAACGATGAGATCTACATGTGTACCGAGTTTCATATTATTACATGCAAGCGTGTTTGATTTATGGACCATGTTTTCGGACCCCGTTCCAGGGGGCGCTGTCGAGCCCCCCTGCTACGCCCGGGTACCATCTTCAGCCCGGCCCTGATGGCCGCGGGTTCTGACATGTGTGCAAAGTTTCAGGAGTTTTTGAGCATGTTAAGGCCTCCAAAAGTGTCCAAAAGGTAGTAAAAAAATAATAATAAATATAGCTGCGAGCAGCGATTACGGGCCCAAGCCGGTGGCACCGCAACCCTGGTGCACCAGGGTTGCGGTACCACCGGCTTTGGCCCTTCATCGCTGCTCGCAGCTATATTTATATATATATATATATATATATATATATATATATATATATATATATATATATATATATATATATATGTATATATATATATATAAGCCGGTGGCATCGCCACCCTGGTGCCTTTAGGGTTATTGTGCACGACGTGACACAAAATATCTGCTCGCTATCTGCCGAACGGCTCTGGTAGTCCCGCTTCAGCACTGATGATGTTGTAGAAATAGTGTGCTCTGGTTGGTCTGGATTATTCGGGATTTTTTATTTTATACAGAAATAAGTTATTTATAATTCAGATGAGAATAAAGTTAGTGTTGATTAAAATGAAGGAAAACAAATATATTGATCTGAAATATAGCACATTCATTTTACATTTATTTAGGTTCAATTACCAAACATACAATCTTAATTTAATTTAAAGCAAACTATACATTAAAAATACATGGGTTGTATGCACATTTTTTTTTATAAAAAAATATATATATATCCAAAAAGACAAGGCTTAAAAACTCTTGTCACTGTAACAGACACAATCTCTCTCTCTCACACACACACACACAAACACACAGACACACACACACACCACACACACACACACACACACACACACACACACACACACACACACACACACACACACACACGTCAAGTCACATTTTAGATGCAATATTGAATAAGCAGAAAAATCGGATTTTCTGCTCTGAAAATATAAATAAGCATACAAATTGAATAAGCACTTTGAATATTCTAAACAGAATAAGCATTAGTCGCTAATGAATAAGTACTAGTACTTAATGGAATAGATACTAATATCTAAAAAATAAGTACTAGTAGCATGAAAATAGAGACTAGTATGTTAAAATGATTAAATGTTAATACGGCTTGCCATATTGGCTCAGAGAGAGAGAGAGAGAGAAAATGACATTTTAGATAATAGTACCTATTAATAGATACTAGTATTTATTCAATAAATACTAGTTCTAAGTCATTACATACTAGTACCTATTAAATAGATACCAGTACTTATTCATTAGCTACTAATACGTATTCAAAAGAATATCTAAAGAATAAGCACTACTATCTAAAGAATAGGCACTAGTACTAAAGAATAAGCACTAGTCGCTAATGAATAAGTACTATTACTTAATGGAATAGATACTAGTATCTAAAAAATAAGTACTAGTAGCATGAAAAAAGAGACTAGTAGGTTAAAATGATTAAATGTTAAAACGGCTTGCCATATTGACTCAGAGCATCAAAAGCATCAAACAAGAATATTAAAGTTTGATGCGTTGCCACAGCAACAGTTTCAAAGATATCAAGAATCCCTTCACAGGTCTTCATCTGCAGTGTATTTACATTATACAGATGAAGTTTGAAGCAAATCGGGTAAAAATAAGAGGGTGATTTCAAAGCCTTTAGGAAGTGACACACTTCCTGCTGCCAGTTGGTGGCGCTATAACTTTGACTCACAATAGTCACATCCATGTGATCGGACTCTTACAGTGAACACACTGCTGAAGTTTCATCAAGATCAGTTAATGTATGCAGAAGTTATAACACACTTCCTGTTTCCATTATTCGCCATAAATTCGTTTCCTCGCCACGGCCAAACCGTTCGAGATATCAAAAATCCCCTGGCAATTTTTCATCCTCAATGTCTTGACTTCATGCTGACCGAGTTTCGTGGTGATTGGTTGAATTCTCTAGAAGTAGTATATCGAATTCCAGGGGCATACGCTTCCAAACAAACCATAATAGCCGACTTCCTGTTGGGCTGGGGTAAAAAGTAAAAGTACAAAGGATATATGAATCTATGAGATCTATGTGTGTACCGAGTTTCATATTATTACATGCAAGCGTGTTTGATTTATGGACCAAGTTTTCGGACCCCATTCCAGGGGGCGCTGTCGAGCCCCCCTGCCACGCCCGGGTACCAGCTTCAGCCCGGCCCTGATGGCCGCGGTTTCTGACCCGTGTGCAAAGTTTCAAGAGTTTTTGAGCATGTTAAGGGCCCCAAAAGTGTGCTAAGAATCTCAAAAGTATCCAAAAAGAATATTAAAGTTTGATGCGTTGTCACGGCAACAGCATCTAAGATATCAACAATCCTTTCACAGGTCTACATCTGGCATGTGTCTACATTATACACATCAAGTTTGAAGCAAATCGGGTAAAGCCTGTTTGATTTATGGACCAAGTTTTCGGACCCCGTTCCAGGGGCGCTGTCGAGCCCCCCTGCCACGCCCGGGTACCAGCTTCAGCCCGGCCCTGATGGCCGCGGTTTCTGACCCGTGTGCAAAGTTTCAAGAGTTTTTGAGCATGTTAAGGGCCCCAAAAGTGTGCTAAGAATCTCAAAAGTATCCAAAAAGAATATTAAAGTTTGATGCGTTGTCACGGCAACAGCATCTAAGATATCAACAATCCTTTCACAGGTCTACATCTGGCGTGTGTCTACATTATACACATCAAGTTTGAAGCAAATCGGGTAAAGCCTGTTTGATTTATGGACCAAGTTTTCGGACCCCGTTCCAGGGGGCGCTGTCGAGCCCCCCTGCCACGCCCGGGTACCAGCTTCAGCCCGGCCCTGATGGCCGCGGTTTCTGACCTGTGTGCAAAGTTTCAAGAGTTTTTGAGCATGTTAAGGGCCCCAAAAGTGCGCTAAGAATCTCAAAAGTATCCAAAAAGAATATTAAAGTTTGATGCGTTGTCACGGCAACAGCATCTAAGATATCAACAATCCTTTCACAGGTCTACATCTGGCATGTGTCTACATTATACACATCAAGTTTGAAGCAAATCGGGTAAAGCCTGTTTGATTTATGGACCAAGTTTTCGGACCCCGTTCCAGGGGGCGCTGTCGAGTCCCCCTGCCACGCCCGGGTACCAGCTTCAGCCCGGCCCTGACGGACGCGGTTTCTGACCCGTGTGCAAAGTTTCAAGAGTTTTTGAGCATGTTAAGGGCCCCAAAAGTGCGCTAAGAATCTCAAAAGTATCCAAAAAGAATATTAAAGTTTGATGCGTTGTCACGGCAACAGCATCTAAGATATCAACAATCCTTTCACAGGTCTACATCTGGCTTGTGTCTACATTATACACATCAAGTTTGAAGCAAATAGGGTAAAGCGTGTTGGATATATGGACCAAATTGTCGGACCCGTTCAAGGGGGCGCTGTCGAGCCCCCCTGCCACGCCCGGGTACCAGCTTCAGCCTGGCCCTGATGGCCGCGGGTTTTGTCCTGTGTGCAAAGTTTCTAGAGTTTTCGAGCACGTTAAAAACCCCAAAAGTGCCCGAAAGCATAAAAAAGCATGAAAAAGCTTAAAAAAAGGAATATTAATGTTTAATGCATTGCCATGGCAACAGTGTCTAAGATATCAATAATCCTTTCACAGGTCTACATCTGGCATGTGTCTACATTATGCACATGAAGTTTGAAGCAAATCGGGTAAAAATAAGAGGGTGATTTAAAAGCATTTTGAAAGTGACACACTTCCTGCTGCCAGTTGGTGGCGCTATAACTTTGACTCACAATAGTCACATCCATGTGATCGGGCTCTTACAACGAACACACTGCTGAAGTTTCATCAAGATTAGTTAATGTATGCAGTAGTTATAACACACTTCCTGTTTCACGTTTCTCGCCATAATTTCGTTTCCTCGCCAAGGCCAAACCGTTCGAGATATCAAAAATCCCCTGGCAATTTTTCATCCTCAGTGTCTTGACTTCATGCACACCGAGTTTCGTGCCGTGTGTTTGAATTCTCTAGGAGGAGTGTTTCACATTCCATTGCATGCGTTTTCCAAACAACCCTTAATAGCCGACTTCCTGTTGGGCTGGGGTAAAAAGTTAGAGTGCGAAGTATATATGAAACGATGAGATCTACATGTGTACTGAGTTTCATATTATTACATGCAAGCGTGTTTGATTTATGGACCATGTTTTCGGACCCCGTTCCAGGGGGCGCTGTCGAGCCCCCCTGCCACGCCCGGGTACCATCTTCAGCCCGGCCCTGATGGCCGCGGGTTCTGACATGTGTGCAAAGTTTCAGGAGTTTTTGAGCATGTTAAGGCCTCCAAAAGTGTCCAAAAGGTAGTAAAAAAAAAATAATAATAATAATAATAATAATAATAAATAATCCTTAGGAAAACAATAGGGCCTTCGCCCTTAGGGCTTGGGCCCTAATAAATAATCCTTAGGAAAACAATAGGGCCTTCGCCCTTAGGGCTTGGGCCCTAATGATTCGAGCTTTGTGACATGGTTCATTATCCTGATGGAAGTAGCCATCAGAGGATGGGTACATGGTGGCCATAAAGGGATGGACATCACAGAATGGTCAGAAACAATGCTCAGGTAGGCCGTGGCATCTAAACGATGCCCAATTGGCACTAAGGGGCCTAAAGTGTGCCAAGAAAACATCCCCCACACCATTACACCACCACCACCAGCCTGCACAGTGGTAACAAGGCATGATGGATCCATGTTCTCATTCTGTTTACGCCAAATTCTGACTCTACCATCTGAATGTCTCAACAGAAATCGAGACTCATCAGACCAGGCAACATTTTTCCAGTCTTCAACTGTCCAATTTTGGTGAGCTCTTGCAAATCGTAGCCTCTTTTTCCTATTTGTAGTGGAGATGAGTGGTACCCGGTAGGGTCTTCTGCTGTTGTAGCCCATCCGCCTCAAGGTTGTGCGTGTTGTGGCTTCACAAATGCTTTGCTGCATACCTGGGTTGTAACGAGTGGTTATTTCAGTCAAAGTTGCTCTTCTATCAGCTTGAATCAGTCGGCCCATTCTCCTCTGACCTCTAGCATCAACAAGGCATTTTCGCCCACAGGGACGCCCATATATAATATAATATATATATATATTAGAGCTGTCAGTTAAATGCGTTATTAACGCCGTTAACGCAAACCCATTTTAACGGCGTAAATTTTTTTATCGTGCGATTAACAGTCTTTTTGGCCTAGCAAACTTTTTAGTTTTTTTCACATGCTTTTGCAACAGGAGGCGGCATGCGTGGCGCTGTGCTATGAAACCTATTCATTTCAATGGCTTATGCCGCGCGAGGGCGTTCTGTTGCTTCGTCGACCAAAGCGCAAGCGGATCTAGCTAGACCAGAAACAAACAACAGGCACGCCGCACATACTTGTTTGGGCTTGCGAGCCGGGCAAATAGTAGGTTAACATTAGGTTTTTTTGAGTGGATGACGAGCGTGTGATGCCGAAATGGATGCCAATAAGATTCTGAATGGAAAGTTTACTTTTAAAAAGTTGCCAAATGGTTCCATTGACAAGACCAAAGTGATCTGTGTGTTTTGTCGTTGTGAACTGAGCTATCATCATCGCAGCACGTCCAGTCTGAAACACCACTTGATGATGGCCAAGCACACACACACACAGCTGATGCGAATTCTCCGCATCAGGACCTCGTCAGTATTTCCTTCACCCTTTTATTGATGGACAGTGTTACATTGTGTGAGAGATTATTTGCTCCAAGTGAGAATGTTAGTGTGAAATTGAACACAGTATTGTGAATGTTGTTTTCAATAATAAACATTTGCACAAAGGAAGCCGATCCACTTTTCCATGTTGATAAGAGCATTAAAGGGTACCTATTATGGCATTTAAAATGTTCCTAATAATGTTCTGGGAGTCCCCAACAACAGTTTTACATGCATGCAATGACAAAAAACACTTTTGTTGTCTTATAATATGCATTTATTTTTACCTGATTTGCTCACCGACTCCCTAATGATTCGTTTGACGACTCATTTGTCCAAACCCCTCCTTTGCGTGACGCTAATCGGCGGTGATTGGTCAGATGACCCAGTCAGTTATATTTTGCGTTAGCCCAAAGCTTAAACATATTGATAAAGCACTGCAGTACTACAATACGCTTCACATAATTTCACATATTTCAAAAAACAAAAAAAATGACATTGGAGACCAGAAGCTGCTGAGCATAACTCTCACTCTCTCACACACACACACGCACGCACACGCGCGCACACACGCACACACACACACACACACACACACACACACACACACACACACACACACACACACACACACACACACACACACACACACACACACACACACACACACACACATAAAAGCAACAATTATTAATAGTACTTACAGGTTGTGATTCGGAGGAGGAAGCTGATAAAATAAACTAAATAAACTTGGTATTGAACCTTCCGCCGACTCGCGAATCAACACTTAAAAGCATTTGTGTTTGTGAAGCGATCGTCATTAAAATAACGTGAACACAGCTCAAGGTGGCTATACTTGTGTGGTATAGTTGTAAATATAAACTCTAGCCACTGAGTCTTCACATGCTCGTCCCTGGGCAGTGAAAAAAAAGTTTGCTTTTGATTCGCACTTCAGAACAGAGTCTCGTCGACATGATGTTGTCAGGTTTCTCTGTCTGCTCGGCGCGCGCACTGAGTGGGCGTGTCGAATTCAAATAACTTGTACAAGTGACGTATGAAAGTTAGAGAAAATGCATCGTTCGTCTATCGATTCATATCAGCAACTCAGAGTCGACTCTTACTTTTGAGAGACAATAACTTTGTATTAGGGATGCACCGAAATGAAAATTCTTGGCCGAAGCCGAAGCCGAATAATAATGAAACGCTTGGCCGAAGGCCGAATACCGAATACCGAACGCGGTATTTCACAATTTTTCCATTTATTTTGCCAATTTTTTCACCATTGCATTTAATTAAATAGTAAAAATATGCTTTTTTTACTATTTTGTCTTGAGAAAAACATCAAATTCCAAAAATACAATTTGTTTAACACTGAATAATTTTTTTTAACATTCCAGCAGATATTATTTAAACAAAGCACAATATAACTTAAAATAAATAAATTAGTAAAATAAAAACTATATTTTTATTTGGCCATCTTTGAACCCTTCCCTTCTTGAATAGCCTATGTTAGGCCTATAACTGACTGCTGAAAGAATATAACTAAAAAAGTGCATTGAAAAGTGCAAAAGTGGATGAACCCACAACAAATGAATAACTGTCCTAGACATAAGCCTACTTTTGCGGTTTACTTAAACTTTATCGTGGGCGTTGACAGGTTTGCATGGATTGCCTGGATCACTTGGGTTTCAATATAGCGCGCGCTCTCCGTGGCGATTAGCAGATAAGGAGTTGCCATGAGAACGACTCTTTTCATCTCTCTCTTTTCATACAGATTACATAAACAGAGAATATTTGTTTTCGTTTTGAATTAGATCGTTTAAAAGTAGACAATGATTATAAAGATATATGCCTTTGCCTGTGTGACTAGTATTGTATTGGCTGAGTTTTTTAGAGACGTGCTCCAGAAAAAAAAGTTAACGGAGACAGAGGCAGAAAGCACACCCTGTTTGTTTTCTTTATTTTACAAAAGCACAGTTTTGTTTCGATTGTAAGTGGACACAAGTAGTCATTTAAGAGTTTATTTTTTCATATTTCTTAAGTCTGCATTTAAGTGACCATAAATGACGGAGTATTTAAGTCTATTTTGCTGCTATGTGAAAAAAATCCAGCAAAACGCGGCGGCTCGTTTGTCAACTAGAGGGTTAAAAGACGCTTTAGTGCTGCAAGTAACAACGTCTGCCACAGACGCATCAGATGAGCTTCTCTTTTGTCTTCTCCTCAAAGGGGGCATGTTGGCTGCATTTATAAAGCGCGTGCCTCTCACTCTACGCTGGTTACTATTTGATCGCGTCATCAAAAACGTCATTGTTCGGTCAAATTTATTCGGCCTTTTTACTTGTTCGGCCGAACACCGAAAGTGCTTTTTTTGCTATTTTCGGCCGAATAATTTCGGTTGCCGAACATTCGGTGCATCCCTACTTTGTATACGATGAACTTTCATATTTAAAACTTTGCAGGATGTTTTTGTTTACTTAGATCTATGTTACACACTACATGAAAGGTAATTTTCAAAATTCCATGATAGGTACCCTTTAAAATGAGAAAAAATAATGGGACAAAAAGAAATCAAGAGACATTTAGAATAGATAAAAATGTGCGATTAATCGCAAGTTAACTATGACATTAATGCAATTAATCGCGATTAAATATTTGAATCGTTTGACAGCACTTATATAATTTTTTTACAATAAAAATTACATATACGTATGTAATAATGTCTTTTTCCATCACAGGTGTAAAAAAATTGTGGTCTGCCTCGACCCAAAGTCCACTCCAAAATATATTTTAGAATGAGCTCATCCCCAAAACGGCTTAATTATCATAGAGATAAAGGAAGTGAAGATATATTGTTTATTCACCATAAGGGTTGATCACATCCTGAGCAAATGCTAGTCAATTGTAGAATGGGACTGGGTGTGGGACACAGAGACCCTCCTCAGACAGTGGTGTGTCTCAACCTCATTAACTTTATAAACGTCATTTTTCTCATTTTTTCTTACACAGGTTTGGTTTTAAGTTTCATTAAAAGGTCTTAGTCTTAAATTGAACTTGTTATATCTGTAAACACCCTGTGTCCGCTGCACTGAGAACTAAAACACTGAATAGTTTTCCTGCATGTTTATTCAGTTGTTGTTTTGATCTTTAAAATGTAACGTCCTCTTCATTACAGGAGTGGTTGCGACGCGTCCGTTCTCTAAAGGAGACGTTGTGTGTGATTATCACGGTAAGGTGATCCCGGCCGCCGAAGGGAGAACGATGATGATGAAGGGTCTTCGGGACGTGTTCTTCTTCAGGGCAGGAGACCGAGAGCTGTGTGTCGACGGCCAGACCCCCTGTGAGTGCCACCCCGACACACACCCCGTCGGCAGGAGGATCACACACTCTCAGAGCCCGAACCTGGAGCCGCTTCACTGCGTGCTGAAGCTCCACGGGGAGAACCGGGACGTCATCCTCTTTAAAGCCCTCGTGGACATCAGCGTCGACACACAGCTGAAGTTTTACTCTGAGAGAGATCATCAAGTCCTTCCTTGGCCTGGAGCTGGACTGGCTCGATGAGTAGAAGAGGCCGGGTCACTCAAGACTGGCTTCGTGATTCAAGAATAATCTATTGAGAAACTGTTGAGAGACATGCACTGTTTTATCCACAATGTTCTTGTAAGAAGAGAAGATCAAACAAAACTCCCACAAATGGGTTGAAAATCTACCGGTTATATAGAGAGCCATTGAGAAATGTGGTAAAGCTTGTATGTGGAATTAGTCCACAGAATATAACCAGAAAACACTGTAACTTCTTCTTTTGATGCCGTCAAAGTCCCCTGATATCAGCCAAACTTTAGTTTTCTTCAAGGCGATATCCAGAATTTAAAGAAATGCCAGATTGATGAGCCAGTCCTGCTGTTTCTGTGCAGAGACTTGGTAATAATCTCATTTCTGCTTTATTTAAATGGATATTTTTGTTTACTGATCCTCTGAGGTGTGTGTACCACAGTGAGTAACTGTAAGTAATAACAAAGCTGGTTACCAGGATGCTTAATAATATTGTTGTTCATTTTAGAGTCTGAGTTTCTTTACATCACTCCCTTTAAACTGGCCAATCTTCCCACACTGACCCTGGATCAGGCGCTGTCTCTGTCCTCAAGGTAATGCTGTTACTGTTTTATATGTATACTTAAACGTAACCCTGTTATTATGTTTAGGGTCAGTATGACCCATTTTTTTAAATTAATAAATTTAGGATAAATCTGAGTACATAAATCAGTACTAGAGTACAAATGCAATGTAGAACAGGCACACACACACACACACACACACACTCTCTCTCTCTCTCTCTCTCTCTCTCTCTCTCTCTCACAAACACACACACACACACACACTCTCTCTCTCTCTCACACACACAATCACACTCTCACACACTCACTCTCTCTCACACTCTCTCACACACACACACACATACTCTCTCACACACACACTCACTCTCTCTATCTCTCTCACTCACTCACTCAAACACACACACACAAACTATCACACTCTCTCACACACTCACTCTTTCTCACTCTCACACACACTCTCTCTCTCTCTCACTCACTCACTCTTTCTCACACTCTCTCTCACTCACTCACTCACTCACTCACTCACTCACTCTTTCTCACACTCACACACACACATACTCTCTCTCACACACACACACTGTCTCTCACACTATATATATATATAGAAGATGGTACACTGGTAACAACCATCCATTTAATTTGATGTGAATTAATGACTTTATTTTTGTGTGTGTTTATTGCTGGTGATGCTGTTGCTCGACAGGTTTGTCTCTGCATAACAAAAGTGAGGATCAATGACTCAAAGCTTTTCTTCATGTAACTCTACATGTGTATCAGAGTTTCTTCAGCTCCTCCTGCTGTTATCATGGCTCTGGTAGAGAGAGACTTGCAACAGAAGATCAGGAACCGTTGAAGCCCAGAGACTCGTCTGAGACCAGTGACGTGGAAATGTTGAGTCTGAGTTTAAACTAAAAGTGAGTGAATTAAGGCTCATGCATTCTCTTGTTTACAAAGTTTAAACTGTTCAATTTCTTTAGGACTTAAATTTTACATATTAAGTTTCAGCCTTTAAAATTTCAGAGTTTTTTTTAGTTCAGGCTGCTTGAATTTGACATTTTCATATGTCTGCAAATAAATGTTGATTTTTTTAAAGCTGTCTCTAATTCATCATCGTCAAACTGAATGGTTACAAATCAGAATTTGTGACATTGGTATTTAAAAAAATATATTGTGTGTAGGCTAGTAGAGGTGTAACGATAGGTACATGTATTCGTCCTGAAACGTACGGTACTGACGTCACTGTTTGGTGCATACAGTCACATGACGAATACATCAGAGCCACTAGATGTCTATAGTAAGACAATCTCTGGAATATATTCTGTCACAAGGAAATTCACACTCCAGTCCAAAAGGGGGCGCATACGGTAATGCAACGCTATGTAACATTGTTTACCTTAAAATAATGTTTCCAAAATCTTATCAGTGGTTCATCAAGTCGTAACAGGGTGAAAGCAAGGGGGTAATCCATCAACCGGAAGTTGAAGCCGGCCGGGTGCCGCCATCTTGTAGCAGAACTTCACTTGCGTTAGCATTTCCATTGACTCCCCTTCACTTTGGCGTCACTTTGACGGTGAATAACTTTACATCTGAGGCGTTTAAAGACTCTATTTGTCCATTATTTATTTCCAAAGAAACACGACAATGTATAAAGGGCTCCATTACCTTCTATGTTACATTATGGCCCCTTAGAAACAGTTTTTGTAAAAATAGGCTAACGACTGCGTCATTACCACTCGACTCTCTGTTGCGTTGCACAGAATTACCGTACAGACAGGAGGAGAAGCTCGCAGGCAATCGGGGGGACGTCCTGTCAAGGGAGAAGCCCATAGATAATGAGTCCATAAAAGCAACGGGACAAAATATTTCAACAACGTTTTTGGGGAATTGGAAATAATTCGGTATGAGAACTCTTTGCTCAAGTTCCCCGTCTCTGCAAGATTAACGTTGGCAGTTTTCACGCACAGCTACTAGAAGATTTACGTCTGTCAGACAGGTTGCTCACGTCATCAAGCTTAGTTTGAGTCTGCGCGTCAGGAACGGAAGTGCTCAAAAATCGCTAAAAATGGGCTTCAACAGTTCCAATGAGATATCTCTGTCCACTTCTTATACTGTCTATGGGTGAAAGGCACTTCTGCCATAGCCTGACGGGGTCTGTATCGCTTTTACTGGCACTATGTAACTTCGGGTTTCGGGTAGGAACCCGTGCACAAAAAGAACTACAAAACTCGACTGCTTTACGTCAAGTGCTACAATAGTCATTATTTAGTTTTTCTTCGTTTCTGATGTCGCAATACATCATCCTTTCATGATATCATGTAACATACTCTACCTTGTCTGTGGACATCGTTCATTCTAAAGCCGGTGCTGGGTAAACAGCGAGCGTGCGTGCGACAGTAGGCTAAATTATTTACGACAGCGGCAATGGACAATTTCGTTTCCAACCAGTAGGGCGACCGAAGAGGAAAAGCTACTTGGTGTTACTTTAATGCAAATCCTGCCTTATGTACAATTTACATTACTTTTTTTTGTGTTAATTATATCTAAAAATAAATAGCAACTATTTGGCTTCGGGAACACCCCTACACTACTCCAGTAAAACCCACAACGCCCATGTTTACAGCATTAGCTTTCTACTCATTTTAGAGAATTCTGTTACAAACTCATCAATGTCCAGTTCATGTGTTATTGCTTTTTAATGAGCTAAAAGCACAAGTTTTTTTGGAGTGTTCAAATCAAAATTGTCACAGTCTAACAGTTAAAGGGATACTCCACTTTTTTTGGAAATGGGCTCATTTTACAACTCCCCCAGAGTTTTACCGTTTTGGAATATATTCAGCCGATTTTCTGATATTTAGAAGAATATCAGTAAGCAGACAGTTTCTGGTCTCATTGACTTCCATAGTAGGAAAAATATATACTATGGGAGTCAATGAGACCATAAACTGTCTGGTTACTGATATTCTTCTAAATATCAGAAAATCGGCTGAATATATTCCAAAACGGTAAAACTCTGGGGGAGTTGTAAAATGAGCCCATTTCCAAAAAAAGTGGAGTATCCCTTTAAATGTATTGAAATTAATAAGGCATCTTTGAGTAAACTTCGAGTATCATTTGAGTATATCTGTTTGCCGGGCAATGTGATTCAAGGCCAAATCTTGCAGATTTCT